>CANJKZ010000055.1:0-600000 GCA_947471745.1 Closterium sp. Naga37s-1 | reverse complement strand
CTTGCGCAGCAAGGGTGACGTCACTGAGGTGTTGATCGACTGGATCCGCGGTGCCCGTCGCCAGCTCAGCGAGAGTTTCGGCTCGGACCTTCCTGTTCTGCGTCTGCACTCAGACAGAGGTGGTGAGTTTTCCTCCGACCTCCTAAGGGCCTTCTGTCGTGCGAAGGGCATCCGCCAGACGTTCACGCTTCTGGCCTCCCCACAGCAAAATGGGATTGCTGAGCGCCGCATTGGCATGGTCATGGACGTCGCTCGTACGTCCATGATCCATGCGGCTGCTCCCCATTTTCTGTGGCCATTCGCGGTTCAGTACGCTGTGCATCAGATCAACCTTCAGCCTCGTGTCTCCTTGCCGGAGACCACACCTACTTTGAGGTGGACGGGGAAGGTTGGCGATGCGTCCGTGTTCCGTGTCTGGGGATCTCGAGCTTTTGTCCGCGATACTTCAGCGGACAAGCTGTCCTCCCGTGCCGTTCCCTGTGTCTTCCTTGGCTTCCCTCTTGACGCACCTGGGTGGCAGTTTTACCACCCCACCTCGCGTCGTGTTCTGTCCTCTCAGGACGTCACGTTTGACGAGTCGGTGTCTTACTACCGTCTCTTTCCCTACTGCGCTTCCTCTCTCCCCCCCCCGCCACTCTTCCTAGCACCAGGTACTCCTTCGGTAGACCCCCTCCCCCCTCAGGGTCCTGCCCGCTCAGGTGTATCTCAGGTAGACCCTGCTGAGCCGGTCGAGGTAGCTGTCGACTCAGGTGCTGCTAGGGGTGCTGAGCCTGTGGGTGCGGGGACTGGGGGTGCGGAGCCCGGGGGTGCGGAGCCTGGGGGTGCTGAGCCTGAGCGTGTGGAGCCTGGGGGTGCTGAGCCTGAACGTGTGGAGCCTGGGGGTGCTGTGTCTGGGGGTGCTGAGTCTGGAGGTTCTCCGGGTGTCCCGTTGCGGCGGGAGCCCCTCTCTCCGCAGCGGCTTCGTGAGTGGTACGCTCGGCGCTGTCGCCGTGCTACTGGTGCTGCTGGTGCTGGAGCTGCTGGAGCTGCTGGAGCTGCTGCTGGTGCTGGAGCTACTGGAGGTGCTGCTGGTGCTGGTGCTGCTGGAGGTGTTGCTGGTGCTGGTGCTGCTGGAGGTACTGCTGGTGCTGGTGCTGCTGGAGGTGCTGCTGGTGCTGGAGCTGCTGGAGGAGCTGCTGGTGCTGGAGCTGCTGGAGCCGCTGGTCCTGGAGGTGCTCGTACTGGAGGTACTGGAGATGCTGGGGCTGGTGGTACTGCAGGCGTTGGAGCTGCAGGTACTGAGGCTGGTGGTGCTGCGGGAGTTGTTACTGGAGACCCTGGAGCTGAGGGTACTGGTGCTGTCTCTGCTGTTTCTGGAGGCGCTGCGCGGCCGCGGCCGCACTACGTTCCGCTCCTTCAGCAGGTTCTTGGTCTACCGCCTTCTCCTGGTCCTACTCCTCCTTTACTGAGTCCACAGCCTGTCCAGTCACAGTCCCAGTTACAGCCGTCCTCTCCACTGCCTGGTCCTTCTCCTTACTCTGGACCAACTAGAGGTCTTACGGAGCGTCGTGAGCCTGAGTCGCGTCCTGAGTCGCCTGTGTCTCGTGCTGCGTCGCCTGTCCGCACTGCTCGCGCTGGTCGTGCTTTGCGTCCGCGTCCTCCTCCTGTCCCTGGCACTCACTCTATGACACTGCGTCCTTCCACTGCTCCACAGCGTGTCCGTCTGCCCTCTCCTCCTGCGTCCTCTCTTCCTGACAGTCCGGACCCGGAGTCTGACTCCCTTCGTGCTGCTAGTCCTACTGTCACGCGCTTTCTGGCCACTGCTGTCACTGGCCCTCTGTTTGAGTCCTCTGCTGCGCCTGCTCTCGTTGTTGAGCTTGTTGACTTTGCTGCAGCATGTCGCCTAGACTACGCCACTAGTCTTGTTGCTGAGTCTGCGTCTGCGTCTGTCTGTCCTCCGTCCATCGGGGGTGAGTGTGCTCTTGGCACGGACGTTCTTGAGGACAAACAGGAGGAGTTTGAGTGCTTTGCCGCTGCTGTACCTCATCTCGTGTCCATGCTGCTTGCCCCTGAAGGAGACCCGGATGCACCAGACATCCCGACCCCGCGCTCTTACGCACAGGCGTTAGAGGGTCCCTACTCCTCTCAGTGGCAGGCAGCCATGGACGCCGAGATGGCTTCCTGGAAGTCCACAGGCACCTACGTCGACGAGGTTCCCCCGCCTTGGGCGAACATCGTCAGGGGCATGTGGATCTTCAGGGTGAAGCGGCCGCCGGGTTCTCCGCCTGTCTTCAAGGCGCGTTACGTTGCACGTGGCTTCAATCAGCGACAGGGAGTTGACTTCTTCCAGACCTTCTCCCCTACCCCGAAGATGACCACTCTTCGGGTACTGCTATACGTCGCCGCTCAGCTTGACTACGAGCTCCACTCACTTGACTTCAGCACAGCCTTCCTATCCGGCTGCGCCGCCCACCTGGCTTCACTGGGTCGTTTCCTGCTGGTACCCAGTGGAGCCTTCGGCGGCCAGTCTACGGTCTCCGCCAGGCACCCCGTGAGTGGCACGACACACTGAGGACGACTCTTGCTGCTCTTGGTTTTGCTCCTTCCACTGCTGACCCTTCTCTGTTTTTACGCACTGACACCACTCTGCCGCCGTTCTACGTTCTCGTGTACGTAGATGACCTCGTCTTTGCTACTGCTGACACTGAGGCACTCGCCCACGTGAAGTCCGAGCTGCAGAAGAGACACACGTGCACAGACCTGGGTGAGCTGACAAGCTATCTTGGCTTGCGGATCACCCGGGACAGAGCACAGCGCACCATTACCTTGACTCAGTCACACATGGTGCAGCAGGTCCTTCAGCGCTTCGGCTTCACGTACTCCTCGCCACAGTCCACTCCTCTGCCTACCGGTCACTCGCTCTCAGCTCCACCTTCGGACGAGTCCGTAGAGCCGAGTGGCCCGTATCCAGAGCTTGTGGGCTGCCTCATGTACCTAATGACTTGCACACGACCTGACCTCGCATACCCTCTCAGCCTTCTGGCTCGCTACGTGGCTCCCGGCAGGCACCGAAAGGTGCACTGGGATGCTGCGAAGAGGGTGTTGCGCTACTTGTGCAGTACATCGGGCATGGGGCTCGTGCTTGGAGGACGGGCTCGAGTTGTCCTCACTGGTCACGCTGACGCCTCCTGGGTTGACGACTTGGCTACGCAGCGGTCGTCACAGGGTTACACCTTAAGTCTTGGCTCCGGTTCTGTTTCTTGGCGGTCTACCCGCTCTTCTTCTATTCTCAGCTCCAGTTGTGAGGCTGAGATCTACGCTGGGGCCATGGCTGCACAGGAGCTTCGCTGGCTTACCTACCTGCTGACCGACTTGGGAGAGGCGCCTCGTTCTCCTCCAGTTCTGTACGTCGACAACAAGGCCATGCTTGCCTTGTGTCAGGAGCACAGACTGGAGCACAGAACGAAGCACATTGCTCTGCGCTACTTCCTTGCTCGAGAGTTGCAGCAGTGTGGCCAGCTTCGTCTTGCTTACGTGGCCTCTCAGGCCAACACTGCTGATGTTTTCACCAAGGCACTTCAGCCTTGTGATCATCAGCGTTTCTGTACTGTGTTAGGTCTTGTACCTACTGTGCCTCACTTGCTTACTTCTTGACTCTGCTTGGACTATACTCTTTATACATATACCTGCATGCTTATACTTGCTAGGTTGTGTTCAGTGTATTGTTTGTTTTCCTTTATATAACTCTGCATATAAACTGGCCTTGTGGCCATTTGCTTGTGCTCAGACTGTGTGGTGACTTTGTGATCCACCCTGAGCTTGCTTTTTCTTTTCTTGACTGGTCTTGTGACCTCTTGTTCTCCCCCACTTTGCCTATGGGGGTGTGTCAAACTTATATGCTATAGTCTGTTTAGGCTGTAGTGGGGTAGTTCTTATAGGGTACAACACTTTTAGTTTTGCTACTTGCACCCAACTGCTTTCTAGTTCATTCATTCGCTCACATTCTAACAGAGCAGCATGGAAAGAAGGGGACATTATGCAAGTACTGCAAGAAGCCCGAGCGCACTATCGATCGGTGCTACAAGCGTAAGGCCGCAAACGAAAGACGCACCAACTCCTCCAGCCTGCAGCCTACGGCACCCTCGGCTTCCCTTGCTGCAACAACGACTATCTCGCCACCCTCCGTCGCGAGCACTTCGCAAACTCCTGCACGCATCACGGTCAAGGACAAGGGAAAGGGGTCAATCATGAGCTGCATGGCGCGACATCGCAAAGGTTTCCGATACTACGACAACATCAAATACTCGCCAATCGCGCCCATCAACTCCATCACACCCAGTCCGAACAACGATCCTACTGTTCACAACTGGATCGACCGCCCAACAAACATCCCACCTGATTTTGAGTTGCCTCCACCAACCCCAGAGTCTCCTCCCAGCATTTCCGCGAGGCGATATTTCGACCTTCCGCGTCGTAACTCCGAAGATCGCTAGGATCGTACGACGAAATCGCGAAAACTGCAACACCTGGTACCTCGATAGCTGCTGTGGACAACACATGGTGGGGTCACCAAGGTTTATCAGCAACTCAAAGCACATGCGACGACCATGGGAAATCACCGTTGCCAACAACGGACGCCTCAAGGCTTACGGCATTGGAGAAATCTGTCTTGATGCCGAAGACACTCGCTTCACCATTCACATTGGCGACGTGCTGGTTGTTCCTGATCTGCATTACAACCTACTTTCTTCGGCACAGCTCATGCGGTGCGGAGTCGACATTCGCAGCAACTGCCAAGACAAGACCTTTGAACTATATTATAAAAACACTTACATCGGCAAGGCTGACGATGATGACGGGGTCTTCGTCTTAAATTTCTCGGCTCAAGGCACCACTGGCGATTCAGAACGAACGCTTCTTCTGAAGACAACTCCCACAGAGCCGTTGGCTTGGTCACACCCCGACGAGATGGATCTTGAACGACCCGTTTAGGATGGTCTTCTTCGACTGCGCACCGTCCCAACCACCTCAACCTCCAATCCAGGCGATAATGGACCTGCAACAATGGAAGAGGAAGCAGACAGTAGCAAGTCAGCACCAGGGCTAATTTTTGGATTTTAGCAACCCTTACGATCAGTGTTGCTCATTTCCTGAACCCTGATTATCAGTGTGACCCCTTATGAAAATCCTTTTCCATCAGGGTTTATGCTTGTTTTGAAAATTCAACCCAGAGGCATCAGTGTACAATTTTTTCGAACCCTGATGAAATTGTTATTAACAGAGCACCCAATAACAATCTTAGTTATCATCATCAGACATGCCACATGGGTGTTGCTCGTGGTCACTTTCTTCTTCTGGCTCCGGCACTTTCTCTTTCCCCTTTCTTTCCACTGGGGTCGCCTGCGCAACTGATTTCGCCGGCCATCTGGTTTTCTGCTTGCGCCAGATGTCCACCACATCTGGCCATACGTACGGGTACTTGAGCATGTGCAGCGTCATGAGGTCGCCAAGGCGTGCATCGCACAGCGATGTGCGCATCCAGCTTTTGATGATGTTCTGGCGGCTAAAACCTCTCTCACACTCAACTATGCTCAGTGGCAGCACAGCAAGTGCCTGCCACAGTGTCATCAGGTTCAGATAGCTGCGTCGCCAGTCTCTGCTCTTCGGCATGCTATGAAGTTCTTGGTGGAAACCTTCCCCCATGTGATGACGTGCCAAGATGTGACAGAATCTCCTGAGCTACTTCTTCGCCGCCTTGAAGTTAAATCCTGACGTGGACGAGGATTTACAGGGTGGATGTACGGGTGTGTGGTTATGAGTGGTTTGTATCTTACGACGACATGCACAGGGGAATCAGATCCGACGTGATGGCATGTACAAAATCCAATCTCACCAGGGAGCATGCTGCCAAATAGCTCGTCGTTTTGGGCCAGCCAATCCAGGCACTTGATCTCCCTCTGGTCCTCCCTGGACGGCCACGATTCCACTTGAAACAGCTTCGCACCGCCCATCTGCTGCAAATCCCACATGTGGAAGTTCATCCTGGCCACGATCTCCTTCGCGAACACCGTGCACAACTTCACACAGTCCGCGAGCATGCACCCAAACTTGTGCTTCTTAATTAGTTTCTCGCTGAGTTCGAATCGATGTGATGTCGGCCGCCCATCGCCGTCAATCCCTTCAACCACAAGCGCCCGATTTTCCTCGCCGTGGTCCTTGATGAATCTCGACAGTTGCTTGCTGACCCTGCCTCCAAATGTCTCCCTGTACTCGATGTACCGGTGCGGGATGATGGTGATCGTGCGGTCCACTTCCTTCGCCACTTGGGTGATGTTGACCTGGGAAACATAAAAACCAAAAACATTTAAGTACTATAAATTCAGAAGTGTTACAATAAGGAACGGAATGAATGAACTAGGAAGCAGGTGGGTACAAGTAGGAAACCTAAAAGTGTTGTACCCTATAAGAACTACCCCACTACAGCCTAAACAGACTATAGCATATATAAGCTTGACACACCCCCATAGGCAAAGTGGGGGAGAACAAGAGGTCACAAGACCAATCAAGAAGGAAAAGCAAGCTCAGGGTGGATCACAAAGTCACCACGCAGTCTGAGCACAAGCAAAGGGCCACAAGGCCAGTTCACATGCAGAGTTATATAAAGGAAAGCAAACAATACAGTGAACACAACCTAGCAAGTGTAAGCATGCAGGTATATGTATATAGAGTACAGTACAAGCAGAGTCAAGAAGTCAGCAAGTGAGGCACAGTAGGTACAAGGCCTAGAACAGTACAGAAACGCTGATGATCACAAGGCTGAAGTGCCTTGGTGAAAACATCAGCAGTGTTGGCCTGAGAGGCCACGTAAGCAAGACGAAGCTGGCCACGCTGCTGCATCTCTCGAGCAAGGAAGTAGCGCAGAGCAATGTGCTTCGTTCTGTGCTCCAGTCTGTGCTCCTGACACAAGGCCAACATGGCCTTGTTGTCGACGTACAGAACTGGAGGAGAACGAGGCGCCTCTCCCAAGTCGGTCAGCAGGTAGGTGATCCAGCGTAGCTCCTGTGCAGCCATGGCCCCAGCGTAGATCTCAGCCTCACAACTGGAGCTGAGAACAGAAGAAGAGCGGGTAGACCGCCAAGAGACAGAACCGGAGCCAAGACTGAAGGTGTAACCCTGTGAAGACCGCTGCGTAGCCAAGTCGTCAACCCAGGAGGCGTCAGCGTGACCAGTGAGGACAACTCGAGCCCGTCCTCCAAGCACGAGCCCCATGCCCGATGTACTGCACAAGTAGCGCAACACCCTCTTCGCAGCATCCCAGTGCACCTTTCGGTGCCTACCGGGAGCCACGTAGCGAGCCAGAAGGCTGAGAGGGTATGCGAGGTCAGGTCGTGTGCAAGTCATCAGGTACATGAGGCAGCCCACAAGCTTTGGATATGAGCCACTCGGCTCTACGGACTCGTCCGAAGGTGGAGCTGAGAGCGAGTGACCGGTAGGCAGAGGAGTGGACTGTGGCGAGGAGTACGTGAAGCCGAAGCGCTGAAGGACCTGCTGCACCATGTGTGACTGAGTCAAGGTAATGGTGCGCTGTGCTCTGTCCCGGGTGATCCGTAAGCCAAGATAGCTTGTCAGCTCCCCCAGGTCGGTGCTCGTGTGTCTCTTCTGCAGCTCAGACTTCACGTGGGCGAGTGCCTCAATTTCAACAGTAGCAAAGACAAGGTCGTCTACGTACACGAGAACGTAGAACGTCGGCAGAGTGGTGTCAGTGCGTAGAAACAGAGAAGGGTCAGCAGTGGAAGGAGCAAAACCAAGAGTAGCAAGAGTGGTCCTCAGAGTGTCGTGCCACTCACGGGGTGCCTGGCGGAGACCGTAGACTGGTCGGCGGAGGCTCCACTGGGTACCAGCAGGAAACGACCCAGTGAAGCCAGGTGGGCGGCGCAGCCAGATCTCCTCGTGCAGGCTGCCCTGTAGGAAGGCTGTGCTGAAGTTAAGCGAGTGGAGCTCGTAGTCACGCTGAGCAGCTACGTGCAGCAGTACCCGAAGAGTGGTCATCTTTGGGGTAGGGGAGAAGGTCTGGAAGAAGTCAACTCCCTGTCGCTGACTGAAGCCACGTGCAATGTAACGCGCCTTAAAGACAGGCGGAGAACCCGGCGGCCACTTCACCCTGAAGATCCACATGCCACTGACGATGTTCGACCCAGGTGGGGGAACCTCGTCGACGTAGGTGCCTGTGGACTTCCAGGAAGCCATCTCGGCGTCCATGGCTGCCTGCCACTGAGAGGAGTAGGGACCCTCTATCGCCTATCCACAAGAGCGCGGGGTCGGGATGTCTGGTGCATCCGGGTCTCCCTCAGGGGCAAGCAGCATGGACACGAGATGAGGTACAGCAGCGGCAAAGCACTCAAACTCCTCCTATCTGTCCTCAAGAACGTCCGTGCCAAGAGCACACTCACCCCCGATGGACGGAGGACAGACAGATGCAGACGCAGACTCAGCAACAAGACTAGTGGCGTAGTCTAGGCGACAGGCTGCAGCAAAGTCAACAAGCTCAGCAACGAGAGCAGACGCAGCAGTGGACTCAAACAGAGGGTCAGTGACAGTAGTGGCCAGGAAGCGCGTGACAGTAGGACTAGCAGCACGAAGGGAGTCAGACTCCGGGTCCGGACCGTCAGGAAGAGAGGACGCAGGAGGAGAGGGCAGAGGGACACGCTGTGGAGCAGTGGAAGGACGCAGAGTCATAGAGTGAGTGCCAAGGACAGGAGGAGGACGCGGTCGCAAAACACGACCAGCGCGAGCAGTGCGGACAGGCGACGCAGCATGAGACACAGGCGACATAGGACGCGACTCAGGCTCACGACGCTCCGTAAGACCTCTAGTCGGTCCAGAGTAAGGAGAAGGACCAGGCAGTGGAGAGGACGGCGGTAACGACGACTGTGACTGGTTAGGCGGTGGACTCAGTAACGGAGGAGTAGGACCAGGAGAAGGCGGAAGAACAAGAAGCTGCTGAAGGAGCGGAACGTACTACGGCCGCGGCCGCGCAGCGCCTCCAGAAACAGCAGAGACAGCACCAGTACCTCCTCCAGCAGCTCCAGCAGCACCAGCACCAGCAGCACCTCTAGGAGCTCCAGCACCAGCAGCACCTCCAGCAGCTCCAGCACCAGCAGCACCTCCAGCAGATCCAGCACCAGCAGCACCGCCAGTAGCTCCAGCACCAGCAGTACCTCCAGTAGCCCCAGCACCAGCAGCACCTCCAGCAGCTCCAGTACCAGCAGCACCTCCAGCAGCTCCTGCACCTGCAGCACCTCCAGCAACTCCAGCACCAGCAGCACCTCCAGCAGCTCCAGCACCAGCAGCACCTCCAGCAGCACCAGCACCAGCAGCTCCAGTACCGCCAGTACGAACGCCTTCAGGACCAGCGGCTCCAGCACCAGTAGCACTAGTAGCACGGCGACAGCGTCGAGCGTACCACTCACGAAGCAGCTGCGGAGAGAGGGGCTCCCGCCGCAACGGGACACCCGGAGAACCTCCAGACTCAGCACACGCAGGCTCAGCACCCCAAGACGCAGCACCCCCAGAGTCAGCACCCCCAGGCTCAGCACCCCCAGTCCCCGCACCCGCAGGCCACTCCTTTCTTTATACTCGTCTACGTCAACGACTTGGTCTTTGCTACACCAGACAAGGCAGCTCTGGCTGAGGTGAAGTCCGAACTACAGAAGAGACACACGTGCACTGACCTTGGTGAACTGCAGCGCTACCTCGGCTTGCAGATCACCAAGGACAGAGCCGCTCACACCATCACGTTGACTCAGACACACATGGAGGTCCACACGGTCGTCGTCGGTGGCTTCGTCCAGTGCAGAGGCAGAGAAGTGCGCCGGGGCTATGGCGGCTCAGGAGCTTCGCTGGTTGACCTTCTTGCTCGCTGACCTTGGTGAGCGACCTCGCACTGCTCCGACCTTGTTCGCTGAGAACAAGGCCATGATTCTCTTGTGTCGCGAGCCTTGACTGGAGACCAGGGTGAAGCATATCCACGTCCGGTACTTCCTTCTGCGTGAGCTACAACGACGCGGCCAGGTGCGCCTGGACTTTGTGGCCTCAAAGGCCAACACTGCTGACCTCTTCACCAAGGCCTTGGCGCGTGGTGACCACCACCGATTCTGTGTGCAGTTAGGGCTTGTTGAGGCAGGTCTTGTCAGAATCCCAACCACTAGACCATTGGGATAAAAGGGCTTGTTAAGTAGCGGGTCAGTGCGCCCATAACCCCCCAGGCCAACATGCCTGTAACCCTTCCCTAGGATCAATCGGGGATCACCAGTGGACCTCTGACACCCCCCTGCACTGGGATGCCCGAAGTGCACACACTGGGATTCGAACCCGAGACCTTCGCCCTGATACCATGTCAGAATCCCAACCACTAGACCATTGAGATAAAAGGGCTTGTTAAGCAGCGGGTCATTGCGCCCATAACCCCCAAGGCCAACATGCCTGTAACCCTTCCCTAGGATCAATCGGGGATCACCAGTGGACCTCTGACAGGTCCTCAGTTGCTATAGCCTTGTTGATTGCTCTGCTTGTTGTGTTTTGCTACTATATATATCCTAGTGAACTCTTGAACTGGCCTTGTGGCCGCTTGCTTGTGCTCTGAATTTGTGTGGTGTCCTTGAGATCCACCCTGAGCTTGCTTTGCTTCTTGCATTGACTGGTCTTGTGACCGTTTGTTCACCCTGCTTGCTTTGATGCCCCTCACTTAGCCTATGGGGGTGTGTCAAATGTTGATATTTGTGATAGGCTGTATTGAGGTGCTCCTTAGTGAGTACAACTCAGTTAGGGCTTGCTATTTGTATCACCCACATTCCTAATCACATCATTCCGTTGCATTCTTACTTTGAGATATTACGCTTCCGCTAAATACATCACTACTCCGAGAGTTTAGTTTTGAACGATCCTAAGGACTTTTTCAGCCCAACAATACTTACACGCGAAAATGTGCAAACGGTAACTCGGTGCGTGCGAGCTAGCTAGTGCTACGCTGGCGCGAGGTTCGGGCTAGTCCCGAAGCGTAGGCCGACTCAGCTGCTCCAGCAGCATGAGGTTTGGTGAAACAGTGCGCGCGAAGTTTGCAAAGCCCCGCTAGTAGTAACGCGCAAACAACGGTTGCTGCTGTACGCGATGTTGACGGTCGCGGTAAGGAATAGCGAGAAAATTCCTTACAACTTCCTACTTCTCACTATTATTTCATTAACGCTTGCTCGAATCAGGAATTACTGTACAGAAAACTGGTTGCGGTGTCTGTCGTCCGCCGCCGTGCGGTCCGGTGGCTACGGAGCAACGCCACCCACTCCTCTCCCACTTGACCGAACTGAACCAGAAACTTCAAGTCTGGAACTGGAGGAAATGACGGACCACCGTGTTTGCGCGTTTTCGATTCCTTTCGGCAGTGGCTTTGACAACGACTCTCTCCGTGCTAACGCCCAATTCCCGCGAGCAGTATATATTGACATCTCCCATTTTTCGTGACCAAACGCATAGAAGGGCAAATACTAAGTCTACCTGGTTTCAGTATAGAGGCCAGAGGCAAAACTAAAACCCACTCGGATGACAAGCTATTTGGGAGGCATCAACCCTAAATGCCTTGCCTCATGGTGTTTAGGGTTGATGCCCTCTATGTGGCATACCATCCATGAAGGTTTATTTTTATTTTTATTTTGTCCCGAGCTGCCTCTTTGCTCTGGACTCGACGAATAAATTTGGAATATCCCGTAACTTAAAACAAATATGTATTTGTGGAGTCAAAAGGGGAAACGGAGAAATAATATGCCCCAAGCTATTGGACGCGAGCGCGAAGCAATGCGCTGTCAAAACCACTGCCCATAGGTGTCAGAATATTATGCTCTAGCCTGTAGTGGGGTGCTCTATAGCGAGTACAACCCTTCTAGGGTTTGCTATTTGTATCCTCATTCTTGCTAGTGCAACCCTCCTTCCTCTTCTTCTTTTTAAACTTTTACATGCTATCAGAGCAGGTCGATCCCCTTGGATCGATCCTGTGGGTGGGCTCACCACCTCGTTGCTTCCGCTGCAACTTCCACTACTACCTTCTGTGCCGCACGCCCCGTGGCGTGCGGCAGTTTTTCTTCCCGCCGTGCGCCCCGAGGCGCGCGGCGGTTTTCTGCCCGCCGTGCGCCCCGTGGCGCGCGGCGGTTCTCTGCCCGCTGTGCGCCCCGAGGCGCGCGGCGGGCTTCTACCCCGTCACTCGCCGCGTCGCCCTCGGGAGGCGCTGCGACGGGCGACGGGGACCCGCGCGTCGCCCCCCGTCGCCCGTCGTGGCCTGCGCGCGGCCCGTACAGCCGGCGCGCGGCCCGTACGGGCTGCGCCAGGCCTGCGCGCGGCCCGTACGGGCTGCGCCAGACCCGCGCGCGGCCCGTACGGGCTGCGCCAGACCCGCGCGCGGCCCGTACGGGCTGCGCCAGGCCCGCGCGCGGCCCGTACGGGCTGCGCCAGGCCCGCGCGCGGCTCGGGCCGCCTGCGCGCGGTTCGGGAGGCTGTGCCAGGCCCGTGGGCGGCCCTTTCCTCGCTGCCCCTGCCCTCCCCGCTGTCCCCCGTGCTTCTGCTGGCGCCCCACCCCTCCTACAGCCCGTTCTCCTGAATTAGGGTTTGGGGGTGAGGGGTATGGGGGTGAAACTACTGTGTGCCGTTCCCTGCTCCTCCTCCTCCTCCGTCTCCCTGTGCTGCAGCTGCCGCTGAGGGGGGGTGGACTTGTTGGAGCCGTTGGAGTGGTGCTAAGGGGGGGTGAAGGGGGAGTGGAGCTAGCGGTGTAGCAGCGGGTGTGTGTCAGGAGGGGTGGTACTGTTTGGGGGAGGTCGAGTGGAGGCAGCAGTCTTGTCGTCAGCAGCAGCAGCAGTCCGGAGGCTACAATCTCCGGTAGTCGCCAGTCGCCCGTGGGTCCGTTGCTCGTCTGCCGCTACTTTTAGCCGCGGGGCCAGTTACCCCAGTAGTCCGGAGCGTTGTTCCGGTAGCCACTGAGCCAGCAGCTCGTCTGTGTGTCTGCAGCGTCAGCAGTCGCCTCCCATCTTCTCTCCCCCACAGTCTCTCCTCCTCCTCACTTGCCCTCTGCGATAGCCTCTAGCTTTGCTCATAATTGTGAACTTTAAACTATTGCTTCTTGAACTTGTGCTCAGAATGTGTGGTGACATTGTGATCCACCCTGAGCTTGTACTGCTTTGCTTGCTCTGCTGATTACACCCCACTTTGGCTATGGGGGTGTGTCAGAATATTATGCTCTAGCCTGTAGTGGGGTGCTCTATAGCGAGTACAACCCTTCTAGGGTTTGCTATTTGTATCCTCATTCTTGCTAGTGCAACCCTCCTTCCTCTTCTTCTTTTTAAACTTTTACAATAGGAATCGGAAACTAGAAAACACGGCGCTCCATCATTTCCTCCCGAAACTGGCCCAGAACAAGCCTTGTCCGCCGGGTGTTATTGAATTAGCCGTGTCCAACCAACATGGGCGACGAATTTCCCGATGCACGTCGCAACCATCCTGGAAACCATTGGTGTGCGGACTGGACGAGAAGCATTTGCCTTCGCATGGCCTTCGCAAAATCCACGACCCATCCCATCCCATGGCCCGAGTTCAGACCGCATACCCAATCCAATGAACCTCCCCCTCACTCACAGTGTCCAATCACACAAAAAGAAAGGCGCGAGCAAGCTATGCTTGATCATTTCCACTATTCGCATAATTAACTTTTGGTGTTCTCCAAGTTGTGCAGCAGAGCACTAACACCCGTAGGAGCATTACTAGTTCCACGGGTGAAGGCAATCCCTCGAATCATGCCAGCTGTGCCGTTCGCGGCTCCTGTCTGGCTGACGCTTATCACATCATTCCTGGCGTTCTCTCACGCGCGGGATCTCACCAACCGCCGCCTTCCCATTCTTGGAAACGTCACGGTGACTGACTTGAATGTCTCCTCCGTTCCCTCCTCGCCTTCCCGCGAACACGCCGGATTCAACGGCGCGCGCGGGAATATCGTAAAACGTATTTCGCACGGCGACTCTCTCGCCACCGCCGCCGCCGCGGAAGTTGGAAAGCCGGCGCAATTCTCGACTCGGTCCGCGATAAGTGCCTATAACGGACCGCGACTGACGGGGGAAGCGACGATTCCGGAATGGCTGGACCGGAACGCGCTGCACGAGCTGGAGGAGAGACTAAATCATCTGCTTGGCGAGCCACTCGGAACCACGGCGACGATGTTCTTCAAGCTGATGCCGATGATCGGCATGATGATGATGGCGCGTTTGAAGTTGGTGAATGGGATTCGCCAGGGATTTGGAGCGACAAGGCCAAAACGGGAAGTGGTGGATCGCAGGGAGCGAAAAAGGAGATAGCGTTTGGAGATTTGAAGCGGGAAATCGGCGTGGGGACGACAGGGAAGAGTGATCTAACGGTGCGGAGGAGATCGCTGCGGAAAAAGCCGATCGTGCCGGATCTAATCGTGGCTCAGGACGGATCGGGAAACGTCACTAACCTCCAGGTATGTACCTGTGTTGTTCGCGGGTGGGGTTGTCAGAACATATATATAGCTTATGCTGTTGTGTAGGCTATAGTGGGGTATCCCATAGGGGGTACAACCCAATTAGGGTTTCCTATATGTACTCACTTCATTCATAGTTCATTCATTCTTGTTCAAATCTTCTCATGGTATCGAGCAGGTTCCCCCTTGGGAACTGTGCTTAGGGCCCACCACATCGATTTTTTTTTCCTGCCCAAAGCGCGCTCAGCCCGAGTCGCGCTCCGGGCCCTCACTCCGTCGAGCCGCCCTAGCGGCCCTTCACTGCGGCCCCGCCACTCGTCTCAGCGGCCCCGCCGCCCGTCTTCGTGGCCCCGCCGCCTCTCTCCTAGCGGCCCCGCCGCCCTACCTAGCGGCCCCGCCGCCCTACCTCGCGGCCTCGCCGCCCTATTGCGCGGCCCCGCCGCCCTACCTAGCGGCCCCGCCGCCCTTACTCGCGGCCTCGCCGCCCCATTGCGCGGCCCCGCCGCCCTACCTCGCGGCCTCGCCGCCCCATCGCGAGGCCCCGCCGCCCTACCTAGCGGCCCCGCCGCCCTTCCTCGCGGCCCCGCCGCCCCATCGCGCGGCCCCGCCGCCCTATCTAGCGGCCCCGCCGCCCTTCCTCGCGGCCCCGCCGCCCCATCGCGCGGCCCCGCCGCCCTTCCTCGCGGCCCCGCCGCCCCATCAGCGGCCCCGCCGCCCTATCAAGCGGCCCCGCCGCCCTTCTCTGCAGCGGCCCCGCCACTCCTCTACAGCGGCCGAGCCGCCCTGCAGCAGCGCAGCCGAGCCGCCCAGCAACAGAGCAGCCGAGCCGCCCAGCCGTCGAGCTGCCCTGCAGCCGAGCCGCCCGGGAGCCGAGCCACCCTGCCGCCGAGCCGCCCTGCCGCCGAGCCGCCCGGGAGCCGAGCCGCCGAGCCGCCCTGCCGCCGAGCCGCCCTGCCGCCGAGCCGCCCTGCCGCGGAGCCGCCCGGGAGCCGAGCCGCCCAGCAGCCGAGCCGCCGAGCCGCCCAGCTGCCGGGCCGCCCTACTGCCGAGCCGCCCGACCTGCCCTGCCTGGTGAGCACAGCACCACTGTTACTGCGTGCCCTTCCCCTACTGCTTGCACTACTACACTGTCGTCGTCATGGCTACCCCTAGTGTCCTCGCTTTTGACGCTGAGGGTCGAGCCATTGACTTTGAGGTCTGGGTCGACGACCTGCAGCTGTTCTTACAGTGCGATAGGGCGGACGGTCTTTCCCTCTTTGACCTCACCTCTGGCGCCTCTCCTGCCCCTGCTGCTGATGCTGACCCCACTGTTCGCTCTCAGTGGGCCACCCGCGATGCTGCTGCACGTCTTGCTGTGCGTCGCCACCTGCCTACCACTGAGCGCGCGCACTTTAGTCAGTACAAGAGTGCTCAGACCTTGTACGACGCTGTAGTTGCGCGCTACTCTTCCCCTGCCACTGCTGCCCTGAGCCGCCTCATGCTACCGTACCTCTTTCCTGACCTTACTGCCTTTCCCACTGTCGCTGACCTCATTACGCACCTCCGCACTAGTGACACTCGCTACCGCGCCGCCCTTCCTGCTGAGTTCTGCGCCAAGAACCCCCCCCCCATGTACATCACTCTCTATTACATAGTCACACGCCTCCCTGACTCCCTTCGCGTAGTCAGGGACCACTTCCTCTCAGTCTGTCCCACCACTCTCACTGTCGACCTCCTCGAGAAGTCCCTCCTGGCGGCGGAGAAGAGCATCGTCGCTGTAGGAGCCTCTCGTGGTGACCCTCGCACCCCCATCTTTGAGGGGTGTTCTCCTTCCCCCCTGCTGCCCTCTGTTGCCTCTGCTGCTGCTGCCGACCTGCTTGGTCTTGAGTCGGTCTGCGCGGCGTCTGCCCCTAGCGGGAGACGCCGCCCTGGCAGGGGCAAGGGGGGCAAGGGCGCGGGTGGAACTGGCGGGGGCGGTGGAGGTGGCGGTGGAGGCGGCGGAGGGAGTGGGGGTGGCGGTGGGAGTGGTGGCGGGGGCGGTGGTGGCGGTGGCAGCAGCGGAGGAGGAGGCGGTGGTGGCGGCAGCGGTGGGAGCGGAGGCAGCGGTGGTGGTGGAGGTGGAGGCGGCGGTGGCGGAGGGGGTGGAGCTGGTCGGGGTGGTGCCCCGCAGCGTAGCGGCTCTGGTGGTGGCCAGCGTCAGCAGCAGCAGCAGCAGCAGCAGCAGCGTTCGCGGGACATCCCCCCGCCCCAGCAGCTCCGTGAGTGGTACACGCAGCGTCAGCGGGGTGGGGGTTTTGGTCCGTGCACCTACGTCCTTCGTTCCGGCGACCGCGCGGGTGAGCAGTGTGGGGGTGCCCACCCCACCCAGCGCTGCTTTGGCCGCCTGACGGACGCTTGGCGTCAGCAGTTCCCCGAGGCCAGTGAGATTCCCCGTTGGGGAGAGCTGTCTAGGGCTGGCGTAGCTATCTTTGATCTTGACTTTGATGCTATCCTTGCTGCCATGTATGCTGTGACTATTAGTGAGGAGGGTGACTGTTACCGGTGTTTCCCGCCCGACCCGGGCATTGGTACTGCTGCGCCAGGTACTTCTGCGGCTGCTGCTCTAGGTGCCAGTGCGTCTGCACTCTCAGGTACTGGTGAGGCTGCGCTCTCAGGTACTGCGTCGGCTTCGGCCTCCCTCACCTTCACGCTTGACTCAGGGGCTTCTCGCTCCTTCTTTCGAGACCGCACCACACTCACGCCGCTTGGCCGGCCGGTTGCAGTCTCCCTGGCTGACCCCTCTGGGGGTCCTGTCCTCTCTCACTTCTCCACTGTCCTCCCGTGTCCGGCTGCCCCCTCGGGCACCTTGTCTGGTCTGTACCTCCCCTCGTTCTCGACGAACTTGGTGAGTGGTGCTGACCTGCAGGATGCGGGGGTTCACCAGTTTACTCCTGCGAGTCAGCGGGTGACCCACTGCTCGGACGCCCGCACAGGCCGACACCTGGCCACGTTTTCGCGTCGGCCGGGGTCGAGTCTCTACACCCTGACCACTGAGTCTCCTCCTGTCCCTGCGTCTGGCCAGGTAGCTGCGTCGGGTCAGGTGTTTGCTGCTGCGTCCAGGTCTGGTCCTGAGTCTGCTCCCTGCTCGTGTCGCCGCCTGTCTCAGGAGACTCTCCTGTGGCACCACCGTCTTGGCCACCCCTCCTTGCCTCGTCTTCGGGGCATGGCTTCCCGTGTCCTTGTCTCTGGTCTTCCCCGGTCTCTCCCTCCCCTTCCTTCGGGACCCGGACCTTCCTGTGTCCCCTGTGTCGAGGGGCGGCTC
Organism: Closterium sp. Naga37s-1; assembly: GCA_947471745.1. NCBI lineage: Eukaryota > Viridiplantae > Streptophyta > Zygnematophyceae > Desmidiales > Closteriaceae > Closterium > Closterium sp. Naga37s-1. The sequence continues at coordinate 582,214 of CANJKZ010000055.1, read as the reverse complement.
CGGGCTGCCCCTCACTCCTCCCAGTTTCCTCCGACAGAGGCTCCTCTGCAGACGCTTCACATGGACGTGTGGGGCCCGGCCCGCGTCCGTGGGCAGGGTCACGAGCGCTACTTCCTGCTGGTGGTTGACGACTACTCGCGTTACACCACAGTCTTCCCCTTGCGCAGCAAGGGTGATGTCACTGAGGTGTTGATCGACTGGATCCGCGCAGCTCGTCTCCAGCTCAGGAGGAGCTTCGGCTCGGACTTTCCTGTTCTGCGTCTGCACTCTGACCGAGGTGGAGAGTTCTCCTCTGGCCTTCTGCGAGCCTACTGTCGTGCACGAGGCATCCGCCAGACCTTTACGCTTCCGGACTCTCCACAGCAAAATGGGATTGCTGAGCGCCGCATTGGCATGGTCATGGACGTCGCTCGTACGTCCATGATGCATGCGGCTGCCCCCCATTTTCTGTGGCCGTTTGCGGTTCGGTACGCGGCGCATCAGATCAACCTTCACCCCAGGGTCTCCCGGCCGGAGACCTCCCCAGCTCTGCTGTGGACAGGGAAGGTTGGCGATGCGTCTGCGTTCCGTGTCTGGGGATCTCGGGCGTTTGTCCGCGACTTGTCTGCGGACAAGCTGTCCCCTCGTGCTGCTCCCTGTGTCTTCCTCGGCTTCCCCCCTGACGCCCCAGGGTGGCAGTTCTACCACCCCTCCTCTCGTCGTGTTCTGTCCTCCCAGGATGTCACGTTCGACGAGTCAGTCCCCTTCTACCGCCTCTTCCCCTACCGCACTCCTTCCCTCCCCCCGCCACCGCACTTCCTTGTGCCAGGTCCCCCCCCGGTAGACCCCCTTCCCCCTCAGGGTCCTGCCCCTTCAGGTGTGTCCCAGGTAGACGCAGTCGAGCCGGTCGAGGTTGCTGGTGACTCTGGTCCTGCTGCGGGTGCTGAGCCTGGGGGTGCTGACTCTGGGGGTGCTACGCGCGTGGGTGCTGAGCCTGGGGGTGCTGAGCCTGGGGGTGCTGAGTCTGGGGGTGCTGAGCCTGGGGGTACTGCGACTGGGGGTGCTGAGCCTGGGGGTGCTGTGACTGGGGGTGCTGAGCCAGGGGGTGCTGCGTCTGGAGCTACTGAGCCTGGAGCTGCAGAGCCTGCGGCCACTGGACCTCCCCTTGTGGCGTCTGGCGGTGCGGGACCTGGCGGTTCTCCGGGTGCTTCGCCTCGGCGGGAGCCCCTCTCTCCACAGGAGCTGCACGAGTGGTTTGCTCGCCGCTGGAGACGTACTGCTGGAGCTGGAGCTCCTTCGGCTGCTGAGGGTACTTGTGCCGCTGGTCCCGGAGCTGCTGGGCCCTCGGGTCCGCCTGGAGCTGGAGCTGCCGCGGGTGTTGGTGCTGAGACTGCTGCTGTCCTTCCTGGCGGTGGTCCTGCTGCGGGTACTGCTGGTGCTGCTGGAGGTCCTGGAGCTGGAGGTGCTGTTGGCGCTGGTGCTGCTGCTGAGGGTGCTGTCCCTGCTGTGTCTGGAGTCGCCGCGCGGCCTCGGCCGTACTTCGTTCCACTCCTACAGCAGGTTCTTGGTCTTTCTCCTCCTGCAGCGTGTCCACAGCCTGTTCAGTCACAGTCCCAGTTAGAGCCCGCCTCCCCACTTCCTGCTCCCTCTCCTTACACTGGTCCCACTGGAGGTCTTGCTGAGCGTCGTGAGCCTGCGTCTCGTCCTGCGTCGCCTGTTCGTGCTGCTCGCGCTAGTGGTCGCGGTTCGCGTCAGCGTCCTCCTCCTGTCCCTGGCACGCACCGGATGTCTTTGCGTCCGTCCACTGCTCCTCTGCGTGCCCCTTTGCCTTCTCCTCCTGAGTCCTCCCTTCCTGCACTTACCGACCCAGAGTCCGACTCTCTTCGTGCTGCTAGTCCTACTGTCACACGTCTCCTTGCTACTGTCGTCACTGACCCCTCTTTTGAGTCCACTGCTGCGTCTGCTCTTGTTGCTGAGCTCGTCGACTTTGCTGCTAGCTGTCGTCTAGACTACGCTGCCGGTCTTGTTGCTGAGTCTGCGTCTGTCTGTCCTCCGTCCGTCGGGGGTGAGTGTGCTCTTGGCACGGACGTCCTTGAGGACAGGCAGGAGGAGTTCCAGTGTCTGGCTGCTGCTTCACCTCATCTCGCGTCCGTACTACTTGCCCCTGAGGGAGACCCGGATGCACTAGACATCCCGACTCCGCGCTCTTACGCGGAGGCCGTAGAGGGTCCCTACTCCTCTCAGTGGCAGGCAGCTATGGATGCAGAGATGGCGTCCTGGAAGTCCACAGGCACCTACGTTGACGCGGTTCCCCCTCCTGGGGCGAACATCGTCAGTGGCATGTGGATCTTCAGGGTGAAGCGGCCGCCGGGCTCTCCACCTGTCTTCAAGGCGCGGTACGTCGCTCGTGGCTTCAGTCAGCGGCAGGGAGTTGACTACTTTCAGACCTTCTCTCCCACCCCGAAGATGACCACTCTTCGGGTGCTGCTGCACATAGCCGCTCAGCGTGACTACGAGCTCCACTCTCTTGACTTCAGCACTGCTTTCTTGCAGGGTAGCCTGCACGAGGAGATCTGGCTGCGCCGTCCACCTGGCTTCACTGGGACTTTCCCTACTGGCACCCAGTGGAGCCTCCGACGGCCAGTCTACGGTCTCCGCCAGGCACCGCGTGAGTGGCACGACACACTGAGGACTACGCTTGCGGCTCTTGGGTTTGCTCCCTCTACGGCTGACCCGTCGTTGTTTCTGCGCACCGACACTTCTTTGCCGCCGTTCTACATCCTCGTGTACGTCGACGACTTGGTCTTTGCCACAGCTGACACTGCTGGACTCGCCCACGTGAAGTCCGAGCTGCAGAAGAGACACACGTGCACAGACCTGGGTGAACTGCGCAGCTACCTTGGCTTGCAGATCACTCGGGACAGAGCACGCCGCACCATTACCTTGACTCAGTCACACATGGTGCAGCAGGTCCTTCAGCGCTTCGGCTTCACGTACTCCTCGCCTCAGGCCACTCCTCTGTCTACTCGCCACTCGCTCTCAGCTCTGCCTTCGGATGAGTCCGTAGAGTCGAGTGGCCCGTACCCAGAGCTTGTTGGCTGCCTCATGTACCTGATGACCTGCACACGACCTGACCTTGCATACCCTCTTAGCATTCTTGCACGCTATGTTGCTCCTGGGAGACACCGACCAGAGCACATGGCTGCAGCGAAGAGGGTGTTGCGCTACTTGTGCAGTACGTCGGGCATGGGGCTAGTGCTTGGAGGGCGGAGTCCAGTGGTCCTCACTGGGCACGCGGACGCTTCTTGGGCTGACGACCAGGCTACGCAGCGGTCGTCGCAGGGTTACACCTTCAGTCTTGGTTCCGGCTCTGTCTCGTGGCGGGCTACTCGCTCGTCCTCTATTCTCGGCTCCAGTTGTGAGGCTGAGATCTACGCCGGGGCCATGGCTGCACAGGAGCTTCGCTGGCTCACCTACCTGCTGACTGACCTTGGAGAGCCGCCTCGTTCTCCTCCAGTGCTGTACGTAGATAACAAGGCCATGCTGGCCTTGTGTCGAGAGCAGCGCTTGGAGCACAGAACGAAGCACATTGCTCTCCGTTACTTTCTTGCTCGTGAGCTGCAGCAGCGTGGTCAGTTGCGACTTGCGTACGTGGCCTCTGAGGCCAACACTGCTGATGTGTTCACCAAGGCACTTGCGCCTTGTGACCATCAGCGCTTCTGCACTCAGCTGGGTCTTGTACCTGTCTTGCCTCACTTGCTCTCCTCTTGACCTTGCTTGTACTGTCACATATATATACCTGCTCTTTCTTGTCTAGCTCTATATATATATGTGCACTCCTGCATGTGAACTGGCCCTGTGGCCTTGTCGTTGTGCTCGGACTGTGTGGTGACTTTGTGATCCACCCTGAGCTTGCTGTGCTTTGCGTGACTGGTCTTGTGACCCCTTGTTCTCCCCCACTTTGCCTATGGGGGTGTGTCAGAACATATATATAGCTTATGCTGTTGTGTAGGCTATAGTGGGGTATCCCATAGGGGGTACAACCCAATTAGGGTTTCCTATATGTACTCACTTCATTCATAGTTCATTCATTCTTGTTCAAATCTTCTCAGGGGTGACTAATGCCCAAGGTCATTTGTCCACATAATTTACTCTTTTGCATGCTGACATGTACCAATGACGAAGCTGACATGCACTAGCATGCTGACATGTACTCCAGCTGGCACGTACTACTTGTTGGTAGATATGGGGGGTCTAGAAACGGAAGGAAAACAAGGAAAAGCCTTGACATAGCAGCTTTGGACGTAAATGAAAGAAAATACGTCAAAATCTCATCAATTACAAGCCACTGACTGTTTGAAGCTTGGGATCCTGGCCCAAAGTCTCTGGAATAAAGGGTAACGACCTGGTTGTCTAGTCAACGCAGCCAAAAACTGCACAGAATCCGAGTTATACACCTTTTTTTCAAGATGAAATCAGCGTGTTACCAAAATCGCTTCCAAATCGTTCGAATGATACTAGACTAGTATATTTTACGAAAGGCAAAAAGAAAGCTCTAACCTTTGTTCTCTGTAACCTGTTCTGGAGATTTCATGCCGTCTGATTGAGCTACCACCAGTTGCGTTGAGAAGCCTCCACCTCTGTGTAATACGCTTGGTGGTTTCTCTTATTCCACATTCTCCAACAATACCATTCTGACTTGGAATACCATTAGAATGGGCCTGCTCTCTCTCACACAGCAGTCCAAGTTCCAACACTTGCACAACCTAGAGCAGCACCATTGTGTACGCACCTGCTCCGATACCCTTTCCTCTCTCACCCCGCACGCTCCCTCCCATGACGGCACCGCCAGGATGCAGTGGAGATAATCAACAACGAGGAGGGCAAGGCATGGTACATAGTGCTGGTGAAGCCGGGGCGGTATGTGGGCAACGTGGAGGTGGAGCGAGTGAACGTGGTGCTGCTAGGCAGCGGTGCATGGCAGACGGTCATCACAGGGAACCACAGCAACGGCGCTGGCTTCGATACATGGGATACCCCCTCCTTTGGTCAGTCGCTCTGCATGCTACCGCGCACTTACACCACTCCCCTCTCCTTCCTCTCAGATCCTCTTCCCGCAACTCTCAGCTTCCCGCACCTCTCAGCTTCCCGCACCTCTCAGCTTCCCGCACCTCTCAGCTTCCCGCACCTCTCAGCTTCCCGCACGCTCCCCCCTTCTCTATCCCCTCTTCTCTATCCCCTCTTCTCTATCCCTCACGCCCCTCTCAGTTGTCTTCTTGCTTTCAAGGTATCACTGCCCTTGAGCCATCCCAGCTAATACCTATGTACCGCGCAACTGCACTTGCTTTTTCTGTTCGCTTCTCACCCCTCTTTCTTTCCTCTTTTGCCTGGTGTCAGCTGCGGCGGGCAACAACTTTGTGACAATAGGTATTCGCTTTGAGAACTCTGCATCGCCTAACATGGAGGCTGCAGTTGCGTTTCGGGCATCCGGGGACAAAGCCATAGCGTACCGCTGTGTCTTTGTTGGCTTCCAGGTCCACTCTGTCCCATTTGCTGTCTCCTCTCTTCTATCTTCTCACTTCTCTCTTCTCTCCTCTCCCTTCTCTTTTCTCTCTTCTCTCTTCTCTCTTCTCTCTTCTCCCTTCTCTCCTGCCTCCTCTCTCTGCCCTCTTGCTGCTGTTCTTTGCTCTCTGCTCTCTGCTCGGTCAAGACCGCGCATCCTTGTCCATATGATCAGCTCTGCTTTTCGATATCAGTAACGATTTTGCTACTTCCAAGCATATATCCAAACCAATCATTCCGGTACATAATCATTCAGAACATTATAGCTTATACATTTGTGTAGGCTGTAGTGGGGTAGCCCATAAGGGGTACAACCCAATTAGGGTTAGTACTTGTACCCAACTGATTGCTAGTTCATTCATTCTCGTTCGTTATTTTGATATGGAATCAGAGCAGGTTCCTTGGGCCCACCACCTGCTACGCTGCTAGTACCCTCCCCTTAGGCCCGTCGCTCCTAGCCTACGCGGCCCGTCGACCCCAGCGCCCGGCCCCGTCCCTAGCCCACGCCCGGCCCCGTCGGCCCTTAGCCCCGCGCCCGACCTCGTACCTAGCCCGCGCCCGGCCCCGTACCTAGCCTGCGCCTGGCCCCGTACCTAGCCCGCGCCCGGCCCTGTACCTAGCCCGCGGCCCGTTGACCCCAGCGCCCGGCCCCGTCCCTAGCCCCGCGCACGGCCCCGTACCTAGCCCGGCCCCGTACCAGCGCCCGGCCCCGTCCCTAGCCCCGCGCACGGCCCCTTAGCCCCGCGCCCGGCCCCGTACCTAGCCCGCGGCCCGTCGACCCCAGCGCCCGGCCCCGTCCCTAGCCCAAGCACGGCCGCCACCCTAGCCCGCGCCCGGCCCCGTACCTGCCCAGCGCCCGGCCCCGTCCCTAGCCCGCGCCCGGCCCCGTCATTGCTGCTACTGCTACAGCTGCTACTGCTGCTGCTACTGCTATCCTGTGTGCTGCACAGCTATGGCTTCACTTCGGGTTCTCGCGTTTGATCATGAGGGCAGACCGGTTCAGTTTGACACGTGGCTAGACGACCTGCAGCTGTACCTACTGAGCGATTCTAAGGACAGTGTCTCGCTGTTTGACCTAGCGTCAGGCGCTGCTACTTCCCCTCCCGCCAACAGCTGACAGTTCGACTCGCTCACAGTGGCTTACTCGTGACGCTGCTGCCCGCTTAGCCATTCGCAACCACCTGCCATTAGCTGAATGCGCTCACTTCGGACAGCACAGGACATCACAGGCACTGTACGATGTTGTAGTCGCCCGCTACTCCTCCCCTGCCAATGCTGCTCTAGGCCGCCTCCTTCTGCCCTACCTGTTCCCCGAGCTGTCCGCCTTTGCCACAGTCGAGGACCTAGTTCCCCACCTTCGCGCTAGTGACGCTCGCTACAGCGCTGCCGTTCCTGCTGAGTTCCTTGACAGGAACCCGCCCCCGATGTACATCACTCTCTACTTTATAGTCACCCGCCTCCCTGACTCTCTTCGCTCTGTCAGAGACCACTTCCTCTCTCTTGACCCCACCTCCCTCACTGTTGACCTCCTCGAGCAGCATCTCCTCGAAGCTGAGACTAGTGCAGTTGCTGTAGGTGCTGCTCGTGGCACTCCGCGCCCGCCCTTCTTTGAGGGGTGTTCCCCCTCCCCCCTTGCCCCCTCCTACGCCTCTGCTGCTGCTGCAGACGTCTCTGTTCCTGAGGACGTCGGGGCTGCTTCTGCTATTGCGAAGCGCCACGGCAGCAAGGGCAAGGGTGGCCGAGGTGGCGGTGGTGGCAGCGGCGGTGGTGGAGGTGGCAGCGGGAGTGGTGGTGGGGGCAGCAGAGAAGGTGGTGGTGGCGGTGGGACTCTTGGTGGGAGTGGGGGCTCTGGTGGCGGTGGTGGAGGCAGCGGTGGGAGTGGCGGCAGTGGAGGCGGTGGGACTGGTGGCGGTGGGACTGGAGCTCGGCGTGTCGGTTCTGAGGGTGGCCAGCGTCAGCAGCAGCAGCGTCGGGGCGAGACCCCGTCTCCCCAGCAGCTTCGTGAGTGGTTTCTGCGTGGGGCGTCTGGGGGTAGTTGCCCGTATGTCATTCGCATGGGTGACCGTGCTGGTCAGACTTGCGGGAGGCTCCACACTCAGCACCACTGCTTCTCCCGCCTCGACGACGCTTGGCGTGCTGAGTTTGGTGACGACGTCGAGCTCCCTCGCTGGGCAGATCTGCTTAAGTCTAGGATTGCTATCTTTGACCTAGACTTTGATGCTATTCTCTCTGCTATGTATGCTTTGTCTGTTAGTGCTGAGGGTGACTGTTACCGATGTGTACCGCCTGACCCTGGTATTGCCGCTGCTGCTCTAGGTGCTAGTGAGTCTGGTACTCTCCCTGGTACTGCGCCTGCTGAGGCCTTGCACACCTTCACGTTGGACTCAGGCGCCTCGCGCTGTTTCTTTCGTGACACCACCACCCTCACTCCTCTTCCTGCACCTGACCCGGTCAAACTGGCTGACCCCTCCGGGGGACCGGTCGTGGCCCGTTCCTCCACTGTCCTCCCGTGTCCGGCGGTTCCGTCCGGCTCACTGTCAGGTCTTCACCTCCCCTCGTTCTCTACGAACTTGGTGAGTACCGCTGCCCTCCAGGATGCGATGGTCACTACCACCGCTCCTGCGGTCAGCGTGTGTCGATCTGCACGTGCACACGGACGGGCCGCCACCTGGCCATGTTCACTCGTCGGCCAGGGTCGAGTCTGTACACACTCACTACCGAGCCTTCTCAGGTAGCTGCGTCTGCTGAGGTGTCCGCATCAGGTCAGGTAGCCGCCTCTTGCTCGTGTCGCCTCCTGTCGCACCGGACTCTTCTGTGGCACCACCGCCTGGGTCACCCCTCCCTGCCTCACCTTCGTCGCATGCACTCTCGTCTTCTTGTCTCTGGTCTACCCATGTCTCTGCCTCCCCTGCCGCCCTCGCCTGCCCCGCCCTGCCTCCCTTGCGTCGAGGGGCGGCAGCGCACCGCCCCTCACTCCTCCTCGTTTCCCCCAATGACTGCTTCCCTGCAGACTCTCCACATGGACGTGTGGGGCCCAGCCCGCGTCAGTGGACAGAGCCGCGAGCGCTACTTTCTGCTGGTAGTTGACGACTACACGCGGTATACCACAATCTTCCCCTTGCGCAGCAAGGGTCAGGTCGTTGATATCTTGATCCCTTGGATCCGCACGGTCCGTCTCCAGCTCTGCGAGCGGTTCGGCCAGGACCTTCCTGTCCTGCGTCTGCACTCTAACAGAGGTGGTGAGTTCTCCTCCAACCTCTTGCGGGACTTTTGTCCTGGGAAGGGCATTCTCCAGTCGTTCACGCTTCCGGACTCCCCTCAGCAAAATGGCATTGCTGAGCGCCGTATTGGCTTAGTCATGGAGGTCGCTCGTACCTTCATGATCCATGCGGCCGCTCCCCATTTTCTGTGGCCGTTTGCGGTCCGGTACGATGCGCATCAGCTCAACCTCTGGCCCCGTGTCTCCTTGCCGGAGACCTCGCCCACACTGCGTTGGACGGGGGAGGTTGGCGATGCGTCGGTGTTCCGGGTGTGGGGATCTCGTGCCTTTGTTCGTGATACGTCAGCGGACAAGCTCTCCCCCCGTGCTATCCCCTGTGTCTTCCTTGGCTTTGTCCCCGACGCGCCTGGCTGGCAGTTTTACCACCCCACCTCGCGCCGTGTCTTCCCTTCTCAGGACGTCACGTTTGACGAGTCGGTTCCCTTTTACCGCCTCTTCCCCTGCCGCTCTGCCCCTCTCCCGCCCCCGCCGCTCTTCCTTGCTCCCGGTCCCCCTCCGGTAGACCCCCTCCCCCCTCAGGGTCCTGCTCCCTTAGGTGTGTCTCAGGTAGACCCTCTCCTTGGTCCTACGCCTGTTCAGGTAGCTGTCGACTCAGGTGCTGCTCGAGATGCTGCGTCTGGGGGTGCGGAGCCTGGGGGTGCGGAGTCTGGGGGTGCTGAGACTGGGGGTGCTGAGCCTGGGGGTGTTGAGACTGGGGGTTCTGAGACTGGGGGTGTTGAGCCTGGGGGTGTTGCGCCTGGGGGTGCTGAGCCTGGGGGTGTTGCGCCTTGGGGTGGTGAGCCTGAGGGTGCTGAGCCTGAGGGTGTTGAGCCTGGGGGTGCTGGTTCGGAGGGTGCGGAGTCTGGAGGTGCGGAGCCTCAGGGTGCTGCTTCGTCTGGAGTTTCTGCTGATGTTTCGCCGAGACTGTCTCCGCAGCAGTTGCGTTAATGGTTTGTTCGGCGTACGCGCCTTCGGAGTGGAGCTTCTGGAGCTGGAGGTGCTGGCGCTGCTGGAGCTGGAGGTCCTGGAGTTGCTGCTGGAGCTGGTGTTACTGGAGGTACTGCGACCACTGGTCCTGGAGGTGCTCGTACCCGAGGTACTGGAGCTGCCTGGACTGGTGGTGTTGAGGGTGCTGGAGCTGGAGACCTTTCGGTGTCTGGTACTCCTGGTGCTGGTGGCGCTGGAGCTGGAGGAGCTGGAGTTGATGGCCCTGGCGCAGGAGGCGCTGGAGTTGGAGGCCCTGGTGTTGGAGGTGCTGGAGCTGGAGGGGCTAGAGCTGTTGCCCCTGGTGGCACTGTGTGGCCACGACCGTACTTCGTTCCCCTGCTCCAGCAGGTTCTTGGTACCCCGCCTTCTGCTGCCCTTAATCCTCCCCTCCAGTGTCCCCTGCCTGACCAGTCGCAGCCGCCGTTACAGCCGGCCTCTCCTCTGCCTGCTCCTACTGCTTACACTGAGCAATCTGGTGGTCTTACAGGGCGTCGTGAGCCTGCGTCTCGTTCTGTCTCGCATGTCTGCACTACTCGTCGCGTTCCTCGTTCGTGTCCTCCTCCTGTCCCCGGCACGCACGCTATGACCCTTCGTCCTTCCTCTGTTCCTCTACGTGTTCCTCTGCCTGCTCCTCCTGAGTCCTCTCTTCCTGCGGTCCCTGACCCTGAGTCTGGCCGCGCTCGTGCTGCCAGTCCCACTGTCTCTCGTCTCCTCGCCACTGCTGTCACTGACCCTTCTTTTGAGTCTGCTACTGCGTCTGCTCTCGTTGCTGAGCTGCTTGACTTTGCTGCTGCCTGTCGTCTAAACTACGCCTCTGCAAAGGTTGCTGAGTCTGCATCTACCAGTCCTCCGTCCGTCGGGGGTGAGTGTGCTCTTGGCACGGACGTCCTTGAGGACAAGCAGGAGGACTTTGAGTCTCTTGCAGCTGCTGTACCTCGTTTCGCTTCCTTGCTGCTTGCCCCTAAGGAAGACCCGGATGCACCAGACATCCCGACCCCGTGCTCTTACGCAGAGGCGATTACGGGTCCTTACTCCTCTCAGTGGCAGGCAGCCATGGATGCCGAGATGGCATCCTAGAAGTCCACAGGCACCTACGTCGATGAGGTTCCCCCACCTGGGGCGAACATAGTCGATGGCATGTGGATCTTCAGGGTGAAGCGGCCGCCGGGTTCTCCGCCTACATTCAAGGCGCTAGACAGGGAGCGACAGGGAGTTGACTACTTCCAGACCTTCTCCCCCACCCCGAAGATGACTACTGTTCGGGTGTTGCTGCACGTCGCTGCTCAGCGTGACTACGAGTTGTACTCTCTGGACTTCCGCACAGCGTTCCTGCAGGGCAGCCTGCACGAGGAGATCTGGTTGCGCCGCCCACCTGGTTTCACTGAGTCTTTTCCTGCAGGTACTCAGTGGAGTCTTCGGCGGCCAGTCTACGGTCTCCGCCAGGCGCCTCGCGAGTGGCACGACACACTGAGGACAACGCTTGCGGCTCTTAGGTTTGCTCCTGCTACTGCTGACCCGTCTCTGTTTCTACGCACCGACACCTCACTGCCGCCGTTCTACGTCCTTGTCTACGTCGACGACCTCGTCTTTGCCACTGCGAACACTGAGGCACTGACTCTTGTGAAGTCGGAGCTGCAGAAGAGACACACCTGCACTGACCTGGGTGAACTGCGCAGCTATCTTGGCTTGCAGATCACCCGGGACAGAGCTCGGCGCACCATTACCCTGACTCAATCACACATGGTGCACCAGGTCCTTCAGCGCTTCGGCTTCCAGTTCTCCTCGCCACAGTCCACTCCTCTGTCTACCAGCCACTCGATCTTAGCTCCACCTTCGGACGAGTCCGTAGATTCGAGTGGTCCGTACCCAGAGCTTGTGGGTTGCCTCATGTACCTGATGACGTGCACTCGACCCGACCTCGCGTACCCTCTCAGCCTCCTGGCTCGTTACGTGGCTCCCAGCAGGCACCGAAAGATGCACTGGGATGCTGCGAAGAGGGTACTGCGTTACTTGTGCAGTACGTCGGGCATGGGGCTCGTGCTTGGAGGACGGGGTCCAGTTGTCCTCACCGGTCACGCAGACGCCTCCTGGTATGACGACTCAGCTACCCAGCGGTCGTCACAGGGTTACACCTTCAGCCTTGGTTCCGGCTCTGTTTCTTGGCGGTCTACCCGCTTGTCTTCAGTTCTCAGCTCCAGCTGTGAGGCTGAGATCTACGCTGGGGCCATGGCTGCTCAGGAGCTACGCTGGCTCACCTACCTGCTGACCGACTTGGGAGAGCAGCCTCGTTCGCCTCCAGTTCTGTACGTAGATAACAAGGCCATGATTGCCTTGTGTCAGGAGCACAGACTGGAGCACAGAACGAAGCACATCGCTATGCGATACTTCCTTGCTCGAGAGTTGCAGCAGCGTGGCCAGCTTCGTTTTGCGTACGTGGCCACTCGGGCCAACACTGCTGATGTCTTCACCAAGGCACTTCCGCCTGGTGATCATCAGCGCTTTGTTACTGTGTTAGGCCTTGTGCCTACTTTGCCTCACTTGCTTACTGCTTGACTCGGTCGGTACTATGATATATATATATACCTGCATGCTTGCACTTGCTAGGGTATGATCACTGTTTTGTTTGTTCTATTTATATAACTCTGCATGTGAACTGGCCTTGTGGCCCTCTGCTTGTGCTCGGACTGTGTGGTGACTTTGTGATCCACCCTGAGCTTGCTTTGCTTTTCTTGATTGGTCTTGTGACCACTTGTTCTCCCCCACTTTTCCTATGGGGGTGTGTCAGGACATTATAGCTTATACATTTGTGTAGGCTGTAGTGGGGTAGCCCATAAGGGGTACAACCCAATTAGGGTTAGTACTTGTACCCAACTGAGTTCTACTTCATTCATTCTCATTCGTTATTTTGATAGCTACCACCAGTTGCGTTGAGAAGCCTCCACCTCTGTGTAATACGCTTGGTGGTTTCTCTTATTCCACATTCTCCAACAATACCATTCTGACTTGGAATACCATTAGAATGGGCCTGCTCTCTCTCACACAGCAGTCCAAGTTCCAACACTTGCACAACCTAGAGCAGCACCATTGTGTACGCACCTGCTCCGATACCCTTTCCTCTCTCACCCCGCACGCTCCCTCCCATGACGGCACCGCCAGGATGCAGTGGAGATAATCAACAACGAGGAGGGCAAGGCATGGTACATAGTGCTGGTGAAGCGGGGGCAGTATGTGGGCAACGTGGAGGTGGAGCGAGTGAACGTGGTGCTGCTAGGCAGCGGTGCATGGCAGACGGTCATCACAGGGAACCGCAGCAACGGCGCTGGCTTCGATACATGGGATACCCCCTCCTTTGGTCAGTCGCTCTGCATGCTACCGCGCACTTAGACCACTCCCCTCTCCTTCCTCTCAGATCCTCTTCCCGCAACTCTCAGCTTCCCGCACCTCTCAGCTTCCCGCACCTCTCAGCTTCCCGCACCTCTCAGCTTCCCGCACGCTCCCCCCTTCTCTATCCCCTCTTCTCTATCCCCTCTTCTCTATCCCTCACGCCCCTCTCAGTTGTCTTCTTGCTTTCAAGGTATCACTGCCCTTGAGCCATCCCAGCTAATACCTATGTACCGCGCAACTGCACTTGCTTTTTCTGTTCGCTTCTCACCCCTCTTTCTTTCTTCTTCTGCCTGGTGTCAGCTGCGGCGGGCAACAACTTTGTGACAATAGGTATTCGCTTTGAGAACTCTGCATCGCCTAACATGGAGGCTGCAGTTGCGTTTCGGGCATCCGGGGACAAAGCCATAGCGTACCGCTGTGTCTTTGTTGGCTTCCAGGTCCACTCTGTCCCATTTGCTGTCTTCTCTCTTCTATCTTCTCGCTTCGCTCTTCTCTCCTCTCCCTTCTCTTTTCTCTCTTCTCTCTTCTCTCTTCTCTCTTCTCCCTTCTCTCCTGCCTCCTCTCTCTGCCCTCTTGCTGCTGCTCTTTGCTCTCTGCTCTCTGCTCGGTCAAGACCGCGCATCCTTGTCCATATGATCAGCTCTGCTTTTCGATATCAATAACGATTTTGCTACTTCCAAGCATACATCCAAACCAATCATTCCGGTACATAATCTTCCTTTCCGTCCCTCTTTCGTTGAACCTTCAATCCCACCCTCCACTCATTTGTTTTGCCTTCTTCCTCCATCATGCCGTATTTTTCTCTCTTGTTCCTCCTCTCCCTTTCCCTCTCCCTCGGCCTCTTCCGCTTCCTCTCTCTCTCCCCCCCATCTCTCTCTCTCTACCACTCCCTCTCTCTCGCTCCACCCATCCCTCTCTCTCCCTCTTCCCCTCCCTCTCGCCCCTTCCATTCTCCCCCAAAATATCCCTCGGCCTCTCCCTCCTCCTCCATTCCCAATCCCACTGCCCTTCCCTCGTCCCCAGGACACAGTGAACTCGCACCGTGGCCGGCATTACTTCCGCAACTACGCCATCTATGGCCACGTGGACTTCATATACGGCCGCCACGGCACAGCCGTCTTTGACCGCTGCCGCATCATCCCCGTCCCGCGCCCGGAAAACAACAGCCCTGCCACCATAGCCACCCATGGAGGAGACACAGCCGCCAGACGTGAAGGCGGGTTCATCTTCTACCGTTGCTTGGTTGCCCGAATCAGTCAGCGCGTGTCAACGTACCTGGGCAGGCCGTGGCAATCGCACGCGCGCGTCGTGTACATGTATAGCCACCTGTTTAATGCTGTCCTTCCCGAGGGGTGGGCTCCGTAGCCTGGGGAGAACTTTGGGCCGAGGGCTTTTCTGGGGGAGTATCGGAACATAGGGCCGGGTGCGTGGACGGGTGGGCGTGTGAGGTGGGCTCGACCTGGCTTGCTGAATGAAACGCAGGTGGCTCCGTTCATGCCGGAAGCATTTATTCGGGGCAGCAGGTGGGTGCGCAGGACACCTGTGGAGATTGTATACCCTTGAAGGCCTGAGAGCTGAAGGCAGTGTGGCTGGTGGGAGGAGGATCACATATGGTGCACGTAAAAAGCGGCTGTCGGATACAGGGCGGTGAATGGAGGGCAAGGGATTGAATGCAAGTAGCTTATTTTTTTCCCTATTTTTTCCAGAGGTTGATGCGATAGAGGCCAGCATGGGGAGTTGGGCTTGTGAAGACGAGCAGCTGAGTGCGGCTGGTTTGATCACGATATGTTCTTTTATTGGCCGAGTTGGTCGCGTGAAGATCCACTGGCTTTGAGCTCGAGCTCCGGGCCAGCTGGACCATAGTGCATGATTTTCTTTCTTTCTCTTTTCTTTCTTTTTTTAATCAAATTACCATACGGTGCCTTACCTAAACCCTATGAACCTCGGTGGACCATACCAGCCACCAATGCTGCGATCAGAAATTGATCGCCCCTAGGATCGCCTCAGGAAAGGTTCGCATAGAGTTGATTGGTAGTGGTGGGCCCTTGACCTCAATTCAGAGTGAATGTAAAATGATTGAGATGCTTGAAAGCATGCAAATACAGGAATATGAATATGATTACATAGTGGAATACGAAACGACCTAGCTAGCCATGTAGGGGTACATTCCCGTATTGCAGCGAAACCCAACCGTGCGACTCCATTCGGTTACGAAACTGTCCGGGCAGAATCCTCGCAACTGCTGCTGCTGGATGCCATCTGCCTTGATAGTCCAGATGCTTCGTAACCGTACGACCTTTTGCGTCGCTTCCGCCTTTTCGTCTTCAGCCTCGGTACTGCATGCTTCGATTGCTACTGTCAGGAGTGCACAGTAACACTTCATCTTTTGCTATTTGTAACAACCAATAGTCTCCCATCACCCTTCCAGCACCGTTTCCCCCCCTTTTCCACCCCCTTCACTGTTTATACACTCTCCCTCATTCAATCCCTTGTTCATAAAGCAACTTTCCGTTAGTCACGACCGGAGTTTCACGATTCCTCGTGCCTTCAACAACATTTTTCAATAACCGTACAAGTGACCCCCTTACTTACTTCAAATGCATGTTATGGAACAGCTATTGCAGTGGTTGGATAACAGATGGCACATCCAGACATTTCCGGTTACAAAGTCGGCGATGTGGGTCTCATTAGAAATCACACAATGATGCTCAAAAGACCGACCGTATTACGTGCGTTGGGTTAGGCAGCTCTGAATTTCCAATCAAATTACACCCAACGCAAGTCAAGGGCATCATTGTTTCGAGTACTCTCCTGGTTTTTTTCATCGTTTATGTTTTACGAATGATGGAAAAGAAACATGCTGTAAGATTACCGGTATTTCTTTTTGTAGAGCTGCTTTTGTTTTTAGTGCGCTCATGTTTCTCTGAACTCATAACACGCACTCTCGTTTACAACTCATAACACGAGCGCACTAAAAACAGGCCGCGCTGCCGTCTGCCACCGTGCGGTCCGGTGGAGTTGGCTGGAACAGTTAGCAAGAGCATCACAGCACTTCATCCCCTGCTTGATTGCAGGGTTCATGATTCGCTCTGGGGGACCCTGACTGGTTGAGAGGTCAACGAGGTTCACCCTGCCACTGCAGTGTGGCAGCTGTGGGATCGTGACGAAATTGCAGTTTGTTCACTCCCTTATTTACGGAGCTTGGTTTAAACGTTTAAATAGAGAGAGTTATTCTTTCGTGTTTAGACCTGGTTGCAGGAATAGTATGGGCTTGGTCGGGGAAGTAATTGCCATTTGTACTTGTTGAAGTGAGTGTTTCCTCTGGTGTCGCTCCTGCTAGTTCAGTGCAGTTGACGGGTTTTCCAGCGGATCACCTCAACAAAGGCGGGTGCTTTCTGTATGGAGCTGGAACAAGGCCAAGCTGGAAAAATATGAAAGTTGTATCCGTTTCAGCTGAGATGAGTGGCACATGCGACAATGATGTTTTTTGCAGTGTGACTCCCAAAACTCACTCGGAATATGGGCTATACAGGGTAAAACCTCCTGAAATTCGTTGCCCTGCTTGAAAGCTCTTGTCCAGCGACCGAATGTTGGAGCACTCGTGGCCAATCTACAAGATGTGCGACCAATTCCCGATGCGCGTCGCAACAACCTCTGGAATGGATTGGTGGGCGAACTGAAAGAGGAGAGGGAATGACAGACCGCCCTGGTTTTGGGTTTCTGATTCCTTTCGGCAGTGGTTTTGACACCGCCTTGCTTTGCGCTCGCGTACGATACCTTCGGAGACTAATATTGTGTTTTATTTATTGGGATTTCATAGATTGAATTGTCGCGTCAAATACGAGAAGCTTGGGACAAAAAATATTTCCCCTCATGGAGGGCATGCCATTTGGGAGGCATCAACCCTAAACACCATGAGGCAAGGTGTTTAGGGTTGCTGCCTCCCAGATGGCCAGCCATCCGTGAGGGGTTTATTTTTTCCACTGGCCACTGAACTAAAACCAGGTAAACTTCAGAACTTCCTGGTCACTGGAAATTGGAAATGTCGAAATCAGCTGCCCCAAGGAATCGGACGCGAGCGGAGAAGCAAGGCGGTGTCAAAGCCACTGCCCAAAGGAATCGGAAACTTGAAAACAAGGCGATTCGTCATTTCCTGGAGAGAGGGGCATTTGCGTTCCGGCGAACGTCGCTAGATCCTGGACCATTCCGTGGGTATCCCCAAGCCAACCGAACACCGAACCAACCAACCAACCAACCCAGGTAATCATTCACATCAGAACCACGAAGTGGAGAAATTGTGTTCGATCACACTTGTGTTTGATGAAACAGTGTTACCAGCAGCAACTCTCTTCCACGGGCCATGGCCATTCCTCGCACGGTGCCGTTCGCGGTAGCAGCTTGGCTGATGCTCTTCACGTCATGTCTAGTGTCCTCTCACGCACGGGACCTCTCCAACCACCGCCTTCCCACCACCAGGAGCTCCGAAGCCGTTGCGAAATTTCCCGCAGTTCTCTCCTGGTCTTCCCCCGAAGACGCCGGACATGACGGCGCGCGCGGCGATATCGGAGATCCGCCTTCGCACCGCAGCTCTACCGTCATCGCCGCTGCCGCCGAAGTTGAAAAGCCGGCGCGACCCTCGACGCGGTCCGCGATAAGCGGCTACTATGACGGACCGCGACTGTCGGGGGAAGCGGCGATCCCAGAGTGGTTGGACCGGGACGCGCTGCGTGATTTGGAGGAACTACTCAAGGATGTGCTTGGTGAGCCGCGCGGAAGCGGCGACCATAAACATAACGATGATGATAATGAAGTTGATGACGATGGCGCGTTTGGAATTGGTGACTGGGATTTGCCGTCGGGGCCTACCAATTGGAGCGACGAGGGTAAAAGCGGAGGTGGTGCGTCGCGGGGAGCGAAGGACGCGAGTGCGGCGTTCGGGGATGGGGAGCGGGAAAGCTGCGCGGGGGCAACAACCGGCGGCGCTAGTACTAGCCGCCGCAGCAGCAGCGCAGGCAACCGCGGTTCCATCATCCGCGGAAGCGATTGCGGCAGCAGCGACTGTGGTGGTACGGAGAGTGTTCCGACGGGGAAGAGGCGATCGCTGTTGGGAAAGCCGGTAGTGCCGAACCTGATCGTGGCTCAGGACGGGTCGGGAAACGTCACTAACCTCCAGGTATGTGCGTATGCGTTGGTTCGCAGGAGGGGTGATTAATGTTTAAGGCCTGCCACGTGGCGTACTCGTTTGTCCGAAAACCATGCTGGTACCAAAAACGCATGCAGCTTGGACAATTTCAGTGATACTCTCCAAAAACGAGAATAGGCTCTTACCTTTGTTTTCCCTAACGTCTACTTTGGGAGATCTCTGCCGTCTCTTATGTGATTGAGCTCCATGCATAGTTCATCCTCTGTGTGGTATTCTTTAATTTTCCTCTTCCCATATTCTCACCTACCCCAAAACCCTCCTCTCTCACACCCCGCACGCTCCCACGACGGCACCAGGACGCTGTGAGGATTATCAACAGTGATATGAGCAGGACATGGTACATAGTGCAGTTGAAGCCGGGGCGGTATGTGGGCAACGTGCAGGTGGAGAGGGTGAATGTGGTACTGCTGGGCAGCGGTGCATGGCGGACGGTCATCACAGGGAACCGCAGCAACGGTGCTGGCTTCGATACATGGGATACCCCCTCCTTTGGTTAGTCGCTCTGCATGCTACCGCGCACTTACACCACTCCCCTCTCCTTCCTCTCAGATCCCCTTCCCGCAACTCCCTCCCACTTCCCCCTCGCAGCGTCCCTCAAACCTCCCTCTTCTCAACCCCGCCCTCTCCCCCATGTTGGTCTCAATTTCTCTCTAGCTTTTCCAGCTATCGCTGCCCTTGAACCGTTCTCTTTGCGCTTTTAGCTAATGCTTGTCAGCTGCGCATACTGAGCTTGTTTTTCTGGCTCAATTTTCGTTCTTTCTTTTCTCTCCGATTCTGCGGGCTCTCAGCTGCGGCGGGAAACAACTTTGTGACGATGGGCATTCGCTTTGAGAACACTGCACGGCCTCGCATGGAGGCAGCAGTTGCGTTCCGAGCAACTGGGGACAGAACCATCGCGTACCGCTGTGTCTTTTCGGGCTTCCAGGTGCACCCTCTTCTATCCACTCTCTTCTCTTCTGATTGCCCTCCTCTCTTTGGAACTGCCTCTGCTCTCCTGCCTTATCAATCTGCCCTCTTCTTGCTGCTCTCTCCCCTCTGCTCCTACGTCAAGACCCCAAAACCGTTTCCATCTGGTCTGCTCTGGTTTTGCACTTCCAATCATCCTGTCACTTCCAAGCATAACTGAACCAAGCAATCCAATAGGTGCCCTTCCCTTCCCCCAATTTCTCTCTGAGCTTTCATCCAACCCCTACTCCTCTCTTCTTCTGCCTTACTCCACCATCACACCACCCGTTTCTCCCTCCCACCCCTCTCTCTTCTTCCTCCTCGTCCTGTCTCTCTTCCTCTCCCATTTCTCTCCCTACACCCCCATTTTTGAGTCTATCTTTGTCTCACACACTCTCCCTCACCCGCTCTTTAACCCGCATGCTCCTCTTCCCTTCCCCTCTCCCTCTCCCTCTCCCTCTCCCTCTCCCTCTCCCTTTCCCTCAGGACACACTCAACGCGCATCAAGGGCGGCAGTACTACCGCAACTGCGCCATCTATGGCCACGTGGACTTCATATACGGTCGCCAAGGAGCGGCCGTTTTTGACCGCTGCCGCATCGCCCCCATCCCACGCCCGGGGCAAACCAGCTCTGCCATCATCGCCACCCACGGCGGCAAATCCCTCTCATTACGTGAGGGCGGGTTTGTCTTCTACCGGTGCATGGTTGCCGGAGTCACTCCAGGGTTGACCGCGTATCTGGGCAGGCCGTGGTTTCCGCATGCGCGTGTGATTTACATGTTCAGCTACTTGTCAAAAACTATCCTTCCCGAGGGGTGGGCTGAATGGCCCGGAGAGGTATTTGGGCCGACTTCGTTTCTGGGAGAGTACAGAAACACAGGGCCGGGTGCAGGGGTGAGTGGGCGTGCGAGGTGGGTTCGACCTGGGCTGTTGAATGCAATGCAGGTAGCTCCGTTCATGCCTGAGGCATATATTCGAGGCAGCAGGTGGGTGGGCAGAACACCTTTGGAGATTGTGTATCCTTGACAGCTTGGGAGTTGAAGCAAGTGTGTGTTATGGGTATCAAACTCGTATAGTGCTTACATTGTGTAGGATGTAGTAGGGTAGCTCTTAAGGGGTACAACCCAATTAGGGTTAGTATTTGTACCCAACTTTCTGTTCAATCCAACCATTATTGTTCAGTATTTTGACATGGTTTAAGAGCAGGTCTGTTCTAGAACATTTTTTTGTAGGGCCCACCACAGAGCGCTCCACGACTAGCTACCCTACCGCCCTGCCCTAACGATCGCGCCGCCCTGCTGGCCATTGTGCCGCCCTTAGCAGCCCGTGAGCCGCTCTTTGCAGCCCGTCGCCGCCCTTGCAACCCGCGAGCCGCCCCTGCAGCCCGCGCGCCACCTTTAACAGCCCGCGCGCCTCCCCTGCAGCCCGCTCGCCGCCCCTGCGGCCCACTCGCCGCCCCTGCAGCCCGCTCGCCGCCCCTGCAGCCCGCTTGCTGCCCGTTTGCGGCTCGCTCGCCGCCCCTGCAGCCCGTTCGCCGCCCGTTTGCGGCCCGCTCGCCGCCCATTGCAGCCCGCGCGCCGCCCTCTGGCAGCCTGCTCGCCGCCCCTTGCAGCCCGCGCGCCGCATTCTGGCAGCCCGCTCGCCGCCCTTCTGCAGCCAGCTCGCCGCCCCTTGCAGCCTGCTAGCGCTGCCCTGCTTGCGCCGCCCGGCTGCTGCCCGCCTTGCTGCTCGCAGCCCTACTGGCCGGCGGATACCTTCCCGGGCCGCCCTGCTGCTGCCCGCCCTGCTGTGCGCCACCCTGCTTGCCGCCCTAGCCGTGCGCCGCCCTGCCCTGCCCTGCGCGCTTCCCTAGTGCTCGCGCACCGCCCTGCCTGCGTGCTGCTCTCCTGCCCGCTATGGCTTCTCTCAGTGTAGTCACCTTCGATCATGAGGGCCGTCCGATCCAGTTCGATACGTGGCTCAACGACTTACAGCTGTACCTACTGATCAATTCTAGAGACAGCGTTTCGTTGTTTGACCACACTTCTGGAGCCTCTCTCGCCCCTCCCGCCACACCTGACAGTGCGACTCGCTCACAGTGGCTTACACGTGACGCTGCTGCCCGCTTAGCCGTTCGCAACCACCTGCCGTTAGCCCAACGCACTCACTTTGGCCAGCACAAGACTGCTAAAGCCCTGTACGACGCTGTAGTCGCTCGTTACTCCTCCCCTGCCACTGCTGCTCACGGCCGCCTTATACTGCCCTACCTGTTTCCCGAGCTGTCCGCCTTTGCCACAGTCGAGGACTTCGTTACCACCTCCGCACTAGCCACGCTCACTACCGCTCTGCCCTCCCAGCAGAGTTCCTTGACAGGAACCCGCCCCCGATGTACATCAATCTCTACTTCATAGTCATCCAACTCCCTGACTCTCTTCGCGGTGTCACGGACCATTTTCTCGCACTTGACCCCACAGACCTTACTGTCGACCTGCTCGAGCAGCACCTCCTTGACACTGAGACTAGCGTAGTCGCTGTAGGTGCTGCTTGTGGCACTCCTCGCACACACTTCTTTGAGGGGTGTTCCCCCTCCCCCCATGCCCCCTCCTACGCTTCTGCTGCTGCTGTTAACATCCTTGGTGCTGAGGATGTCGGGGCTGCTTGTGCTATCAGTGGGAAGCGCCGCAGCAGCAAGGGCAAGGGTGGCAGGAGTGGTGGTTGTGGCAGCAGGGGTGGTGGTGCTGGCGGCAGTGGAGGTGGTGGCAGCGGTGGGAGTGGTGGCGGTAGTGGTGGCGGCGGTGGGGGTGGCGGTAGTGGTGGCGGCGATTGGGGTGGCGGTAGTGGCCGCAATGGGAGTGGTGGCAGTCGGGGTGGAGCTGTTCAGAGGGGAGTTTCTGGCGGTGGATAGAGGTAGCAGCAGCCGTGTCGGAGCGAGACCCCTTCGCCCCAGCAGCTTTGTGAGTGGTTTGCTCTGTGTGGGGAGTCTTGGGGTAGTGTTCACTGCCCGTATGTCATTCGCACGGGTGACTGTGCTGGTCAGACATGCGGGAAGCTTCACTCTAAACACCGCTGCTTATCCCGCCTAGACGACGCTTGGCGCGCAGAGTTTGGCAACAAGGCTGAGTGCCCCCGTTGGCCCATCACCTGGCCACGTTCACCCGTCGGCCTAGGTCGTGTCTGTACACACTGACTACCGAGCCTCTTCAGGTAGCTGCGTCTTCTCAGGTGTCCGCGTCACGTCCGGTAGCACCCCCCTTCTCGTGTCGCCTCCTGTGGCACCAGACTCTCCTGTGGCACCACCGCCTTGGTAACCCCTCCCTGCCACGCCTTCGTGGCATGCACTCCCGCCTCCTTGTTTCTGGTCTTCCCAGGTCTCTGCCTCCCCTCCCGCCCTCGCCTGCCCCGCCCTGCCTTCCTTGCGTCAAGGGGCGACAGCGCGCCGCTCCTCACTCCTCCTTGTTTGCCCCAAAGACTGCTCCCCTGCAGACTCTCCACATGGACATGTGGGGCCCAGCCCGCGTCAGTGGACAGGACCGCGAGCGCTACTTCCTGCTGGTTGTTAACAACTACACGCATTACACCACGGTCTTCCCCTTGCACAGCAAGGGTGAGGTCCCTGATGTCTTGATCCCTTGTATCCGCGCAGTCCGTCTCCAGCTCCGTGAGCGGTTCCGTGAGGACCTTCCTGTCTTGCGTCTGCACTCTGACAGAGGTGGTGAGTTCTCCTCTGACCTCTTGCGATACTTTTGTCGTGGAGGGGGCATCCTCCAATCGTTCACGCTTCTGGCCTCCCCGCATTGGCTTAGTCATGGAGGTTGCTCGTGCCTCCATGATCCATGCGGCTACTCCACATTTTCTGTGGACGTTTGCGGTCCGGTACGATGCGCATCAGCTCAACCTCTGGCCCCGTGTCTCCTTATCGGAGACCTCGCCTACACTGCGTTGGACGGGGAAGGTTGGCGATGCGTCGGTGTTCCGGGTCTGGGGCTCTCGTGCCTTTGTTCACGATACTTCCGCGGATAAACTCTCCGCCCGCGCTATTCCCTACGTCTTCCTTGGCTTTCCGCCTGACGCGCCTGGCTGGCAGTTTTACCACCCCACCTCGCGCCATGTCCTCTTCTCTTGGGACGTCACGTTTGATGAGTCGGTTCCTCTTTACCATCTCTTCCCCTACCGCTCTGCCCCTCTCCCCCCTCCGCCGCTCTTCCTTGCTCCAGGTCCCCTTCCAGTAGACCCCCCTCCCCCTTCGGGGTCCTGCTCCCTCAGGTGTGTCTCAGGTAGACCCACTCCCCGGGACTGTGCCTTTCGAAGTCGCTGTCGACTCAGGTGCTGCTAGAGGTGCTGCTTCTGGGGGTGCTGCGTCTGGGGGTGCTAAGCCTGCGAGTGCGGAGCCTGGGGGTGCTGAGCCTGAGGGTGTGGAGCCTGGGGGTGCTGAGTCTGAGGGTGCAGAGTCTGGGGGTGCTTAGCCTGGGGGTGCGGAGCCTGGGGGTACTGAGCATGAGGGTGCGGAGCCTAGGGGTGCTGAGTTTGAGGGTGCAGAGTGTGGGGGTGCTCAGGTAACGCAGTACCCTCTTCGCAGCATCCCAAAGCACCTTTCGGTGCCTACCGGGAGCCACGTAGCGAGCCAGGAGGCTGAGAGTGTACGCGAGGTCAGGTTGTGTGCAAGTCATCTGGTACATGAGGCAACCCACAAGCTCTAGGTACGGACCACTCGGCTCTACGGACTCGTCCGAAGGTGGAGCTGAGAGCGAGTGGCTGGTAGACAGAGGAGTGAGCTGTGGCGAAGAGTACTGGAAGCCGAAGTGCTGAAGGACCTGGTGCACCATGTGTGACTGAGTCAGTGTGATGGTGCGCCGTGCTCTGTCACGGGTGATCTGCAGGCCAAGATAGCTGCGTAGTTCACCCAGGTCAGTGCAGGTATGTCTCTTCTGCAGCTCGGACTTCACAAGGGTCAGTGCGTCAGTGTCAGCCATAGCAAAGACGAGGTCGTCGACGTACACTAGGACGTAGAACGGCGGCAGCGAGGTGTCGGTGCGTAGAAACAGCGACGGGTCTGCTGTAGAAGGAGCAAACCCAAGAGCCGCAAGTGT
This sequence comes from Closterium sp. Naga37s-1, assembly GCA_947471745.1. NCBI lineage: Eukaryota > Viridiplantae > Streptophyta > Zygnematophyceae > Desmidiales > Closteriaceae > Closterium > Closterium sp. Naga37s-1. The sequence goes on along the minus strand of CANJKZ010000055.1, from coordinate 557,829 downwards.
AGTCCTGAGTGTGTCGTGCCACTCGCGAGGCGCCTGGCGGAGACCGTAGACTGGCCGGCGGGGGCTCCACTGAGTACCTGCAGGAAACGTCCCAGCGAAACCAGGTGGTCGGCGCAGCCAGATCTCCTCGTGCAGGCTGCCCTGAAGGAAAACTGTACTGAAGTCCAGGGAGTGTAACTCGTAGTCACGCTGAGCAGCGACGTGCAGCAACACCCAAAGAGTAGTCATCTTCGGGGTGGGGGAGAAGGTCTGGAAGTACTCAACTCCTTGTCGCTGGCTGAAGCCTCGAGCAACGTAACGCGCCTTGAAGGCAGGTGGAGAACCCGGCGGCCGCTTCACCCTGAAAATCCACATCCCATCGACTATGTTCGCCCCAGGTGGGGGAACCTCGTCGACGTAGGTGCCTGTGGACTTCCAGGATGCCATCTCGGCATCCATTGCTGCCTGCCACGAAGAGGAGTAAGGACCCGTAATTGCCTCTGCGTAAGAGCGCGGGGTCGGGATGTCTGGAGCATCCGGGTCTCCCTTAGGGGCAAGCAGCAAGGAAGCGAAACGAGGTATAGCAGCTGCAAGACACTCAAAGTCCTCCTGCCTGTCCTCAAGGACGTCCGTGCCAAGAGCACACTCACCCCCAACGGACGGAGGACATGCAGGCATAGACTCAGCAACTAGAGCAGAGGCGTAGTCGAGACGGCAGGCAGCAGCAATGTCAAGCAGCTCAGCAACTACAGCAGAAGCTGCAGCAGACTCAAAAGACGGGTCAGTGAAAGCAGTGGCAAGGAGACGAGCGACAGTGGGATTGGCAGCACGCGCTCGGTCAGACTCAGGGTCAGGGACCTCAGGAAGAGAGGACTCAGGAGGAGCAGGCAGAGGAACACGTAGTGGAACAGAGGAAGGACGGAGTGCCATAGTGTGCGTGCCTGGGACAGGAGGAGGACGCAAACAAGGAGTGCGACAACCATGTCAGAATCCCAGTCACTAGACCACTGGGACAAAAGGGCTTTTTAAGTAGCGGGTCAGTGCGCCCATAACCCTCCTGGCCAACATGCCTGTAACCCTTCCCTAGGATCAATCGAGGATCACCAGTGGACCTCTGACACCCCCCCACACTGGGATGCCCGAAGTACACACACTGGGACTCGAACCCGAGACCTTCGCTCTGATACCATGTTACAATAGTGACGAGAATGATGGCATTAGTTGAAAGGGGGGGGTACAAGTAGAATGTCGAGAGAAATTCTGTACCCCCTAAGGCTAAACCCACTATAGCCTAGAGAAATATAAACACATATGTTTGACAGTCGAGACCGATGAGGAACGTGTGGACCTCCACGAAACAGCTCCAGAGCCCAGGCTGAAACAGTACCCCTGAGTAGACCTGTGCGTCTTGGCATCGTCAGCGTAAGAAGAGTCACATTGACCAGTAAGCACGACGTCCTGTCTCCCTCCAAGAACCAGCCCCACGCCTGACGTCGTCGCTAGGTACTTCGCCACCCTCACAGCAGCTATCCAGTGAACTAGACGGTGTCTCCCTGGCGCAACAAAGCGAGCAAGAATGCTGAGAGGGAAGGCGAGGTCCGGGCGAGTACAACTCATCAGGTACATGAGGCAGCCCACAAGCTCTGCGTAAGGACCACTAGGCTCGAATGGCTCGTCAGGAAAGGGTCTAGTGAGTCAGTGGTCAACGGCAGGAGGTGTGCAAAAGTGCATAAGCTCGAACCGCTGAAGGACCTGGTGCACCATGTGTGACTGTGAGAGTGTAATGGTGCGAGCAGCTCTGTCCCTGGTGATCTGCAGGCCAAGGTAGTGGCGCAGCTCACCAAGGTCAGTGCAAGTGTGTCTCTTCTGCAGTTTGAGCTTCACGTCAGCCAAAGCAACCCTGTCAGCAGTGGCGAAAGCCAGGTCGTCGATGTAGACCAGTACAAAGAACGGTGTGGAGCCACGACGAATGAACAGCGACGGGTCGGCAGAAGAAGGCTGGAAACCAAGGTCAGAAAGGATAGACGAAGGGTGTCGTACCACTCACGAGGAGCCTGACGGAGACCGTAGACTGGTCGCCTAAGCCTCCACTGGGTCCCAGGAGGGAAAGTACCAGTGAAGGCAGAGGGACGACGTAACCAGACCTCCTCGTGTAGGCTACCTTGAAGGAAAGCAGTGGAGAAGTCAAGAGAGTGTAACTCGTAGTCTCTATGTGCTGCTACGCACAGTAACACTTGAAGAGTGGTCATCTTCGGGGTAGGCGCGAAGGTCTGAAAGAAGTGAACTCCCTCGTGCTGACTGAAACCTCTGGCCACATAGCGCCCCTTGAAGACCGGAGGAGATCCCGGTGGCCGCTTCACCCTGAAGATCCACATGCCATCGACTACGTTCGCCCCAAGGGGGGGAACCTCATCGACGTAGGTGCCTGTGGATCTGTAGGAGGCCATCTCTGAGTCCATGGCATCTCTCCACTGAGAGGCCCAAGGCCCTGACACTGCCTCAGCGTAAGTGCGAGGAGTCGGTATGTCAAGGGCGTCAGGGGTCTCCCTCAGGGGCGAGCAGCATGGCACAGAGATGAGGGGAAGCGGCTGCCAGGAACTCCAACTCAAACTGCCTGTCCTCTAGGGCATCACAGCCAAGGGCAGACTCAACCCCGATGGCCAGAGGACTGGTAGGAGGAGCAGCCACAAGACTAGTGGCGTAGTCAAGGTAGCGAGTAGAGGCAAACTCAGTGACTGCGGCAGTAAGAGCGGAGACAGAGGACAGAGAAGCACGTGGGTCGGTAACAAGAGAGGCGAGAACACGAGAGAGAACAGGACGGTACGTGCGGTAGTAGTCTGTGACAGGAGTAGAGAGGGAAGCAGTGAGAGCCAACTCAAGAGGAGAAGGGAGTACAGAAGGGGACAAACGAGGCGGAATAGAACGAAACAGGGCAGCACGAAGGTCAGTGAAGGGAACAGGGGACGAGGGACGAGCACGAGGAGAGCGACGCGAAGGCCAAGTGTGAGAAAGAGGAGGGGACAACGGGGGCAAAGGAGGAGGGAAAACAGCTGGGGAGGGGTCAGGAGGAGGAAGCGGAGGACCAAAGATGGGAGGAGAGGGGGGGGAGGGAGGAGAAGGAGAGGGGAGACCGATGGTCCGAAGACCAGAGACAGGAGGAGGAGGTGGCTGCTGCTGCTGCCGCGGCTGCTCCTGCTCCGGCTGCTGCTGTTGCTGTTGCTCTCTCCTCACGGGCACGGCGAACACGGGCGTGGTGCCGGGTTAGGTAGGGGTGGGGGGGAGGAGTAGTGTCCGGAGCGGTGGTAGCCCTAGGACCGCTCTCCAAAGAACCAGTCGCACCACCCCCAGAGCTAGCACCACGAGAAGTAACGGTCCGTCCCAGGCTCTCCAGGTCCAGCAGAGGGCACACCCCCAATCGTAGCACCCCCAGGGACAGCTCCACTAACACCACCTCCCCGAAGACTAGAGTCTCCTACAGTCACGGGCTCAGCTCCAACTCCAGCACCCCCAGAACCAGGACCTCGCACATGTACGCTCTCTTCTCCAACTCCAGCACCTCTAGAGCTAGCACCTCTTTGGTCCTCGCCATGAAAACCGGCTCCCGCAGGGTCTGCTGTAGGCTGGGAGGAGGACTGCGGGGAAGGAGGCTGCACCTCAGGGGCTACTGAGGGGGGAGGGGTAGTGTGGGACACACCTGACGGGCAGGACCAAGGGGGGGAGGCAGTACCGGGGGAGCAGGAGGGGGAGCTGAATTCAGGAAGAGAGGGGCAGGAGGAACCGGGAGACCTCGACAGGGGTACCTGACGTAGTAGGGGACGGACTCGTCGAAACGGACGTCACGAGAGTCAAAGAACCGGTGAAGGGGAGGGTGGTAAAAGGTGTAGTCAAACAAGTCCTCAGGGAAACCAAGGACCACTCACGGAACAGCGCGAGGCGAGATCTTGTCCGCGGAGGTGTCGCGAACAAGTGCCAAGCAACCCCAGACACGAAAACGCGACGCAGCACCAAGGGATCCGGTCCAAAGACTGGTCGGTGAAACCTCTGGCACATGGCCAGAGGTTCAGCTGGTGAGCGGCGTACCGAACCGCGTAGGGCCACAGAAAATGGGGGGCACGGGCGTGATTCATGGAGGTGCGGGCGATCTCCATGACCAAGCCTATGCGGCGCTCAGCAACCCCATTCTGCTGTGGGGACTCTAGAAGCGTCCAGGACTGACGGATGCCCTGCTCGCGACAGAATCCAGCGAGAATGCAAGAGCGAAACTCACCCTCGCGGTCGGAGTGAAGACAGCTGAAACGACGACCACGAGTGTCCGCAGTGGTAAGCAACCACCGGATCAGCGTAGAAGTCACGTCGGACTTCTTTGCCAGGGGGAACACTGTGGTGTAGCGGGAGTAGTCGTCAACGACCACGAGAAAGAAACTCTCTTGCTCAGGGCCCGGGCACGAGGCGGGGCCCCAGACGTCCAAGTGGAGAGTCTCGAAGGGCTCGGTGGCCGGACGAAGGGAGGAGGAGTGAGGGGTGGCGCGCAGCCGACCCTCGACGCAGGGATCGCAGGGTGGCGCAAGCGAAGGCGGCAACGACGGCAAGACACGCGGGAGGCCTAAGACAAGACGCTGACTAGACATAGCGCGCAGGCGAGAAATGGACGGGTGCCCCATCCGGTGGTGCCACAAAACAGTGGGGTGGGCAAGCGACCGGCAGGAGCACGACGCACCAACTGGACCAGACACTGGAACCTGACCAGACACAGCTACCTTGGGAGATTCGGCAACCTGGTGAGACGCGGGAACCTGACGGGGACAGTGACAGGGTTCGGGGGCAGTAGCTGCTGCTGCTGCTGCTACTGCCGCTGCTGCTGCTACAGCTGCTGCTGCTACTGCTGCCGCTCCTGCTGCTGCTGCCGCCGCTACTGCTACTGCTGCCCTCGGGGGCCAGTGTGAAGTTTGTAGAGACCAGAGCCCGGCTCAGCGGTAAAGGTGGCGAGAGGCGCGTACGTGTCCCCGTCGACACAAACCGCAGTCTCGCTAGAAGGCTCAATCCACACACCCACGTGCTGACTCACGAGCGGCCTCACGCCCACCAAGTTCCTCGAGAACGAGGGGACGTGGAAGCCGGTCAGAGAACTGGAGGGAACAGCTGGGCACGGAAGCGTAGTAGTGTAGCGAGTAGTGACTGGTCCCGAAGTGGGATCAGCCAGTGCTACAGAGACCGGCGTAGGAAGCGGGGTAAGTGTCGTGCGGTCGCGGAAGAAATAGTGGGAAGCTCCGGAGTCCAGAGTGAAAGACATCGAAGTCTCCTCCGGAGCAGCTCCTGGACTAGTGTCTACACAAGTACCTACACTAGCAACATGCACCTCAGCAAGACTAGCACCTAAGCTAACAACACTCAAGTAAACATAGTCAGAAGCACTAGAGTCAACAACAGCATACATAGCATGAGGAGTTCCGAAGAGATCAACCAACTGAGAAGCCGACATGCCCCACAGAGCGGGCCGTACGTCTGAACAAGGGGAAGCCAATCAGGGGCAGGGCCGTCAACTCCGTAGGCCAATTGAACCGTGTCAGTAAGCTGAGCAAAGCACTGACCCGGTGGGTGGCTGCGGCCACAAGGCTGGCTGTGGCGGGCACCTGTCAGAACGTGATAGGTGCAGGGAGGGTGGACGACACCGCGCTGCAACTGACGCTGTCCTGACCCCTGCCCCGAAACCTGCTGCTGCCGCTGCTCCTGCTGTGGCTGCTGCAAGGGGAGGGGCTGCTGCTGCTGCTACTGTCGTCGAGTCAGGTACCACGCCGCTGCTCCACCCCCTGCGGCTAGCGGAGCAGTAGGTGGCTGACGAACCCGGGCATCACCTCCACCAGCTGTAGCAGGGGAGTCACCGGCCGCTGCACGAGGCGCTCCTCCAGCGCCTGCACTCCCGTCGCCGCCGCCCGCCACGTCACCCCCACCGCCTCCGCCGCCTCCACCCACACCCTAACGACCCCTCCTGCCACTCCTACCCCGAGACCGTGAAGAAGTTGTAACAGCAGCTGTGGTCACGTCAGTAGCGGCAGTGGCGAGGGAGGCAGTAAAGGGTGGCAGCTGAGGGACAGTGCACCCGTGGAACAGTGGAGGGGGCACAACGCCAGAGGCAGAGGCTACCGAGCGGAGGTTGCTCTCGACGTCCTTGAGGGCCGACTCAAGGACCTTGATAGTGAGCTCGCTAGGGTGTTTCAGAAGAAGCGCGTCACGAACCGAGAAATAGATAGTAATCGCCATGGGGGGAGGGATCAGTGCAAGCTGTGCGTCAGTGCAAGCAGCGCGGTAGCTAGAATCGAGCGAGCGTAGATGAGTGATCAAGTCAGCAGTGCGCTCAAACGAGGCGAGGTCAAGAAACAGGAACGGAAGGAACAGGCGACCAAGAGAGAAAGTGGTGGGAGTTGCGTAGCGTGTCTTGATCGTAGTCAGGAACTCACTAGCCGTGCGAACCTGAGTGAAGTGGGTCTCCTCAGACTCAGGGAGGAGGCTGCTGAGGGCGATGCAGGCCGCAGCGTCACGCGACTTCCACGCTGTCACGTCAGCACGCTCGCGTGCATAACGGTCACTGTCTGCATGTGTGGGGTCAGTTGCTAAGGGTGCAGGGTCAGCGGGCTCAGGTAGGTCACCAGAAGCGTGCGCCCACAGAGTCTCGTGTGCCTGAACCTGGCTCTCTAGGAGGCGGCTCGCACGCAGGAGCCAGACCGAGAACTCGAGCGGCCTACCCTCAGCGTCAAAACGCAGGACCCTAGGGGTCGCCATAGCGGCAGCATAGAGGTGGATACTGCTGCTTCCGAAACCCTAAACGCCTAAAGGGTCTGCGTAGGGCGTGACAGACAGTGCGACGCGACGGGACGGACGCGACTGGCAAGGACAAGCGTGACAGGCGCGGACGGGCAGGGCGCACGGGGCGCGACGGACGGGCAGGGCGCAGCGGGGGCGCGACGGACGGGCAGGGCGCATGGGGCGCGTGCGACGGGACGGGATGGAAAGCGCGACGCGGACGGGATGGGACGGACGGCGCGACGCGACGGGACAGAAGGGGGGCAACGCAACGGGACAGCAGGGACGACGGGACGGGACGGGACAGCAGGGACGACGGGACGGGACGGGACAGCAGGGGGCGACGCGACGGGGCAGCAGGGGCGACGGGACGGGACGGGACAGCAGGGGGGACGCGACGGCAGGGCGACGGGACGGGACAGCAGGGGCGACGGGACGGGACGGGACAGCAGGGGCGACGCAACGGTAGGGGCGACGGGACGGGACGGGACAGTAGGGGCGACGCGACGGCAGGGGCGACGGGACGGGACGGGACAGCAGGGGCGACGCGACGGCAGGCGCAGCGGGCGCTAGGGTACGAGAGAGACGAGCGCGAGAGGCGCCAGGGGATAGTACGGGTGTAACGGGCACTAGGGTACGGGACAGGCTCGGGCGCTACAGACGTGAACGAGAGGAACGGGATCCTACAGGATCCTAACCTGGATGATTCCATGTTAAGAATGAAAGTGATGGTTTCACTAAGGTTGGTTGGGGTACATGAACCTAACCCTAACTATTGTACCCCCTATAACATACACCACTAAGACTACAACATTTGACAAAGGGGTACAACCCAATTAGGGTTAGTACTTGTACCCAACTTTCTGTTCAATCCAACCATTCTCGTTTAGTATTATGACAATGGGTAGGCAGAGTGTGGTTGGCTGGCTGGTTCTTTTGTGTGCATAACCTTGATGCACGTGGTTCGACTGCTCTTGAGCTCCTCTAGAGCCCTGTACCAGCTGGATCATAGTGCAAATCTTTATTTTTGTGTACCATGTTGTTGTACCATTACGATGGCATTTCTGCTGGAGCTATTATACGAATGATCCCGATCAAGGGCATTCTTTATGTCTGCAAAACTGTATCACACTGACGCGGGACGTGGCCGTTATCATCCCACTCAACCCCTCTATTGTGGGCCGTGATCTATACAAGGAAATGCTAGAATCATACCATACTAATCTATCCCGGATGGTCAACCAGTATAACTTGTGTTTGCATTTAAGATCACATTTTGTAAGAGACATGGAGATGATGTAACGAGCTTTCTGTAAAACAGCACACCTAGGAAATATCCAACCTGTTCGTCCTCCCCACACCACAGGAACACACACTTCAGAATGTGGTTCGCTGCCACAAGCATGAGAGCAACTGTACACTCGATTCCTTGTTGTGGCCTTTGGCCCTTCGTCACAAAGAAGGCGGTGGATCTGCGCAACGCTCCCGAAAGGTTCCAGTTGCTACGCAACCCAAAAACTTCCCTCGATCGCAATCCGCATCTCTCTTTCCCCATCCCCACCCCAACCACAGACATCCATTTTTCCCTATGTGTTGCCCCACTCACGAAGAAGCACATGAGTAAAAGAACCCAAATGCAACACACATAGAACCCCCCCTCAAGATACCCAATCAAAACGCCGAGTCAAGACACCCCATCAAGACATCCCATCCCACACCCCACCCCCCCCCCCCCCCCCCCCCCCCCCCTTCAATCACAACAGCGTATCGACCATGTACGGGGCCTCTACCCAGAGAGCCCCGCCTTCCACATCGACATCGTCCCTCTCCCGGTCCACCAAATCTACGTTAATCCCCCCCACGGAAGACGCCGCTCGAATCAGGATGACACCGGCTTGCGCACGTTGTAACGCCACCCCGATGAGCGCCTTCAGTGACCCTAAAAGATAAGCCGAAAACACAGAGTCGTCCTCTCGACAAGCCCCCCGCGACACAGCTAGCCCCACGTGCGCATCCCCCTGCTGACGAAGCCACCGCTGAAAACGACCGCCGAGACACCCCCACGTCTCAACTATCAAAGGGGTGAACTGCACGCCCCGGTTGCGTGCAAGCAGAGGCGTGTAATCACTCGTTTTGCGACGCTCCCACTCCCTTGCCGCCACACCTATTTGACGCCCGCACTGTCCCAGCAGTGATGGAGACAGCGATAGCGGGTTCGCGACGCTGATCTCTAGGGCGTGAGCCTCTCCAGCCATTGGTCGTCGCACCGCCACATCAACCCGCTTCCCCTGCAGCACCACACTATCCTCCATTGTCACCATCCCCCCCGACGCCTTTGAGATCTTCGCCACCGCAAACTTCACCTCATCATGCACCCGAGATGGACCATGCTGGTGCTTGCATCTCAGGGCATGGTGCGGGTCTGCTGGGTCAACATACGCTGTGCCACAAACACACCTCCCCGCCACCTGCAGCTGCTGAATTGGGAGGCCAAGCCGTATAGCAGCAGCGATGCCCCACTCAGCCACAGTGAATGTGAGATCTGAGTGAGCCGGAACCGCCGAAACCCATGCACCCGCCCCCGGGCCCTGAAGGGATGTGAAACGGGCCAAGGAAGCATGCTTGTGGTGGAGGCTCTGCTTGGTTGGAATAGTTCAAGAATGCTTTATTTCAGAAAGTCGAACGGAAACGTTTTGTTTTAGGTGGTTGGGACGTGCTTGATGCTGATGAATCTGATGCTGGAAGCTGCTAACAGTCAGTATCGAGCGTGAATTATGACGGAACCCTTCGGAACAACCAGAACAACTCTTTGGAATGTTTGGGGAAATGACGGACCTGTGCTGAATTTCCGCCAGAGCAACCAAAACATTTCTGTTCTACCTCTCCCACATCAGCCCATGAGCGGCTGGTGTCGCATATCCAGTCAGCTTCACAAGTTTCTGGAAGAAGCCGCCAGTACACCATGTGACATGGTAGGTTCGGCAAGCTCGCCTCTTTCAAGTCATCATCACCCTCGGGCGCCGGCAGCTTGGGAAAGATGCCCTACCTGGTTCGACATCAAGGCTCGGATAGAGGTAAAAGCGGCGTCCCGGCGCCGCCTAATCACACGACTTGGCGTGCCAAGGCTGACAAGGCGGCTCGGAGAGAATCAAGGGTACAAAACGAAGGCTTTCGTCAAGTCATACACATCTCGTGTAGCGTCGTGTCTCCTCTCCTGTTCGCATGTATCGTACGGGCTATCTTGAACCACCACCACTTGTCCTCACTTCGTTTCACTTGTCCCCCACTTCGTCTCACAGTGGGGCGATTTTCATAACCTCACGGCACAGCTACCCTAGGCAAAAAAAGTTATCATCCACAAGCTCTAAAAAATGGCGTCGTTTTCGCATGCGAGCCGTCATCTGCTAGCTGCCATCTTCGCGGCGTGCCTCATTAGCACCCTCTGCCTCCATGTGGACTCTCTGCGCCTTCCGCTCTCCACCAAGATCAACAGCGACGACCGTAATAATCACCGCACCCCTAGGAACCGCGGCGTCAAGCCAAATGCATCACCAAGATCAACATCTCCTTCTGTCACGCCGCGCAGCTGCTACGCGGAATATCTCCATCACCACAATTATATGCCTTTTTTACGCCTTTCTTTTGTTTGATATGATTTTCCGTTCGTTGTTTTTCTTCGTCTTGTTTTATCTATCGCTTTCTTGTTTTCAAATAAACGCGACTTCCATTGTTGGCAGCACCCTTCGCACCGTGCTCATGCACTCCGCGTGAAGACTATCTCCCCCTCGCGCGCACGCCCTCTCCACATCTTCCCCATCTTTGCCTTGGAGCAAGATTTCCCACCCCTCTTCTTCATCCCCCCTTATTTTCCCGTTCCCCCTCTCCTTCTGTCCCCTCTTCTTCCCCCGCGCGCTCCGCACCGTCCCCGCGCAGAGATGGTTCTGGAGGATTTGGTGGGCGCGTGGGGCGACTTCACGGGATCTGACACGTGGAAGGAATCTGACAAGAAGTGCGACCACTACGTGGGCATCAAGTGCGCCGACAACGGCCATGTCATCAACATGTGAGCGGAATCGCGCCGGCACGCCGACGCGGGGCCGCGCGTCGCGTGAGAAGTACTCCGCCGGCCTTTTTCAGCCATCATTTTCTTTAAGCGCTTAATAATCCATCCCAGCTGACGCCTCGCCCTTCCTGGCCGAATCTCGCATTCTGTGTGTCTCCCGCCGTGCCGGCAGGACGATTGCGGACGCGGGCGCGTCGGGAGCCATTGGCGTGCTGACGAAGCTGCAGAGCCTCAAGTACCTGTACGTGCGACGTGCGACGCGTGATGTGCGACGTGTGATGTGCGACGTGCGTGATGCGCGACGTGCGACACCACCTTTCCCTTTGCATCTGCGCCTTCCTTCTTTCTGACATGGTCGTCGTCGTGCATTGATTCCTTGACCGCTGGTTGCGTGTCGGTTGATCCGCCTCTCATGGCTCGCCGTGTGTCATCTGCCCATGTGCCTATGCAGTGACCTCTCTGGCAACGACATCACCGGTTCCGCCGCCTCGCTCTCCAAAATTACTGCTCTCTCTTACATGTGAGGAGGACTCTGCTCTTCGCTGCTCTCTGCACTGCTGCAGTTACCACGCTACCTGCGCCCTCTGCCATCCATCGCCTCCTCTTCCCCTCGTTAAGCACTCTCGCGCCTCCCACACCCTCGCGCCTCCCACACCCTCGCGCCTCCCACACCCTCGCGCCTCCCACACTCTCGCGCCTCCCACACTCTCGCCCTCCCACACTCTCGCCCTCCCACACTCTCGCCCCTCCTTGCCAAAGGCTCCGGTCTGGTTCTTGCTCGTTCTTTTCCCAGACAAAGCATCCGCCCGCCGCTGTCCACTCATCGCATCAACCCACCTTCCATGTGCCCCCCGCCCTTTCCACCTCTCCCCAACACCCTGAGCAGAGACGTGTCGGGCAACAGCAACCTGAACACGGGGTTCTCGTCACTCACCAACCTCAAGCAGCTCAAACACCTGTCAGTCACCGTCTCATCTCTCCCACCCTCCCTTCGCCCACCCATCGCCCCTCAATAACCCACCATGCTCCTCAGTCCCTTGGTCTCCAGTCTCGCGAGTTTTTATTTTTGTGCGTGTGCAAGTGTGTGTGTGTGCGCGCGCGCACGTGTGTGTGTGTGTGTGTGTGTGTGTGTGTGTGCGCGCGCGCGCGCACGTGTGTGTGTGTGTGTGTGTGTGTGTGTGTGTTTTCTCTCTCTTTGTTTGTTTCTTTGGTTGTTTTCTCTGCTTGGTTTATTTATTCTCCCTCTCCTGCCGTCGCCTGCGCCACATAATTCCTTCCCTGCAGTCAGGGCTTGCCACCAATCAAACCATAATAAACCTCCTACTCCCTACCCTGTCACCCGCCCACTCTCTCCCATTGCTCATCCGCGTTAGGGACATCGCCGACACTGGCTACGAAGGCTTTATCTCCACCTTCGTCTCCAAGCTCACAGACCTCACCCACCTGTACGCCCATGCTTCCCATGCTTCCCATGCTCATCTGCTCATCTGCTCTTCCCAGCCATCTACAGTCCAGCCTCTCTCCTTGCCCTGAGTGTTACCTGGCCGCTTGTCGTTCCTCCTGTCCGTCACCTAGTGCTGCAGCCTGCTACGTCCACTGTCCCACCACTCCCTTTCTTCATCGCCCCTTTCCAGTCCGCCTCACTGCCTGCCTTTTATTCGGAGTCCCTGCCGCCCCTCTTCCTGCACGCTGCTTTGTGTTACGGACTTTATTTTGTGTCCGTTGCTTCCCTCTCTTGCCTCCTCCCTTTCCCTTTCACCCTTCACCCTACAAACCTCACCCCTCACCCTTAACCCTTCATCCCTTCCCACTTCCCCCTTCCCCCTTCTCCCTTCCCCTTCCGCTTTCACTGTACTCGCCCCCTGCTCACCCACCGTGCCGCCCTTCACCCTCCTCCCCGTGCCACACACCACACCACACCACACCAGCGACATGAGCTCCAACTTCCTCACCGGATCCATCCCCAACTACATCAGCACTCTCAAGAAGCTCGTGTACCTGTGAGTCGCTCACTCCCTCCCTCACCCTCCCGTGACTCACTCTCTCTCCCTCTCTCTCATGCGCTTTCGCTGTGGGAGGCTTGAACCAGCATTCCGTGAGCACTTGCCTCATGCTTATTATTCACCTCTATCCCGTCTGCTCTCTCCTCCTGCTCTCTCCGCCTGCTCCTGTCCCTCACCCCTCAACTCCTGTGTGCAGTGGGCTGTCAGCATCGGGAGAGGACGGGCTCAAGGGGACTCTGCCCTCCGGCCTGGGGAAGCTCACCCGCCTCAACGAGCTGTGAGCACTCTGGGTCCGGGGGGAGTAGTGGGGAAAGGGCGTGCTGAGAGTGTGGAGAAGGTGGGGGATTGGAGGATCAGTGGTTGGGTAAGAGTGGGATAAGATGGGTAGCATGAAGAGGAGGAACTTGAGAGGGGAATGGGAAAGGGAAAGGGAAGAGGGAGGGGGAAGAAGAGGAGGAGGGAAATGGTATAGGAGGTTTTGAAGAAGAAACTGATAATTTTCCTTGTCTGCTCACTCCTCCCTCAACCTCAACACTGCCCAACCGTCCCCTGCCCTCGTTTCCACCCTTTCCCTCCCAACCTCCCCCGCATCATTGCAGCTACCTGCATCGCAACGGCTTGAGCGGGCCTGTGAGCGTGCTCAGCTCCCTCACCAAACTCAACCGCCTGTGTGTGCTACTGCCCCTGCTGCTGTTGCTTCCATTATTGAAAACCATTTGGTCCATTATTTTTGTTCTCTGTACCCATCCGAATCCGCACCTTTTTCATTATTGGCTCACTTGTTGTGATATCAACGCCACTCCACTGATCCCCGGCATGCACGCCCCCCTGACTGATCCTGTCAACCCGTGCCGCGGTGCTGGCAGGCTGCTGGGCGACAACAACTTCAACGACTCCTTCCCTCAGGGCTTCTCCAATCTCAAGAGCCTCAACTACCTGTGAGCCTCAACTACCTGTGAGCTCTTTTTTTCTCACCGTCAGCTATCCCACTGTGTGTGTCACCATCTCTTCACCTGCTGCCTTCCCTTTCCGTTCTCCACCGCTCCAGGCGTCTTGTGTCTCTGTGTGCCGCTTCTTTCACATGTCCTAACTGCCCACGTGTCCTAACTGCCCACGTGTCCTAACTGCCCACGTGTCCTAACTGCCCACGTGTCCTAACTGCCCACGTCTCCTAACTGCCCACGTCTCCTAACTGCCCACGTCTCCTAACTGCCCACGTCTCCTAACTGCCCATGTCTCCTAACTGCCCACGTGTCCTTGCTGACCACGTGTACTGCTGTTCAGGAGCATGCGCTACAACGCATTCGGAGGGCGTGTCCCCAACGTCATCAGCACTCTCAAAAAGCTCACTTACCTGTACGCCTAACCCTCCCCCTCCTCTGCACCCAATCCCCCTTCCATGACCATGTTGCTGCACACTCACCTATCACCCTGTTATTTTCTTCCCTTTCCTCCCTGCCTGTCACCCCATCCCGTCCTCCACCTCCTCTCCTGTGTCTCGGTGTGTGTGTGTGTGCAACATCTCCGTGTGTCTAAATCACCCCTTGTTGCCCATATCACGCCTCTCTCTCTCTCTCTCTCTCTCTCTCTCTCTCTCTCTCTCTCTCTCTCTCTCTCTCTCTCTCTCTCTCTCTCTCTCTCTGTGACAGCTCGCTATACAACAACCAGTTCAAGGGCATTATTCCCCGCACCATCACCTCGCTCACCAAGCTCAGCAACCTGTGCGCTTCCCTCCCTCCCTGCTACCCATACTTCTCCTTACTGCCTTCCAACTCCCTCCCCCGTCTGCTGCTGATACCGATTTTCATCTTTCTTTTCTCTTTTCATGCCTGTAATTCTGTCCGCTCCATCCCTTTCCCCTCCCCACTAGCATCGTTATCGTCACTGTTTTTCGAAACTCACTTTCCCTCACCTGCATCCTCCCTACTTCCTCTGCTCCCCTCCCCTTTTTCTGCCTCCCTCTCACTCTTCATTTCTCATCCCCCTCTCTTCTTTCACTCTCGTGCACACACCCATGCTCACACGCACCCACACGCACACCCGCCCATGCACACACATATCTTCTGCCCCCCTCATTCCCACGTGCTCGTTTTCTGACCAAACAGCCTTCTGCAGGACAACTTCTTTGATGGCTACGTGCCCTCGTTCTCATCCCTCAAGAAGCTCACTGAAGTGTACGTACGCCTCTTCACTCTTTAATAATTCACTCTACCCTTTCCCTTTCTGCTTTCCCTCCTTGAGTTATCTTGTCCATCTTACGCCTTCACCACCCAACCCATCAATACTGTCTCCCTCGCTAATTCCGTTCCAAACGCCCTGTCAGATGACCCACCTCTGATGCATATTTCTTCTGCATTGCCTCTTCTCCTGTTCCCACCTACACACCACAGGGACCTGAGTGCCAACTACTTCACTGGGCCTCCTCCCAGCTTCTACAAGGCCCCTACCACGCTCAACCTCGATGACAACTACTTCTTTGGTTCTTCCCTGCCCAAAGACAAGAACGGTGACACCATCTGCGCGGCATCTCTGGCCAAGAACTGCCTCACCATTCCTTCCTCGTACAGCTGCGGCACCAAGCCATCGCAAAGGACTGCTGCTGTGTGCAACAAGTTCTGCGGCACTTCTGGGAACGTGCAGTGTGGTGGCGTTCGCATTGGCATCTGCTACCCGTCAGATAAGGTTGTGGAGACCAGCGGAAGTACTATCGATCCTGGATGCCTTTGTGCTGGTGGGTGGAAGCTGTCTGGTGATAAGCAGAAGTGCACCAAGACGAATGGCGACAATGGGCAGTAGAGGCATGCAGAATTACCAGTAGGGCATGATCGGAGTAACTTATGAGAAGTTGTCTCTTGAAAAGAATGAGGTTTGTTGGAAGGGGTGGGAAATAAAGAAGGAATAGGTAGGGGTTGATCAGGCCCTCAGAAGTCAGCGAAAAAAGGCTGATTAGGGGTAAAAAGGCTGTGATTTCAGTGGTGGGAGAATAGTGGGGCTGTTGTGGCAGCTTTTTTTTAAGTGTGTTTGCTCAAATTTCAGGGTTTTTAAATCTGTATGTGCTGAAATATCAGCTTTTTTCCTGTCGTGTACGCTGTCTCATCAGAGTTGTAACGAAGGGGTTGGCTGGAATCCCTGTAGTGGAGATTAGCGTAGGTGCCCTGAATTCCGGATGTCTAGGTACACCGGTTCGACCGTCCCTCCGTCAATCACGCCGAAATGGCAAGATTCCTTGCCAACGCATTCGGGAATGGTCATTCTCGAACTTTCACTCCACTGCTGTCTTCTCGCGAAGGTATCTTGGCTCAAGGATACGGTAGAGATTCTTCTTTCCTGTACCAACTGTAGATGAAACCCCCACTGGTCGCAGACCGTCCGCTTCTTTCTCACCCACCTGGATATTCACTCCCTTCACCTTCGCTTTTCTCGCTCTGAGCATCTCCCCACTCTCGGCGCCTGCATCGCTCGCAGCAGCCCCTCCCTCTCGTCCCTCCACTTGGAGATGCAAGGCACTTGTACTGGACACCTGTAGAGTAGAAGTGGTTCTTCTTCTACTCTACAGGTGTATTTCTCGCCTAGCGTCATTCCCTCATCGCGCAGCCTCACCTTCCCCTCGCTGCGCCACGCTTCCCTTTCCCCCCGTCGCCATGGCGCCGTGCGGGCCGCGTTCGCCAGCGAAGCTGGCGTCGCAGCTGGTCGTCGCTGTACGATGATCCGTGAGCCCGTGAGCTGCACTTCTCGTTCGTGCATATTCCTTGACGGGAATACCCACTCCTTTTCAGCCCGTGAGCTCAGCTCAGCAGCAACGCCATCTTAGTAGGTACGAATCTACAGACATTTGTTTCTCGTTACTCCTCATCGCCCCCCGCATTTGGTTCCCTCGTTTCCGTTTGATCAGGCTGAGACGGAGAGAGTGAGCTGCGAGGGAGATAGTTAGCTGCGTGGGAGAGGGAGTTGCGAGGGATAGAGGGAACCGCGATTCCGCTTTCACTCCCTCGTGCTTCCCGTATTCCTCTCCGTATTTTCTCCACCCGCATCCCTCTGCAGCTCTCCTCTGCAGCCCATCAGTGCGGCAGCAACACACCAGTATGCCCAATAGGTAAGTACGATTTAGGATAGAGATATTTCTTTTCTGCTCCCTTTCCTTTCCCCTCGCAGAGCCAAACTTCCGCGTCGTTCCCTGCAGCCTCCAGTCGTCCCGCATTCCCCTCGTCGCGCAGCCTCGCCTTCCCCTCGCCTCGCCGATTGTCTCTTTCCCCCGTCGCCATGGTGCCTCACGGGCCGCGGTCTGCCCGTGAAGCTAGCATGGCGGCGGTCGTCGCTGGCCGCGGCGCTCTCTTTAGGCTCTAGTGATAGTGAAGAGGGTGATGATGATGAAGAGGATGAGGATATGTTTAATTAGATTTCCTGTAAACGTTTGTTATATCAATGCAGAACTTGTTTGAAATGGTTCAGTCTTCACCAAATAGTGACGCTGATCGTTCAGTTTTTTTTTTAATATACACCCTGAAAAGTCAGTTTTTTTTTAAACAACAACACTCACAGATCAGCCATGAACACACTCCTAAGGTTGACCAGTCAGCCTACGCCAAAACGAATCTGAGGCCCTGGGGTTGATACTATAGATGAACGAATAAATGATTCTGTATTCTGATGTTATTGAATTAAAGAACTTTAAAGCTTCTCCTTAGTGTGTACCTATAGAACTGTGTTCCTATGATGATGGTGGAATCTTCCCATAATAACCGCTGAGTCCGTATCACCAGTAGCGTCCATCCAATCGTAGGGATGTCCAGCCATGTGGCTTCTCCCACAAAGTCCTCAACTGAACAGCTCAACCTTCATCTGACTTTGGCTTCCCGTCCAAAGTGACCCTTTCAAATCACCACCCGACAATACAGTCACAAACTCGCAACGCCACATAGATAGCACTGCTAAGTTCGCGCCTCAAATAATGTATCCCTTTCGCCTCCTGTTGGAAAGGTCGATAGGTGTACGAGTAGAGCGATTCAGTGAAGTGCGACAACATCCTTGAGGAAACTGCCCCCGAACGGATGGCCTTAGGAGGACGTGTTACCGTACATTTCACACATTGGGGTGTGATCGGGGACGCACACCGAACATGTGAGCATTGATCGCCCCTGAGCCACATTGGTCACGATCATCCTCAGGCTCCATTTTCGGTGGGATTCAAAAATGTTTTGAGAGTTGTGGATGCATGAAGCGTGATTTCAGCGCGGTGACGGATCGACATTGGATGATCAATCGGCCTATGTGATGCGTGCTGCGTCTTCTGAAAATAGTAAAATAGGGATATGCAACCGTCCTCGAAATCATCCTCAAAACCGTCTCGGCGATTTCGAATTAGTTTTTTTTTAACGGGTAGCCCAAAAAATGGTGTCGAGCCTGATGATCCAGTCCGAGCCAGACATGATTATCATCCCTCACACTAGCTATCATGCTGCGTGCTCAGACACCCAGCTTGCTAGCCACCCCTCGCCTATCCACCTCACCGTCTGTATGTGACGCTCTCTTCGCTAGGCACCCCGCTGAGCTTACTATCGGGCTTATTGAGACTAGTCTCAAGAAGATCGAGGAGCACCTTCACTCCGTCGCCTCCACTACTGCTGCATTCGTCCCCCGTCTCTTCAAGGGGTGCGCTCTACCCCGATTCCCCCCTTGTACTGCCTCTCTTGCTGCTGTTGAGTCACCGACTACTTGGGAGATTGCTGCCATTGTTGCATCTGGTGGGCAGCATGGTAAGAAGGGTAAGAAGGGTAAGAAGGGTGGGAAGGGTGGGAAGGGTGGCGGAGGTGGACGAGGTGGAGGCGGTGGGGGTGCTGGTGCTTCTAGGCAGTGCGGTCCCCTCAGGTTCTCTCACAGGTCTCCACGCCCCCTTGTTCTCGAGGAACTTGGTGGGTGTAGGACACTTTTAGGACCTTAGTGTCAGCACCACGTTTCCTGGACACGAGAGGTTTGCGACCTGCACGGACTCTACTACCGAGGCACAGCTTGCCACGTCTTCCCGAGAGCCCACGTTAGGTCTCTACATCTTGCACACTGCTTCCTCCCAGGTGTCTGCGTCAGGTCAGTTTGCTGTGCCATGTACTTGTCGGTCCCTTACGCACCCGTCTCTTCTATGGCACCACCGTCCCTTCCCTCCCACGTCTCCGTCACATGGCTAGGTCCCGTCGCTCCCCCCCTCCCTCCTTTGTCTACTCCTCTGTGCACACCTTGTGTCGAGGGTCGGTAGCACACTGCCTCTCATTCCTCCTCTCTTCCGCCCGCCACTGCATCTCTACAGACTTTGCACTTGGACGTCTCGGTCCCAGCCCCGATTGCTGGGCCCCGACAAAGGCGCTGCTTCCTTGTGGTTGTAGACGACTTCTCATGCTACACCACGGTGTTTCCCTTGCAGCTAAAAGCCGATGTGTCTGACGCTCTGATCCCGTGCGGAATGGCCACTCGAGCCCAGCTCGACCTCCCTGTTCTTTGTCCGCAGTGTGCGTGTGGTGGTGAGTTCACCTCCTGTTGTCTTGCCCGGTTTTGGAAATAGCAGGGCATCACTCAGCCCTTCACGCCCCCAGAATCGCCATAGCATAAAGGGGTAACTGAACATCGCAGAGGCTTGTTTATAGAGATTTCCCGCACCTCCGTGATTCATGCCCATACGCCCCATTTTCAATGGCCGTTTGCGGTCCGCCACCGCACATCAGTTGAACCTGCGGCCTTGTGTCTCGTGCCCACTGGATCCACCGACCAATCTTTGGACTAGGTCACCTAGTTTCGCGTCTACACTTCACGTCCGGGGTTGCCTTGCACATGTCCATGATCCCAGCGCGAAGAAGCTGTCAGCATGCACCTTTCCTTGTGTCTTCCTTTGACTTCATAGTTGACGCCCCGGACTGTCTCTTCTACCACCCCTCTGCCCACCTGTTCTTTCACTCGCGTAATGTCACTTATGACGAGTTAGTGCCCTTCTACGCATGCTACCCTCACCGAGGTATCCTGGTGCCCCCCCTCCCACTCCTTTGGTGGTCCCACTTCTCCCTCTCTTGCACCGTATTGTGTGTTGCACGTTACCCCCCTTCCCTCAGTTGCACCTCCTGCATCAGCTCCTTCACCGCAGTCCTCTTCGTTGTCCTCCCAGTCGCCGCGGCATCCGTCGATGCTGTGGTAGTAGGCCACAGTGGACACCGGGGGTGTTGACGCTGGTGGTCTTGGTTCCGGGGGTGCTACAACTAGAGCTACTGGTGTTGGGGGTGCTGACTCTGGCGGTACGGGTTCTCAAGGTGTTGATTCTGGGGGTGCAGGTGCTGCTGAAGAGACACAATGCACTAACCTTAGTGAGTTGCGTTTATCTCGACTAGTAGAACACCAGGGACAGAGCAGCGGGCACCATCACTCTGACTCAGTCACACATGGTACAGCACGTCATTCAGTGGTTCTGCCTTAATTTCCCCTCCGCACAGGCCATTCCTCTCTCTGTTGAACACAAGCTCATGGTTCCTGTTCTTGACGAGGCGGCCGAGTCTAGTGGTCCGTACGCAGAGCTCGTAGGGTGTCTCATGAGTTGTACTCGCTCAGACCTTTCCTTCCCTCTCAGCATCCTAGCTCGCTATGTTGCAATAGGGATACACTGTCTTGTTCACTAGGCGCCCGCTAAGAGGGTAGCGCGCTACCAGGCGATCACATTAGGCATAGGAATTGTGCTTGGTGAACGACAGCTAGTTCGACTTACCGGGCACACTGACGCATCAATTGCAAAGGATGGGGAGACTCGCAGGTCATCACAGGGCCACGTATTCAGACTGTCCTTTGGAGGTGTGTTGTGGACATCTCCCGCTCGCGTCATCTGTTGCTTTGTCTAGTGCTGAAGGAAAGATCTATGCAGGTGCCATGGCTACTCAGGAGATCCGTTGGCTGACGCTCTTGCTCACTGACATATGTGAGCGGCCTAGCTTTGCTCCGCACTTGTTCGCTAACAACAAGGCCATGATTCTATTGTGTCAGGAGCCTAGGTTCGAGGAGTGAAGCTTATTCACCTATGATAATTTCTCTTGCGTGAGTTGCAGTGGTGCGCCTAGGCACACTTGGTTCTTCTGGGCTCAGAGGCCAACACTGCCAACAATCATTGACTTTGCACTCACCTAAGCCTTGTTCCATCTGGCCCTCACTTATTAGGTTGTTGTTATTTGTGGTTGTTTTGTGCTTGTTTTGCTGATACTCATATGACTGGCATTGTGGCTATTTGTCTCATATGCCTGTTTATATTGGTGACTGATCCTGTGATCACTTGTGTCAGAGGCGTTATCTAGTAGTGCATTGTGTACCCCTTATCGGTGTGTCTAACTGCATCTTTTATATTAGGATGTTACAGTAAAATAACTCGTGTCGTGTTCATTTCGCGGCCTAGATTTGGGTTATGTACTTGTACCCAACTCCCCTCTAGCAATGCAAAATTCCTCTCGACAATACAATTTATCTTCAAATCATCAGAACAGGACCTCGCACCCCCGCAGGTCATTACCCCGTCTCACTCTGCTCCACCGTACAACCCTTTGTCGTTTTGGATTTGAATGGGCGCACCACACCACTTGTCAAAACTAGAACAGCATAATGATTGCCCTGAAACAGAATGTGAGTACAAGTACCTAACCCTAACTGGGTTTTAACCTATGAAAATTAACCCACTACAGCCTATAACAAAAAAATGTAGTTTGACACACCCCCATAAGCGCAGTGGGGAACAGCACGAACAACAAGAGGGAACAAGACCAGTCAAGAGAAGCAACAAGCAAAGCTCAGGGTGGATCTCAAGATCACCACACAGTCCGAGCACAAGCAAGCGGCCGCAAGGCTAGTTCACATGCAGAGTTATAATAACAAAGGCAGAACACTAAGAACAACCTAGCAAGTGTGAACATGTAGGTATAAAGATATATAACAGTGTACAACAGGGGCAAGGTGAGATCAAGAGACAAGCAAGTGAGGCAGAGTGGGCACAAGCCCAAGAGCAGTGCAGAAGCGCTGATGATCACCACACCCCAGGGCCTTGGTCAAGATATTAGCAGCGTTGGCTCGTGAGGCCACGCAAGCAAGGCAAAGCTGACCACGCTGCTGTAGCTTCTGTGCGAGAAAGTAACGAAGAGAAATGTGCTTCGTAATATGCTCCAGCCTCTGCTCCCGACACGAGGCAATCATGGCCTTGTTGTCGACGCACAGAACTGGAGGAGAACGAGGCCGGTCACCCAAGTCAGTGAGCAAGTAGGTCAGCCAGTGTAACTCCTGTGCAGCCATATCCCTAGTGTAGATCTATGCCTCATAGCTGGGACTAAGTACAGAAGACGAGCGGGTGGACCTCCAGGAGACAAACCAGCGCCAAGACTGGAAGTGCAACCCTGTGATGACCGCTGGGTCTCCTGGTCGTCGGCCCAAGAAGCATCTGAGTGCCCAGTGAGCACAACTTGACCCCATACTCCAAGCACAAGCCCCATGCCTGACGTACCGCACAAGTAACGTAGTATCCTCTGCGCAGCCCGGTGTTGCTCAGGGTGGTGTCTCCCGGGCGCAACGTAGCGTGCCAGGATGCTGAGAGGGTACGCAAAGTCAAGTCGAGTGCACGTCATCAGGTACATGAGGCAGCCCACAAGCTCTGGATACGGACCACTCGGCTCTATGGACAAGTCCGAAGGTGGAGCTGGAACAAGTGGCTCGTAGTCAGAAGAGTGAGCTGTAGCAAGGAGAAGTGAAAGCGGAAGCGCTGAAGGCCCTGCTGCACCATGTGTGACTGAGTCAGAGTGATGGTGCCCGCTGCTATGTCCCGGGTATCTGCAAGCCAAGATAGCTACGCAGCTCACCCATGTCAGTGCAGGTGTATCTCTTCTGCTGCTCCGCCTTCACAACGGCTAGTGCCTCAGTGTCAGCAGTAGCAAAGACCAAGTCGTCGACGTACACGAAGATGTAGAACGGCGGCAGAAAAGGTTCAGTGCGCAGAAACAGCGACGAGTTAGCAGTCGAAGGAGCAAACCCAAGAGTTGCAAGTGTCGACCTCATTGTGTCGTACCACTCCCGGGGCACCTGGCGGAGGCCGTAGACTAACCGTCGATGGCTCCACTGGGTACCCTCAGGAACCGACCTAGTGAAGCCAGGTGGGCGGCGCAGCCAGATCTCCTCGTGAAGGCTGCCCTGCAAGAGAGCTGTGGAGAAGTCAAGAGAGTGCAGCTTGTAGTCACGCTGTGCTACAACGTGCAGTAACACGCGAAGAGTGGTCATCTTCGGGGTGGGGGAGAAGGTCTGGAAGAAGTCGACCCCCTGCCGCTGACTGAAGCCTCGTGCAACGTAACGCGCCTTGAAGACAGGCGGAGAACCTGGCGGCCGCTTCACCCTAAAAATCCACATGCCATTGACTATGTTTGCCCTAGGAGGAGTAGCTGCGTCGACGTAAGTGCCAGTGGACTTCGTGAAGGCTGCCCTGCAAGAGAGCTGTGGAGAAGTCAAGAGAGTGCAGCTTGTAGTCACGTTGTGCTACAATGTGCAGTAACACCCGAAGAGTGGTCATCTTCGGGGTGGGGGAGAAGGTATGGAAGAAGTCGACCCCCTGCCGCTGACTGAAGCCTCGTGCAACGTAACACGCCTTGAAGACAGGCGGAGAACCTGGCGGCCGCTTCACCCTAAAAATCCACATGCCATCGACTGTGTTCGCCCTAGGAGGGGCAACTGCGTCGACGTAAGTGCCAGTGGACTTCTAAGATGCCATCTCTGCGTCCATAGTTGTCTGCCACTGAGAGGAGTACTGACACGTGATCGCCTCTGCATAAGAGCGCGGGGTCGGGATGTCGAGTGCATCCGGGTCTCCCTCAGGGGCAAGCAACATCGCAGCGAGATGAGGTAGAGCACCCGCAAAGCACTCGAGCTCAAAGTGCCTATCCTCAAGCACGTCACAGCCAAGGGCAACCTCACCCCCGACGGACGGAGGATAGTCCGACTCAGAATCAAGACTAGCGAGGTAGTCAAGGCGGCATGCAGCAGCAAAAGTCAACAAGCTCAGTGACAGAGGCAGACGCAGCAGCGGACTCAAAAGTAGGGTCAGTGACAAGTGTGGCTAGTCAACGAGTAACAGTCGGACTAGCAGCACGAGCAAGGTCAGACTCAGGGTCAGGAACGTCAGGAAGAGAGGACGCTGGAGGAGACGGTAGGGCAATACGCTGTGGAAGAGAGGAAGGACGAAGTGCCATAGTGTGAGTGCCTGGGACAGGTGGAGGATGAACACGGGGAGCACGACGAAAACGAACATGTGTGGCAGGACGGGACGCAGGCTCTCGACGCTCAGTCAGGGAGTTTATCGACTCAGTGTAAGGAGAAGGATCGGGCAGTGGGGAGTCAGGCTGTAACTGTATCTGGGACTGGTCAGTCGGTGGACACAGTAGAGGAGGAGTAGCACTAGTGGAAGATGGAAGACTGAGCACCTTGCGAAGCTCCGAGTCAGGTGGTGGCAACGACGACTACGGTGGTGGCCAGAAAAATGGTCGCGGCTGTAGTGGCTGCATAGCACCCCCAGAACTAGAACCTCCCGTACCTCCAGCTCCAGTACCTCCCGTACCTCCAGCTCCAGTACCTCTAGTACCTCCAACTCCAGTACCTCCATTACCTCCAGCTCCAGTACCTCCATTACCTCTAGCTCCAGTACCTCCAACGGCAGCACCGCCAGCACTAGCACCTCCAGCTCCTGTACCTCCAGCTCTAGTACCTCCAGCTCCAGCACCTCCAGCTGCAATACCTCCAGCTCTAGAACCTCCATCTCCAGTACCTCCAGCTCTAGGACCTCCAACACCTCCAACAGGAGTACCTCCAACACCAGCATCAATAACCCCAGGCTTAGCACCCCTAGAGTCAGCATTCCCAAGGTCAGCACCCCCAAGCTCATTTCAGCGCTGGGGCACCCACTCACGAAGCTGCTGCGGCGACAGAGTCTCCCGCGGATGCGACTGCAGCTACTGTCTACCCCCAGGTTTAGCACCCCTAGGCCCAACACCCCCATGCTCAGCACCCCCAGAACCAGCACCTCCAGCGTCAGCACCCTCAGAGTCTATGCCTCCAGTGCCACCACCCCTAGCAGCACCGGAGTCTACCACGATAGGCTGCAGAGGCGGCGAAGACGGCCGAGGCGGAAAGCCAGGAAAATTCTCCGAGCACGGGGTCGGGATGTTCAGTGCATGCATGTCTCCCTCAGGGGCAAGCAGCATGGCAGCAAGATAAGGTACAGCAGCCGCAAAGCACTTGAGCTCAAACTGCATGTCCTCAAGGACGTCACTGCCCAGGGCAAGCCCACTTTCGACAGACGGAGGACAGTCAGACTCATAAACAAGACTAGCGATGTAGTCAAGGCGGCAGGCAGCAGCAAAGTCAACAAGCTCAGTGACAAAGACAACAATGGGCAGTTAGAGCTAACGGTGGGCCCTAGGAGGAAGGCCAGTAGAAGAGGGGAGACTAAGAACCTGACAAAGAAGGGGGAAGAAAAACGGTCACAGCCGCACAGTGCCTCCAGCACCAGTACCGCCAGACACAGCACCCCCAGCTCCAGCACCTCTAGCTCCAGGGTCAACAGCTCCGGTGTCTCCAACTCCAGCTCCTCCAGCTCCAGCGCCACCAGCGCTTGTGCCTCCAGCTCCAGAGCCTCCAGCCCCAGCACCTCTAGGCTCCGCAGGGTCTCCATCTCCAGCTCCTCCAGCTCCAGCGCCCCCAACACTACCAGTCCCGGCAGCTCCAGTAACCCTGGTACGAGCACCTCCAGGACCAGCAGCTACAGCACCTCCGGTACCAACAGCTCCAGCAGTAACTCCAGCACCTCCAAGATGAGTAGCTCAAACACCTCCAGCTCCACTGTCTCCAGCGGCAGAGTCTCCAGCTCCGGGAGCTACACTCCGAAGGCGTGTGCGCTGAGAAAATCACTCGTGCAGCTGCTGCGGGGAGAGAGGCTCCGGCCGGGGAGACAGTCGTGGCAAAGCACCCGCAGAACCTCCAGAAGAAGCAGTACCCCTGAGGCTCAGCACCCCCAGACTCCGCACCCTCAGACTCAGCACCCCCAGGCTCCACACCCTAAGGATCAGCACCCCCAGGCTCCACACCCGCAGGCTCAGCACCCCCAGGCTCCGCACCCACAGGCTCAGCACCCCTAGACCCGGCACCCTCAGACTCAGCACCCCCAGGCTCCACACCCCCACACGCAGCACCCCGAGCAGCACCTGAGTCGACAGCTACCTCAACAGGCACAGTACCAGGGAGAGGGTCTACCTGAGACAAACCTGAGGGAGCAGGACCCTGAGGGGGGAGGGGGTCTACCGGAGGGGGACTTGGAGCAAGGAAGAGCGGCGGGGGTGGGGGAGGGGCAGAGCGGTAGGGGAAGAGACGGTAAAAGGGAACCGACTCGTCAAATGTGACGTCCTGAGAGGGGAAGACACGGCGCAAGGTGGGGTGGTAAAAGTGCCAGCCAGGTGCGTCAGCGGGAAAGCCAAGGAAGACGCAGGCAATAGCGTGGGCGGAGAGCTTGTCCGCGGACGTATCGCGAACAAAGGCACGAGAGCCCCAGCCCCGGAACACCGACGCATCGCCAACCTCCCCCGTCCAACGCAGTGTGGGCGAGGTCTCCAGCAAGGAGACACGGGGTCAGAGGTTGAGCTGATGCGCAGCGTACCGGACCGCAAATGGCCACAGAAAATGGGGAGCAGCCGCATGGATCATGGAGGTACGAGCGACCTCCATGACTAAGCCAATGCGGCGCTCAGCAATCCCATTTTGCTGAGGGGAGTCCGGAAGCGTGAACGACTAGAGAATGCCCTCCCCACGACAAAAGTCCCGCAAGAGGTTGAAGGAGAACTCACCACCTCTGTCAGAGAGCAGACGCACGATAGGAAGGTCCTGGCGGAACCGCTCGCGGAGATGGAGACGGAGTGCGCGGATCCAAGGGATCAAGACATCAGGAACCTCACCCTTGCTCCGCAAGGGGAAGACCGTGGTGTAACGCGTGTATTCGTCAACAACCAGCAGAAAGTAGCGCTCGCGGCCCTGTCCACTGACGCGGGCTAGGCCCCACATGTCCATGTGGAGAGTCTGCAGGGGAGCAGTCGTCGGGGGAAACGAGGAGGAGTGAGGAGCGGCGCGCTGCCGCCCCTCGACGCAAGGAAGGCAGGGCGGGGCAGGTGAGGGCGGGAGGGGAGGCAGAGACCTGGGTAGACCAGAGATAAGAAGACGGGAGTGCATGCCACGAAGGCGTGGCAGGGAGGGGTGACCCAGGCGGTGGTGCCACAGAAGAGTCTGGTGCGACAGGAGGCGACACGAGCAAGGGGGTGCTACCGGACCTGACGCGAACACCTGGGCGGACACAGCTACCTGAGAAGGCTCGGTAGCCAGTGTGTACAGACTCGACCCAGGCCGACAAGTGAACGTGGCCAGGTGACGGCCCGTTCGTGTACACGTGCAGATCGACACACGCTGACCCCCAAGAGTGGTGGTAGTTACCATCGCATCCAGGAGGGCAGCGGTACTCACCAAGTTCGTAGAGAACGAGGGGAGGTGAAGACCTGACAGTGAGCCAGACGGAACCGCCGGACACGGGAGAACAGTGGAGGAACGGGCAAGGACTGGGCCTCCTGAGGGGTCAGCCAGTCTGACCGGTACAGGTGCAGAGAGAGGAGTGAGGGTGGTGTTGTCGCGAAAGAAACAGCGTGAAGCACCTGAGTCAAGTGTAAAGGTTTGCAAGGCCTCAGCAGGTGCAGTACCAGGGAGAGCAGACTCACTAGCACCTAGAGCAGCAGCCTCTATACATGGGTCAAGCGGCACACACAGGTAACAGTCACCCTCAGCACTAACAGACAAGGCATACATAGCAGCAAGGATAGCATCATAGTCTAAGTCAAAGATAGCATCTCCAGACCTAAGCAGCTCTGCCCAGCGGGGGCGCTCGGCCTCGTCACCAAACTCTGCGCGCCAAGCGTCGTCTAGGCGGAAGAAGCAGCAGTGCTGAGTGTGAGGCTTCCCGCATGTCTGACCAGCACGGTCACCCGTGCGAATGACATACGGGCAGCTACCACTACCCCCAGACGCCCCACGCTGAGAAAACCACTCACGAAGCTGCTAGGGCGACGGGGTCTCGCTCCGACGCTGCTGCTGCTGCCTCTGGCCACCTCCAGAACCTCCCCTTGGAACAGCTCCAGCCCTACTGCCACCACTCCCACTGCCGCCGCTACTGCCACCCCCACCGCTGCCACCACCGCCGACACCAAAGCCCCCACTCCCGCCACCACTCCCACCACCGCCACCACCTCCACTGCCTCCACCACCTCCACTGCTGCCCCCACCACCACCCCCGCTGCCACCGCCAACACCCCTGCCACCCTTGCCCTTGCTGCTGCGGCGCTTCCCACTAGCAGAAGCAGCCCCGACATCCTCAGCACCAAGGACGTCAACAGCAGCAGCAGAGGCGTAGAAGGGGGCAAGGGGGGAGGGGGAACACCCCTCAAAGAAGGGCGTGCGAGGAGTGCCACGAGCAGCACCTACAGCGACTACACTAGTCTCAGCTGCAAGGAGGTGCTGCTTGAGTAGGTCAACAGTGAGGGCTGTGGGGTCAAGTGCGAGAAAGTGGTCCCTGACAGCACGGGTTAAGGAGGTCCTCTACTGTGGCAAAGGCGGAGAGCTTGGGAAACAGGTAGGGCAGAAGAAGACGGCCTAGAGCAGCAGTGGCAGGCGAGGAGTAACGGGCAACTACAGCATCGTATAGTGCCTGTGCAGTCCTGTGCTGTCCGAAGTGAGCGCATTCGGCTAACGGCAGGTGGTTGCAGATGGCTAAGCAAGCAGCAGCGTCACGAGTAAGCCATTGTAAGCGAGTCGCACTGTCAGCTGTGGCGGGAGGGGCGGGAGAGGCTCCAGACGTGTGGTCAAACAACAAAACGCTGTCTCTATTGTCGCTCAGTAGGTACAGCTGTAAGTCGTCGAGCCACGTGTCGAACTGGATCGAACGGCCCTCATGATCGAATGCGAGTACGCGGAGAGAAGCCATAGCAGCGCAGCACACAGGGCGGGCAGGAGCAAGGGGCGCGCAAGGAACAGGGCAGGCAGCAGCAAGGGGCGGCTCGCGGGCCTAGGGGCGGCTGGCGGGCCTAGGGGCGGCGGGCAGGCCGCAAGGGGCGGCGCGCGGGGCTGCAGGGGCGGCGAGAGGGCCGCAAGGGGCGGCGCGCGGGGCTGCAAGGGCAGCTCGCGGGCTGCAGGGGCAAAGGGCGGGCCGCAAGGGGCGGCGCGCAGGACTGCAGGGTCGGCGAGCAGGGCAGCAGGGGCGGCGCGCGGGGCCTAGGGGCGACGGGCGGGCCGCAAGGGGTGGCACGCGGGGCAGCATGGGCGGCGGGCGGGCCGCAAGAGGCGGCGCGCGGGGCTGCAGGGGCGGCGAGAGGGCCGCAAGGGGCGGTGCGCGGGGCTGCAGGGGTGGCTCGCGGGCTGCAGGGGCGAAGGACGGGCCGCAAGAGGCGGCGCGCGGGGCTGCAGGGGCGGTGAGCATGGCAGCAGGGGCGGCGCGCGGGGCCTAAGGGCGACGGGCAGGCCGCAAGGGGCGGCGCGCGGGGCAGCAGGGGCGACGGGCGGGCCGCAAGGGGCGGCGCGCGGGGCCTAGGGGCGACGGGTGGGCCTTAAGGGGCGGCGCGTGGGCAACAGGGGCGGCGCGAGGGCCGTGACTAGGGGGCGGGCGGGCTGCAAGGGCAGCGCGCTAGCGATAGGGGCGGGTCGTGGGCTGCTAGGGGCAGTGCGACTAGCTGCTAGGGGCGATTCGTGGGGCAGCTCTGTGTTAGAATGTGAGGTGGGTGCAGGATGGGAACCTAAAAGTGTTGTACCCTGTAAGAACTACCCCACTACAACCTAAACAGACTATGGAATATAAGTTTGACACACCCCCATAGGCAAAGTGGGGGAGAACAAGAGGTCACAAGACCAGTCAAGAAAGGCAAAGCAAGCTCAGGGTGGATCACAAAGTCACCACGCAGTCTGAGCACAAGCAAATGGCCACAAGGCCAGTTCACATGCAGAGTTATATAAAGGAGAACAAACAATACAGTGAACACAACCTAGGAAGTGTATATGTATAAAGAGTACAGTACAGGCAGAGTCAAGAAGAAAGCAAGTGAGGCACAGTAGGTACAAGGCCTAACACAGTACAAAAACGCTGATGATCACAAGGCTGAAGTGCCTTGGTGAAAACATCAGCAGTGTTGGCCTGAGAGGCCACGTAAGCAAGACGAAGCTGGCCATGCTGCTGCAACTCTCGAGCAAAGAAGTAGCACAGAGCAATGTGCTTCGTTCTGTGCTCCAGTCTGTGCTCCTGACACAAGGCCAGCATGGCCTTGTTGTCGATGTACAGAACTGGAGGAGAACGAGGCGCCTCTCCCAAGTCGGTCAGCAGGTAGGTGAGCCAGCGTAGCTCCTGTGCAGCCATGGCCCCAGCGTAGATCTCAGCCTCACAACTGGAGCTGAGAACAGAAGAAGAGCGGGTAGACCGCCAAGAGACAGAACCGGAGCCAAGACTGAAGGTGTAACCATGTGACGACCGCTGCGTAGCCAAGTCGTCAACCCGGGAGGCGTCAGCGTGACCAGTGAGGACAACTCGAGCCCGTCCTCCAAGCACGAGCCCCATGCCCGATGTACTGCACAAGTATCGCAACACCCTCTTCGCAGCATCCCAGTGCACCTTTCGGTGCCTACCGGGAGCCACGTAGCGAGCAAAAAGGCTGAGAGGGTATGCGAGGTCAGGTCGTGTGCAAGTCATCAGGTACATGAGGCAGCCCACAAGCTCTGGATACGGGCCACTCGGCTCTACGGACTCGTCCGAAGGTGGAGCTGAGAGCGAGTGACCGGTAGGCAGAGGAGTGGACTGTGGCGAGGAGTACGTGAAGCCGAAGCGCTGAAGGACCTGCTGCACCATGTGTGACTGAGTCAAGGTAATGGTGCGCTGTGCTCTGTCCCGGGTGATCCGCAAGCCAAGATAGCTTGTCAGCTCCCCCAGGTCGGTGCACGTGTGTCTCTTCTGCAGCTCGGACTTCACGTGGGCGAGTGCCTCAGTGTAAGCAGTAGCAAAGACAAGGTCGTCTACGTACACGAGAACGTAGAACGGCGGCAGAGTGGTGTCAGTGCGTAGAAACAGAGAAGGGTCAGCAGTGGAAGGAGCAAAACCAAGAGTAGCAAGAGTGGTCCTCAGAGTGTCGTGCCACTCACGGGGTGCCTGGCGAAGACCGTAGACTGGCCGGCGGAGGCTCCACTGGGTACCAGCAGGAAACGACCCAGTGAAGCCAGGTAGGCGGCGCAGCCAGATCTCCTCGTGCAGGCTGCCCTGTAGGAAGGCTGTGCTGAAGTCAAGCGAGTGGAGCTCGTACTCACGCTGAGCAGCTACGTGCAGCAGTACCCGAAGAGTGGTCATCTTCGGGGTAGGGGAGAAGGTCTGGAAGAAGTCAACTCCCTGTCGCTGACTGAAGCCACGTGCAACGTAACGCGCCTTGAAGACAGGCGGAGAACCCGGCGGCCGCTTCACCCTGAAGATCCACATGCCACTGACGATGTTCGCCCCAGGTGGGGGAACCTCGTCGACGTAGGTGCCTGTGGACTTCCAGGAAGCCATCTCGACGTCCATGGCTGCCTGCCACTGAGAGGAGTAGGGACCCTCTATCGCCTCTGCGTAAGAGCGCGGGGTCGGGATGTCTAGTGCATCCGGGTCTCCCTCAGGGGCAAGCAGCATGGACACGAGATGAGGTGAAGCAGCGGCAAAGCACTCAAAGTCCTCCTGCCTGTCCTCAAGGACGTCCGTGCCAAGAGCACACTCACCCCCGACGGATGGAGGACAGACAGACACAGACGCAGACTCAGCAACAAGACTAGTGGCGTAGTCTAGGCGACAGGCTGCAGCAAAGTCAACGAGCTCAGTAACAAGAGCAGACGCAGCAGTGGACTCAAACAAAGGGTCAGTGACAGCAGTGGCCAGAAAGCGCGTGACCGCCGGACTAGCAGTACGAAGGGAGTCAGACTCCGGGTCCGGACCGTCAGGAAGAGAGGACGCAGGAGGAGACGGCAGAGGGACACGCTGTGGAGCAGTGGAAGGACGCAGAGTCATAGAGTGAGTTCCAGGGACAGGAGGAGGACGCGGACGCGAAACACGACCAGCGCGAACAGTACGGACAGGCGACTCAGAACGAGACTCAGGCAAAACAGGACGCGACTCAGGCTCACGACGCTCCGTAAGACCTCTAGTCGGTCCAGAGTAGGGAGAAGGACCAGGTAGAGGAGAGGCCGGCTGTAACTGCTACTGGGACTGGACAGGCGGTGGGCTCAGGAAAGGAGGAGGAGGACCAGGAGAAGGCGGGGAACCAAGAACCTGCTGAAGTAGAGGAACGTAGTACGGCCGCGGCCGCGCAGCGCCTCCAGAAGCTCCAGGAGCTCCTGCACCAGCAGCTCCTCCAGCACCAGTAGCACCGCCAGCAGCTCCAGCAGCACCTCCAGCAGCTCCAGCAGCACCAGCACCTCCAGCAGCTCTAGCAGCAGCTCCAGCACCAGCAACACCTCCAGCACCAGGAGCACCTCCAGCAGCTCCAGCAGCACCAGCACCGCCAGCACCAGCAGCTCCACCAGTAGCCCTAGGAGCACCTCCAGCACCAGCAGCGCCTCCAGCAGCTCCAGCAGCACCAGCACCTCCAGCAGCTCCAGCAGCACCAGCACCTCCAGCAGCTCCAGCAGCACCAGCAGCTCCAGCAGCAGCAGCACCGCCAGCAGCTCCAGCAGCACCAGCAGCACCACCAGCAGCCCTAGAAGCACCTCCAGCACCAGCAGCACCTCCAGCAGCAGCTCCAGCACCAGTAGCACCACCAGCAGCCCTAGCAGCACCTCCAGTACCAGGAGCACCTCGACAGCGCCGAGAGTACCACTCACGAAGCTTCTATGGAGAGAGGGGCTCCCGCCACGACGGGACCCCCAGAGCACCGCCAGACTCAGCACGCGAAGGCTCAGCACCTCCAGACGCAGTACCCTCAGGCTCCACACGCCCAGGCTCAGCACGCCCAAACGCAGCACCCCCAGACACAGAAACCCCAGGCTCGGCACCCCCAGTCCCCGCACCCGCAGGCTCAGCACCCCTAGTAGCAGATGAGTCGACAGCTACCTCGACCGGCTCAGCAGGGTCTACCTGGGACACACCTTAGGGGGCAGGACCCTTGGGGGGGAGGGGGTCTACCGGGGGAGTACCTGGTGCTAGAAAGAGCGGCGGGTGGGGGAGAGAGGCAGTGCGGTTGGGAAAGAGACGGTAGTAACACACCGACTCGTCAAACGTGACGTCCTGAGAGGACAGAACACGACGCGAGGTGGGGTGGTAGAACTGCCACCCGGGTGCGTCAGGAGGGAAGCCAAGGAAGACACAGGGAATGGCACGGGAGGACAGCTTGTCCGCTGTAGTATCGCGGACAAAAGCTCGAGATCCCCAGACATGGAACGCGGACGCATCGCCAACCTTCCCCGTCCACCGCAGAGTAGGTGTGGTCTCCGGCAAGGAGACACGAGGCTGAAGGTTGATCTGATGCGCAGCGTACTGAACCGCGAACGGCCACAGAAAATGGGGAGCAGCCGCATGGATCATGGACGTATGAGCGACGTCCATGACCATGCCAATGCGGCGCTCAGCAATCCCATTTTGCTGTGGGGAGGCCGGAAGCGTGAACGTCTGGCGGATGCCCTCCGCACGACATAAAGCCCTCAGAAGGTCGGAGGAAAACTCCCCACCTCTGTCTGAGTGCAGACGCAGAACAGGAAGGTCCGAGCCGAAACTCTCACTGAGCTGGCGACGAGCACCGCGGATCCAGTCGATCAACACCTCAGGGACCTCACCCTTGCTGCGCAAGGGGAAGACTGTGGTGTAACGCGAGTAGTCGTCAACGACCAGCAGGAAGTAACGCTCGTGACCCTGCCCACGGACGCGGGCTGGGCCCCACACGTCCATGTGAAGAGTCTGCAGAGGAGCCTCAGTCGGAGGGAACGAGGAGGAGTGAGGAGCGGCGCGCTGCCGGCCCTCGACACAAGGAACACAGGTGGGGGGAGGCCCCGGAGGAAGGGGAGGGAGGGACCGGGGTAGACCCGAGACAAGGGCACGGGAGGCCATACCTCGAAGACGAGGCAGGGAGGGGTGACCAAGGCGGTGGTGCCAAAGGAGAGTCTCGTGCGACAGAGGACGACACGAGCAGGGGGCAGACGTAGGACTAGAACTGGACGCAGCAGCAAACACCTGACTAGACGCAGCTACCTGACCAGACGCAGAGACAGGAGGAGGCGCAGTAGTCAGTGTGTACAGACTCGACCCTGGCCGATGGGTGAACGTGGCCAGGTGGCGGCCCGTCCGAGAGCAAGTGCAGTGGGTCACACGCTGACCTCCAGGGGTGAACTGGTCAACCCACGCGTCCTGGAGGTCAGCTCCACTCACCAAGTTCGTAGAGAACGAGGGGAGGTGGAGTCCCGACAGCAAGCCCGACGGGGCCGCAGGACACGGTAGAACCGTGGAAGAGTGTGCAAGGACTGGGCCCCCAGAGGAGTCAGTAAGGGAGACTGCAACAGGCCGACTGAGCGGCGTGAGTGTGGTGCTGTCTCTAAAGAAAGAGCGCGAAGCACCAGAGTCAAGTGTGAAAGTGTGCAAAGCCTCAGCAGGTGCAGTACCAGAGAGAGCAGACGCACCAGCACCTGGAGCAGCAGACGCACCATTACCTGGAGCAGCAGACGCACTAGCACCTAGAGCAGCAGCCGCAATGCCCGGGTCGGGCGGGACACTCAGGTAACAGTCACCCTCAGCACTATCAGCAAAAGCATACATGGCAGCAAGGATAGCATCGAAATCAAGATCAAAGATAGGCACATTCTGCAAAAGCAGATCATGCCAGCGAGGGAGCTCAACAGCATCAGGAAACTGGGCACGCCAGGCGTCAGTCAAGCGACCGAAGCAGCGCTGCGTAGTGTGTGGCAGCCCACACGCCTCCCCACGACGACTGCCGGTGCGACGAACGTAAGTGCAGGGACCTGCACCCCCAGACATCCCACGCCCAGCGTACCACTCACGAAGCTGCTGGACCGACGGGGTCTCACGGGAGTGCAGCTGCTGCTGGCGCTGGCTGCCACCAAAGCCTCCACGCTGCGCGGCTGCACCTCGACCAGCACCACCGCCGCTGCCACCTCCACCACCGCTGCCGCTGCCTCCACCACCTCCGCCACTGCCGCCACCACCTCCACCGCCACCACTGACGCCCCCACTCCCGGTACCACCCCCACCTCCACTGCCACCTCCTCCGCCTCCTCCACCTCCTCCACTGCTTCCCCCGCCGCCCCCTCCACCACCCTTGCTCCCCTTGCCCTTGCTGTTGCGGCGTCTCCCACTAGGGGCAGACGCAGCTCCGACCTCCTCAGTGCCAACGAGGTCGACAGCAGCAGCAGAAGCAACAAAGGGGAGAAGGGGGACAGGGGAACACCCCTCAAAGAAAGGGGTGCGACGGTCGCCGCGAGAAGCACCTACAGCTAAGATACTCTTCTCAGCTGCAGCAAGGCGCTCCTCTAGCAGGTCGACAGTCAGCTCGGTGGGGAAAAGGGAGAGAATGTGGTCCCTGACTGAAGAAAGGGAGTCAGGGAGGCGGGTGACTAGGTAGTAAAGGGTGATGTACATGGGGGGGGGGGTTCTTGGAACAGAACTCAGTGGGAAGGGCAGCGCGGTAGCGGGCGTCACTAGTGCGAAGGTGAGCAACTAGGTCAGCGACTGTGGCAAAGGCGGCAAGGTCAGGGAAAAGGTACGGCAGCATGAGGCGGCTGAGGGCAGCATTGGCAGGGGAGGAGTAGCGTGCAACTACAGCGTCGTACAAAGACTGAGCAGTCTTGTACTGGCCAAAATGCGCGCGCTCAGCAGGCGGCAGGTGACTACGAACAGCAAGACGGGCAACAGCGTCACGAGTGGTCCACTGCGAGCGAACCGTACTGTCAGCAGTGGCAGCAGGAGCAATAGAAACACCGGACGTGTGATCGAAAAGGGATACCCCATCCCTAGAATCACACTGAAGAAAGAGCTGTAGGTCGTCAACCCAAACGTCAAAGTCAACTGCACGTCCCTCAGCATCAAAGGTGAGAACGGTAGGACTAGCCATAGCAGCAGAAGCAGCAGTAGCAGCAGAGGCAGTAGGGCAGTGCAAGGCAGTGCGGCTCGGTAGGGCAGTGCGGCTCGGCAGGGCGGCGCGGCTCGGCTGGGCGGCGCGGCTCGGTTGGGCGGCGCGGCTCAGCTGGGCGGCGCGGCTCGGCTTACCAGAGACGGGTGCAGGGGCGGGCCGTGACAGCAGGGGCCGCGCCAGAAGGGGCCGCGCCAGCAGGGGTGGCGTCGGCAGGGGGGGGGCGCGACTGCAGGGGCCGCGCCAGTAGGGGGGCGCGCCAGCAGGGGCCGCGCCAGCAGGGGCCGGCAGGGGCGCGTCAGCAGGGGCCAGCAGGGGCGCGCTAGTAGGAGCGCGTCAGCAGGGGCCGACAGGGGCGCGTCAGCAAGGGGCCGGCAGGGGCGCGCCAGCAGGGGCCGGCAGGGGCGCGTCAGCAGGGGCCGGCAGGGGCGCGCCAGCAGGGGCCGGCAGAGGCGCGTCAGCAGGGGCCGGCAGGGGCGCGTCAGCAGGGGCCGGCAGGGGCGCGCCAGCAGGGGCGGGCAGGGGCGCGTCAGCAGGGGCCGGCAGGGGCGCGCCAGTAGGGGCGCGTCAGCAGGGGCCGGCAGGGGCGCGTCAGCAGGGGCGCGTCAGCAGGGGCCGGCAGGGGCGCGCCAGCAGGGGCGCGTCTGTAGGGGCCGGCAGGGGCGCGTCAGCAGGGGCCGGCAGGGGCGCGCCAGAAGGGGCGCGTCAGCAGGGGCCGGCAGGGGCGCGTCAGCATGGGCGCGTCAGTTGTTGGGGGTCGCGACGGGCTAGGGGCCGCGACGGGCTAGAGGCCGCGACGGGCTAGGGGCCGTGACGGGCTAGGGGCCGCGACTGGCTAGGGGCCGCGACAGGGAAGGCACGATGAGCGCTTCGGGCAGGGCAGGAAAAAATAATCTAGTGGTGGGCCCTTAAAAAACGTTCCCAATAGGGAACCTGCTCAGAATACCATGTTAGAATGTGAGCGAATGAATGGTGGAACTAGAAAGCAGGTGGGTACATATGGGGAACCTAAAAGTGTTGCACCCTGTAAGAACTACCCCACTACAGCCTAAACAGACTATGCAATATAAGTTTGACACTCTGTGGTGGGCCCTAAATAAAAAAGCGGTCCTAGCGAAGGACCTACTCTGAAACTATGTCAGAAGAATGAACGAGAATGAATGCATTGAACAGAAGCTGGGTACAAGAACTAACCCTAATTGGGTTGTACCCCTTATGGGCTACCCCACTAAAGCCTACACAAAGTAAGCAATATAACATTCTGACAAAAGTCACGCAGTGAGCAAGTGAGGCAAAGTAGGCACAAGGCCTAAAACAGTACAAAAACGCTGATGATCACCAGACTGAAGTGCCTTGGTGAATATATCAGCAGTGTTGGCCCAAGTGGCCACATAAGCAAGACGAAGCTGACCACGCTGCTGCAACTCTCGAGCAAGGAGAAAACGCAGAGCGATGTGCTTCGTTCTGTGCTCCTGACATAAGGCAATCATGGCCTTGTTGTCTACGTACATAACTGGAGAAGAACGAGGCCTCTCTCCCACGTCAGTCAACAGGTAGGTGAGCCAGCGTAACTCTTGTGCAGCCATGGCCCCTGCGTAGATCTCAGCCTCACAGCTGGAAATGAGAACAGAAGACGAGCGGGTAGACCGCCAAGAAACAGAGCCGGAGCCAAGGCTAAAAGTGTAACCGTGTGACGACCGCTGCGTAGCCAAATCGTCAACCCAAGAAGAGTCTGCGTGTCCAGTGAGGACAACTGTGCCCCGTCCTCCAAGCACGAGCCCCATGCCCGATGTACTGCAAAAGTAGCGCAACACCCTCTGACACCCCCCCGCACTGGGATGCCCGAAGTGCACACACTGGGATTCGAACCCAAGACCTTTGCTCTGATACCATGTCAGAATAACGAAGAAGAATGAATGCATTGAGAAGAAGTTGGGTACAAGTACTAACCCTAATTGGGTTGTACCCCTTATGGGCTACCCCACTATAGCCTACTCAAAGCAAGCTATATAACATTTTAACAGCGCGGTCACCTGTGCGAATGACATACGGGCAGCGAACACTACCCCCAGACGCCCCACTCTGAGCAAACCACTCACAAAGGTGCTGGGGCCTAGGGGTTTCACACCGACGCTGCTGGTGCTGCCTCTGGCCACCGCCAGAACCTCCCCTCTGAACAGCTCCACCCAGATCGCCACCACTGCCGCCGCCACCACTCCCACTGCCGCCACCACCGCCACCCCCACCGCTGCCACCACCGACTCCACCGAAGCCCCCACTCCCGCCACGACTCCCACTGCTGCCACCACCTCCACCACCTTTACCTCCTCCACCACCACCACCCCCGCTGCCACCGCCACCACTCTTGCCACCGTTGCCCTTGCCGTTGCGGCGCATCCCACTAAGAGCAGAAGCAGCCCCGACATCCTTAGTACCAAAGATGTCAACAGCAGCAGCAGAAGCGTAAGAGGGGGCAAGGGGGGAGGGGGAACACCCCTCAAAGAAGGGTGTGCGAGGAGTGCCACGAGCAGCACCTACAGTGACTACGCTACTCTCAGCTACAAGGAGGTGCTTCTTCAGCAGGTCGAGAGTAAGGTCTGTGGGGTCAAGTGCGAGAAAGTGGTCCCTGACAGCGCGAAGAGAGTCAGGGAGGCGGGTGTCTATGAAGTAGAGAGTGATGTACATCGGGGGCGGGTTCCTGTCTAGGAGCTCGGCTGGGAGGGCAGCGCGGTAGCGAGTGTTGCTAGTGCGAAGGTGGATAATGAGGTCCTCGACTGTGGCAAAGGCTGACAGCTCGGGAAAAAGGTAGGGCAGTATAAGGCGACCGAGAGCAGCAGTGGCAGGGGAAGAGTAACGAGCGACTACAGCGTCGTACAGGGCTTTAGCAGTCTTGTGCTGGCCAAAGTGAGCGCGTTCGGCTAACGGCAGGTGGTTGCGAACGGCTAAGCGAGCAGCAACGTCACGGGTAAGCCACTGTGAGCGAGTCACACTGTCAGCTGTGGCGGGAGGGGCGAGATAGGCTCCATACGTGTGGTCAAACAATGAAACGCTGTCTCTAGAATTGCTCAGTAGGTACAACTGTAAGTCGTCGAGCTACGTATCGAACTGGATCGGACGGCCCTCATGATCGAAGGTGAGAACACTGAGAGAAGCCATAGCGGGCAGAGCAGGGTGGCACGCGACCAGCAGGGCAGCACGCAGATAGGGCAGCGCACGAGCACTAGGGAAGCGCGCAGGGCAGGGAGAGGCGGCGCACGGCTAGGGAAGAGCGGCGCACGGCAAGGGCATGGCAGTGCAATGGCAGGGCAGGGCGGCGGCCAGCAGGGCGGCGCGTGGGCAGGGCAGGGCGGTGCGGCTGCCAGCAGGGCGGCGCGCGGGCAGCAGGGCGTCGGCCTGCGGGGCGGCGCGCAGCAGGGCGGGCAGCAGCAGGGCGGCACGGGCTGGGCGGTTCGGGCAGCGGTGCGGCTGCCAGCAGGGCGGCGCGCTGGCAGCAGGGCGCCGGCCAGCAGGGCGGCGCGCAGCAAGGCTGTGTGGGCAGCAGGGCGGCGGCCAGCAGGGCGGCGCGCGGGCAGGGCAGGGCGACGCGCAGGCATGGCAGGGCAGCGCTGCTGCCAGCAGTGCGGCGCGCGGGCAGGGCAGGGCGACACGACGGCCAGCAGGGCGACGCGAGAGGCAGGGCAGGGCGACGCGACTAGTGGGGCAGCGCGATGTGGTGGGCCCTAAGAAAACCGGTCCTGGAACAGGACCTGCTCTGAAACCATGTTAGAATACTGAACGAGAGTGAATGCATTGAACAGAAAGTTTGTACAAGTACTAACCCTAATTGGGTTGTACCCCTTATGGGCTACCCCACTACAGCCTACACAATATACCGTAAGCAGTTTAACATTTTGACAAATGTTACCTGTAATGACCACAGGATTTCTTGTTGTAATGGATTGCGGGTGTTTTTTTCCCCTCAGTTAAAGATTGACACATGATACATTACTATAGGTAAGAGATCTCTATAACAAAGTTCCATATGTATTTAAACCTACAAAATTTTCCACTCTGATCCAGTGGCTCGCCGCCGCCACTTGCAACATGCAGTCAGGCCTGTTCTCCCCCCTTTTGAACCCCTAGCAGTTGGAAGTTTGAACATTTCACAAGTTAACTCTCTGAAAGCACAACATTTGTTGAAGTGACTCTCCTTGCAACTCATTCCTAAAATCCACCGGAATTTGCAAAACGAGGTATCGACTAGGTGCTGATGAGCTTGAAACCAGCGCTGAGCCCTACAGGTGTCAACCTGACTCTGGGGTAAGATACCCTAACAAACCGGGGGAGCGTCTGCCTTCGAACCCATGCTGACATATTGAGCGAGTCACCAAATTCTATCTCGTATCTCGTCCAATTCGTCCCAAATTGCTCTAGATTTCAAGGCGGAATATCCATTTCAACGCGGTTTTCAGGGCGAGTTTCGGCCTCCATCATTTATCGCATCTACCACCAACTCCCGGTCACCCAGCTTGAAACACACCCATTTTTAGCTAGTAACTTATGACGTGAATTACTGCTTCGTCCCTGCTCGATCATCTAGCACATCCCAATAATGCTCCAATACTTATGGGGAAAAGTAATTTATTGACTATGCCATGCCTGGCACACTACAGTGGCAGGGTGAACCTCGTTGACATCTCGGTCCCCCAAAACCAACTGGAGAGCCCTGCCAAATGAGCGGCTGGTGCCGCGCACTAGTCAGCTTCACCATTTTCCGGAGGTACCGCCGAAATAGTTGTGCGTGGCAGGTTTGGCAAGCCCACTCCCTCTGGCAGCGCATCAAGCTCTCGAGCGCCGGCAGCTTGGGTGAGGTCGGCTTGCCTTGTTCGACATCGAGGCTCGTCTGCGCGCCGCCGAATCACGCGACTTGGCATGGCTGGTTTGGGAAGGCGGCTCGGCGACAATCAAATGTACAAAGCGAAAGCTTTCGCCGAGTTGTACACATCCAGTCGCCTTTCCAATTCGTAACCATCGTCGACATATTCATTTGTCCTTCTCGCTTCTGAGAGCCTCAGGGGCGATTCCCTGAAGCTCACAGCACTAATTGTGGCAAATTTAGTTTCTGCAGCTCGTCATACACGCTGCTTCACGAACTCTCGACAATGGCGTCGTTTTCGCGTGCGAATCGTCTTCTGCTAGCTGCTATCTTCGCTGCGTGCCTCACCAGCAACATCTGCCTCCACGTGGAGTCTCTGCGCCTACCGCTCGCCACCCTGGCAACCAAGATTAACAGCGACGACCGTAATAATCACCACCTCACGCCTAACCGCATTGCCAAAACCGCGCAGTTACGCGGAAATATTTGCTCATCTACGCCCAACACGCCTTTTGCAACGCGACGTGTGCAATCGTTCCTTTGTGTTGTATTATTTCATCGTCAGATTTTTTGTTCTTCTTCTCTCCCCTCTTCCACCCTGCGTCCCCCACAACGTCCGCCAATTATCCCGCAGAGATGGTTCTGGAGGACTTGGTGAGCGCGTGGAGTGACTTCACGGGATCTGACACGTGGAAGGACGCGGACAAGAAGTGCGACCACTACGTGGGCATCGAGTGCGCCGACAACGGCCATGTCATCAACATGTGAGCCGACGCTCGAGCGCCGACGTGCGGACGCGGTGGCCGCGTTGCTCATTTTCGTTTTGTAATGCGCTACTTCTCAGGAAACTCAGAGATCCATTGTCACGCCGTCTGGACGCTGACGTGAGAAGCTCGTCACATTGCCATCGCGTTGCTTTCGCCAAGCTGCCATGCGTAGCGCTTAATAAACCATCTCAGCTGACGCCTCCCCTCCCGTGGCCGAATCGGCCATTCTTCGTGTCTGTTCGCAGGACGATCCCGGACGCCGGCGCGTCGGGAGCCATCGGCGTACTGACGAAGCTGCAGAGCCTCAAGTACCTGTACGTGCGACGTGCGACTTGCGAAGTGTGATGTGCAACGTGCGACGCCACCTTTCCCGTCCACTGCTTTCACCTCAGGATCCTGCCTTGCTTCACTAGACGAACGGCAGCCAAACACGCCTCGAGTCATGGCACGCAATTGTCCCCTCTCTCTTCTTAGCCACCCGGCCTCCTGTTTACTGACACGTTCGTCGTGCGTTCATTGATCGCTGGTTGCTTGTCGGTTGATCCCCGTGACACACCCCAATGGTCCACGGACCATTGCAGTGATCTCTCTGGCAACAACATCACTGGGTCCGCCGCGTCTCTCTCCAAAATCACCGCCCTCTCCTACATGTGAGCACCGCCCCTTCCTGACACTCCGCCCTTCGCTGCTCTCTGCACTGCTGTATTTACCAGCGCACTCTCGCACCCTCCCACAGCCTCGCCCCTCCTTGCCAGATACTCATTTCTGTTCCTTGCTCGTTCCGTTTCCAACCCAAGCATCCACCCACTGCTCTTCCACTTATCGCGCCAACCCACCTTCCATTCCCTCTCCCCTCCCATCCCCTCCCCAACACTCAATGCAGAGACGTGTCGGGCAACAGCAACCTGAACACGGGGTTCTCGTCACTCACCAACCTCAAGCAGCTCAAACACCTGTCAGTCACCCGCCGTCTCTTCCCTCCCTCCCACCCATCGCCCTTCGACGCCTCTCCACGCTTCTCAGCCCCTTCATCTCATACCCGCGCCTTCCGCTTTCGATCAGTTGTTTGCTCGCTTTTTATTTCTTCTTCTTCTTTCTTTCCCTCCATGTACTCTCCTCCATTTCCCTTGACACACCTCCTGTGCTTCATTGCTCCTCCCCTGCATTCGGGATGTACATCCAACTCAACCTCAATGCATCTCCTCCTCCCTACCCTGTCACCCGCCCACTCCCTGCCATTGCTCATCCTCGTTAGGGACATCGCCGACACAGGCTATGAGGGCTCCATCTCCACCTTCGTCTCCAAGCTCACAGACCTCACTCACCTGTACGCCCATGCTCACCTGCTCTGCACAGCCAACTACAATCCCCCCTTCCTGCTCATGTCACGTGCCCCCTCGTTGATCCTCCAGTCATGACATTTTTTCCAGCCATCTTCCATCCCCCCTCCCTCCGCATGTCACCTGGCCCCTCGTTGCTCCTTCTGTCACCAAGTGCCGCCCCCACTGACGCACCACTCCCTACCTTTCTTCACCACTCCTTTCGAGTCCGCCGCAATTCCTGCCTTCATTCTGGAACGCCTGCTATCCCTCTCTCCCGCATGCTGCTTCGTGCTGCGCTCTTTGCACCATGTAATTTCTTCACTCTTCCCCCTCCTCCCTCCCCCCCTCAACCCTTCATCTATCACCCTCCCCGCCCACCTTCGCGCCCACCGTGCCCACCTCCCTGCCCCCCAACGCCACACACCACCACCAGCGACATGAGCTCCAACTCCCTGACAGGCTCCATCCCCGACTTCATCAGTACTCTGCAGAAGCTCGTGTACCTGTGAGTCGCTCACTCACTGTGACTCTCACTCACGCGCTTTCGCGAAGGGACTTGTGACAGTGATATCCGAATCTGACTGAATGTGCTGCTGACCTATCGAGCGGCACATGTAATCGACCACGCTTGCTACCCACCAGAGAGCTCCCCGGTACCATGCGCACGCATTAATAAAAAAAATCCTTCTAAGACGCCGACCAGATCGTAGGCACTTTCCTCAAGCTCTTTCCTCACGATCATCACCTTTTCCCCTCCTGCTCTCTCCTCCTGCTCCCCCGTCCCCCACCCCTCAACTCCCTGTGGTGCGTGCAGTGGGCTGGCAGCCTCGGGGGAGGATGGGCTCAAGGGGACCCTGCCCTCCGGCCT
This sequence comes from Closterium sp. Naga37s-1, assembly GCA_947471745.1. Classification (NCBI taxonomy): domain Eukaryota; kingdom Viridiplantae; phylum Streptophyta; class Zygnematophyceae; order Desmidiales; family Closteriaceae; genus Closterium; species Closterium sp. Naga37s-1. The sequence continues at coordinate 513,979 of CANJKZ010000055.1, read as the reverse complement.
GGGGAAGCTCACCCGCCTCAACGAGCTGTGAGCGCTCTGGGTCCGGGGGGAGTAGTGGGGGGATGGGGGGGAATTGGGGGAATGAGGAGTGCAGGGAGTGTAGAGAGGTCGAGGAGGGAACAGAAGAGGGTGGAAGGATTAAGTGTGTCAGCGGTGGGAAGAGATGGATTGAGTGTCAGGAAGGGAGTTGAGAGGGAGAGGGAAGGGGGAGGAGGTGAGGAAGGGACAAGTTTTGACCACTTTCCTTTCTCACCCCTGCCCTGGTTTCCACCCTCTCCCCACCTCCCCCTTGTCATTGCAGCTACCTGCATCGCAGCGGCCTGAGCGGCCCTGTCAGCGTGCTCACATCCCTCACCAAACTCAACCGCCTGTGCGTGCTCACCGCCCCTGCTGCTGCGCTGCTGCTGCTGCTGCTGAAATTGATTTGGCTGATCTCATCCTTGATCTCTGTATCCCTCCCAGTACGCAACCATCTCTCACGCATTGTGTTCCCACTGCAACTCCACCAACTGATCCCCGGCATGCACGCCCCCCTGACTGATCCCATGCTGCTGTGCCCCCTAACTGCCAGGCTGTTGGGAGACAACAACTTCAACGGCTCCTTCCCTCAGGGCTTCTCCAATCTCAAGAGCCTCAACTACCTGTGAGCCTCAACTACCTGTCAGCCTCACTTGTCCCTATCTGCCAGCATTTTCACTGTGCGTGTCACCATCTCTTCACCTACTTCTTCCCCTTCCCTTCTGCACCACTCCAAAGCATCCCGAGTCATCCTGAGTGTGCGCTTCTTCAACGTGCGCTTCTTCCACGTGTCCTAATTGCCCACGTGTCCTATACGTGCCATGCTGGTCAGGAGCATGCGTTACAACGGCTTTGAGGGTCGCATTCCCAACGTCATCAGCACTCTCACCAAGCTCACGTACCTGTACGTACGCTGCACCCTCCCGGTGCTCGCCTACTCACGCCCACCTTCCACTTCTCCCCTTCCCATTCCCACTCCATTAGTGCGTTTTCTCACTCTCTCCTATCCGTGCTGTTTTCCTCCTGCGCGCCTGTCAGTACATCCCGCCCCCAACCCCTCTCCCGTGTCTCGCCTCTGCGTGAAAACCCCTGGCAGCTCGCTGAACAGCAACAACTTCAAGGGCCTGATCCCCCGCACCATCACCGCGCTTACCAAGCTCAGCAACCTGTGCGCTCCCCTCCCTCCCTGCTTAACCTTGCTTCTCCTCACTGCCCTTCAACTCCCTTCCCCTGTCTGTTGCTGAATTTTATCTGCTTGTTCGTTCGTTCCCTCCGTGGCTGTGCCTTTCCCTCCTCACTAGCCCCGTTTCTGTCATTGGCTTTTTCTAACTCACTTTCCTCACCTGCATCCTCTTTCCGTACTCTGCTCCCTGCCCCCATGTGCTGCCTCCCTCACGCTCCACCTCATTCCTCGCTCCTCCTTCGCTCACATGCACACACACACACACACACACACACACACACACACACACACACACACACACACACACACACACACACACACACACACACACACACACACACACATTATCGACCCCCTCCTTCCCACATGCTCATGTTCTGTCCCAACAGCCTTCTCCAGGACAACTATCTTGATGGCTACGTGCCCTCGTTCTCATCCCTCAAGAATCTCACTGAAGTGTACGTACACCTCTCTGTCCTTCATTCATTCACTACCCATTCCCTTTCTGCGTCCCCTCCGCCCTGAGGTGTCCATCTCTCACACCTTCACCCAACCCGCCTTTGCTCCTTCCCTCACTAATCCGCTTCAAACGTTCCGTCATCTGACTCTGACGCATTGCCTCTTCTCCTGCTCCCACCTACACACCACAGGGACCTGAGTGCCAACTACTTCACCGGGCCTCCTCCCAGCTTCTACAAGGCCCCTACCACGGTCAACCTCGATGACAACTACTTCTTTGGTTCTTCCCTGCCCAAAGACAAGGACGGGAAGACCATTTGCGCGGCATCTCTGGCCAAGAACTGCCTGACCATTCCCTCCTCAGAGGACGATTCCCAGCCTGACGATTGCTGCACCAAGTCATCGCAGAGGACTCCTGCTGCGTGCAACAAGTTCTGCGGCACTTCTGGGAACGTGCAGTGCGGTGGCATCCGCATTGGCATCTGCTACCCGTCGGATAAGGTTGTGGAGACCAGCGGGAGTACTATTGATCCTGGATGCCTTTGCGCCAATGGGTGGAAGGTGTCTGGTGATAAGCAGAAGTGCACCAAGTGACATGACAGACGATGGATGGTGGAGGCATGCAGAAAAAAATTGGAGGAAGGTTGTAGGAAGGGATGAGGAGGAGCTGTTGTGTCTTGGAAGGAGTGAGGTTCGGTGGAAGGGGTGGCGAATAAAGGAGGGGGGGGAGGGGTCGATGGAATAAATTATTGTGTATGCTGATGTTATTGGATAAAGAAAATTCAACACTGTTTCCTGCTTAGTGTACTTCCACCAACAGAATGGTGTACATGTGGTGGTGGAATCTTTCCGTAATCACCGCTGACTCTGAATCACCAGTAGCGTCCAATCAGAGTATACCTAGCCATGTGGCTGGTCCCACAAAATCCCGCCTAATTCATCCACTGAACAACTCTACCTTGCTCTGTCCCTAGCTTCCCGCCAAAAGTTTCTCTTTCAAATCTTCAACCCCTTGTAGTCACAAACTCACCACACAGCTGGCACTGCCAAGATCGCTCGCGCTCAAACACACCTTTCGCGGTCAGTAGGAAAGGTGGTTGGGTGTAGCGAAGCGCGACAACATCGTTGGAGGAACTTGCTTTGGGCTGGATGCTGGATGCCTCACCTCAACCCAGCTGCTAGGTGAAAAGCAACCCTCCTCAAGCTCTATTTTTGACTGAATTTGCACCTCAGCTCACAGCCAGCCGTGCTTTGTAACTAGTGTTCGTGTTCACCGCCTGTAGTTTAATGCTGTGGAGCACATTACCAGCATAGTGTATAGATCTACAACGTTCCCTCCGAAGCCGTAACCATGGCGTCCCTAGCGCCCACAGTCGCGAGCTCACAAACCCAAGCATTCCTTATCTCATCGCAGGCTGAGCATCGCACGCCGTTCGCGTCAGTAGAAGCTGTCGCCTCGTCAATCCCCCAGCCGCCGCTGTGCGCTCAAACTGACCGCCTCTCCGCAGCCCGCGGACTCGCGCGACCTCGAATCCCTAACTTCCCCGAGCGCTCGCTCGGCAAAAGGCCTCTGCTAACCAGGAAAAAGACTGCAGGCGTTTCCGAAGTTCTCCCCGTAGGTGTCTCTTCGCGCGCGCCAGTGTGCGCGTCTCTCGCGCCTTCATATGAAGATTCGGCGAGGATGAACGGTCGGCCGCCACGGCCCACTGGCGGAACGCAAGAATATGTAGATACTGTCGACAATGGCGACGCCGCTGTTGTGAACAACCACTCGGAATGGAACACGCAAGCGGGAGGCGCGGTGGTTAATATGGCGGATAGCTTCACAGGCGCGTCGATAAAAGTGATTGGCGTCGGTGGTGGCGGGTCGAACGCGGTCAATCGAATGATTCAGGTAAGAATGGCTGCTCAGCGTTCAGTAACAAGGGCGTACACAGGAGCAAGCAACTTACAAGCGAATCCGCCAACCCGGACTTCAAACTTCATCTGCTCCTTCTTGCGCCCGTCGTTCCGTCTTTTTACTGTCTAACACCCCCTCTACCACTCCCCTCTCCAAATTTCCGCGGAGCTCAGATGGGAATGCGCGGTGTCGAGCCGTTTGTCGTCAACACTGACGGCCAGGCGCTAGAACTGTCGCCGGTGGGGCGGGGAAACCGGCTGCAGATCGGCGTGGAGTTGACGCGCGGGCTGGGCGCGGGCGGCAACCCGATGATCGGGCAGCACGCGGCGGAGGAGAGCCGGCTGATGCTGCAGGCCTCGCTCGCTGGCGCGGATATGGTGTTCGTTACGGTGAGAGGCAGGCGATGAAAGGACGAGAGGACGGGGTGATGTGGTCCAATTTGCTTTTGTTTTTTGGAGAGGTTGACTTGCGTGGGCTGCGGGGTGCGTTGGCGTGGCGGTGGGAGAGACACTGGGAGTGGTAGACTGACGAGTATTTGTGAAGTGTTTGACGGGGGATTACTCGCTGCTGGAGCTGGAACGAGAGGACACAACGACGAACAAGCGAAGTGAACAAATGACGAGTAGGGATCAGCGAGTGTACTGAAGGAAGAGGAGAAGGACTTGTTGTTGTACGGGAGAGTGATTAACAGTGTTATGATAGCAAGGAACGCATGTGTATTTCTGTATTTTTGCACAAAGAAACGGCGAGCATGCGAAGTATCATAGCAATTCGCACATGGGCTCGGTAACGCCCATCCTACACCCACCTCCCCGCCCCTCTCTTTCCATGGGGCCATGGCCCCCGTCATTCTCGCTGCCTCTCCCTCCCTCCCATCCTCCCTTGCTATTGAGCCATCCCCACGGCTCTCAATTTCCCCTCTCTCCCTTATCATCCTCCACCGGGCAACCAATATATATCCTCTACCCCCCTCTCTCCCTTCCCGCCAACCCCTTCCCATTTCCCCCCCTCCGCCCCCCACCGTCCCGCAGGCGGGGATGGGCGGCGGAACAGGCAGCGGCGCAGCGCCGGTGGTGGCGGAGGTCGCGCGGAGCCTCGGGATCCTCACAGTCGGCATCGTGACTCTCCCGTTCTCGTTCGAGGGGCAGCGGCGCGCGGCGCAGGCGGTGCGCGCGCTGGAGGAGCTGCGCGGCGCGGTGGACACGCTGATCGTGATCCCGAACGACAAGCTGCTGAGCGCCGTGGACGCCAGCACGCCCGTGAACGAGGCGTTCGTGATGGCGGACGACGTGCTGCGCCAGGGCGTGCGCGGCATCTCCGACATCGTCCAGGTCCGTGCAGTGCGGTGTGGTGCGGTGTGGGGGCGGTGCGGTGCGGTGTGATGGGGTGCGACGGGTTGGTTTGGCGCGAGTGGAGGGTGTTGTTTGATTGGGGCATTGCTGGGAGGAGGGAGGGAGGTTTGTGAAGGGGCAGTGGGGTGGGGAGGGGTTTGAAAGGTGCGGAGGAGATGGAGAAAAAGGGAATGAGCAGTCATGAGTGGTGGGTTTCGCACTCATGAAGTGTATGTAAGAAAAGCCACGCGATTCTCCATACTCCCACTGCTTCTCCCCTCTCCCCTCTCTCCCATACCCTTTCCTGATTCACCCATTTCCCCCTTCACTTATCTGTCTTCACCTGGTGGTCGTGCCCCTTCTGCCAGTAATGCCCGTGCTCTATTGTCCCAACCACCCGTGACAGCCTCGCCACTCCGTGTCTCTCGCTCACCCCCTCTCCCCCCCTTTCCTCCCCTCCCTCTACTCTCTCATCCAAGTGTTTGGACGGGTGATAATGGGGTTTAGTTGTGGATAGACCCCCATTGTTCTTCCTCCCCACGTGGCGGGACTGTTGAATGCGGATGAATTGTCAGGCTCACCGTGCTTGTGCTTGTCTCTCCCCTACGCCGCCCCCCCGACTCCCCTCCCTTTGTCAGGTGCCGGGGCTGGTGAATGTGGACTTTGCGGATGTGAGGGCGATCATGGCTAATGCGGGCTCCTCGCTCATGGGCATTGGGGTCGCCTCAGGTGGGTCATGGGTTATCAGCTTGGGCTTTAAGCGGCCTATGGGGTCGGGACGGGTAAGCAAGGAGTTGTAGGTTGAACGGGCAGGCCGTGAGGGGAACAGGGATTCTGAGGCTGGGAATGCAGAGGTTAGGGGCTGGAACCAAGCACACCAGGCACGTAGCCATACATGTTTCTGGATAAAAATGTTCACAATGACTGGAAAGGAAGCAGCAGCAGTGAACTTTTCATACCTCTCGTTCTTGCATCGGCTGCTCACAAACTCCTACCCATCTTGCGTTCCCTCCCATCTCCCCTCGTGTCCGAGACCTGTCAGACTCATTCCGTCCCATCCCCTCCTTTCCTCCTCTCCCTCCGCAGCCTGTCCCCTCCCCATGCGCACCATCCCGCCCAAGCACTTCCTTCCAACTCTCCTCTCTCCCACGTCACCCTTTCTGCCCACTCCCCCCGCTTCACCCCCCCTCCGGGTGTATATGCGAGAGCAGGCAAGCACCGGGCTCGGGAGGCGGCGCAGCAGGCGATACAGTCGCCGCTGCTGGACACGGGCATAGGCAACGCCACGGGCATCGTGTGGAACATCACTGGCCCGCCCAGCATGACGCTCAGCGAGGTGAGCGAGGGAAAAGAGGCAGCATGGGTGTAGGTCACCGGGATGGCTGGTGAGACGTCTCCGAAGGCAACGCGATGGGCATTCAAGGGAGCATCACGGGGCCCTCTGGGATGATGCTAAGGGGGGTGAGGGAGGAAGCGGGACGGATGTGGGTCACTGGGGTGTGATGTGCTGCGTGTGCCCACTGGTAAGCAAGCCCGTGCATGCTGCATGACCCTTGTCGAGACAGCCATGCCGGCCGGTGCAATCCAGTGGCATGCATCGCGCATGAAAAGCGGAGGCCAGTTGGTGTGACCATGTGTGATCACCTTCCCCCTCCCCTCCATCACACATCAGACCCCACTGCGTGCAAAAGCTTCTCCATACGCCCTTCCATCCATCCGCCCTTCCTTCCACTCATCCTTCCTTCCATCCAACCCTCCACCCACCCACCCCCCCACCCGTCCACCCGTCCACTCGGCCACGCCACCATCCCCGCTCGCTCCCAACCTCCCACCCACTCTCTCCTCCCGGGGGCAGGCAAGTGAACGATGCAGCGGAGCAGATCTACCAGGTGGTGAACCCGCGCGTATCAGTACGCCCTTCCACTCACCTATCCAACCACCCTTCCACACACCCACCCGTCCACCCGTCCACTCGCCCACGCCCCCACCCTCCCACCCACTCTCTCCTCCCGGGGCAGGTGAACGAGGCAGCGGAGCAGATCTACCAGCTGGTGGACCCGCGCGCCAACCTCATCTTTGGCGCTGTCGTTGACCCCTCTCTGGCTGACGAGGTACTCTACGGCCCATGGGACGGGGGGTGTTTTGGGGGTGCGTGGGCGTGCGGAAGCTGAAAGGCTCGCTGGCATGTGGGCGTGAGAGAGAGAGAGAGAGAGAGAGAGAGAGAGAGAGAGAGAGAGAGAGAGAGAGAGAGAGAGAGAGAGAGCGAGAGAGAGAGAGAGCGAGAGAGAGAGGGAGGGAGGGAGGGAGGGAGGGAGGGAGGGAGGGAGGGAGGGAGGGAGGGAGGGAGGGAGGGAGGGAGGGAGGGAGGGAGGGAGGGAGGGAGGGAGGGAGGGAGGGAGGGAGGGAGGGAGGGAGGGAGGGAGGGAGGGAGGGAGGGAGGGAGGGAGGGAGGGAGGGAGGGAGGGAGGGAGGGAGGGAGGGAGGGAGGGAGGGAGGGAGGGAGGGAGGGAGGGAGGGAGGGAGGGAGGGAGGGAGGGAGGGAGGGAGGGAGGGAGGGAGGGAGGGAGGGAGGGAGGGAGGGAGGGAGGGAGGGAGGGAGGGAGGGAGGGAGGGAGGGAGGGAGGGAGGGAGGGAGGGAGGGAGGGAGGGAGGGAGGGAGGGAGGGAGGGAGGGAGGGAGGGAGGGAGGGAGGGAGGGAGGGAGGGAGGGAGGGAGGGAGGGAGGGAGGGAGGGAGGGAGGGAGGGAGGGAGGGAGGGAGGGAGGGAGGGAGGGAGGGAGGGAGGGAGGGAGGGAGGGAGGGAGGGAGGGAGGGAGGGAGGGAGGGAGGGAGGGAGGGAGGGAGAGAGAGAAGATGGATTGAGGAGGGGAAGCACTGGGGTAGGCCAGTCCAGTCTCGTTTTGGGAGGCTTTCTGCCTCTGCGCCCGTTGTTTTTATGCACTGATCCCCAAATTAAATTCCCCATTCCTTCACGTCCCATACCCCTCCCCGAGTATACCCCTCTCTTTCGCCCGTCTCTCCCCATTCACTATCAATTCCTCCCAAGTCTGCCTGCATTCCTCAAATTGCGTATCCGCCACCCCCCTCTCGTCTCCCTCCTCGGTCCTCCCTTGTCTTACTCTCTCTCCCTCACTCTCCTTTGCTGCAAACCCCCCACGCTGCTCTGTAACCGTGCAGGTCAGCATCACTCTCATTGCCACGGGCCTGCACTCCCCCTCGGTAAGCCCTCCCTCGTCATCTCCCAACTCTTACACAACCACATGGGCACATCACATGTGCACGCTCACGTTCGTGCACTCACATGCTCTTCCTGTCCCCCTACGCTCACCTCCCCCTTTCAGCCGACCACTTCAAACACCCATGCAATTATCACTGTCCTCCCCCTTCCCCCCTCCCCCCTCCCCCAGTTTCCCCTCTCCTCCATGCCATCGCCACCATGTCTTGTTCCTGCTCCTCGCACCCACCAAGCACGCACACCTCTCATCGCTCCCACACATTCCTCATCCTGCTTTGTTCTCCGCTTTTCATCACGTCCGAGCTCCTTTCCACCCGTGCTTGTCGTGTGTTGTCATGCGTCTCCTGCCGTTCCCCCACCACCCCCCATGTCCCTCAACGCCCCTGCAACGCCCTTCAATGCCCCTCTTCGCCCCTCAATGCCCCTCACTGCAGTATGTGCTGCGGTCGCCGTCACCAGCATCAGCATCACCAGTACCACCAGCACCGACCCATGTGCCCAGGCAACCATCACCTTCACCCACCTACTCCCGCACCTACCCTCCCCCCGCCGCCTACCCCTCTGCCTACTCGCCTCCTCCCGCTCCCATGCCCCTCCGCCCACCCCCTCCATCCCCCTCCTCCGCCCCCACTGCTTCCCCCCTTCCCTACCCCGCGCCCACCTCCTCCCCCGCCTATCCTCCACCCCCCGCTCAAGCCCCTGAGCGCGCCAGTGGCAACATGAGTGCTGCGCGTAGGGGGGGTTATGGGTGGGCGGAGGAGGGGATGGGGGTGGCTGCGTCGGCAGTGGGGGTGGATGGGGCGAGGATCAAAGTGATTGGCGTCGGTGGAGGGGGGTCGAATGCGGTGAACCGCATGGTGCTGGTGAGTGCACTGGGTAGAGGAGGAGAGGAGGGGAGAAAGCAGGGCTGGCAGGTTGTGGGGAGTTGGAGAAAGGGGTTGGGGAAGGCTCAGCAGAACGGGGTTGGGGAGGGAGGGAGGGAGAGGGGTTCGGGGAAGGTGATGAGGTTGAAGGAAGGGAGAGCATGGGGCCAGTGTGTGTCTTGGGCATCCTGTGTGCAGAGATTTCTTGCTTCTGAAAGGGGGTGGTTGCCATGCCTTAAGAACTGACCACCAGTGGAAAGCCTCCCTTTCTCCGCCTTCCTCTCTTCCTCCAACATTCCGCCCCCTTTCCCCTGTTTCCCTTCCACATTCCCCTCTCCTCCATTACAGAGCGGCATGCAGGGGGTGGAGTTCTGGGTAATAAACACGGACTGCCAGCTCAGCACCGCCCCTTTCTCTCTTCCCCCCTTCCCTCCCCCTCCCCCCGCCCCCACGACAGAGTGGCATGCAGGGGGTGGAGTTCTGGGTGCTGAACACGGACAGGCAGGCCATGGCGCTCTCCCCAGTGGACAACACCCACTGCATCCAGATCGGCGGCGCTCTCACGCGCGGCCTTGGCGCCGGCGGCAACCCCAGAATAGGCGAGAGCGCCGCAGAGGAGAGCCGCGACGTGGTGCAAGCAGCAGTGGCAGGCGCGGATATGGTGTTTGTGACCGCGGGGATGGGGGGAGGGACCGGGAGTGGGGCGGCGCCAGTGGTGGCGGAGGTGGCGCGCAGCATGGGGATTCTGACGGTGGGGATTGTGACGCAGCCGTTTTCGTTTGAGGGGCAGCGGCGGAAGCTGCAGGCGAGGGACGCGGTGTCGGCGCTGCGGCAGCATGTGGACGCGCTGATTGTGATCCCGAATGATAAGCTGCTGGCGGCCGTGGGGCAGAGCACGCCCATCAATGAGGCGTTCACACTTGCTGATGATGTGCTGAGGCAGGGTGTCAGAGGCATCTCCGATATCATCCAGGTGAGCAACATTCTGTGTGCCTCTCAAACGGTCCTTCCTCTGAGGAATCTCTCTCGATGCCCGTCTCTCTGTATGTCTCTGTGCCTGTGTGTGTGCCTGTTCTTCTGCCCATTTACCTGTTTGCGTGCCTGTGTCACTGTATAACCCCCCCTCTTCCCATTCCTCCCCTCTCTCCTCTCGTTTCTAATTGCTGGGGCTGGTTCCAGTGGGATATGTTTTCACGCATGAGTTCCTCTTCATTCTTCCCCCTTTCCCCTCCAGCTGCCAGGGCTGGTGAATGTGGAATATAAATTCCAACCCCACCCTTGATTTGTGTGAGTCTTCCCTCTCTTCCCTTCCCCGCCCCCACCCCTCCCCACACCCACCCTGCTCAGGTGCCGGGGCTGGTGAATGTGGACTTTGCGGATGTGAGGGCGATCATGGCCAATGCGGGCTCCTCGCTCATGGGCATTGGGGTCGCCTCAGGTGAGCCGTGGGCTTTAAGAGGGCATTGGTGTCTCCTCAGTTGATATGTGACTAACTGGTGGACTCGGATGGGTTTTGGTGACAAAAGGTCAAAATAGGAAATGGCCTCTTCAGTTTGCTCATTTAGCAACACTCTTACTTGCTTACTTGCTGGCGTACAGCAAAGCAGCACAGGCAAGCTATAAATGCCTCTTCCTGCCTCCTCCCAGTGCCTCGCTTACAGTATGAGCTCCATATCAAATAGCTTCGTGCCATTCCTTACCCACTCTGCCCTTCACCATTCCTGGAGCTGGCAACAAAATAGTGCTCTTGCTTTCCTCTTTCCCCCTTCCTACCATACCCTTCCCCCCTTATCCTCCCTCCATCCTCATCCCCCTACCCTGATCCACGACCCCTTCCTCACCACCCCTCCCTGCTCTCATGTGCCTCGCTCGTGACTTCCGTCTATCAGGCAAGGGCAGGGCGAAGCTAGCAGCGCAGGCAGCGATCCAGTCGCCACTGCTGGACGTGGGCATTGATCAGGCGACGGGCATCGTGTGGAACATCACCGGGCCCTCCGACATGACCCTGCTCGAGGTGGGTGGATGGAGCAGCGCGAGGGAGGGGTGGTGGGGGATTAGCGTGGGAGGGTGGTTGTGCTCTCAACTGGTTGTTGATGGTTAATGGAACTGGGCTTACATGCTGATACTGGGAGGGGTTGATGCTGATACTTTGTTTTGTTCCTTCGTTCTGCTGTCCCTGTGTGTGTGTGTGTGTGTGTGTGTGTGTGTGTGAGTGTGTGTGTGTGTGCATGCGCATGCATGTGTGTGTTATGTGCATGTGTGTGTGTGTGCATGTGTGGTTGTGTGTGTGTGTGTGTGTGCGTGTGTGTGTGTGTGCATGTGTGGTTGTGTGTTTGTGTGTGCATGTGTGTGTGTGTGCATGTGTGTGTGTGTGCATGTGTGTGCGTGTGTGTGTGTGTGCATGTGTGCGTGTGTGTGTGTGTGTGTGTGCATGTGCGTGTGTGTGTGTGTGCATGTGTGCGTGTGTGTGTGTGCGAGCAATGTCGGTACGGTATGTGTGTGTGTCCCATGTCACATGGCAGGTGAATGAGGCAGCGGAGGAGATTCATCGCCTCGCGCATCCAGACGCCAACCTCATCTTCGGGGCTGTTGTTGATGACTCACTTGGAGCAGATGTGAGCCATGCCATACCGTGCCTGCCATGCCAATCCATGCCATGCCCTGGCCTGCATGTCATGCCATACCTTGCCATGCCATGCCATGCTGTTTCTTCTTTGTCCCACCTAGCTAACCTCCGTCCTGCCTACTTTGCCACCCGTCAGTCGTCACAACATGACAGCAAAGCGTTGCCCATGTTTCCTCGCTCCCTCACCTTCTCCTTACATACCTGCCCTTGACCCATGTGTCCCACGTTCTCACCTCTGCAGCTGAGCATCACACTCATCGCCACGGGCCTGCGGGATCAGGGCCCTCAGGTGAGCACAGTCCATGACATGTGACATTGCCTCTGCCTGCTTGCTAAATACGCTCCCAGCACTGCACATCGCTATGGCAATGGTTTTCGTCATCACATATAGCACCAACCTTCCATGCTTCCGTAATTTCTCCACTTGTGGTGACTCTTCGTGAAATTTCCATGGACCCAGGTTCCTCCGGCATCTCGAGTGGTCGGAAACAGAGCAACCCCTGTACAGTCACAGCCCATGACCCAGCCGCCGCCACCTCCTTCGCCTCGCACAACAGCCCCTAACATCCCAGAATTCCTTCGGCGCAGAGCGCGCCGATAGTTAGTAACCGGAGAAAGCATGAACGTGTATGTAGGTGCTCTCCCACGTGCTCTTCTATTTATTTTTTCTTCGTTAGATCAAGCGTGTGGCTTGCAAAAGAGCTGTTGTGTGGTGCTTGCTTGCACCTAGTTTAAGGATTCTGAGCCTACTGGCATTAGGCATGATCATCCTGCCCCGGCGGGTCGGGTCAGGCAGATTGAAGCGCTGACCCGGCCGGGTCCGACCCAGGGCTCTCGCTAGGATTCAGGCCTGTCTGACAGGATGGGTAAAAAAAAAAAAATCGTCTTACGCTCAGATTGGCGTTTTTTTTTCGTCTGACCTCTAGGACGAAACAATAACACAAGTCTGATTAGACAGATGAACTATTCTACGTGGTCTACACCAGGCCCTCAGAAGTCAGCGAAAAAAGGCTGATTAGGGGTAAAAAGGCTGTGATTTCAGTGGTGGGAGAATAGTGGGGCTGTTGTGGCAGCTTTTTTTTAAGTGTGTTTGCTGAATTTTCAGGGTTTTTAAATCTGTATGTGCTGAAATATCAGCTTTTTTCCTGTCGTGTACGCTGTCTCATCAGAGTTGTAACGAAGGGGTTGGCTGAAATCCCTGTAATGGAGATTAGCGTAGGTGCCCTGAATTCCGGATGTCTAGGTACACCGGTTCGACCGTCCCTCCGTCAATCACGCCGAAATGGCAAGATTCCTTGCCAACGCATTCGGGAATGGTCATTCACGAACTTTCACTCCACTGCTGTCTTCTCGCGAAGGTATCTTGGCTCAAGGATACGGTAGAGATTCTTCTTTCCTGTACCAACTGTAGATGAAACCCCCACTGGTCGCAGACCGTCCGCTTCTTTCTCACCCACCTGGATCTTCACTCCCTTCACCTTCGCTTTTCTCGCTCTGAGCATCTCCCCACTCTCGGCGCCTGCATCGCTCGCAGCAGCCCCTCCCTCTCGTCCCTCCACTTGGAGATGCAAGGCACTTGTACTGGACACCTGTAGAGTAGAAGTGGTTCTTCTTCTACTCTACAGGTGTATTTCTCGCCTAGCGTCATTCCCTCATCGCGCAGCCTCACCTTCCCCTCGCTGCGCCACGCTTCCCTTTCCCCCCGTCGCCATGGCGCCGTGCGGGCCGCGTTCGCCAGCGAAGCTGGCGTCGCAGCTGGTCGTCGCTGTACGATGATCCGTGAGCCCGTGAGCTGCACTTCTCGTTCGTGCATATTCCTTGACGGGAATACCCACTCCTTTTCAGCCCGTGAGCTCAGCTCAGCAGCAACGCCATCTTAGTAGGTACGAATCTACAGACATTTGTTTCTCGTTACTCCTCATCGCCCCCCGCATTTGGTTCCCTCGTTTCCGTTTGATCAGGCTGAGACGGAGAGAGTGAGCTGCGAGGGAGATAGTTAGCTGCGTGGGAGAGGGAGTTGCGAGGGATAGAGGGAACCGCGATCCCGCTTTCACTCCCTCGTGCTTCCCGTATTCCTCTCCGTATTTTCTCCACCCGCATCCCTCTGCAGCTCTCCTCTGCAGCCCATCAGTGCGGCAGCAACACACCAGTATGCCCAATAGGTAAGTACGATTTAGGATAGAGATATTTCTTTTCTGCTCCCTTTCCTTTCCCCTCGCAGAGCCAAACTTCCGCGTCGTTCCCTGCAGCCTCCAGTCGTCCCGCATTCCCCTCGTCGCGCAGCCTCGCCTTCCCCTTTCCCCCGTCGCCATGGTGCCTCACGGGCCGCGGTCTGCCCGTGAAGCTAGCATGGCGGCGGTCGTCGCTGGCCGCGACGCTCTCTTTAGGCTCTAGTGATAGTGAAGAGGGTGATGATGATGAAGAGGATGAGGATATGTTTAATTAGATTTCCTATAAACGTTTGTTATATCAATGCAGAACTTGTTTGAAATGGTTCAGTCTTCACCAAATAGTGACGCTGATCGTTCAGTTTTTTTTTTAATATACACCCTGAAAAGTCAGTTTTTTTTTAAACAACAACACTGACAGATCAGCCATGAACACACTCCTAAGGTTGACCAGTCAGCCTACGCCAAAACGAATCTGAGGCCCTGGTCTACACTAACTACATCAATTCTACAACATACAATGTGAAAACTAAGTATCATTTCACCATTCTACGTATCAGTCAGACTCGCTACCACTATCATCAGCATCACTACAGCTGTCTAGGCTATCAGACGGCACTGGAATAGGATAGTTAGCATTCCCCTTGCGACTGAGCCAGGGGAACTCTGCATCCAGCCTGGCTGCTTCTGCTACTGCTGCCGCTTCGCATGCTGCTGCCTCTGCCGCAGCCACAGCAGCTGCTGCTGCTGCTGCTGCCTCTTCTGCTGCTGCGGATCTTCTTTTATTGCGCTTGCTCTCCCTCTCCACTCCCGCCAGCAACACATCCTTTGCAGGCCTCCTCTTCTTGGATTTGCGCCACCGAGCCACCAACTCGGGCCACTCCATGTTGTAGCTCAGAAGAGACACGGTCATGAGCTCACCAAGCTTGGCGTCGCACAGGTTCCCCCTCAGCCAGCTCTTGATCACGTTTTGCCGCGAGAACCCGCGCTCGCACTCCACAGTGCTCAGCGGGAGCACGGCTACAGCGATCCACAGGCGGACAATGTTGGGGTAGCTCGTTGTCCAATCTGGTGAGGAGAGCATGTGCTTCAGGCCCTCTGCGAAGCCGACATCCTCCTGGTGGGTGCTCATGATTGTCGCGAAGGTGTTGAGCTCCCTCTGTGCTTTGGCCCAGTCCACACCTGTACGAATGGGCGGGTGAATAGAGGAAGACAGAGATGCGGCCGCATGAATACAAATGTAACGCGACGCGGTTTCAAAACGATTAAGTTTGAGATCTCACGACAATACGCCTAACACACCTGGCAGAGTGTCTGGCACTCCGGTGGAATCTAGGCCATCAACCTTCACCTCCCGACACTTCCCCGAGGCATGTTTCGCCAAAAATGGACCCAGCGCAGCGCCGCCTTGCCCGAACGTCTCGTCGTTGCTGTCGAGGTAACAAGTCCGCAGCAGGAGTGTTGTGTTGTGTACCGTCTGCAGCACATGGGTGGCGTCAATCTGCACAAGCATGATGTCAGAATATATTTGATATATGTTCTGTATAAGCGCATGTAGTTCTAGCTGTAGTGTAGTCCCATTATTGTCCTGTGTGGTGGTGCACCACTCCTTGCATGCTTCTCCTCTATTGTACTTGTCATTCCATAGTTGATTCACTCCTTTTTGCCTTGACTTCTACTTTGCCTAAGCCAAAACCCTAGCTCCTACTGCTAACTGTGCATCCTAAGCCTAAACCTAGTTTCCTAGGTGCTTAGTATCTTAACATGGTATCAGAGCGCTTCGATCCTATGCCTACCACGCTTCCGCTCATGGGCCCCTCTGCCCGCTTTTCTGCCCGTCGATTTCGGATCCCGTCGGTTTTCTACCCGTCGCGCGCCCCGGGCGCGCGTCGATTTTCTACTCGTCGCGCGCCCCGGGCGTGCGGCGATTTCGTCCCCGTCGCGCGCCCCGGACGTGCGACGGTTTCCTGCCCGTCGCGCGCCCCGGGCGTGCGACGGTTTCTGCCCGTCGCGCGCCTTGGACGCGCGACGGGTTCTGCCCGCCAGCGCGCCCTGCTGTCGCCCGCGCACCTCCTTCCCCGCCCCCCCCCGCCCACCCCCCCCCCCACCCTTCCCCTTCATCTCCATGCTGCGCGTGCGGCAGTGGGGGGGAGGGTATGGGGGTGGCCTCTCTCCCACTACTGCAGCTGCTGCTGAGGGGGGGAGGGTGTGGGGGGAGCCGAGGGAGTGTGGGGGGAGCTTGGGGTGGCGGGTGTGAGTAAGCTGCCCCTCCTCCTTCTCTCTCTCCCACTGCTGCAGCTGCTGCTGAGGGGGGGAGGGTGTGGGGGGGGCCGAGGGAGTGTGGGGGAGCCGAGGGAGTGGCGCTAGTGTTGTAGAAGGGGGTGTGGGGCAATGGGGGAAGTTGAACGGAGGTAGCCGTCGTGTCGCCAACAGCGCCAGTAGTCCGGGGCCCTCGTGCTCTCGGTAGCCCAGCGAGCCTGCTGCGCTAGTCGCCCGTGGGTCCGTTGCTCTTGCCGCTCCTCGTAGCCGCCGAGCCAGTTACTCCAGTAGTCCGGGGCGCTGTCCCGGTAGCCACTGTGCCAGCCGCTCCTGTCGCCCGTGTGTCTGCAGCTTCAGCCGCCGCCTCCTATCTCCTCTCCTCTCACAGTTCTTCCCCCTCCTCCTCACTTCGCCTCTTCTTCTGCTGCGCCCTACAGGGTGTACCACTTCAGGGGGTGTTCTGCACATGGCTATTCCTGCATGCACTTAGGGGGTGTGTCAGAATATATTTGATATATGTTCTGTATAAGCGCATGTAGTTCTAGCTGTAGTGTAGTCCCATTATTGTCCTGTGTGGTGGTGCACCACTCCTTGCATGCTTCTCCTCTATTTGTACTTGTCATTCCATAGTTGATTCACTCCTTTTTGCCTTGACTTCTACTTTGCCTAAGCCAAAACGCTAGCTCCTACTGCTAACTGTGCATCCTAAGCCTAAACCTAGTTTCCTAGGTGCTTAGTATCTTAACACATGAAGCAGAAAGTAGTTAGATTGTGACCATGGTTTACGAAGGCGGTTGCAAGCGTAAACATTAACGCGTACCTGTCGTTGCTGGAACTTCAAGTTGAGCAGGTTCAGCTCCTTCAACACATCGGCAAGCAAGTAGAGTAAGAAATGGAATTTGAAACTAGTCACTGTCGCGTACATCTTTTTGTCGAATTCCTGCAAGACGATCACAACAGCAGGAAACACCGCGACGAGTCGCTGGATCGCATTGCCTCGGGAAAGCCACCTCACGTCCTTGATGCCCTGCATCTCCAAATGTGTCTCGCAAATGACCTCTTGCAGCTCCTTGAAACGCGTATGGACCACAAGGCGCCCGAGAATGTCGACCACAGACCGGACCGCCTTGTCCACAATCTGGAGGTCAGGGAACGCGGTTGCTGCATCTTTTGCTGCCAGCGCCTCCCTGCATGAATCAACCGAAACACGTCAGTACACGCAAGATAGGCAAATCAACATACAACTTGGTATAACTCGCCTGTGAGCGACACAGTGGCACGAAACGAGATGAGGAATCTTCGTGCGCAGGCTCGCGACCAACCCGTTGTGCTGGCCAGTCATCACAGAAGCGCCGTCTGTGCTCATACCGCTAATGCGCTGCAGATCGATGCCCACCGTCTCAAAATGCGTTAGCAGGCCAGTTAGCAGCGAGGCGGCATCACACTGCTCCACTGAGAGCAGGGTGTAGAACTCCGTGACTGGAAGGTTGTCGCGCACGAAGGTCATGTATACTATCATATGCTTCCCGCGCCTACGGTCCGTGCTCTTATCCAGCTGGATCCCAAGAAAGGGGCTGGCGCGGATGTACTGCAGCTGACGGGACCGCAGGTATGACACCATCGTCGCCACTAGCTGTGCAAAACCGTACCTGTAACACAAAAACAATAGGGGCGTGAGCATGGTGGAGCAGACACACAGACATAAGCGGGATACAGAAATTTTACTCACTCGCTGTAGTACGTGCCGTTTTCCTTCAAGGGCATGTCCGGCGTGCCCTGCTCAGCCATGAATTGAACTTTTTTTTTTTTTTTTTTTTTTTTTTTTTTTTTTTTTGGTCTGGTGATGCGTTGGTTGGGGGTATAACTTGGGTTGAGCACGAGGCAACGTGGGGTGCAACGACGGGGATCGACTTGCCCCGTGTGAGAAAATCTAGCGCTGAGACTCCAAGGGGGTCTAACTCCTCTGGAATGGCCATCAGGGGGTATGGCGAAAGTGGAAAACTGCACTGCGGGGCCAGTCGAGTGCAGCGGAAGAAAAGGATGTAGAAGATGGACGGTGTGCCCCCAGCCTGGTCCCTCAAACCCTCGTCCTATAGCGCGGCAGAGTGATACGCGGTGCGAGTGTGGGTGGGGAACCACAGTTACGTGCATCCGCGATGCATACAGGTCACCCCATCGCACAAAAGGACAGTGTCGGTGCCTGGGTGTGGCTGGCATCGGCGCCGACACCCACGCAGCGACAAAGTGCTGGCAGCATCTGACATGGTTAACTGCTGCCAGCGGTGCTGTTTCCTCCAGCGCGGATGCTACGAGACAGAAGCATTCATTACGCATGCATGTATAGATGCTGGCAGATACCCTAACTAGTGGCCCTATGGACAAGTGGGCACAAATGTCGGTTTCAGACGGAATCGTACTCATTATCTGGATTCTCAGATGAAGAATAGTATGCGATCTGAAAATTTATCTGAAGTAAAATCATTTGTCTTACTGATCATATGAAAATAAAAACACAGTCTTACAGATCATCTGAAATAAGAAAATGAAGTCTGAAACGCAGACCATCAGACCAAATTGGTATGATAACGAGGGCCCTGGTCCGACCCGAGACCCGAAACCGGGTCGGATCGGGTCGGGTCGGATTTAAACCCGACGTCGCACCTGACTCGGTTTCGGGTACCGCGCCCTAAGTCGGGTCGAGATTTGGCCCGACCCGACTTTGTCAAACTATAATGCTACTTATGTTGTGTAGGCTGTAGTGGGGTAGCCTATATGGGGTACAACCCAATTAGGGTAATACTTGTAGTCAGTTTGATGTCAATGCGACCATTCCTGCTCATTAGTTCCTGACATGTGTTCAGAGCAGGAGGTTCGTAGGACCGTTTTTTTTCGGGCCCACCATTACCTAGTAACCGACTGCGGTTACCGCGTTACCCCGCGCCCTACCCTGCGCTGCGCCATCAGCACGCCCCCAACCCTGCCCTGCCTTGCGTCGCGCTCCCCCGCGCACGACCTGCTCTGCCCCGCGTCGCGCTGCCCCGCGTAAGCCCTGCTCTGCCCCGCGTCGCGCTGCCCCGCGCACGCCCTGCCCTGCCCCGTGTCGCGCTGCCCCGCGCACGCCCTGCCCTGCTCCGCGTCCTGCTGCAGCTCGCGCCCTACTGCCCTGCGCGTCGCGCCCTACAGCCGCCCCGCGGGTCGCGCTCTGCTGCAGCCCGCGCGTTGCGCCCTGCTGCCCTGCGCGTCGCGCCCTACAGCAGCCCACGCGTCGCGCTCTGCTGCCCCGCGCGTCGCGCCCAGCTGCAGCCCGCGCGTCGCGCCCTGCTGCCCCGCGCTTGCGCCCTGCTGCAGCACGTGCGTCGCGCCCTGCTGCAGCCCGCGCGTCGCGCCCTGCTGCAGCCCACGCGTCGCGCCCTGGTGCCCCGCGCATCGCGCCCTGCTGCAGCCCGCGCGTCGCGCCCTGGTGCCCCGCGCGTCGCGCCCTGCTGCAGCCCGCGCGCCGCGCCCTGCTGCCCGCGCGTCACGCCCTGCTGCCCCGCGCGTCGCGCCCTGCTGCAGCCCGCGCGCCACGCCCTGCTGCCCGCGCGTCGCGCCCTACTGCCTTGCACAGCGCGCGCCCTGCTGCCCGCGCCGCCCAGGCTAAGTCGCGCCGCCCAGCCCGAGCTGCCCTGCCCAACCCGATCCACCCTGCTGCTCGTGCTACTGCTGCTGCTGGTAGAGGTGCTGCTAGGAGTGCTGGAGGTGCTGCAGCCTAGCCTCACCGAGCTGCTCTGCTCGTGCTACTGCTTTCCTTCGTACTGCCCTACTGGTCGCACGCCTCCTTACTTGGCCCGCTATGACTTCTCTTCGTGGTAGTGGTCGGAGAGGTGACGGCGGTGGTGACAGCAGCTGAAGTGGTGGCGGCGGCCGTAGTGGCAGTCGCGGTGGAGCTGTTCGGTGCAGAGTTTCTGGCGGTGGCCAGATGCAGCTTCAGCGACGTCCACGCGTGACCCCTACGCCCCAGCAGCTTCGTGAGTGGTACGCTCAGAGTGGGGGGACTTGGAGTACTGTCCGCTGTCCGTACGTCATTGACACAGGTGATCGGGTTGGTCAGACTTGCGGGACACTTGGTCATACACAGGCTCGCTGCTTCGCCTATCTGAGCGACACCTGGCGTGCAGTGTTTGGCGACGAGGCTGAGCTCCCCGGCTGGCTAGAGCTGCTTAGGAACAAGGTGGATATCCTTGCTCTAGACTATGACACAATGCTCACTGCCATGTATGGTTTGACTATTAGTACTCAGGGTGACTGTTACCTATGTGTGCCGCCCGACCCTGGTATAGCGGCTGCTGCTTTAGGTGCTGGTGAGTCTGCTCTAGGTGCTGATGAGTCTGCTCTCTCTGGTAATGCGCCTGCTGAGGCCTTGCACACCTTAACGCTCGACTCGGGTGCTTCCCGTTGCTCCTTTCGCGACAGCACCACAGTCACACCACTTGCAGCACCGGTTGCAGTCTCTCTGGCTGATCCCTGTGGGGGACCGGTTCTTGCACGTTCCTCCACTGTTCTCCCGTGTCCGGCGGTTCCGTCTGGCTCACTGTCAGGTCTTCACCTCCCCTCATTCTCTACGAACTTGGTGAGCAACGCCGTCCTTCAGGATGAATGGGTTAATACCTTTACTCCTAGGGGACAGCGTGTGGCGATCTGCACGTGTGCACGGACGGGCCGTCACCTGGCCACGTTCACCCGTCGGCCTGGGTCGAGCCTGTACACACGGACTACTGCGCCTCCTCAGGTAGCTGCGTCTACGTCCGCGTCAGGTCAGCTAGCAGCCTCCTGCTCATGTCGCGCCCTCTCGCACCAGACTCTCCTTTGGCACCACCGCCTTGGCCACCCCTCTCTGCCACGCCTCCGTGGCATGCACTCTCACCTTCTTGTCTCGAGTCTTCCCAGGTCTCTGCCTCCCCTCCCACCCTCGCTTGCCCCTCCCTGCCTTCCCTGTGTCGAGGGGCGGCAGCGCGCCGCTCCTCACTCCTCCTCGTTTCCCCTGACGACTGCTCCCCTGCAGACTCTCCACTTGGACGTGTGGGGCCCAGCCCGCATCCAGGGACAGGGCCGCGAGCGATACTTTCTGCTGGTTGTTGACGACTACTCGCGTTACACCACGGTCTTCCCCTTGCGCAGCAAGGGTGAGGTCCCTGATGTCTTGATCCCCTGGATCCGCGCTGTCCGTCTTCAGCTCCGCGAGCGGTTCGACACGGACCTTCCTGTCCTGCGTCTGCACTCTGACAGAGGTGGTGAGTTTTTCTCCGACCTCTTGCGGGACTTTTGTCGTGGGGAGGGCATCACCCAGTCGTTCACGCTTCCGGCCTCTCCGCAGCAGAATGGGGCTGCTGAGCGCCGCATTGGCCTAGTCATGGAGGTCGCTCGTACCTCCATGATCCATGCGGCTGCCCCCCATTTTCTGTGGCTGTTTGCAGTCCGGTACGCTGCGCATCAGCTCAACCTCTGGCCCCGTGTCTCTTTGCATGAGACCTCGACGACACTTGTCGGAAAATGCACTCCCCTGCTACTTGCTGCTGCTACTCTCCCTCCTCTCCCGCTCCTCGCGTGTGATGGCTCTGTCTCCTTCTTTCCCTGCCTTTAGGCCTCTTGTGTCTGCTTGGGGCATTGTCTCTACCTCTCTGACTCCTCATTCTCCCACTGTCAGGCTCCCCTTCTCCGCGATCAGCACTGATGCTTGGCACACCATCCTCTCGTTGGGGTGCCTCCGCATCTCGCTGCCCGAAGTACCCGTCCACTGTGACGACCCCCGCTCTCTCCGCTGAGTCGTGCTGGACTCGTCAGACCGCTCCGGCCTGGGCCGCAGGTCAATGTCGCTCCTCTCCCTAGGATGCGCCATGAATCCGTACTCCCGCACCAAACTCTTCTATGGCTAACATCGCCTGGCTGCTGCTTCCTTGTTTCGGCATCCTCTCCAACCGCCCCTGTAGCTTGCATATCTCCGCCTGTAGCTCCTCCTTCGCCTTATCTTCCTCCCCCTGTTTCCCATGATAACAGTCAGTTAGGCGATGCCCCCTTCTCCCGCAAACTTCGCAGATTGGCGCGCTGGGACAATCCCGCTTCAGGTGTCCAGCTTCGCCACACGTATGACACCTCCGTGGGTCTGCACGGTCACGGACGTTCTTCTCTCCTTCCAGTACGGCGGCTGCGGCCCAGCTGGTCCGTTCCTTCGTCCGCGACGGTCCGTCGTCCAGCTCCAGCAACCTCTGCGCGTGTTCGGTACGCTTTGCCAGTCTGTACACTTCCTTCAGGGTCACGTCCGCCCCAATCCCGTATACCGCAGTGCCCACCACTTGCCGTAGTTCATCATCCAACCCCTTGACGAACTTCTGGACCAGCAGACGCCCGTCGCTCTTCTCCAGGTCCTCTGCGAGCTGTAGCAGACGGTTGAAATACGATAGAAGCGACTCCTCCTTTCGTCGGCGAAAGTCACGGAACTCCTCCATCCGGGCCTTGGTCTGACTGACGAATTCTCGTTTCAGCAACTGCACGAATCGATCCGTAGGGTTCTTGATCAGCCCTTCCGCCAGCTCCTGGAGTACCTTGCTCCTCACCATCCGGTAGAAAGTCTCGGGCTCCCCTGCTAAGGTCGCCACCATCTTGCGGAAGTATTCCTGCGGGTGAAGCCCGTCGCGCTCCCAGCAATATTGCGCGGTCTCTAGTTGCATGACGTAATTCTTCAGCGTCGGCCCCACTCCTGGAATTCCGGTGTACCTCTCTGCCACTTCAACCTTCGGTAACGATCTGTTCCTCCAGCGGCGCCCCGGCGGAAAGCTCTCCGCCTCCTCTTCTAATAAGCCCGTGGCTTTACGGCTTGGCACCAGCTCCCGATGCGCGTGTGGGCTGAGCTGCGCAGCGGGCCTTTGTGGCTCCATTGCGGCGCGGTGGCTGCGGCATTCTCGTTCATTCCCGGCATCCCCCTCGGAGAGTCGCCGGCCATGACCGTCCTCCAGCGGCCTTGCACTTCTTTAACCCACTTGGCGTCTGGTGGCACGGTCCCTGGGTCCGAGGCTGGAGGAGGCCTTGCCGCGTTCTCGCGCCTAGTCTCAATGCGCTCGCGCTGATGAGGCGTTCTATATGTTGGGGATTCACTGTGTCGCGACGTCGGTGCGCTCCTTCCCTCCGACCGAAGGCTACTGTCATGTGCGCGCCAACCAGGTGTGTCAGAACTAGCAGTCAGAAACAAGAATGAAGAAAGGAGGAATTGCACTAGCAGCAGTTGGCATACATATAGGAAACCCTAATTGGGTTGTACTCGCTATAGAGTACCCCACTGCAGGCTAGACAATAATAACATTCTGACACACCCCCATAGTCAAAGTGGGGTATAATCAGCAGAGCAAGCAAAGCTAGAGGCATTCACATCGGGCACGTGAGGAGGAGGAGGCTGGACTATGAGAGGAGAGGAGATGGGAGGCAACGGCTGAAGCTGCATACACACGGGCAACAGGAGCGGCTGGCACAGTGGCTACCGGGACAGCGCCCCGGACCACAGGGAGTAACTGGCTCTGCGGCTAACTCTGAGCGGCAGAAGCAACGGACCCACGGGCGACAGGCGCAGCAGGCTCTCTGGGCTACCGGGACAGCGCCCCGGACTATAGGTGCTGCGGACGACAAGACGGCAGCCTCCGCTCAACCTCCCCCAACTGTCCCACCCCCCTTTCACACACCCCTTGCTGTACCCCTAGCTCCACTCCCACGTCACCCCCCTAGCACCACTCCTTCGGCTCCCACACACCCACCCCCCTGAGCGGCAGCTGCAGCAGCGGGAGACGGAGGAGGAGGAGGAGTAGGGGACGGCGCACACAACCGGCACCCCCACAACCGCCACCCCCACACTCCCCACCCCCAAACCCTAAAACGGGTGGCACGGGGTAGGAGCGCGGGGGACGGCGAGGGGGACGGCGCGCGGCCCCCAGGGCGCCACCACGGGGCAGCGAGGGGCCGCGCGCGGCTCCCCAGGGCGCCGCGACGAGGCAGCGGGGGGGTCGCGCACGGCTCCAGGGGTGGCGCGCGGGTCCCCTGGGGGCGACGCGAGGGTCGACGGGGGTGGCGCGCGGGTCCCCTGAGGCGACGCGAGGGTCGACGGGGTGCGGCGCGCAGGTCCAGTGGGGCAGCGCGAGAGCCGACGGGGGGCGCGCGCGGGTCCCCTGAGGCGGCGCGAGGGTCGACGGGGTGCGGCGCGCGGGTCCAGCGGGGTAGCACGAGCGCCGACGGGGGGCGCGCGCGGGTCCCCTGAGGCGACGGGAGGGTCGACGGGGGGGCGCGCCATGCAGAAAACCGCCGCGCGCCCCGGGGCACACGGTGGGCAGAAAACCGCAGCACGCCCCGAGCGCACGGCGGGATGAAAAACGCCGCGCGCCCCGAGCGCGCGGCAGGAAGAAAGGGTCGCGCGCCCGGGGCGCGCGACAGCACTAGAGCAGCGGAAGCATCGGGTGGGGCCCACCCACAGGATCGACCCAGGAGGGTCGACCTGCTCTGGTAGCATGTCAGAACTAGCAGTCAGAAACAAGAATGAAGAAAGGAGGAATTGCACTAGCAGCAGTTGGCATACATATAGGAAACCCTAATTGGGTTGTACTCGTTATAGAGTACCCCACTGCAGGCTAGACAATAATAACATTCTGACAAGGTGTTGCCTGCGTACTTGCCATTGTTCGCCGGTGATAGCTAAAGCCGGACCTTAGCTGGACATTGTCATTCATAACTTCTTGCTTCTATGTTAAACAGATCTAGCAATGTCTTGAAGCATGGGTCAGATAGCTCGGCTGACTGCTGCTTGAACTGGCTTCCATAGCTGGTATTCAGTGAAGTTCTTAGCTAATGGGAAAACATACAAGCAAGCAGTCTGCAATTGCCTAACTGCTCTGCTAAGTATTGTGTTGGCACATACCGTTGTTTTGCCAACCGTTGCTTTGGCTTAGGGTTCCCGCTCCTCTCGGTTCGCTTCAGGATTGTTCCCGCCTAGCTATCGTTATCCTCGCTATTGTGCTCTATCTATACTATTCTGTCACACAATTATATCAAGGTTCCGTTTTCCCACTTATCATGTTGCTGCCTTTATTAATTGCGTGCCACACTGCATTGGACGGGAGAGGTTGGCGATGCGTCAGTGTTCCGGGTCTGGGAATTCCGTGCCTTTGTTCGCGATACCTCTGCGGACAAGCTCTCCGCCCGCGCCGTTCCCTGCGTCTTCCTTGGTTTTCCCCCTGACGCGCCTGGCTGGCAGTTTTACCACCCCACATCGCGCCGTGTTCTGTCCTCTCAGGACGTCACGTTTGACGAGTCGGTTCCCAGTTACCGTCTCTTCCCCTACCGCACTGCCCCTCCCCCTCCCTCGCCACTCTTCCTTGCTCCAGGTCCCCCTCCGGTAGACCCCCTCCCCCCTCAGGGTCCTGCTCCTTCAGGTGTGTCTCAGGTAGACCCACTCCCCTAAGTTGAGCCTGTCGAGGTCACTGGTGACTCTGGTGCTGCTGGGGGTGCTGAGCGTGCGGGTGGTGAGCCTCAGCGTGCGGACCCTGGGGGTGCTGAGCCTGTGCGCAAGGAGCCTGGGGGTGCTGAGCCTGCGGTTGCGGTTCCTGAGCGTGAGGAGCCTAGAGGTACTAAGCCTGCGAGTGCGGAGCCCGGGGGTGCTGCGTTTGAGCGTCCGGAGCCTGGGGGTGCTGAGCTTGAGCGTGCGGAGCCTGGGGGTGCTGAGTCTTTGGGTGCTGAGCCTAGGGGTCCTGTGTCTATACTACGGGAGCCTCTCTCATCACAGTAGTTGCGCGAGTGGTACGCTCGGCGCTGTAGCCTCCAGAGTGGCGCTGCTGGAGCTGGAGGCTCTGGAGCTACTAGTTCAGGAGGTGTTGGAGGTACTGCTGGTACTGGAGGCACTGGAGGTGGTGGAGTTACTAGTCCTGGAGGTCCCACTGGTGCCTCGCCCCAGCGGTCTATCCGGCGGGAGCCTCTCTCACCACAGCAGTTGCGCGAGTGGTACGCTCGGCGCTGTAGCCTTCGGAGTGGCGCTATTGGGGCTGGAGGCTCTGGAGCTGCTAGTGCTGGAGGTGCTAGTGGTGTTGGCACTGGTGGTCCCGGGGGTGCTCGTGCTGGTGGCACTGGAGCTGCCGGGGCTGATGGTGCTGCTAGTTCTGGAGGTGCTGGAGGTAGTGGAGTTTCTGGAGCTGCTGGAGCTGTTGGTGGTGCTGCTGCTCGAAGTGCTGGAGCTGCTAGTCCCGGAAGTGCTCACAATGGAGGTGCTGGAGCTGCTAGAGCTGGTGGTGGTGCTGTTGCTGCTGGAGGTGCTGGAGCTACTGGTCACGGGGGTGCTAGTCCTGGAGGCACTGGAGCTGCCGGAGCTGGTGGTGCTACTGCTACTGGAGGTACTAGAGGTGCTGGAGCTGCTGGTCCATGACGTGCTCGTACTGGAGGTACTGGAGCTACCGGAGCTGGTGGTACTGTCGCTACTGGTGGTGCTGGTGGAGCTGGCACTGCTAGTCCTGGAGGTGCTCGTCCTGGAGGTTCTGGAGGTGCTCTCTTGCCGCAGCAGCTACGCGAGTGGTACACTCAGCACTGCCGCCTTCGGAGAGGCGCTGCTGGGGCTCGAGGCGCTGCGGCTGGAGGCGCGGGAGGTGGAGGTACTGGAGCGGCCGGAGCTGGTGGTGCTGCGGATTGTCGAGCTGGAGGCCCTGGAGCTGTAGGCGCTGGAGCTGGTGACCCGGGAGCTGGAGTTTCTGGAGCTGCTGGAGACCCTGGAGCTGCTGGTACTAGTACTGGAGGTGCTGGCGCTGGAGGAGCTGGTACTGGTGGTGCTGCACCGCCGCGTTTGTTCTCCGCTCCGCCGTCACCGTCGTCTCTGACGTTGCCTGGCTCGGTGCTTTGCAAGGTTCTTGGTCTCCCGTCTTCTACTGGTCTCCCGTTACAGCCAGGCTCCCCACTGCCTGCTCCCTCTCCTTACACTAAGCAGACAAGAGGTCTTACTGAGCGTTGTGAGCCTACGTCTCGTCCTGCCTCGCCTATTCGCGCTGGTCGCACTGGTCGCACTGGTCGCCGTGTTCCTCGTGAGCGTCCTCCTCCTGTCCCCGGCACGCACACTATGGCACTTCGTCCTTCCTCTGTTCCACAGCGTGTTCCTCTGCCGCCTCCTCCTGCGTCCTCTCTTTCGCACGATCAGGACCCCGGGTTCCTGCTGCCAATCCTACTGTTACGCGAGTTCTGGCCACTGTTGTCACTGATCCTTCGTTTGAGTCTGCTGCTGCTTCTGCCTTAGTCGCTGAACTTGTTGACTTTGGTGCTGCTTGTCGTCTCGACTACGCCGCTAGTCTTGTTGCTGAGTCTGAGTCTGTTTGTCCTACGTCCGTCGGGGGTGAGTGTGCTCTTGGCACGGACGTCCTTGAGGACAGGCAGGAGGACCTTGAGTGTCTTGCAGCCGCTGCACCTCATCTCCTGGCCATGCTGCTTACCACTGAGGGAGACCCGGATGCACCAAACATCCCGACCTCGCGCTCTTACGCTGAGGCGATCGCGGGTGAGTACTCCTCTCAGTGGCAAACAGCCATGGACACAGAGATGGCATCCTGGAAGTCCACAGGCACCTTCATCGACGCAGTTCCCCCTCCTTGGGCGAACATAGTCGATGGCATGTGGATTTTAAGTGTGAAGCGGCCGCCGAGTTCTCCGCCTGTCTTCAAGGCTCGTCACGTTGCACGAGGCTTCAGTCAGCGACAGGAAGTTGACTTCTTCCAGACCTTCTCCCCTACCCCGAAAATGACCACTCTTTGGGTGCTGCTGCACGTTGCCGATCAGCGTGACTACGAGCTTCACTCTCTTGACTTCAGCACAGCTTTCCTATAGGGCAGTCTGCACGAGGAGATCTGGCTGCGCCATCTACCTGGCTTCGCTGGGTCGTTTCCTGCATGTACCCAGTGGAGCCTCCGACGGCCAGTCTACGGTCATCGCCAGGCCCCTCATGAGTGGCACGACACATTGAGGACGAGAATTGTGGCACTTGGGTTTACTCCTTCGAAAGCTGACCCGTCCTTGTTTCTCCGCACCCACACTTCGCTGCCGCCGTTCTACATCCTCGTGTACGTCGACGACTTGATTTTTGCCACTGTTGACACTGAGGCACTCGCCCTTGTGAAGTCGAAGCTGCAGAAGAGACACACGTGCACAGACCTGGGTGAGTTGCGCAGCTATCTTGGCTTGCAGATCAACCGAGACAGAGCACGACGCACCATCACCCTGACTCAGTCACACATGGTGCAGCAGGTCCTTCAGCGCTTCGACTTCACTTGGTCCTCGCCACAATCCACTCCTCTGCCTACTGGTCACTCGTTCTCAGCTCCACCTTCGGACGAGTCCGTATAGCCGAGTGGCCCGTTCCCAGAGCTAGTGGGCTACCTCATGTACCTGATGACCTGCACTTGTCCTGACCTTGCGTACCCTCTTGGACTTCTGGCACGCAACGTGGCTCCTGGTAGGCACCAAAAGATGCACTGGGATGCTG
Organism: Closterium sp. Naga37s-1; assembly: GCA_947471745.1. Classification (NCBI taxonomy): domain Eukaryota; kingdom Viridiplantae; phylum Streptophyta; class Zygnematophyceae; order Desmidiales; family Closteriaceae; genus Closterium; species Closterium sp. Naga37s-1. The sequence continues at coordinate 485,418 of CANJKZ010000055.1, read as the reverse complement.
CGAAGAGGGTACTGTGTCACTTGTGCAGTACATCGGGCATGGGGCTCGTCTTTGGAGGGCGGGGTTCAGTTGTCCTCACTGGACACTCAGACGCTTCGTGGGTTGACGGCCTGACTACGCAGCGGTTGTCTCAGGGTTACTTATTCAGCCTTGGCTCCGGCTCAGTTTCTTGGCGGTCTACCCGCTCGTCTTCTGTTCTCAGCTCCAGCTGTGAGACTGAGATCTACGCCACAGCCATGGCTGCACAGGAGTTACGCTAGCTCACCTACCTACTGACCGACTTGGGAGAGCGGCCTCGTTCTCCTCCAGTTCTGTACGTAGACAACAAGGCTGCAATTGCCTTGTGTCAGGAGCACAGACTGGAGCACAGAACAAAGCACATCGCTCTGCGTTACTTCCTTGCTCGAGAGTTGCAGCAGCGTTGTCAGCTTCATCTTGCTTACGTGGCCACTCGGGCCAACACTGCTGATATATTCACCAAGGCACTTCAGCCTTGTGATCATCAGCGATTTTGTAATGTGTTGGGCCTTGTGCCTGTTTTGCCTTACTTGCTCACTTCTTGACTTTGCTTGTACTATGACCTATGTATATACCTGCATGCTTACTCTTGCTAGGTAGTGACCATTGTACTGTTTGCTGTCTTTTACCGTATATAACTCTGCATGTGGACCGGCCCTGTGGCTGTCAAACATTTATGCTATAGTCTTTCTAGGCTGTAGTGGGGTAAACAGTATGGGGTACAGTTTTCTAGGGTTACATATTTGTACCCAACTCATTTCCTAATCATTTCATTCCTCATTTTTTCACATGGTATAGAGCAGGTTCCCTAGTGGGAACGTTTCCTAGGGCCCACCACGAAATCGAAATATTTTTACCTTCCCGGAGCGCGCTTCGCGCCTGCCCTAGTCACGCCCCGTGCGCCTGCCCTCCCGTCGCGTCCTCTGCCCTTAGCGGCCCGTCGCGCCCTCTTAAGGCCCCTTCGCGGCCCCTCTCACGGCCCTTCGCGGCCCCTTCGCGGCTCCCTCGCGGCCCCTCCGCGGCCCTTCGTGGCCCCTCTCACGGCCCTTCGCGGCCCCTCGCGGCCCCTTCGCCGCTCTTCACGGCCCCTCGCGGCCCCTTCGCGGCCCCTCGCGGCCCCTTCTCGGCCCCGTCGCCGCCCTTCGCGGCCCCTTCACGGCCCCTCGTGGCCCCTTCTCGGCCCCTTCGCCGCCCTTAGCGGCCCCTTCGCGGCCCCTCCGCGGCCCTACGCGGCCCCTCCCCCGGCTCTTCACGGCCCTGCCGCCCAGCCGTCGCCGCCCCAGCAGCAGCTGCCGTCGTGCCTGCTGCCGCTGCTGCTTCTTCTACGACCGGCTGCCGCCGCCGCTGCTGCCGTGACAGCCGCCGCCGCTCCTGCTGGGACAACCGCCGCTGCCGATGCCACGCTGCAGCTGCCGTGACAGCCGCCGCCGCCACTCCTCTGCCGCCCTGTCGCGGCCCTGTCCCTTCCGGCGCGCCTCGGCCCTGCCCCACCGCTTGTGGACCTCTACCCTCCCGCCCCTGGTAAGAGCACCGCCGAGCCGCGCCTCTCGTGCTGAGCTGCTCCTAGCCTGCTGCTGCCACTGCTAGCTTGCTGTTGCTGCTGCTAGCCTGCTGCTGCTGCTGTCATGGCCACCCCTAGTGTTCTCACCTTTGATGCTGAGGGTCGGGCTGTCGACTTTGAGGTCTGGGTCGATGATCTGCAGCTTTTCCTGCAGTGCGATAGAAAAGATGGTCTCTCACTGTTCGATCTCACGTCTGGCGCCTCTGCTGCCCCTGCTGCCGATGCTGATAGTACTGTTCGCTCACAGTGGGCCACACGCGATGCTGCTGCCCGTCTTGCTGTGCGTAGTCACTTGCCGTCCACTGAGCGCGCGCACTTTAGTCAGTACAAGAGTGCCAAGACCTTGTACGACGCTGTAGTTGCACTCTACTCCTCCCCTGCCACTGCTGCCCTTAGTCGCCTCATGCTGCCGTACCTGTTCCCTGACCTCGCCGCCTTTCCCACAGTCGCTGACCTCATTACGCACCTTCGCACTAGTGACACCCACTACCGCGCTGCGCTTCCTGCCGAGTTCTGCGCTAAGAACCCCCCCCCCATGTACATCACCCTCTACTACCTAGTCACCCGGCTCCCTGACTCCCTTCGCTCGGTCAAGGACCACTTCCTCTCTGTTTGCCCCACCACGCTCACCGTTGACCTCCTCGAGGAGCGCCTCCTTGAAGCTGAGAAGAGTATAGTCGCTGTAGGAGCCTCTCGTGGTGACCCTCGTACCCCCTTCTTTGAGGGGTGCTCCCCCGTTCCCCTTTTGCCCTCTGTTGCCTCTGCTGCTGCTGTCGACCTCGTTGGCACCGAGTCGGTCGGCGCTGCGTCTGCCCCTAGCGGGAGACGCCGCAACGGCAAGGGCAAGGGGGGCAAGGGCACTGGAGGAGCTGGGGGGGGCGGTGGAGGTAGCGGTGGAGGCGGCGGAGGGGGTGGGGGTGGCGGTGGGAGTGGTGGCGGGGGTGGGGGCTTCGGTGGCGGCGGTGGAGGCGGAGGCGGCGGCGGCGGTGGCGGTGGGAGCGGAGGAGGCGGAGGTGGCGGCAGTGGCAGCGGTGGCGGCGGCGGCGGTGGAGCTGGTCGGGGTGGCTCTATGCAGCGGGGCGGCTTCGGTGGTGGTCAGCGCCAGCAGCAGCATCGCACTCGTGAGACCCCGCCCCCCCAGCAGCTTCACGAGTGGTACGCTGCACGTTAGCGGGGTGGGGGTGCTGGTCCCTGTGCCTACGTCCTGCGTACCGGCGACCGCACTGGTGAGCCGTGCGGTGGCCCGCACACCACCCAGCGCTGCTTTGGCCGCCTGACGGACGCCTGGCGTCTCTAGTTCCCTGACGCCTGGCGTCCCTCGCTGGGGCGAGCTGCTTAGGTCGGGGGTTGCTATCTTTGATCTTGATTATGATGCTATTCTTGCTGCCATGTATGTTGTGTCTACTAGTGATGAGGGTGACTGTTACCTGTGTGTTCCGCCTGACCCGGGCATTGAGGCTGCTGCTCTAGGTGCTGGTGAGGCTGCTACTCTAGGTGCTAGTGCGTCTGCTGCTCCAGGTGCTGGTGAGTCTGCTGCCCCAGGTGCTGGTGAGTCTGCTCTCTCAGGTACCACGTCGGCTCAGGCCTTACACACCTTCACCCTTGACTCGGGTGCTTCCCGCTCCTTCTTTCGAGACCGCACCACACTCACGCCGCTTCGTCGGCCGGTTGCGGTCTCCCTGGCAGACCCCTCTGGGGGTCCTGTCCTTGCCCACTTCTCCACTGTCTTACCGTGTCCGGCGGCCCCTTCTGGCACCCTGTTAGGTCTTTACCTCCCCTCGTTCTCTACGAACTTGGTGAGTGGTGCTAATCTACAGGATGGGGGGGTTCACCAGTTCACTCCTGCGAGTCAGCGAGTGACCCACTGCACGTGTGCTCGGACGGGCCGACACTTGGCCACGTTTACCCGTCAGCCGGGGTCGAGCCTGTACACACTGACTACTGAGTCTCCTCCGGTTGCTGCGTCTGGTCAGGTAGCTGCGTCGGGTCAGGTGTTTGCTGCAGCGTCCAGGTCTGGTCCTGAGTCTGCCCCCTGCTCGTGTCGTCTCCTGTCTCACCAGACTCTCCTCTGGCACCACCGCCTTGGTCACCCCTCCCTGCCTCGTCTCCGAGGCATGGCCTCCCGTGTCCTTGTCTCTGGTCTCCCCCGGTCCCTCCCTCCTCTTCCTCCGGGGCCTGCCCCTACCTGCGTTCCCTGCGTCGAGGGGCGGCAGCGCGCCGCTCCTCACTCCTCCGAGTTTCCTCCGACAGAGGCTCCGCTGCAGATACTTCACCTGGACGTGTGGGGCCCCGTCCGCGTCCGTGGACAGGGTCATGAGCGTTACTTCCTGCTGGTGGTTGACGACTACTCGCGTTACACCACGGTCTTCCCTTTGCGCAGCAAGGGTGAGGTCACTGAGGTGTTGATCGACTGGATCCGCGCAGCTCGTCTCCAGCTCAGAGAGAGTTTCGGCTCGGACTTTCCTGTTCTGCGTCTGCACTCCGACAGAGGCAGAGAGTTTTCCTCTGACCTTCTGCGAGCCTTCTGTCGTGCACGGGGCATCCGCCAGATGTTCACGCTTCCGGCCTCTCCACAGCAAAATGGGTTTGCTGAGCGCCGCATTGGCATGGTCATGGACGTCGCTCGTACGTCCATGATCCATGCGGCTGCTCCCCATTTTCTGTGGCCGTTCGCGGTTCAGTACGCGGCGCATCAGATCAACCTTCAGCCCCGGGTCTCCTTGCCGGAGACCTCCCCTACGCTGCGGTGGACGGGGAAGGTTGGCGATGCGTCTGCGTTTCATGTCTGGGGATCTCGGGCTTTTGTCCGCGACTTGTCTGCGGACAAGCTGTCCCCCCGTGCTGTTCCCTGCGTCTTCCTTGGCTTCCCCCCTGACGCGCCTGGTTGGCAGTTTTACCACCCCACCTCGCGCCGTGTTCTGTCCTCCCAGGACGTCACGTTTGACGAGTCGGTTCCTTACTACCGTCTCTTTCCCTACCGCACTGCACCCCTTCCCCCGCCGCCGCTCTTCCTCGCTCCAGGTCCACCCCCGGTAGACCCCCTTCCCCCTCAGGGTCCTGCCCCCTCAGGTGTGTCTCAGGTAGACGAAGTCGAGCCTGTTGAGGTAGCTGTTGTCTCGGGTGCTACTAGGGGTGCTGAGCCTGCGGGTGCCGGGTCTGGGGGTGCTGAGCTTGGGGGTGCTGAGCCTGGGGGTGCTGAGCCTGAGCGTGCGGAGCCTGGGGGTGCTGAGCCTGGGGGTGCTGCGTCTGGGGGTGCTGAGCCTTGGGGTGCTGCGACTGGGGGTGTGGAGCCTGAGGGTGCTGGGCCTGCTCGTGTGGAGTCTGGCGGTGCTGGGTCTGGAGGTCCTTCGGGTGCTTCGTCCCGGCGGGAGCTACCCTCTCCACAGGAGCTGCGCGAGTGGTTTGCTCGGCACTAGAGCCGTGCTGCTGGAGCTGGAGGTGCTGCTGGAGTTGGAGGTTCTACTGTTGCTGAGGGTACTGGTGCCACGGGTCCCAGAGGTGCTCGTACTGGAGGTACTGGAGCTGCTGGGCCTGGGGGTGCTCCTTGTGCTGGAGCTGCTGGCGGTGCTGGAGCTGGCAATCCTGCTGGGGTAGGTGCTGCTGGAGCCGCTGGAGCTGGAGCTGTTGAGTTTTCCGGTGGCCCGGCTGGAGCTGGAGCTGCTGGGGGTGTTGGCGCTGGGGGTGCTGCTGGCGCTGGTGCTTCTAAGGGTGCTGGAGTTGGCGCTGCTGGAGCTGGGGGTGCTGCTGGCGCTGGTGATGCCGGTGGGGGTGCTGGTGTTGTACCTGCTGGTTCTGGAGGAGCTGCGCGGCCGCGGCCGTACTTCGTTCCGCTCCTTGAGCAGGTTCTTGGTCTCCCGCCTTCTGCTGGTCCTGCTCCTTCCTTAGAGTGTCCACCGCCTGTCCAGTCCGAGTCACAGTTACAGCCCGCCTCCCCACTGCCTGCCCCTTCTCCCTACACTGGTCCTACTAGAGGTCTTGCTGAGCGTCGTGAGCCTGCATCTCGTCCTGCGTCGCCTGTTCGTGCTGCTCGCACTAGTCTTCGTGTTCCGCGTTAGCGTCCTCTTGCAGTCCCAGGCACGCACCAGATGGCACTGCGTCCTTCCACAGCTCCACTGCGTGTCCTTTTGCCGTCTCCTCCAGAGTCCTCTCTTCCTGCTCTTGCTGACCCGGAGTCTGACTCTCTTCGTGCTGCCAGTCCTACTGTCACGCGTCTTCTGGCTACTGTTGTCACTGACCCTTCCTTTGAGTCCACTGCTGCGTCTGCCCTAGTTGCTGAGCTTGTCGACTTCGCTGCTCGCTGTCGTCTAGACTACGCTGCTAGTCTTGTTGCTGAGTCTGAGTCTGTCTGTCCTCCGTCCGTCGGGGGTGAGTGTGCTAGGGACAGGAGGAGGACTCTGACGCGAGCCACGACGACCAATGCGAGCAGCACGAACAGGTGACGCAGGATGAGACTCAGGCTCACGACGCTCCGTAAGACCTCCGGTCGGACCAGTATAAGGAGAAGGAGCAGGCAGTGGGGAGGCGGGCTGTAACTATGACTGCGACTGGACAGGCAGTGGACACTCTAAGGAAGGAGCAGGACCAGTAGAAGGCGGAAGACCAAGAACCTGCTGAAGGAGCGGAACGTAGTACGGCCACAGCCGCGCAGCGCCTCCAGAACCAGCATGGACCGCACCAACACCCCCAGTGGCAGCTTCAACTCCAGCAGCACCACCAACTCCAGCAGCACCTCCAGCAGCACTTGAAGCGCCAACTCCAACACCCACAGGAGCAGCGGCTCCAGCAGCACCTCCAGCTCCAGCACCTCCAGCAGCACCTGCACCAGCACCTCCAGTAGCTCCAGCTCGAGCTCCAGCAGTCCCACCAGGCCTAGCAGCTCCAGTACCTCTAGTACGAGCACCTCCGGGACCACTGGCTCCAGAACCCCCAGCAGGTCGAGCAGCACGGCTCCAGCGCCGAGCAAACCACTCGCGCAGCTGCTGTGGAGAGAGAGGCTCCCGTTGGGACGAAGCACCCGAGAGACCTCCAGGCACAGCACCGCCAGACTCCACATGTGCACGCTCAGCACCCTCAGGCTCCGCACCCCCAGACTCAGCAACCCCAGGCTCAGCACCCCCAGGCGCAGCACCCCCAGACTCAGCACCCCCAGGCTCCGCACGCTCAGGCTCAGCACCCCCAGACCCGGCACCCGCAGTCTCAGCACCCCTAGTAGCACCAGAGTCAACAGCTACCTCGACAGGCTCGACTGCGTCTAACTGGGACACACCTGAGGGGGCAAAACCTTGAGGGGGGAGGGGGTTTACCGAGGGGGGACCTGGCGCAAGGAAGAGTGGCGGGGGGGGGGGGAGGGGGGCAGCGCGGTAGGGGAAGAGACGGTAGTAAGGAACTGACTCGTCAAACGTGACGTCTTGAGAGGACAGAACACGGCGCGAGGTGGGGTGGTAAAACTGCCAACCAGGCGCGTCAGGGGGGAAGCCAAGGAAGACGCAGGGAACAGCACGAGAGGATAGCTTGTCCGCAGACAAGTCGCGGACGAAAGCTCGAGATCCCCAGACACGGAACACAAACGCATCGCCAACCTTCCCCGTCCACCGCAGAGTAGGTGTGGTCTCCGGCATGGAGACCCGAGGCTGGAGGTTGATCTGATGCGCAGCGTACTGAACCGCAAACGGCCACAAAAAATGGGGAGCAGCCGCATGGATCATGGACGTACGAGCGACGTCCATGACCATGCCAATGCGGCGCTCAGCAATCCCATTTTGCTGTGGAGAGACCGGAAGCGTGAACGTCTGGCGGATGCCCTCCGCATGACAGAAGGCTCGCGGAAGGTCGGAGAAAACTCTCCACCTCTATCGGAGTGCAGGCGCAGAACAGGAAGGTTCGAGCCGAAACTCTCGCTGAGCTGACGACGGGCAGCGCGGATCCAGTCAATCAGCACCTCAGTGACCTCACCCTTGCGGCGCAAGGGAAGACTGTGGCGTAACGCGAGTAGTCGTCAACGACCAGCAGAAAGTAGCGCTCGTGACCCTATCCACGGACGCGGGCTGGGCCCCACACATCCACGTGAAGATTCTGCAAGGGAGCCTCCGTCGGAGGGAACTCGGAGGAGTGAGGAGTGGCGCGCTGCCGCCCCTCGACGCAGGAACGCAGGTAGGGGCAGGCCCTAGGGGGAGGGGAGGGAGAGACCGGGGAAGACCAGTGACAAGGACACGGGAGGCCATGCCTCGGAGACGAGGCAGGGAGGGGTGACCAAGGCGGTGGTGCCAGAGGAGAGTCTGGTGAGACAGGAGGCGACATGAGCAGGGGGCAGACTCAGGACCAGACCGGGACGCCGCAGCAAACACCTGACCCGACGCGGCTACCTGACCAGACTCAGCAACCGGAGGAGACACGGTAGTCAGGGTGTACAGGCTCGACCCCGGCTGACGGGTAAACGTGGCCGGGTGCCTGCCCATGCGAGTACACAAACAGTGGGTCACCCGCTGACCTCCAGGAGTGAACTGGTCAACCTACGCATCCTGAAGGTCTGCTCCACTCACCAAGTTCGTGGAGAACAAGGCGAGGTGGAGGCCAGACAGAGAGCCAGACGGGACCGCCGGACACGGCAGGACTGTGGAGGAGTGTGCAAGGACCGGACCCCCAGAGGGGTCAGCCAGAGAGACTGCCACTGGCCGACTGAGCGGCGAGAGTGTGGTGCAGTCGCGAAAGAAGGAGCGGGAAGCACTTGAGTCAAGGGTGAAAGTGTGCAAGGCCTGAGACGACGCGGTACCTGAGAGAGCAGACTCACCAGCACCTGGAGCAGCAGACTCACTAGCACCTAGAGCAGCAGACTCACTAGCACCTAGCGCAGCAGCCTCAATGCCCGGGTCGGGTGGAACACACAAGTAACAGTCACCCTCAGCAATAATAGACACAGCATACATAGCAGCAAGGATTGCATCATAATCAAGATCAAAGATAGCAACCCAGCGAGGGATCTCAGTGGAGTCGGGAAATTGCGTACGCCAGGCGTAAGTTAGGCGGCCAAAGCAGCGCTGCGTGGCGTGCGGCCCTCCACACGTCTCCCCACTGTGGTCGCCGGTGCGGAGAACGTAAGCGCAGGGACCAGCACCCCCAGACCTCCCATGCCCAGCGTACCACTCACGAAGCTGCTGAGGCGACAGGGTCTCACGAGAACGCTCCTGCTGCTGGCGCTGTCCACTACCAAAGCCTCCATGCTACACAGCGCCACCTCGACCAGCACCACCTCGACCAGCACCACCGCCGCCGCCACCCCCACTGCCGCTGCCGCCGCCGCCTCCACCCCCACCACCGCCACCAAAGCCCCCACTCCTGCCACCACCCCCACCTCCACCCCCACCCCCTCCACCGCCTCCACCGCCACCACTGCCGCCCCCGCCGTCCCCTCCACCACCCTTGCCCTCCTTGCCCTTGCCATTGCAGCGCCTCCCACTAGGAGCAGACGCAGCGCCGACCGTCTCGGTGCCAACGAGGTCGACAGCAGCAGCAGAGGCAACAGAGGGCAAAAGGGGGACGGGGGAGCACCCCTCAAAGAAAGGGGCGCGAGGGTCACCACGAGAGGCTCCTACAGCGACTATGCTCTTCTCAGCTGCAAGGAGGCGCTCCTCGAGGAGGTCAACAGTGAGCGTGGTGGGGCAAAGGGAGAGGAAGTGGTCCCTGACCAAGCGAAGGGAGTCAGGGAGCCGGGTGACAAGGTAGTAGAGAGTGATGTACATAGGGGGGGGATTCGCGGCGCAGAACTCGGCAGGAAGCGCAGCGCGGTATCGGGTGTCACTAGTGCGGAGGTGCGTAATGAGGTCAGCGACTGTGAGAAAGGCGGCGAGGTCAGGGAACAGGTACGGCAGCATGAGGCGGCTAAGGGCAGCAGTGGCAGGGGAGGAGTAGCGCGCAACAACAGCGTCGTACAGAGTCCTAGCGGTCTTGTACTGGCGAAAGTGCGCGCGCTCAGCAGACGGCAGGTGAGTACGAATAGCAAGACGGGCAGCAGCATCGCGTGTGGTCCACTGCGAGCGAACAGTACTGTCAGCATCAGCAGCAGGTGCAGCAGAGGCGCCAGACGTAAGATAAAAAAGCGAGACAATGTCCTTGCTATCGCACTGCAGAAACAGCTGCAGATCATCGACCCAGACCTCGAAATCAATTGCCTGACACTCAGCATCGAAGGAAAGTACATTAGGGGTAGCCATGACAGTAGTAGCAGTAGTAGGAGCAGCGCGACTTGGCAGGGCGGCGCGGCTCGGTAGGGCGGCGCGGCTCGGCAGGGCTGTGCGGCTCGGTAGGGCGGCGCGGGTGCAGCGGTGCGCTTACCAGGGCAGGATCAGTGTAGGGCCGCAGGCGCGCCGGCAGGTCAGGGCCGCAGCGACGGCGGCAGTAGGCAGGGCCGCAACAGCGGCAGTAGGGAGGGCCGCGGCGGCGGCAGGCAGGGCCGCGACAGCTGCAGGCAGAACCGTGACAGCAGGGCGGCTTCAGGGAGGGCCACGACGGCAGGGCGGCAGGGCCGCGACGGCAGGGGCCGCGACGGCAGGGGCCGCGACAGCAGGGTCGCGACAGCAGGGGCCGCGACGGCAGGGGCCGCGACGGCAAGGGGCGCAACGGCAGAAGCCGCGACGGCAGAGGCCGCGACGGCAGGGGCCGCGACGGCAGGGTCGCGGCAGCAGGGGCCGTGACGGCAGGGGCCGCGACGGCGAGGGGCCGCGACGGCAGGGGGCGCGACGGCCAGGGGCCGCGACGGCAGGGGCCGCGACGGCAGTGGCCGCGACGGCAGGGGCTGCGACGGCAGGGGGCGCGACGGCCAGGGGCCGCGACTGCAGGGCCGCGACGGCTCTAGTCAGGGCCGCGACGGCAGGGTAGGCGCACGGGGCGCAAGGAAGGAAGGCACACGGGGCGCAGGTAAGGCAGGCGCGAGGCGCTCGACAAGGCGGGGAGCGCGCTTCGGGCAGGGCAAAAAAAAAAAAAAAACTGTGGGCCCTTAAAAAAAAAACCGGTCCCACTAGGGAACCCGCTCTATACCATGTGAAGAATGAACGAGGGAATGAATCAACTAGGAAGCAGGTGGGTACAAGTATGAAAACCTAGAAGAGTTGTACCCCATATTGTGTACCCCTCTACAGCCTACAATATAGTTCTGACAACCGCAACGGTCGTGTGCAGTGCCGACACGTGCAGCATCAACAGCGCCGGCGACGAAATTAGCACTGGCAACAGTCCCAACGGCACTAAAGCTTCAACAACTGTCAAAATTAAGCCGACAAACCCGCCCCCATTTAACCGGCGTGACAATTTTATCAATGTTCCTGCATGGTTGTTTGGTGTGGAGGTGTTTTTGAACGCTGCTATGATTAACGACGATGCCACCCGCATTAATTTCGCACTATCACTATTAAGAGGACCTTCAGTGGAGTGGTGGCAACGAACGTAGCAAAACGAGGGGACTTCGGCAGGAATAGCACGTGCGAACGACGGAACCTCGAACCAGTCACGCAACGAGCAGCTTTCGATTTTCGGGACGGGCACGATACGCACATGGAAGGAGTGAGGTGCCGCCTTGCGAACCAGATTGGAGCACATAGCCGCCTCGGATTCTGCATGCATGAAGCTGCGTGCCTGGACGTAGCTGACGTCGGTCCAAGACTACACTAGCATCTTCGGCAACTTGGCGGACCAAGTGGACGACATGAGCGGTCGCCAGAGGCTATGCTGTAGACTTGTACAAGGTAGCGGTCATCGAAAAATTCGCCGACATCAACACGCTCTGCGCGGTAGTCCCTGAGGAATTGGCGAGCATTATTTGGAGGTATCCCGAAATCTTCGCGGACGACCTACCCAACGACTGCCAACTCTGCCCAGAAGACCACAGGATCCAGCTAGATACTGGCGCGTAACCTACTGTTCGAACACAGTGGCGGCTCAGCCAACCGGAGCTTAACGAGTTGCGAAGCCAAATGGGTTACTTGCTCGCTAAGGGTTTCATCCGGCCGAGCATGTCGCCATTTGCAGCATCGATACTGTTCACGCCTAAGAAGGACAGAGGCCTGCGCATGTGCATTGATTATCGAGCTCCGAACCGGGTCACGATAAAGTCGCGCTACCCGATCCCGCGAGCGGACGACCTGCTGTACCAACTTCGCGGGGCTCGTTTTTCCTTGAAGATTGATTTGCGAGGAGGCTACCACCAGATTCGCGTTTTCGTCGACGACTGCCCTAAGACTCCATTTCGCACACCCTACGGCGGTTACGAATACGCAGTGATGGCGTTCGGACTGTCCAACGCGCCCTCGATGTTCCAGCTGACAATGAACGGGGTCTTCCGGGACATGCTGGACAAAACAAGTTATCGTGTATCTCGACGACATCCTAGTGTACAGCAAGACCGAAGAAGAACATTTGAAGGATCTAGAGGAGGTGTTCCGGCGCTTACAGAAAAATCGGCTCATTATGAAAGGCTCTAAGTGCGAGTTCCTAAAGCCGGAGCTGGAGTTCTTGGGGCACGCGGTAACGGGCGAAGGCATTAAAATCGACCCCCGCAAAGTGGACGCCATCGCTAAGTGGAAGCTGTCGAGCAGTATTTGCGAATTACAAAGTTTTTTTTGGTTTTGTTAACTACGTTCGTCGTTTTGTCCCTAATATGGCAGGGATAACCAAGCCTCTAACCGACGTGCTGCACAAGGACACCTATTTTCAGTGAGGGGAGAGAGAGCAGTCCGCCTTCGACACACTAAAAAACATCTTGCGTTCACATCCGGTCCTCCGCCTCGCCGACCCATCTTGACCGTTCGAAGTCATCACGGACTCCAGCGATTTCGCCGTTGGCATCGTCCTCCTACATGACTTCGGCAAAGGGCTGCAACCTATCGCCCACGAATCACACAAGATGCGGCCACCCGAGGGCAAATACCCGGTCCACGACAAAGAAATGCTGACCATCGTCAACGCGTTTCGTACCTAGCGCTGCTACCGAGCCGACGTGACGATCCGAACCGACCACAAATCGCTACAGTACATGCGCACGCAACCGACACTGAACCCGCGACAAATCCGGTGGTTGGACTACCTCGAGTCCAATTTTCGCTACACCATCACGTACAAGAAAGGCGCCAACAATATAGCCGACGCCTTGACCCGCCCATCCATGCAGACAGCAACAATACTTATCGCCCGCACCAACCCGATATTCACAGGACTAATCACCCACGGGTACAAGATCGACAGTTTTTCATGAATCTTTATCGACGGGATACTACGCAGCACTGTTAATATTACCTAAAAGCCGATACAAAATGGATTGGGTACCTGTTGGAAGTGGACACTGGAATGGCCCGAAGTGGTCTCCCCAAGGGCTACAGGTGTCGTCGTAGGGGGGTATGGGTGCGCTGACCCACCAAGGAAACATGCCCATTTATCCCAGTCGGTTAGCGGACTGGAATGCTATCCCTGCAGTACCTACCTACCAGCCCTTACGGGAGTTGCTTACGCAGGAGGTACACGAATCCAACCTTTCCGGGCATTTCGACATCTACAAAACACTCAAGCTGCTGCAGCAGAACTACTATTGGCCCGATATGCTAACGGACGTTCAGCGCTACGTGACAACATGCCCGACCTGCCAGGCCATGAAGTCGTCGCGACAATGGTCAGTCGGATTGCACGATCATCAGCGATCGAGACCCGAAATTCACGTCGAAATTTTGGCAGGAGACGTGGGCACAATACAGTACTCGCCTGCAGTTTTCGTCGTCTTACCACCCGCAAACCGGCGGTCAGACCGAAAGGACAAATCAGACTAAGGAGCAGCTGATACGCACCAATTGTCTTGACCTGACCAAGTGGGAGGACTCGCTCCCGATGCTGGAGTTCGCGTATAAAAACGCACCCTCAGCGACGACTAAACAATCCCCGTTATATTTAAATTACGGAATAAACCCCGTGGTACCCTCTTCAACGACACTCGACAATCCGGGTACCACGATCACAGCAGTTTGTCACAGAACTTCGGGTGCCCCAGCCCGCGAAGCTTCAACCCCGATACGTCGGACCACTTCGCATCGTCCAGATGGTGACACCTGTCACGGCGAAACTACTGCTGCTCGACGATTGGAAAATACATGACGCATTCCACATCAGCTTGCTGCAACCTTATGAGCCGCCACAATCGCCTACTGTCGCACGGCCCAACATCGCACCGACCGGCCGACCTGAAGCAGAACACACGCTCGAACCATGGAAGATCTTGAACCATCTCGTTGATCTGACGGCTGCCGGACGCAAGGTTGTCTTCCTGCTTCGCTAGAAGGATCGCACGAGTGAGGACGACGCGTACGTTGCCGCTGACTCGCTACAGGGACATCTGGTCAGACCCTCAGATTCGTTTTAGGGTACCCTGACGCCTTAGGGCAAATCCTGATAATTTGAAAAACAACCCTTATTTTTCAGGGTAGGCTCTCTGGGAGACCCTGATTCTTCAGGGCAGTGCTTGGCGTTTTCCTTGATGTATCAGGGCTAGTTCTTGTCAAAATCCTGATTCCTACACGATGAAATTTTACTACCCTTTCATGCTTCTTAGCGTTAATGCTGTGCTGTGTTATGGTTGGCAATGCATCAAGCCAGGTGGCACAGTCTGTCGTGCGTTGGAGGATTGGAGGAGCTTTACCATTGGTCCCCGGTGCAAGTTATCAACCAGCAAGACAAAGGTTTCTGCTTGAATCCTCCGTGTGCTTTGTTGTGCGGTGGTGGAACACAAGCCGCAACATCATTGCTGCTGTGAACACGTATTTCACCTGCGAGAATGGACGAATTCCTTGGGGAAAACGTTCGTCAAACACCCTCGCACCAAACCCCCCCACCCCCCCTCCTCCCGTTGAATCTGTTCTGCACTGAAATATTTGTCAGGGCAAGCCTTGACAAAGATCCTGAAGGTTCAGGGCAAAAAAGTAACACCATCCTGAAATTTCAGGGTGCTTACACAACCTTTATCCTGATTTCACAAGGCACATGAAAACCAGATCCTGAAACTTCAAGGCATAGCCCTAGCAAGCACCCTGAAAATCAGGGTATCAGGATCTTTTACCCTTCTAACGTAGGGCCTGCATCTGGTTGTGGATGCTTACCTGACCCGACGGGGTGTCCCGGATATACACCACCTTTTTTACAAGGGGGGGTTGGGGAGGGAGAGGGGGGGGGGGGGATGACCTCGCCCTTCGAACCACCAACGTGTTGCCTTCGGGTTTCCCAACCCCGAACCTGTACCCAACCATCTCGCAACTCCGCCAGGGTCGTCGCTAGCAGGCATTTTTTGTCTGTTTGGCGGATATCCAGACATGCTTTTTTGGATTGATCTGATGGGCCAGTCAGCATCAAACACTCTTTTTTTTGCCCAGGGGACCCGTCTGATGCATCAGACGTCCCTCGTGCCCTAGCGACGACCCTGGACTTCGCAACTCTGGCCTAGCTAGTGCTAGAAAGGCATAGTGCCAGCGTAGCGGAAACGTGTTTGTAGAAAAGAACAAGATAGAAATCTTGCATTGATCATTGAAAAGTAGAATGATGACACAATGACTATGAAGAAGTGACACAACAAGGCATATATGCATCCAACTACCCCTCCAGAATGACCCCATTCACACCAATAATGGTGTACCAATAATTGTACCCTCTACCCCCCAATAATGCAAGGCTCCAATAATTATGGCCCTACAAAAATTGTGACAATTATTGTAGGACTTGGAAGCTTATAAAGAGGACTACACTAAAACCGAACAGCATACACGTATACAGTATTCGTTATACTGTATTCGGATTTCCAACACTCCCCCTTGCTGTAGGTTTTTGTGAATCCATTTTCCTTGGAGGATGGGGTGGTCGAGGTGGTGTACCACCACAAGGTAGGGGTGCGCCCAAACCAAGCTAGGGTTTGGTGTTGGCCAAGCTGCTTGTCGCTGTAGCACCTTTCTCTTCCCAACCTTTGGGCCTTCCAAACTCTAAACAAACCACATTCCTTCACGTTTTCCATTCCCTCCTTCCCATCTCGACTCTCCAGATCTAGATCCAGGGAGGAATGACTGCTGCTCAGGAAATAGTAGCAGCTCCATGGCAAAATCTCCTTTTAACAATGGTGAATGCCCAAATCGTCATGGCGGAATGCCTTTAGTGGACGCCGAAATTCCGATACCGTAGACTTTACGACACGCGATTGTCAGTGCTGCTGTCTTTTTCGCATGCCTGCTGTGCGACGACGCAAAACCGCAGTGGATGTGCGTCTGCGACGACTACAGCTGCGGATGACGCGAATTGTCAGAATTAGCAGGCAGGAACAGAAATGAGAAAAGGATGGTTTGCACTAGCAGCAGTTGAGATACATATAGGAAACCCTAATTGGGTTGTACTCGCTATAGAGTACCCCACTGCAGGCTAGACAATTATAACATTCTGACACACCCCCATAGTCAAAGTGGGGTATGATCAGCACAACAAGCAGGCATAAAGTAAGTTCACCAATTACAAGCAAAGCTAGAGGTAATCACAGAGGGCAAGTGAGGAGGAGGAGGGACTGTGAGGGGAGAGAAGATTGGAGACAACGGCTGAAGCTGCAGACACACGGGCAACAGGAGCGCGCGCACAGTGGCTACCGGGACAGCGCCCCGGACTACTGGAGTAAGTGGCTCGGCGGCTACGAGGAGCGGCAAGAGCAACGGACCCACGGGCGACAGGCACAGTAGGCTCTCTGGGCTATCGAGAGCACGACGGCTCCGGACTACTAGCGCTGCAGGCGACACGACGGCAGCCTCCACGCAACCTCCCCCGATTGTCCCACACCCCTTTCACACACCCCCTGCTGCACCCTAGCTCCACTCCCACGGCACCCCCCTTAAACCCTAAACCCTCGGCTCCCACACACCCACCCCCCTCAGCGGCAGCTGCAGTAGTGGGAGACGGAGGAGGAGGAGGAGCTGCAGGTTACCCACACCGGTCACCCCCATGCCCGCCACCCCCAAACCCTAACGCAGGCAGGAGCGCGGGAAGCAGCAGGGGCGGTTCACGGAGGGAAAGGGAGGCGGCGGGGGGGTCTCCTGGGCGCCACGAAGGAGCAGGGCGCGGGCCCCCCGAGGGCGCCACGGCGGGTGACGGGAGGGGGGCCGCGCACGGGCCCCCGGGGGCGGCTCGACGGGCGACGGGAGGGGCCGCACGCGGGCCCCCAAGGCGCCGCGACGAGGCGACGGGAGGGGGCGGCGCGCGGGCCCCAAAGGCGCCGCGACGAGGCGACGGGAGGGGGGCGACGCGCGGGCCCCCAAGGCGCCGCGACGAGGCAACGGGAGGGGCCGGCGCGCGGGCCCCCAGGGCGCCGCGACGAGGCGACGGGAGGAGGTCGACGCGCGGGCCCCCAGGGCGCCGCGACAGGCGACGGGGGGGCAGCGCGCAGGTCCCCGGGGGCGCCACGACGGGCAGAAAACTGCCGCGCGAAGCAGGAAACCGCCGCGCGCCTCGGGGCGCACGGTGGGCAGAAAACCGCCGCACGCCCCGAGCGCACGGTGGGATGAAAAACGCCGCGCGCTCCGAGTGCGCGGCAGGAAGAAAGGGTCGCGCGCCCGGGGCGCGCGACAGCAGTAGAGCAGCGGAAGCATCGGGTGGGGCCCACCCACAGGATCGACCCAAGAGGGTCGACCTGCTCTGATAGCATGTCAGAATTAGCAGGCAAGAACAGAAATGATAAAAGGATGGTTTGCACTAGCAGCACTTAAGATACATATGGGAAACCCTAATTGGGTTGTACTCGCTATAGAGTACCCCACTGCAGGCTAGACAATTATATCATTCTGACACGAATCGGTAGCGGATAACGCATGGTGTACGGCTGGCGCGGAACTACATTGGCGTGCGCACACTTCGCGCGATAGAAGCGACGACTTGGCGTTCGTCAGCGGCTGATGATCTGCTGCGCGCCTACTGCATCATTTTTCTGTCCGCGCCTGCTGCATCTTCGTAGGCCTTTCTCCCCATGCTTTGGCAATCATGCCAAGTTTGCTCAAACTTCACCAATGTTGTCCTGTGATGCTCCCCATACACACCAGCCGACACACGGTAGTAGCCGGAGTTGCCGAACTTCATCAGCTGGAGGGTTGCGCATGCCGACGCACTCCAAGTATCCCAAACTCTGCACTCCATGTATGCATAAATGTCCACTCCAAGTATGCAGTGCACACCAAGTATGCTGAGATGTGCATACAAAGTAAGCAGAAAAGTGCACACCAGGTATGTAGTGATGCGTGCTCCATGTATGTTCTCCATCCTTCCCTCAAATGGTGCCGTTCATCGGTAGCAACCAATCGCACGATACCGCTGCATCACGACGGATGACGCCGACCGGCTGCATCCTTTCTGCCTGCTCCCCCTGCTTATTGGCGACCTTGGTGAGTAGGACTTCCACTTATGCACCGTGACTCCATGTCTCACTCCAATGCCACCAGATACACTCCACACCCCAACCCCCCCCCCACCCATGCGCTTGTAGTCATGCACGTAACCGCGTACACAGCTACAAGCACATGAGTGTGGAGTTTGTCAAAGTATATATATGCTATATATGTTTAGGCACTAGTGGGGTAGCCAATATGGGGTACAGCCCCTTTTAGGGTTTCATACTTGTACCCGACCCTTTCATAGTTGATTCTTTCCTACTAGATTCTAACATGGTTTCAGAGCACTAGGTCCGTAGGACCGTCTTTTTTTTCCGGGCCCACCTACCGTTACGGTTACCACGCTACCCCACGTGTTGCTTGCCTTGCCTTGTGACGTGCTGCGCTGCGCGCACCGTCCTGCAGCCCTCGCGCTGCCTACTGCTGCCCTAGACCAGTGCGCCGCCCCTACAGGCCCGTAAGGCCCGCGCGCCGCCCCTGCAGACTCGTACGGCCCGCACGTCGCCCCTGCAGGCCCGTCAGGCCCGCGAGCCTTCCCTACAGGCCCGTCAGGCCTGCGAGCCGCCCCTGCAGGCCCGTCAGGCCCACGAGCCGCCCCTGCAGGCCCGTCAGGCCAGAGCGCCGCCCCTCCTCGCGGCCACGACCTGCCACTGACGCGGCCCTACCTGGCCCCGCCCTGCAACAGCTCGCGCGCGGCTCGCTGCTGCTCCGCGCGCCGCGTCCGCAGCCCGCGCTGCGTGCTGCAGCCCCGCGCGTCGCACTGCAGCCCCGCGCGTTGCGCTGCAGCCTCGCGCGTCGCGCTGCAGCCCCGCGCGTCGCGTCAGCTGCCCGCACGTCGCGCTGTAGCCCCGCGCACCGCGGCTGCCGTCCTCGCGCAGCCCGCGGCAGCTTCGCGCGCCGCGCCCGCTGTCAACATATATTTTATATGTTGTATTTGGTTTAATCTAGGTGTTACTATTTTGCCCTACTTCTAGATTAGGGTTTCATACATATTGCTTGTAACTTTGTTATTCTAGTCAATTCTTAGATTGTGACATGGTATCAGAGCGGTTTCCTTCCCTTAGGCGATTTTTTTTTCTCTCGACACTAGTCATAGGCCCACCGCCCGCGCGCCTCGTAGCGCCCCGTAGCCCGAAGTGCCCTGCCCAGTAGCGCCAGAGTAGATCGCGCGCCTTCTCCCCCGCGCGCGTCACCTGATTAGCCCCGCGCGCGTCACCTGTTTAGCCCCGCGCGCGTCACCTGTTTTGCCCCGCGCGCCCTCCGTTTTCTGCCTCACGAGTAGCTCGGTAGGGCCACTAGCGCGCAGCAGATGCACGAGCGCGCGCAGCCGTAGCCGCATGTGCAACCGCGCGCACGCGCAGCTATAGCCACCCGCACGCGCAGTCCATTAGCTGTGCCCGCTGTGAAGAATGAGGAATGATTGACTAGGAAATGAGTTGGGTACAAACATGTAACCCTAGGAAACTCTACCCCATACTGTCTACCCCACTACAGCCTAGAAAGACTATAGCATAAATGTTTGACACACCCCCAGGCAAAGTGGGGGAGAACAAAGGGTCACAAGACCAGTCAAGCAAGGCAAGCTCAGGGTGGATCACAACGTCACCACACATTCCGAGCACAAGTTCAAGGCCACAAGGCCAGTTGACATGCAAGATTATATATAAAGGTAAACAAGCAAGTGCAGGTATAGATAGATCACAGTACAAGCAAGGTCAAGAAGTGAGCAAGTGAGGCCAACTAGGCACAAGACCTAGCATCGTACAAAAGCGCTGATGATCACAAGGCGGAAGTGCCTTCGTAAAGATATCAGCAGTGTTGGCCTGAGAGGCCACGTAAGCAAGGCGCAGCTGACCACGCTGCTGCAGCTCACGAGCAAGAAAGTAGCGAAGAGCAATGTGCTTCGTTCTGTGCTCCAGTCTGTGCTCCCGACACAAGGCCAGCATGGCCTTGTTGTCTACGTACAGAACTGGAGGAGAACGAGGCGGCTCTCCTAGGTCAGTCAGCAGGTAGGTGAGCCAGCGTAGCTCCTGTGCAGCCATGGCCCCCGCGTAGATCTCAGCCTCACAGCTGGAGCCGAGAACAGAAGACGAGCGGGTAGACCGCCACGAAACAGAGCCGGAACCAAGGCTGAAGGTGTAACCCTGTGACGACCGCTGCGCAGCCTGGTCGTCAGCCCAAGAAGCGTCTGCGTGACATGTGAGGACCACTGAACGCCGCCCTCCAAGCACAAGCCCCATGCCCGACGTACTGCACAAGTAGCGCAACACCCTCTTCGCTGCAGCCATGTGTTCTGGTCGGTGTCTCCCAGGAGCAACATAGCGTGCCAAGATGCTAAGAGGGTATGCAAGGTCAGGTCGAGTGCAGGTCATCAGGTACATGAGGCAGCCAACAAGCTCTGGGTACGGGCCACTCGGCTCTACGGACTCATCCGAAGGCAGAGCTGAGAGCGAGTGGCGAGTAGACAGAGGAGTGGCCTGAGGCGAGGAGTACGTGAAGTCGAAGCGCTGAAGGACCTGCTGCACCATGTTTGACTGAGTCAGGGTAATGGTGCGCTGTGCTCTGTCCCGGGTGATCTGCAAGCCAAGGTAGCTGCACAGTTCACCCAGGTCTGTGCACGTGTGTCTCTTCTGCAGCTCGGACTTCACGTGGGCGAGTCCAGCAGTGTCAGCAGTGGCAAAGACCAAGTCGTCGACGTACACGAGGATGTAGAACGGCGGCAAAGAGGTGTCGGTGCGTAGAAACAGCGATGGGTCGGCAGTAGAAGGAGCAAACCCAAGAGCCGCAAGTGTAGTCCTCAGTGTGTCGTGCCACTCACGGGGCGCCTGGCGGAGACCGTAGACTGGCCGCCGGAGGCTCCACTGGGTACCAGGAGGAAACGACCCAGTGAAGCCAGGTGGGCGGCGCAGCCAGATCTCCTCGTGCAGGCTGCCCTGCAAGAAAGCAGTGCTGAAGTCAAGAGAGTGAAGCTCGTAGTCGCGCTGAGCGGCTATGTGCAGCAGCACCCGAAGATTGGTCATCTTCGGGGTGGGAGAGAAGGTCTGAAAGTAGTCAACTCCCTGCCGCTGACTGAAGCCTCGAGCCACGTAACGCGCCTTGTAGACAGGCGGAGAACCCGGCGGTCGCTTCACCCTGAAAATCCACATGCCACTGACGATGTTCGCCCCAGGTGGGGGAACCTCGTCGACATAGGTGCCTGTGGACTTCCAGGAAGCCATCTCTGCGTCCATGGCTGACTGCCACTGAGAGGAGTAGGGACCCTCTATCGCCTCTGCGTAAGAGCGCGGAGTCGGGATGTCTGGTGCATCCGGGTCTCCCTCAGGGGCAATCAGCATGGACACGAGATGAGGCAAAGCAGCAGCAAAGCACTGGAACTCCTCCTGCCTGTCCTCAAGGACGTCCGTGCTAAGAGCACACTCACCCCCGACGGACGGAGGACAGACAGACTCAGACTCAGCAACAAGACTAGCAGCGTAGTCTAGACGACAGCGAGCAGCGAAGTCGACAAGCTCAGCAACTAGGGCAGACGCAGCAGTGGACTCAAAGGAAGGGTCAGTGACAACAGTAGCGAGAAGACGCGTGACAGTAGGGCTGGCAGCACGAAGAGAGTCAGACTCTGGGTAAGCAAGAGCAGGAAGAGAGGACTCTGGAGGAGACGGCAAAGGGACACGCAGTGGAGCAGTGGAAGGACGCAGTGCCATCTGGTGCGTGCCTGGGACCGCAGGCGGACGCTGACGCGGAACACGACGACCTGTGCGAGCAGCAGGAACAGGCGACGCAGGACGAGACGCAGGCTCACGATGCTCAGCAAGACCTCCAGTAGGACCAGTGTAGGGAGAAGGAGCAGGCAGAGGGGAGGCGGGTTGTAACTGTGACCCGGACTGGACAGGCGGTGGACACTCTAAGGAAGAAGCAGGACCAGCAGAAGGCGGGAGACCAAGAACCTGCTCAAGGAGCGGAACGAAGTACGGCCTCGGCCGCGCAGTGCCTCCAGAACCAGCAGGTACAGTACCAGCACCCCCGGCGGCAGCACCTGCGCCAGTAGCACCCCCAGCTCTAGCAGCGCCAACTCCAGCACCCCCAGAAGTACCAGCGCCAGCAGCACCTCCAGCGCCAACGCCCCCAGCAGCTCCAGCTCCAGCAGGACCACCGGAAGACTCAGCAGCTCCAGCCCGAGCAGCTCCAGCAGCACCTACCCCGGCAGCACCGCCAGCTCCAGCACCGCCAGCAGCTCCAGCACAAGGAGCACCCCCAGGCCCAGCAGCTCGAGTACCTCCAGTACGAGCACCTCCGAGACCCGTGGCACCAACACCCTCAGCAGCAGTAGAACCTCCAGCTCCAGCAGCACCTCCAGCTCCAGCAGCATGGCTCCAGCGCCGAGCAAACCACTCGCGCAGCTCCTGTGGAGAGGGTAGCTCCCGCCGGGACGAAGCACCCGAAGGACCTCCAGACCCAGGACCGCAAGACTCCACATGACCAGGCCTAGCACCCTCAGGCTCCACACCCCCAGTCTCAGCACCCCCAGGCTCAGCACCCCCAGACGCAGCACCCCCAGGCTCAGCACCCCCAGGCCCTGCACGCGTAGGCTCAGCACCCCCAGCCCCCGCACCCGCAGGCTCAGCACCCCTAGCAGTACCAGAGTCAACAGCTACCTCGACAGGCTCGACTGCGTCTACCTGAGACACACCTGAGGGGGCAGGACCCTGAGGGGGAAGGGGGTCTACCAGGGGGGGACCTGGAGCGAGGAAGAGTGGCGGCGGAGGAAGGGGTGCAGTGCGGTACGGGAAGAGACGGTAGTAAGGGACCGACTCGTCAAACGTGACGTCCTGGGAGGACAGCACACGGCGCGAGGTGGGGTGGTAAAACTGCCAACCAGGCGCGTCAGGGGGGAAGCCAAGGAAGACGCAGGGAACAGCACGGGGGGACAGCTTGTCCGCAGACAAGTCGCGGACAAAGGCCCGAGATCCCCAGACGCATCGCCAACCTTCCCTCTCCACCGCAGAGTAGGGGAGGTCTCCGGCAAGGAGACGCGGGGCTGAAGGTTGATCTGATGCGCCGCGTACTGGACCGCGAACGGCCACAGAAAATGGGGAGCAGCCGCATGGATCATGGACGTACGAGCGTCGTCGATGACCATGCCAATGCGGCGCTCAGCAATCCCATTTTGCTGTGGAGAGGCCGGAAGCGTGAACGTCTAGCGGATGCCCCGTGCACGACAGAAGGCTCGCAGAAGGTCAGAGGAAAACTCTCCGCCTCTGTCGGAGTGCAGACGCAGAACAGGAAAGTCTGGGCCGAAACTCTCTCTGAGCTGGAGACGAGCTGCGCGGATCCAGTCGATCAACACCTCAGTGACCTCACCCTTGCTGCGCAAGGGGAAGACTGTGGTGTAACGCGAGTAGTCGTCAACTACCAGCAGGAAGTAACGCTCGTGACCCTGTCCACGGACGCGGGCGGGGCCCCACACGTCCAGGTGAAGTGTCTGTAGCGGAGCCTCTGTCGGAGGAAACTCGGAGGAGTGAGGAGCGGCGCGCTGCCGCCCCTCGACGCAGGGAACGCAGGTAGGGGCAGGCCCCAGAGGAAGAGGAGGGAGGGTCCGGGGGAGACCAGAGACAAGGACACGGGAGGCCATGCCTTGGAGACGAGGCAGGGAGGGGTGACCAAGGCGGTGGTGCCAGAGGAGAGTCTGGTGAGACAGGAGACGACACGAGCAGGGGGCAGACTCAGGACCAGACCTGGACGCTGCAGCAAACACCTGACCCGATGCAGCTGCCTGACCAGACGCAGCAACCGGAGGAGACTCAGTAGTCAGTGTGTACAGGCTCGACCCCGGCTGACGGGTAAACGTGGCCAAGTGTCGGCCCGTCCGAGCACACGTGCAGTGGGTCACTCGCTGACTCGCAGGAGTGAACTGGTCAACCCCCCCATCCTGTAGATCAGCACCACTCACCAAGTTCGTAGAGAACGAGGGGAGGTAAAGACCTGAGAGGGAGCCAGAAGGGGCCGCCGGACACGGTAAGACAGTGGAGAAGTGGGCTAGGACAGGACCCCCAGAGGGGTCTGCCAGGGAGACTGCAACCGGCCGACTAAGCGGCGTGAGTGTGGTGCGGTCTCGAAAGAAGGAGCGGGAAGCACCCGAGTCAAGGATGAAGGTGTGTAAAGCCTGAGACGACGTGGTACCTGAGAGAGCAGACTCACCAGCACCTGGGGCAGCAGACTCACCAGCACCTGGAGGAGGAGACGCACTAGCACCTAGAGCAGCAGCCTCACCAGCACCTAGAGCAGCAGCCTCAATGCCCGGGTCAGGCGGAACACACAGGTAACAGTCACCCTCATCACTAGTAGGCAAAGCATACATGGCAGTGAGGATAGCATCATAGTCAAGAGCATAGATATCTACCTTCTGCCTAAGCAGCTCCACCCAGTCGGGGAGCTCAGCCGCGTCGCCAAACTCCGTACGCCAGGCGTCGCTCAGACTGGCGAAGCAGCGGGACTCTGCGTGACCAAACGTCCCGCAAGGCTGACCAGTCCGAGCACCAGTGCGAATGACGTACGGACAGTGAGAGTACTCCGTGACCCTCCACACTCAGCGTACCACTCACGAAGCTGCTGGGGCGAAAGGACCGCGCGCGGACGACGCTGCAGCTACACCTGGCCACTACAAGCAGCTCCCAAACTACTCACTCCAGGACGACTCCCACTACGGCCACCTCGACAACCCCAAGTAGCGTACCACTCACGAAGCTGCTGGGGCGTGAAGGACTCACGCGGACGTCGCTGGAGCTGCATCTGGCCAGCACGAGGAGCAGCAGGAGCAGTGGTAGCCGCAGTAGCAGCAGTAGCAGCAGTAGAAGCAGTAGCAGTAGTCGCACCCCTACAACCCCAACTAGCGTACCACTCACGAATCTGTTGGGGGGCGAGGGACTCACGCGGACGGCGCTGGAGCTGCATCTGGCTACGCCAGGAGCAGCAGTATCAGTAGAAAGAGCAGTAGCAGCAAGAGCAGCAGCAACAGCAGTACGGGCAGGGCAGTGCTCACCAGTGGCGAGAAGGGCAGGCGTACGACGGCGGCAACGGCGAGGCCGCTACCACTGCAGGGCGAGGGCTCCGCGGCAGCTGCAGGGGCGGCTGCTCCAGGGGCGGCTGCTGCAGGGGCGGCTGCTCCAGGGGCGGCTGCTGCAGTTGCGGTTGCTCCAGGGGCGGCTGCTGCAGGGGCGGCTGCTCCAGGGGCGGCTGCTGCAGTGGCGGCTACTCCAGTGGCGGTTGCTGCAGGGGCGGCTGCTCCAGGGGCGGCTGCTGCAGGGGCGGCTGCTCCAGGGGCGACTGCTGCAGTGGCGGCTGCTCCAGGGGCGGCTTCTGCAGGGGCGGCTGCTCCAGGGGCGGCTGCTCCAGGGGCGGCTGCTGCAGGGGCGGCTGCTCCAGGGGCGGCTGCTGCAGGGGCGGCTGCTCCAGGGGCGGCTGCTGCAGTGGCGGCTGCTCCAGGGGCGGCTGCTGCAGTGCGCGGGTTAGGGCAGGGCGCCGCGGCGGGCAGGGGCGATGCCACGCGGGTCCCGCAGGGGCGTCGCGACGCGCAGGAGCCGCGCCTCGCGGGTCCCGCAGGGGCGTCGCGACGAGGCAAGGGCGACGCGCGGGTCCCGCTGAGGCGTCGCGACGAGGCAGGGGCGACGGGGCGGGGCCGCGACTGACGACGGGGCGGGGCCGCGACTGGCGACGGGGCGGGGCCGCGACTGGCGACGGGGCGGGGCCGCGACTGGCGACGGGGCGGGGCCGCGACTGGCGATGGGGCGGGGCCGCAAAGGGGCCGCGAAGGGGCCGCGAAGGGGCCGCGAAGGGGCCGCTAAGGGGCCGCGAAGTGGCGACGGGGCGGGGCCGCGAAGGGGTCGCGAAGGGGCCGCGAAGGGGCCGTGAATGGGCCGCGAAGGGGCCACTAAGGGGCCGCGAAGGGGGGGGGGGGGGGCGCTAAGGGGCAGTGAAGGGGCCGCGAAGGGGGCCGCTAAGGGGCTACGAAGGGGGCCGCTAAGGGGCAGCGAAGGGGCCGCTAAGGGGCCGTGAAGGGGCCGCTAAGGGGCAGCGAAGGGGCCGCTAAGGGGCCGCGAAGGGGGCCACTAAGGGGGCCGCGAAGGGGCCACTAAGGGGCCGTGAAGGGGCAGGCCACTAAGGGGCCGCGAAATTTTCGGGCAGGACGCGAAGCGCGTTTAGGGCAGGCTAAAAAAAAACTTTCGAAGGTGGGCCCTTGGAAGAAACGGTCCCACTAGGGAACCCGCTCTATACCATGTGAAGAATGAGGAATGATTGACTAGGAAATGAGTTGGGTACAAATATGTAACCCTAGGAAACTGTACCCCATACTGTCTACCCCACTACAGCCTAGAAAGACTATAGCATAAATGTTTGACACCCGCTGCCCCACCCGTCGCCCGTTTTCCACTAGTCACCCGCTGCCCCACCTGTTCCCGGAGCCCCACCGTAGCCGCACAGCAGCACGCGCAGCCGCACGCTCGAACGCACGCGCAGCAGCTCGTGCAGTCCGCGCGCCGCCCCACGTTGCCCGTGTAGCCCCACCCGGAATCAGCCGCCCCACCCAATACTCCGACTAGCAGAACCGCACGGCAACGGACAGAACCGCACAGAACCGTACCTGCTGCCCCACCCGTTCCAGTCGCCTCACCCGAAATCAGCCGCCCCACCCGGTACTCTCCACGTGCAGAACCGCACAGAACCGCACAGAACCGCACAGCACAGCGCAAAATCGCACTGAACCGCGCAGAACCGCACAGAACCGCACTGAACCGTACGAACCGCACAGAACCGCACATAACAGAACTAGTAGCAGCTTAGGCTCCCCCCACTTCAACCAGCAGCAGCTTAGGCTGCCACCGGCAGGACCAGCAGCAGCCTAGCCTGCCACGAGCAGTACCAGTTGCAGCTTAGGCTGCCCCCAGTAAAACCAGCAGCAGCTTGGGCTGCCACCAGCAGAACCAGCAGCAGCGTAGGCTGCCACCAGCAGAACCAGCAGCAGCTTAGGCTGCCACCAGCAGAACCAGTAGCAGCTTAAGCTGCCCCCAGTTAAACCAGCAGCAGTTTAGGCTGCCACCAGCAGAACCAGCCGACGCTTAGGCTGCCACCAGCAGTACCAGTTGCAGCTGAGGCTACCCCCAGTAAAACCAGCAGCAGCTTAGGCTACCACTAGCAAAACCATTAGCAGCTTAGGCTGCCCCCCCCCAGCAGAACCAGCAGCAGCTTAGACTGCCCCCCAACAGCACCAGCAGCAGCTTAGGCCCACCTGTACGCACCCCCCTCCATTTCTAGCTCCTCACATGGCGTGTACTAGGGTTCTCCAGCAGAAGGGCCAGCAGCAGCACTCCTGGCGGTGGGGACCTGCGGGTCCAAAGTATGGCGCCCCCAGCAATGACTCAGCTGGCAGTGAGCGAGACATCGGCCCCTGCGGGTACCGGGCCCTGACAGGCCCTGGTGCTGGCACTACCTGCCGGAGTCCTGACCACTCTGCATCCCACTGCTACCGTCGACTCGACGACCTCCACCGTGAGCATTTTGGTCCTCACGCTATTACACCGCACTGGCCCTCACGTCTTCGTCAGCGCACTGCTGCACCAGTTGAGTCTCACCTGCCTGGTCTAGGACCGTTCACGTTTGCACGAGTAGAGACCTGTGTTTACAGTCTTGGTGCGTGTGTTGTTTCCAGTCCAGGCGCCTCTGAGGGTCTTTGTGTAGGAGCTGCAGCTACCACTAGTCTAGCACCAGCCTTTGTAGCTAGTTCGGGTGCGACCCCACAGATTGCACGGCTTTCCTTCACCCTAGACTCTGGAGCGTCGAGCTGTTTCTTTCGCGATTGTACTGACCTCACACCACTGCGCACTCCAGTCACTGTCGCCTTGGCTGACCCCTCCGTGGGACGTGTATTTGCTCGCAGCACCACCACTCTCCCGTGTCCGGCGGCTCCCTCAGGTTTTCATACAGGTTACTACACCCCCTCGTTCTCTAGGAACCTGGTGGGTGTCAGTCACCTCCACGACCTAGGCGTAATCACTACTTTCCCACTGGACGAGCCTGTTGCCTCCTGCACAGTCGGTACCACTGGGGCCCCTCTGGCCACTTTTCACAGGGAGCCGGGCTCTGGTCTGTACTCACTACACACTGGGCCCCACCGCACTGGGTCGGGCCAGGTCAGGTCAGGTCAGGTAGCTGCTGTGTCGTGCGACTATCGCTCCCTCACCCACCCGTCTGTCCTCTGGCACCACCGTCTAGGTCACCCGTCGTTCCCACGTCTCAGTAGGATGGCACGTGACCGTCTGGTCTCAGGTCTCCCACAGTCGCTTGCCCCGCTTCCTCGCTCGCCTGCGCCGCTGTGCACTCCTTGCGTCGAGGGTCGGCAGCGCGCTGCCCCTCACTCCTCCTCGTTCCCCCCCACCACAGCTCCCTTCCAGACCCTGCACTTGGACGTTTGGGCCCCCCCCCCGGTCCTTGGACCACGTCAGGAGCACTACTTCCTGATTGTGGTGGACGACTACTCCCGCTACACCACGGTTTTCCCCTTGCGACGGAAGGCCGACGTGCCTACCGTCCTAGAGCCGTGGCTACTAGCGTGGGGTGGTGCCCAGGGCCTGTGTGGGCTTCGCCTACACTCAGACCGTGGTGGTGAGTTTTCTTCCCCTCGTTTGGAGACGTTCTGTCAGGGTCGGGGAGTCATTCAGTCGTACACGCTACCAGCCTCGCCGCAGCAGAACGGGGTAGCCGAGCGTCGCATCGGCCTGGTCATGGAGGTTGCCCGGACCTCCATGTGCCATGCCGGTGCCCCTCAGTTCTTGTGGCCTTAGGCGGTCCGCTACGCCGCGCACCAGCTGAACCTGTGGCCTAGTGACGCACGGCCACGGGTGACGCCGGTCTCTCTCTGGTCAGGTTTACAGGGCGTAGCAGCTGACTTCCGCGTCTGGGGTTGTCTGGCTCACGTTCGCGCCCCTGGCGCGAACAAGTTGTCTCTGCGCACTCGTGCCTGCGTCTTTCTTGGCTTCCCGTTGGACGCCTCTGGCTGGGTGTTCTACGACCCGGTCACCTGCGGGTTCTTCGCTTCTCAGGACGTCACGTTCGACGAGTCTGTCTTTTACAACAGGAGTCGCCCCCACCGAGGTACTGAGGTCTTTTCCCCCCCGCTGTTCCTCACCCTTGAGCCCCCCCCAGTCGCCCCGGTAGCCCCCCCCGCTTCGCGTCCTGCCCCATCAGGTGTGTCGCACGTCACTCCGCAGTCGTCCCCCCCGCAGCGTCCAGTCCCTGCCTCACCCCGCCTCACCCCCTGGCTTCCCGGTCTTCCCGCAGTTCCCTCCTCGTTCTCCTCTGCGGCCGGTTGCTGCGGAGCTTGGGGGTGCTCCTACGGGAGGTACTGGAGGCCCCGGGGGTGTCACTAGTGGAGGTGATGGTTCTGGGAGTGCTGGAGCTGGAGGCACTGGCACTGTGGCGCCTACACCTCGCACTGTACGTTTCCTGACCCGTGAGCACCGTCTCCTCCGGTTGGAGAGGGAGGAGCGTGAGCGGTTTGAGAGGGCACAACAGCAGCAGCAGCAGCAGGAGCAGCAGCAGCAGCAGCAGCACCAGCAGCGGCAGCAGCAGCAGCAGCAGTTACAGCAGCAGGAGCGAGTAGAGGAGGAGTCACAGCACCAGCACGAGAGGGTAGAGCAGGAGTCCCGGTCGCAGCAGCGGGTGCAGCTGCAGCCCCAGCAGGAGAGAGTACAGGAGGAGTCACGGCCGCACCAGGAGAGGGTAGAGCAGGAGTCCCGCCCGCAGCAGCAGGTGCAGTTACAGACCCAGCAGGAGAGAGTACAGGAGGAGTCACGACCGCAGCAGGAGAGGGTAGCGCAGGATTCCCGCTCGCAGCAGCGGGTGCAGCTGCAGTCGCAGCAGGAGAGGGCAGAGGCGGAGCCACAGGAGCAGTAGCAGGGACCGGTGCCGTCGCAGCAGACGCCAGAGGAGGCGGAGCAGCAGTGACTGCGACTACACGACCTCCCCGACCCAGCACCTGCACGCTTTGTTCGTGGTCCCCTACCGTCCCCTCATGTTCCCTCTGTTGAGTCCCTTTCCTCGTCCCAGTGGACTCGTCATTCTCCCCTCAGTCGTGCTGGGTCCCCAGAGCGTCGTCGGTCGCGTTACCGTGCAGACGGTCCGTTTCACCTTGTTCTTCGCTCTCGTGTTCCACCTCCTCCTGTCCTTCCACAGCCCCCTGAGTCGTTCCTCACTGTGCTTCACGACCCGTTGTCCGACTACCTCCGTGCCTCCCGTCCTGTCGTCTCCCGTGTTTTGTCCGCGTTGGTCACTCACCCGACTGCACCTCTGTCGTCTGTTTCGGCACTTGTTACCACTGTCGCTGGCTTTGCCTCTTCCCACCGCCTTAACTACACCGCTCACTTGGTGAGTGGCCCTGCACGTTCTCCATTCTCTGGGGGTGCTCCTGTTTTTCCCCTAGAGGTCCTCGAGGACAGGCAGTTCGAGCTTGGTTTTCTTGCGGCCGCTGTTCCTCATCTCTGCGCGCTGTTCCTCAACTCTGCGCCATGTTGCTTGCCCCTGAGGGGGATCCAGACGCTCTTGACATCCCGATCCCTCGCACTCACGCCGAGGCGGTCTCGGGACCCTGGGCTTCGTACTGGATAGCAGCTGAGGAGGCAGAGATGGCATCTTATAGGTCCACAGGCACTTACGTCGACGCAGTCCCACCACCTGGGACGAACGTCGTCAGTGGCCGATGGCTCTACAAGGTGAAGCAGCCGCCTGGATCACCACCAGTGTTCAAGGCGCGCTATGTGGCGAGAGGCTTCAGTCAGCGAGAGGGGGTGGACTTCTTCCATACCTTCGATCCCACCCCGAAGATGAGTACTCTTCGGGTGTTGCTGCATATTGCAGCCCAGCGCGACTACGAGTTGCACTCCTTAGACTTCACCGCGTTCCTTCAGGGGAGCCTGCACGAGCAGATCTGGATGCGTCGCCCGCCTGGCTTCACTGGCTCTTTCCCACCTGGGACCCAGTGGCAGCTGCGTCGACCAGTCTACGGCCTGCGTCAGGCTCCACGTGAGTGGTACGACACACTTCGCTCGACCCTTGCAGCGCTTGACTTCTTTCCGTCGTCTGCTGACCCGTCACTGTTCGTTCGCCGTGGCTCGACCCCGTTCTTTGTCTTGGTCTACGTCGACGACTTGGTGTTCGCCACTCCCGACCGACGCGCGCTGGCCTCCGTGAAGGAGGAACTGCAGAGGAGACACACTTGCACTGACCTTGGTGAGCTGCAGCACTACCTTGGCCTGCAGATCACCAGGGACAGGGCAGCTCGCACCATTACGCTGACTCAGTCGCATATGGTCGAGCAGATCCTCACGCGGTTTCGCTTCCCGTTCTCCAAGGTACAGCTCACCCCTCTTGGTGTGGATCATGGGCTCACGGCTCCACCTTCGGACGAGTCATTTGAGTCCAGTAGTCCATATCCTGAGCTGGTGGGTTGTCTCATGTATCTGATGACCTGTACTCGCCCAGACCTAGCTTGCCCTCTTAGCGTCCTTGCGCGCTTTGTTGCGCCTGGGAGACACCGACCGTCCCACGCTGGTAAGAGGGTGGCAAAGTATGTAGCGAGTACATCAGGCATGGGACTTGTCCTTGGAGGGAAGCAGCCAGTTACACTCACAGGTTACTCGGACTCGTCGTGGGCTGACGACGCGGAGACGCGTCGGTCTACACAGGGGTACTCCTTTAGCCTCGGGGCAGGCGCTGTTTCGTGGCGGTCGACTCGGGCGTCGTCCGTCGCCGGTTCCAGCTGTGAGGCAGAGGTGTATGCTGCGGCCATGGCCGCTCAGGAGCTCCGCTGGCTGTCCTTCCTTCTCACCGACCTTGGTGAGCGGCCTCGCTCTCCCCCAGTCTTGTTCGCCGACAACAGGTCTGCTGTCCTGTTGTGTGAGGAGCCCCGACTGGTTGGGAAGGCGAAGCACATCCAGCTTCGTTACTTCCTTCTGCGTGAGTTGCAGCAGCGTGGCCAGGCACTCGTAAGGCGTGTGGTCTCTGAGGCCAACACGGCAGATATCTTCACCAAGGCGTTGCTGCCTTGTGACCACCAGCGTTTCTGCACCCAGCTTGGCCTTGTGCCTGCCCGTCCTCACTTGCTTACGTAGAGATGCTTTGTCCTGCATGTCTTGTACTCTTGCATCTCTTTATATTTGCTATATACCTGCATGTGGACTGGCCTTGTGGCCCCTTGCTTACTCTCGGAGTGTGTGGTGACTTTGAGCTCCACCCTGAGATTTGTCTTGCTCTTGTGGCCTGGTCTTGTAACCCTTGCTTGTTCTTGCTGACTGGTCATGTGACCCTTGTTTGCTCTCAGAATGTGTGTGTCCTTGAGACCCACCCTGAGATTTGTGTTTCTTTCCACAGGACTACGGTACCGTCACCTAGACTATGGGGGTGTGTCAATATATATTTTATATGTTGTATTTGGTTTAGTCTAGGTGTTACTGTTTTACCCTACTTCTAGATTAGGGTTTCATACATATTGCTTGTAACTTTGTTATTCTAGTCAATTCTTAGATTGTGACACCCGCAGCTCGCGTTGCGCGCTGCAGGCCCGTGCGCCGCGGCTGCCCCTGTACCAGCTACGCCGCCCCTGGTGCAGCCGCCCCTGGACCGTCGAGCAGCCGCCCCTGGACCTAGAGCAGCCGCCCCTGGCCCCTGAAGCAGCCGCCCCTGGTGCAGCCGCCCCTGGCCCCTGCAGCAGCCGCCCCTGGAGCAGCCGCCCCTGGACCCCGAGCAGCCGCCCCTGGCCCCTGAAGCAGCCGCCCCTGGTGCAGCCGCCCCTGGCCCCTGAAGCAGCCGCCCCTGGTGCAGCCGCCCCAGGACCCTCGAGTAGCCGCCCCTAAACCCAGAGCAGCTGCCCCTGGCCCCTGAAGTGCCGCCCCTGGTGCAGCCGCCCCTGGACCCTCGAGCAGCCACCCCTGGACCCGCGACGCCGCCCCTGGACCCCGTGCAGCCGCCCGCCGAGCGCCGGCCCTGCTCGTCCGGCGAGCGCCTGATCTTCCCACCACTGGTGAGCACATGCCTTGTTAGCGCGCTGCCACGCCATCTGCCTGCCTGCCTGCCTGCCTGCCTGCCTGTCTGCCTGCCTGCCTGCCTGCCTGCCTGCCTGCCGCGCCTGCCCTACCCGCGCTGCTACTGTTGCTACTTCTGTTACTACTGCTAGGCTACTGCTACTGCTACTGCTGCTACTAGCGGTGGCCAGATGCAGCTCCAGCGACGTCCGCGCGAGTCTCTCTCGCCCCAGCAGCTTCGTGAGTGGTACGCTAAATGGGGTTGTGGCGGTTGCCGTCGTAGCTGTCGCCCTGGAGCTAGTCAGTTGGGAGCGTCTGGCGGTGGCCAGCTGCAGCTGCAGCGGCGTCCACGCGAGACACTTACGTCCCAGCAGCTTCACGAGTGGTACGCTCAGAGTAGAGGGTCTTTGAGTACCGTTCGCTGCCCGTACGTCATTCGCACAGGTGATCGGACAGGTCAGACTTGCGGGACGCTTAGTCACACCCAGTCCCGCTGCTTCGCCCGTCTGAGCGACGCCTGGCGTACCGAGTTTGACGACGAGGCTGAGCTCCCCGACTGGGTGGAGCTGCTTGGTCAGAGGGTAGATATCTTTTCTCTTGACTATGATGCTATTCTCACTACCATGTATGCATTGCCTACTAGTGCTGACCGTGCCTGTTACCTGTGCGTACCGCCTGAACCAGGTATAGAGCCTGCTGCTCTTGGTGCTGGTGAGGCTACTGCTCGAGGTGCTAGTGCGTCTCCTGCTCTGGGTACTGGTGAGGCTGCTGCTCCAGGTGCTGGTGAGTCTGCTCTCTCTGGTACTGCGCCTGCTGAGGCCTTTTACACCTTCACATTTGACTCAGGTGCTTCCCGCTCCTTCTTTCGCGACAGCACCACCCTCACGCCGCTCAGCCCGCCGGTTCCAGTCTCCCTGGCAGACCCCTCTCGGGGTCCAGTTCTTACGCACTCCTCCACGGTCCTGCCGTGTCCGGCGGTCCCGTCTGGCTCCCTGTCAGGTCTTCACCTCCCCTCGTTCTCTACGAACTTGGTGAGTGGTGCTGACCTCCAGGACCAGTGGGTTGACCAGTTCACTCCCGGAGGTCAGCGCGTGACTCACTGTACGTGCTCCCGGACTGGCCGGCACCTGGCCACGTTTACCCGTGCGCCTGGCTCGAGTTTGTACACACTGACTACTGTGTCCCCTCAGGTCGCTGCGTCTGCGTCTGCGTCAGGTCAGCTAGCGGCCCCCTGCTCGTGTCGCGCTTTGTCACACCAAAACCTCCTTTGGCACCACCGCCTTGGTCAACCCTCGGTGTAGCGCCTTCGTAGCATGCACCGCCGTGTCCTTATCTCTGGTCTTCCCAGGGTTCTCCCTCCCCTCCCACCCTTGCCTGCTCCTCCCTGTCTTCCCTGTGTCGAGGGGCGGCAGCGCGCCGCTCCTCACTCCTCGTTCCCTCCCACAGAGGCTCCCCTGCAGACTCTCCACCTGGACGTGTGGGGCCCAGCCCGCGTCCGTGGATAGGGCCACGAGCGGTACTTCCTGCTGGTCGTCGACGACTACACGCGTTACACCACGGTCTTCCCCGTGCAGCGCAAGGGGGGTGTCCCTGATGTTTTGATCCCCTGGATCCGCGCTGTTCGTCTCCAGCTCCGCGAGCGGTTCCAGTCGGACTTTCCTATCCTGCGTCTGCACTCTGACAGAGGTGGTGAGTTCTCCTCCGACCTCTTGGCAGCCTTCTGTGCGGAGCACGGCATCCGCCAGACGTTCACGCTTCCGACCTCTCCGCAGCAGAATTGGGTTGCTGAGCGCCGCATTGGCTTAGTCATGGAGGTCGCTCGTACCTCCATGATCCATGCGGCTGCCCCCGATTTTCTGTGGCCGTTTGCGGTCCGGTACGCCGCGCATCAGCTCAACCTCTGGCCCCGTGTCTCATTGCCGGAGACCTCGCCCACATTGCTGTGGACGGGGAAGGTTGGCGATGCGTCGCGTTTCCAGGTCTGGGGTGCTCGTGCCTTTGTCCGCGATACCACCGCGGACAAGCTCTCCGCCCGCGCTGTTCCCTGTGACTTCCTTGGCTTTGTCCCTGACGCGCCTGGTTAGCAGTTTTACCACCCCACCTCGCGCCATGTCTTCCCCTCTCAGGACGTCACGTTCGACGAGTCGGTTCCCTTTTACCGTCTCTTCCCCTACCGCACTCCCCCTCTCCCCCCCCCCGCCGCTCTTCCTCGCTCCAGGTGCTCCCCAGGTAGGCCCCCTCCCCGCTCCCGGTCCTGCTCCTTCAGGTGTGTCTTAGGTAGACCCTCCCCCCTTGACTGCGCCGGTTGAGGTCACTGGTGACTCAGGTCCTGCTGAGGGTGGTCCTGCTCGTGGTGCTGCTTCTGGGGGTGCTGAGCCTGGGGGTGCGGAGCCTGGAGGTGCGGAGCCTGGGGGTGCGGAGACTGGAGGTGCTGAGCCTGGGTGTGAGGAGTCTGGGGGTGCTGTGCCTGGGAGTACTGAGTCTAGGGGTGCTGCACCTGGAGGCGCTGAGTTGTCTGGTGAGCAGTCTCCCTGGAGCGGCCGTCTGCATAATCGCTCCGCTAGTGCCTCGCCGCTGCGCTCTCGTCGTCGACTCCCTCTCTCCCCACAGCAGCTGCGTGAGTGGTACGCTAGCCATCTGGGTCGCGCTGCTGGAGCTAGGGGCCCTGCTGCGGGAGGCTCTGGTGCTGGTGACTCTGCTACTGGAGTTGTTTCTGCTGGAGGTTCTGGAGCCACTGAGGGTGCTGGAGCTGGAGGTTCGGGAGCTGCTGGTGGTGCTAGAGCTGGAGGTTCTGGAGCTGCTGCGGGTGTTGACGGTGAGGGTTCTGAGTCTGCTATTGCGCGGTCTCCTTGGAGTAGCCGTCTTCGTCCGCGTGTGCCTCTCACCTCACAGCAGCTGCACGACTTGTACGGTCGCCGTCAGGGTCGTGCTTCTGGAGCTCGGGGCTCTGCCGCTGGAGGTACTTCTGCTGACGTCGCTGGAGCTGGGAGTGGTGCTGGTCCCGGAGGTGCTCGTACTGGAGGTACTGGAGCTGCTGGGGCTAGAGGTGCTGAGCTTGA
The DNA here is from genome assembly GCA_947471745.1 of Closterium sp. Naga37s-1. Taxonomy (NCBI): domain Eukaryota; kingdom Viridiplantae; phylum Streptophyta; class Zygnematophyceae; order Desmidiales; family Closteriaceae; genus Closterium; species Closterium sp. Naga37s-1. The sequence continues at coordinate 449,288 of CANJKZ010000055.1, read as the reverse complement.
GGGTGCTGCTGCTGGAGACACTGAGATTGGAGACCTTGAGACTGGAGGTGCCGGTTCTGGGGGTGCTGCTGCTGGTGGAGCTGGTCCTTGAGGAGCTGGCGCTGAGGGTTCTGGAGCTGCTGGAGATGCTGGAGCTACTGGGGGTGCTGGAGCTGCTGGTGCTGGTGGCACTGCACAGCCCCGCCTGTTCCTTGCTCCACCGTCTCCGTCGTCTCCGCCACCGTCTGCCTCTGTGCTTTGCCAGGTTCTTAGTCTCCCTTCGTCTACTGGTCTTCCGTTACAGCCTGGCTCACCACTGCCTGCTCCTTCTCCTTACACTGAGCATACGAGGGGTCTTACTGAGCGTCGTGAGCCTGCGTCGCGTCCTGTCTCGCCTGTCCGTCCTGGTCGTTCCGGTAGTCGTGTTCCTCGTTCGCGTCAGCCGGCTGTCACCGGCACCCACCTCGTAGTCCGTCGTCCTTCCTCTCCTCCGCAGCGTGTTCCCCTGCCGTCCCCTCCTGCGTCTTCTCTGCCTACCGTTCCTGAGCCTGAGTCTGACCGCACCCGTGCTGCTCACCCTACTGTCACGCGTCTGCTCGCCACAGTTGTCACTGACCCGTCGTTTGAGTCTGCTGCTGCGTCTGCCTTAGTCACTGAGCTTGTTGACTTTGCTGCTGCCTGTCGTCTAGACTACGCCGCTATTCTGGTTGCTGAGTCTGAGATTGTCTGTCCTCCGTCCGTCGGAGGTGAGCGTGCTCTTGGCACGGACGTCCTTGAGGACAGGCACGAGGACCTTGAGTGTCTTGCAGCCGCTGCGCCTCAACTCGTGTCCATGCTGCTTGCCCCTGAGGGAGGCCCGGATGCTCCAGACATCCCGACCCCGCGCTCTTACGCTGAGGCGATCGCGAGTGAGTACTCCTCTCAGTGGCAGACAGCCATGGACGCAGAGATGGCTTCCTGGAAGTCCACAGGCACCTACGTCGACGAGGTTCCCCCTCCTGGGGCGAACATCGTTAGTGGCATGTGGATTTTCAGGGTGAGGCGGCCGCAAGGTTCTCCGCCTGTCTTCAAGGCTCGTTACGTTGCTCGAGGCTTTAGTCAGCGACAGGGAGTTGACTTCTTCCAGACCTTCTCCCCCACCCCGAAGATGACCACTCTTCGGGTACTGCTGCACGTTGCCGCTCAGCGTGACTACGAGCTTCACTCTCTTGACTTCAGCACAGCCTTCTTACAGGGCAGCCTGCACGAGGAGATCTGGCTGCGCCGCCCACCTGGCTTCACTGGGTCGTTCCCTCCTGGTACCCAGTGGAGCCTCCGGCGGCCAGTCTACGGTCTCCGCCAGGCGTCGCGTGAGTGGCACGACACACTGAGGACGACACTTGCGGCTCTTGGGTTTGCTCCGTCGATTGCTGACCCGTCGCTGTTTCTGCGCACCGACACTTCGCTGCCGCCGTTCTACATCCTCGTGTACGTCGACGACTTGGTCTTTGCCACTGCTGACACTGAGGCTCTCGCTTTGGTGAAGTCGGAGCTGCAGATGAGACACGCGTGCACAGATCTGGGTGAGCTGCGCAGCTACCTGGCTTGCAGATCATCCGGGACAGAGCACGCCGCACCATCACACTGACTCAGTCACACATGGTGCAGCAGGTCCTTAAGCGCTTCAACTTCACCTGGTCCTCGGCACAGGCCACTCCTCTGGCGACAGGTCACTCGCTCTCAGCTCCACCTTCGGACGAGTCCGTAGAGCCGAGTGGTCCTTACCCAGAGCTAGTGGGCTGCCTCATGTACCTGATGACCTGCACTCGTCGTGACCTTGCGTACCCTCTTGGCCTTCTGGCTCGCTACGTGGCTCCTGGTCGGCACCGAAAGGTGCAAATGGATGCTGCTAAGAGGGTACTACGCTACTTGTGCAATACATTTCGAACCCTCCTCAGGTCCAGTGGCGAAAAAGTTGGAATTTCGACCGTCGGATTGATTCGAATCTCAACGGCCCTGATAATTTCGCCCAAAAAAGTTGGAATTTGGAGCGTCGGATCGAATTTCTTCTCAACGGCCGAGATCGGACGCGAATTTCGACTAAGGGGGAATTACGCGACCTACAGAATCAGCGCTCGTCATTTCTACAGTCGATTCGACTCACAGTAAGATGACCAGCGCCTAGAATTTAAATATTTTCGTCGCACATGTTCCTGTAAATCGCCAAATTGAGGAAAATGGTGATAATTCCGTACGAAAAATTACGGAGTTACACACCGGCTTGGACCAGACGCGAGCGGCACTCCAGCGAATAGAGGAGCTTCTCGCGAACCAGTCGGCAGCCGCCATAGCAGCAGCGAACGCAGCAACGAGTGCAGCAGCGACGGCAGGAGCAGCATTGGCGACACCGACACTTCACCCAGCAGCAGCGGCAGTGGCTACAGTGAATCTTGAGGCATCACGTCCGAGGCAACCGGAGACGTTTAATCCGAATGCGAGAGACACCGACGTCCGTCGATTCATTGCGACCCTCGAAATTTGCTTCGAAGCTGTTGGCTGTACGACCCCGACACACGATGCAATGCGGATTCGGCTCGCAGCGACACTGTTGTCAGAACATTATAGCTTATGCTGTTGTGTAGGCTATAGTGGGGTATCCCATAGGGGGTACAACCAATTAGGGTTTCATATTTGTACTCACTTCATTTTTCATAGTTCACCCATTTTCTCGTTCTCATTCTCACATGGAATCAGAGCAGGTCCCCTCCTAGGGACTGTTCCTTGGGCCCACCGAAGCGCGCCTCGAGTCGCGCCTGCCTTTTTTTTTTAGCGGCCCGTCGAGTCGCACCTAGCGACCCGTCGCGCCGCCCTTACGGTCGCGTCGAGCCGCCCTAGCGGCTGCGGCGCGCCGCCCTTTTCCCGGCCCGTCGCCGCCCTTACCCGCGGCTTTGCGCCGCCCTCACCGGCGGCTTCGCGCCGCCCCTACCTGCGGCTTCGCGCCGCCCAGGCCCGTCGCCGCCCTTCCCGCGGCTTCGCGCCGCCTCTACCTACGGCTTCGAGCCGCCCCGGCCCGTCGCCGCCCTTACCTGTGGCTTCGCGCCGCCTACGGCCCGTCGCCGCCCTTTTCTGCGGCCCCGCCGCCTCTCTCGTTGCGGCCCCGCCGCCCGTCTTCGCGGCCCCGCCGCCATCTCTCGCTGCGGCCCCGCCGCCACTCACTGCGGCCCCGCCACCCGTCTCAGCGGCCCCGCCGCCCGTCTTCGCGGCCCCGCCGCCTCTCTCGCTGCGGCCCCGCCGCCTCCCACTGCGGCCCCGCCGCCCTACTCAGCGGCCCCGCCGCCCGACTTCGCGGCCCCGCCGCTTCTCTCGCTGCGGCCCCGCCGCCTCTCTCGTTGCGGCCCCGCCGCCCTTCACTGCGGCCCCGCCGCTTCTCTGCAGCGGCCCCGCCGCCCGTCTTCGCGGCCCCGCCGCCTCACTACCCAGCGGCCCCGCCGTCCTTCTGCAGCGGCCCCGCCACTCCTCTACAGCGGCCCCGCCGCCCTACGTCAGCGGCCCAGCCGAGCCGCCCAACAGCAGCGCAGCCGAGCCGCCCAGCAGCAGAGCAGCCGAGCCGCCCCGCCGCCGAGCCGCGCTGCAGCCGAGCCGCCCGGCCGCCCACCAGCCGAGCCGCCGTGCAGCCGACCGCCCAGCCGCCGAGCCGCCCAGCTGCCAAGCCGCCCAGCCGCCGAGCCGCCGAGCCGCCGAGCCGCCCAGCGGCCGAGCCGCCCTGCAGCCGAGCCGCCCGAGCAGCCCTGTCCGGTGAGCACAAACCCTCTGTCACTGCGTGCTCTTCCCCTACTCCTTGCACTGCTGGTCTACTGCTGTCATGGCTACCCCTAGTGTCCTCACTTTTGACGCTGAGGGTCGGGCCATTGACTTTGAGGTCTGGGTAGATGACCTACAGCTGTTCTTACAGTGCGATAGGGCGGACGGCCTCTCTCTCTTTGACCTCACCTCTGGCGCTTCCCCTGCCCCTGCTGCTGATGCTGACGCCATTGTTTGCTCCCAGTGGGCCACGCGCGATGCTGCTGCACGTCTTGCTGTGCGTCGCCACCTCCCTACCTCCGAGCGTGCGCACTTTAGTCAGTACAAGAGTGCTCAGACCTTGTACGCCGCTGTAGTCGCGCGCTACTCCTCCCCTTCCACTGCTGCACTGAGCCGTCTCATGCTGCCGTACCTCTTCCCTGACCTTGCTTCTTTTCCCACCGTTGCTGACCTCATTACGCACCTCCGCACTAGTGACACTCGCTACCGCGCTGCACTTCCTGCTGACTTCTGCACCGCGAACCCCCCCCCCATGTACATCACTCTGTATTTCCTAGTCACTCGCCTCCCTGACTCCCTTCGAGTAGTCAGGGACCACTTTCTCTCAGTCTGTCCCACCACACTCACTGTAGACCTCCTCGAGAAGGCCCTCCTCGCGATAGAAAAGAGCATAGTCGCTGTAGGAGCCTCTCGAGGTGACCCGCGCACCCCCATCTTTGAGGGGTGTTCTCCCTCCCCCCTGCTGCCCTCTGTTGCCTCTGCTGCTTCGGCCGACCTCCTTGGTCTTAAGTCGGTCGGTGCGGCGTCTGCCCCTAGCGGGAGACGCCGCCCTGGCAAGGGCAAGGGGGGCAAGGGAGCTGGAGGAGCGGGCGGTGGAGGTGGAGGTGGAGGCAGTGGGGGGAGTGGGGGTAGCGGTGGAGGTGGAGGTGGGGGTGGGGGGTTCGGTGGCGGCAGTGGAGGCGGAGGCCGCGGCGGCGGTGGCGGTGGTAGCGGAGGTGGCGGAGGAGGCGGCGGTGGAGGAGGCGGTGGAGGCGGCGGCGGCAGTGGAGGCAGCGGAGGCGGTGGAGGCGGTGGGGGTGGCGGTGGAGCTGGTCGCGGGTCTTTGCAGAGGAGTGGCTCTGGTGGTGGCTCGCGCCAGCAGCAGCAGCGTGGTCGTGCGACCCTGTCCCCTCAGCAGCTCCGTGAGTGGTACACTGCACGCCAGCGGGGTGGGGGTTTTGGTCCGTGTACCTACGTCCTGCGCACCGGCGACCGTGCGGGTGAGCAGTGTGGGGGTGCGCACCCCACTCCGCGCTGCTTTGGCCGCCTGACGGACGCATGGCGTCACCAGTTCCCGGAGGCCTCCGAGATCCCTCGCTGGGACGAGCTATCTAGGGCGGGGGTTGCCATCTTTGATCTGGACTTTGATGCTATTCTCTCCGCCATGTATGCTGTGTCTATTAGTGATGAGGGTGACTGTTACCGGTGTTTCCAGCCCGATCCGGGCATTGAGACTGCTGCTCTAGGTACTGGTGAGGCTACTGCCCTAGGTGCTTACGACGCTGCTGCTCTAGGTGCTGGTGTGTCTGCGTCCTCAGGTACTGGTGAGTCTGCTCTCTCAGGTACCGCGTCGGCTTCGGCCTCCCTCACCTTCACTCTTGACTCTGGGGCGTCTCGCTCCTTCTTTCGGGACCGCACCACACTCACGCCGCTTAGTCGGCCGGTTGCGGTGTCTCTGGCTGACCCCTCTGGGGGTCCGGTCCTGTCTCGTTTCTCCACAGTCCTCCCGTGTCCGGCGGCTCCCTCTGGCACCCTGTCTGGTCTCTACCTCCCCTCGTTCTCGACGAACCTGGTGAGTGGTGCTGACCTACAGGATGCGGGTGTCCACCAGTTCACTCCTGCACGTCAGCGAGTGACCCACTGTACAGAGGCTGGCACAGGCCGACACCTGGCTACGTTCACCCGTCAGCCGGGGTCGAGCCTGTACACTCTGACCACTGCGTCTCCTCCAGTTGCTGAGTCTGGTAGGGTAGTTACGTCGGGTCAGGTGTTTGCTGCGGCGTCCAGGTCTGGTCCTGAGTCTGCCCCCTGTTCGTGTCGTCTCCTGTCTCACGAGACTCTCCTCTGGCACCACCGCCTTGGCCACCCCTCTCTGCTTCGGCTCAGAGGTATGGCCTCCCGTCTTCTTGTGTCCGGTCTCCCCCGGTCCCTCCCTCCCCTTCCTCAGGGCCCTGGCCCTGCCTGTGTCCCCTGTGTCGAGGGGCGCCAGCGTGCTGCCCCTCACTCCTCCCAGTTTCCTTCGACAGAGGCCCCGTTGCAGACACTTCACATGGACGTGTGGGGCCCAGCCCGCGTCCGTGGACAGGGTCACGAGCGCTACTTCCTGCTCGTTGTTGACGACTACTCGCGTTACACCACAGTCTTCCCCTTGCGCAGCAAGGGTGATGTCACTGAGGTGCTGATCGACTGGATCCGCGCAGCTCGTCTCCAGCTCAGGCAGAGCTTCGGCTCGGACTTTCCTGTTCTGCGTCTGCACTCGGACAGAGGCGGAGAGTTCTCCTCTGGCCTTCTGCGTGCCTACTGTCGTGCACGGGGCATCCGTCAGACCTTCACGCTTCCGGACTCACCGCAGCAAAATGGGATTGCTGAGCGCCGCATTGGCATGGTCATGGACGTCGCTCGTACGTCTATGATGCATGCGGCTGCCCCCCATTTTCTGTGGCCGTTTGCGGTGAGGTACGCGGCGCATCAGATCAACCTCCACCCCAGGGTCTCCAGGCCGGAGACCTCCCCAGCCTTGCTGTGGACGGGGAAGGTTGGCGATGCGTCGGCGTTTCGGGTCTGGGGATCTCGGGCGTTTGTCCGCGACCTGTTTGCGGACAAACTATCCCCTCGTGCTGCTCCTTGCGTCTTCATGGGGTTCCCCCCTGACGCGCCTGGGTGGCAGTTTTACCACCCCACCTCTCGCCGTGTTCTGTCCTCCCAGGATGTCACGTTTGACGAGTCGGTCCCCTACTACCGCCTCTTCCCCTACCGCACTCCATCCCTCCCCCCACCCCCACTCTTCCTGGTACCAGGTCCCCCCCAGGTAGACCCCCTCCCCCCTCAGGGTCCTGCCCCTTCAGGTGTGTCCCAGGTAGACGCAGTCGAGCCTGTCGAGGTCACTGGTGACTCTGGTGCTGCTGAGGGTGCTGAGGCTGGGGGTGCTGTACCTGGGGGTGCGGAGCCTAGGGGTGCTGGGCCTGGGGGTGCTACGTCTGGGGGTGCTGAGCCTAGGGGTGCTGAGCCTAGGGGTGCTGAGCCTAGGGGTGCTGAGCCTAGGGGTGCTGAGCCTGGGGGTGCTGAGCCTGGGGGTGCTGAGCCTAGGAGTGCTGAGCCTGGGGGTGCTGAGCCTAGGGGTGCTACGTCTGGGGGTGCTGAGCCTAGGGGTGCTACGCCTGGGGGTGCTGAGCCTGGAGGTGCTCCGCCTGGAGGTTCTCCGAGTGCTTCGTCTCGCCGGGAGCCACTTTCTCCACAGGAGCTGCGTGAGTGGTTTGCCCGGCGCTGGAGGCGTGCTGCTGGTGCTGGAGGTCCTTCGGCTGCTGAGGGTGCTGCGGTCACGGGTCCCGGAGGTGCTCGTCCTGGGTGCACTGGAGCTGGTGCTGCTGAGGGTGTTGGCGCTGAGACTACCGCTGGCAGTCCTACTGGGGGTGCTCCTGGTGCTGCTGGAGGTTCTGGAGCTACTGGTGGTGCTGCTGGAGCGGGTGCCCCTGCTGGGGGTTCTGGTGCTGTCCCTGCTGCTTCTAGCGTCGCCGCGCGGCCTCGACCGTACTTCGTTCCACTCCTGCAGCAGGTTCTTGGTCTTCCACCTTCTACTGGTCCTCCTCCTCCCTTAGAGTGTCCACAGCCTGTCTCGTCCCAGCTAAAGTTGCAGCCTACCTCCCCTTTGCCTGCTCCTTCTCCCTACACTGGTCCTACTGGAGGTCTGGCTGAGCGTCGTGAGCCTGCGTCTCGCCCTGCGTCGCCTGTCCGTGCTGCTCGCACTAGTGGTCGCGGTTCGTGTCAGCGTCCTCCTCCTGTCCCTGGCACGCACCGGATGTCTCTGCGTCCGTCCACTGCTCCTCTGCGTGCCCCTTTGCCTTCTCCTCCTGAGTCCTCTCTTCCTGCTCTTGCCGACTCGGAGTCGGACTCTCTTCGTGCTGCCAGTCCTACTGTCACGCGTCTCCTTGCTACTGTTGTCACTGACCCTTCTTTCGAGTCTACTGCTGCGTCTGCTCTCGTTACTGAGCTCGTCGACTTTGCTGCTCGCTGTCGCTTAGACTACGCTGCTAGTCTTGTCGCTGAGTCTGAGTCTGTCTGTCCTCCGTCCGTCGGGGGTGAGTGTGCCCTTGGCACGGACGTCCTTGAGGACAGGCAGGAGGAGTTCCAGTGTCTGGCAGCTGCCTCACCTCATCTCGTGTCCGTACTGCTTACCCCTGAGGGAGACCCGGATGCACTTGACATCCCGACTCCGCGCTCTTACGCGGAGGCGATAGAGGGTCCCTACTCCTCTCAGTGGCAGGCAGCTATGGATGCAGAGATGGCTTCCTGGAAGTCCACAGGCACCTACGTTGACGCTGTCCCCCCTCCTGGGGCGAACATCGTCAGTGGCATGTGGATCTTCAGGGTGAAGCGGCCGCCGGGTTCTCCGCCTGTCTTCAAGGCGCGTTACGTGGCTCGTGGCTTCAGTCAGCGGCAGGGAGTTGACTACTTTCAGACCTTCTCCCCCACCCCGAAGATGACCACTCTTCGGGTACTGCTGCACGTTGCTGCTCACCGTGACTACGAGCTGCACTCTCTTGACTTCAGCACAGCTTTCTTGCAGGGCAGCCTGCACGAGGAGATCTGGCTGCGTCGCCCACCTGGCTTCACTGGGTCTTTCCCTCCTGGTACCCAGTGGAGTCTCCGGCGTCCAGTCTACGGTCTCCGCCAGGCGCCACGTGAGTGGCACGACACACTGAGGACTACGCTTGCGGCTCTTGGGTATGCTCCTTCTACTGCCGACCCGTCGCTGTTTCTACGCACCGACACCTCTCTGCCGCCGTTCTACATCCTCGTGTACGTCGACGACTTGGTCTTTGCCACAGCTGACACTGCTGGACTCGCCTACGTGAAGTCCGAGCTGCAGAAGAGACACACGTGCACAGACCTGGGTGAACTGCGCAGCTACCTTGGCTTGCAGATCACCCGGGACAGAGCACGCCGCACCATTACCCTGACTCAGTCACACATGGTGCAGCAGGTCCTTCAGCGCTTCGGCTTCACGTACTCCTCGCCTCAGGCCACTCCTCTGTCTACTCGCCACTCGCTCTCAGCTCTGCCTTCGGATGAGTCCGTAGAGTCGAGTGGCCCGTACCCAGAGCTTGTTGGCTGCCTCATGTACCTGATGACCTGCACACGACCTGACCTTGCATACCCTCTTAGCATTCTTGCACGCTATGTTGCTCCTGGGAGACACAGACCAGAGCACATGGCTGCAGCGAAGAGGGTGTTGCGCTACTTGTGCAGTACGTCGGGCATGGGGCTAGTGCTTGGAGGGCGGAGTCCAGTGGTCCTCACTGGGCACGCGGACGCTTCTTGGGCTGACGACCAGGCTACGCAGCGGTCGTCACAGGGTTACACCTTCAGCCTTGGTTCCGGCTCTGTTTCGTGGCGGGCTACTCGCTCGTCTTCTGTTCTTGGCTCGAGTTGTGAGGCTGAGATCTACGCCGGGGCCATGGCTGCACAGGAGCTTCGCTGGCTCACCTACCTGCTGACCGACCTTGGAGAGCCGCCTCGTTCTCCTCCAGTCCTGTACGTAGACAACAAGGCCATGCTGGCCTTGTGTCGAGAGCAGCGACTGGAGCACAGAACAAAGCACATTGCTCTCCGCTACTTCCTTGCTCGTGAGCTACAGCAACGTGGACAGTTGCGGCTTGCGTACGTGGCCTCTGAGGCCAACACTGCTGATGTCTTCACCAAGGCACTTCCGCCTTGTGATCATCAGCGCTTCTGCACTCAGCTGGGTCTTGTGCCCGTCTTGCCTCACTTGCTCTCCTCTTGACCTTGCTTGTACTCTCACATATATATATACCTGCTCTTGCTTGTCTAGCTCTATATATATGTGTGTACTCTTGAATGTGAACTGGCAGTGTGGCCTTGACCCTGTGCTCGGACTGTGTGGTGACTTTGTGATCCACCCTGAGCTTGCTTTGCTTTGCTTTGCTTGACTGGTCTTGTGACCCCTTGTTCTCCCCCACTTTGCCTATGGGGGTGTGTCAGAACATTATAGCTTATGCTGTTGTGTAGGCTATAGTGGGGTATCCCATAGGGGGTACAACCAATTAGGGTTTCATATTTGTACTCACTTCATTTTTCATAGTTCACCCATTTTCTCGTTCTCATTCTCACAACTGTTACGAGGCCCGGCGCTCGAGTGGGTTTACAACAGCAATAAGATCCGAGGCGAAGGGTCATGGACGCAGTTTCGGGAAGCTTTAATTCAACGTTTCGAACCAATCAACTCCAGCTACAAGGCGCGGCAGCAGGTTCATCGGCATAAACAGTTTGGCAGTGTAACACAGTATACGCAGCAGATGGAGAGCCTCTTCAACCGAATAACCGACCTGACCGATGTCAGATTTATATGACATAGCTACTGTAGGCTATAGTGGGGTAGCACATATGGGGTACAGTTTTCTAGGGTTTACATTTGTACCCAACTTTCCCTTAGTCAATTCATTCTCGTTCAGTTTCTCATGGTATCGAGCAGGTTCCCCTGTGGGAACTGTTCCTAGGGCCCACCACATTTTTTTCCTGCCCGGAGCGCGCTCTCCACTGCCCGAGTCGCGCTCCCCTCTCTCGACCCTGTCGCGCCGCCTTAGCGGCCCCGTCGCGTCGCGCTTGCGGCCCCGTCGCGTCGCCCTCGCGGCCCCTTCACGTCGCGCCGCCCTAGCGGCCGCGTCGCGCCGCTCTCGCGGCCCCGATCCGCCGCCCTCGCGGCTCCTTCGTGTCGCGCCGCCCTCGCGGCCCTTTCACGCCGCCCTCGCGGCCCTTTCTAGCCGCCCTCGCGGACTCTTCAAGCCGCCCTCGCGACCCCTCCCCTCCTAGCCGCCCTCGCGGCCCCGTCGCCTACCCCTGCGGCCCCGGCGCCGCCCTTCCCTGCCTCGGCGCCGCCTCTGCTGGCCCCGTCGCCTACCCCTGCGGCCCCGGAGCTGCCCTTCCCGGCCCCGGCGCCGCCTCTACTGGCCCGGACGCCGCTCCACCCGGCCCCGACGCCGCTCCACCCGGCCTCGCCGCCGCTCCACCCGGCCCCGCCGCCGTCCCCACGCGGCCCCGCCGTCACCACCGAGCCGCTGGCGCCGCCGAGCTACTGCCGAGCCGCCCGATCCACCCGAGCAGCCCGAGCCGCCGCGCCACCTGAGCCGCCCGAGCCGCCGGGTCGCCGAGCCGCCGAGCTGCAGTTGCTGCCGCACCGCCGTACCGCCGAGCCGCCCGAGCTGCCCGACTCGCCGAGCCGCAGTTGCTGCCGAGCCGCCGTACCGCCGAGCCGCCCGAGCTGCCCGAGCCGCCGAGTTGCCGACCCGCCGAGCCGCCGAGCCGCCCGAGCCGCCCTGTCCGGTAAGAGCAGCGCCTCTGTCACTGCACTGCCCTTACCCTACTGTTCGCGCTGCTAGTCTACTGCTGTCATGGCTACCCCTAGTGTCCTCGCTTTTGACGCTGAGGGTCGGGCCATTGACTTTGACGTCTGGGTAGATGACCTGCAGCTTTTCCTACAGTGCGATAGGGCAGACGGTCTCTCCCTCTTTGACCTCACCTCTGGTGCCTCTCCTGCCCCTGCTGCTGATGCCGACGCCACTGTTCGCTCACAGTGGGCCACACGCGATGCTGCTGCACGTCTTGCTGTGCGTCGCCACCTGCCTACCTCTGAGCGTGCGCACTTTAGCCAGTACAAGAGTGCTCACACCTTGTACGACGCTGTAGTTGCGCGCTACTCCTCCCCTGCCACTGCTGCACTGAGCCGCCTCATGCTACCGTACCTCTTCCCTGACCTTGCTGCCTTTCCCACAGTCGCTGACCTCATTACGCACCTCCGCACTAGTGACACTCGCTACCGCGCTGCGCTTCCTGCTGAATTCTGCGCCAAGAACCCCCCCCCCATGTACATCACCCTCTACTACATAGTCACCCGGCTCCCTGACTCCCTTCGCGTAGTCAGGGACCACTTCCTCTCAGTTTGCCCCACCACTCTCACCGTTGACCTCCTCGAGAAGGCCCTCCTAGCAGCAGAGAAGAGCATAGTCGCTGTAGGAGCCTCTCGTGGTGACCCTCGCACCCCTGTCTTTGAGGGGTGTTCCCCCTCCCCCCTTTTGCCCTCTGTTGCCTCTGCTGCTGCGGCCGACCTCGTTGGTTTCGAGTCGGTCGGCGCTGCGTCTGCCCCGAGCGGGAGACGCCGCACCGGCAAGGGCAAGGGGGGCAAGGGTGCTGGAGGGGTTGGCGGGGGTGGCGGAGGTGGCGGTGGAGGCAGTGGAGGGGGTGGGGGTGGTGGTGGGAGTGGTGGCGGGGGTGGAGGTGTCGGTGGCGGCAGTGGAGGCGGAGGCGGCGGCGGCGGTGGCGGTGGGAGTGGAGGTGGCGGAGGTGGCGGCGGTGGAGGAGGCGGCGGCGGAGGAGGTGGAGCTGGTCGGGGTGGCGCTGCGCAGAGGGTCGGCTCCGGTGGTGGTCAGGGCCAGCAGCAGCAGCAGCAGCAGCGGCAGCAGCGCACTCGTGACATCCCCCCCCCCCAGCAGCTCCGTGAGTGGTACGCTGCACGCCAGCGGGGTGGGGGTACTGGTCCGTGCACCTACGTCCTACGCACCGGCGACCGCGCGGGTGAGCAGTGCGGGGGTGCGCACTCCACCCAGCGCTGCTTTGGCCGCCTGACGGACGCTTGGTGTCACCAGTTCCCTGAGGCCACTGAGATCCCCCGCTGGGGCGAGCTGTCTAGGGCGGGTGTAGCTGTCTTTGACCTTGACTTTGATGCTATTCTTGCTGCCATGTATGCTGTGACTATTAGTGATGAGGGTGACTGTTACCGGTGTTTTCCGCCCGACCCGGGCATTGAGACTGCTGCTCTAGGTACTGGTGAGGCTGCTGCTCTAGGTGCTAGCGAGGCTGCTGCTCTAGGTGCTCGTGTGTCTGCTCCCTCAGGTGCTGGTGAGTCTGCTCTCTCAGGTACTGCGTCGGCTTCGGCCTCCCACACCTTCACCCTTGACTCGGGGGCTTCTCGCTCCTTCTTTCGAGACCGCACCACACTCACGCCGCTTGGCCGGCCAGTTGCAGTCTCTCTGGCAGACCCCTCTGGGGGTCCTGTCCTTGCTCACTTCTCCACTGTCCTCCCGTGTCCGGCGGCCCCCTCTGGCACCCTGTCTGGTCTTTACCTCCCCTCGTTCTCTACGAACTTGGTGAGTGGTGCTGACCTACAGGATGCGGGGGTTCACCAGTTCACTCCTGCGAGTCAGCGGGTGACCCACTGCACGGACGCTCGGACAGGCCGACACCTGGCCACGTTTACACGTCGGCCGGGGTCGAGCCTGTACACACTGACCACTGCGTCTCCTCCAGTCACTGCGTCTGGTCAGGTAGCTGCGTCGGGTCAGGTGTTTGCTGCAGCGTCCAGGTCTGGTCCTGAGTCTGCCCCCTGTTCGTGTCGCCTCCTGTCGCACGAGACTCTCCTCTTGCACCACCGCCTTGGTCACCCCTCCCTGCTTCGTCTCCGAGGCATGGCCTCCCGTGTCCTTGTCTCTGGTCTTCCCCGGTCCCTCCCTCCCCTTCCTCCGGGGCCAGGCCCTACCTGCGTCCCTTGTGTCGAGGGGCGGCAGCGGGCTGCCCCTCACTCCTCCCAGTTTCCTCCGACAGAGGCCCCGCTGCAGACGCTTCACATGGACGTGTGGGGCCCGGCCCGCGTCCGTGGACAGGGTCACGAGCGCTACTTCCTGCTGGTGGTTGACGACTACTCGCGTTACACCACAGTCTTCCCCTTGCGCAGCAAGGGTGATGTCACTGAGGTGTTGATCGCCTGGATCCGCGCAGCTCGTCTCCAGCTCAGGCAGAGCTTCGGCTCGGACTTTCCTGTTCTGCGTCTGCACTCTGACAGAGGTGGAGAGTTCTCCTCTGGCCTTCTGCGAGCCTACTGTCGTGCACGAGGCATCCGCCAGACCTTCACGCTTCCGGACTCTCCACAGCAAAATGGGATTGCTGAGCGCCGCATTGGCATGGTCATGGACGTCGCCCGTACGTCCATGATGCATGCGGCTGCCCCCCATTTTCTGTGGCCGTTTGCGGTTCGGTACGCGGCGCATCAGATCAACCTTCACCCCAGGGTCTCCATGCCAGAGACCTCCCCAGCTTTGCTGTGGACGGGGAAGGTTGGCGATGCGTCTGCGTTCCGTGTCTAGGGATCTCGGGCGTTTGTCCGCGACTTGTCTGCGGACAAGCTGTCCCCTCGTGCTGCTCCTTGCGTCTTCCTTGGCTTCCCCCTTGACGCGTCAGGGTGGCAGTTCTACCACCCCACCTCTCGCCGTGTTCTGTCCTCCCAGGACGTCACGTTTGACGAGTCGGTCCCCTACTACCGCCTCTTCCCCTACCGCACTCCGTCCCTCCCCCCGCCACCGCTCTTCCTTGTGCCAGGTCCCCCCCCGGTAGACCCCCTCCCCCCTCAGGGTCCTGCCCCTTCAGGTGTGTCCCACGTAGACGCCGTCGAGCCTGTCGAGGTTACTGGCGACTCTGGTGCTGCTGAGGGTGCTGAGCCTGGGGGTGCTGACTCTGGGGGTGCTGAGCGTGTGGGTGCTACGCCTGGGGGTGCTGAGCCTGAGGGTGCTGCTCCTGGGGGTGCTGAGCCTGGGGGTGCTGAGCCTGGGGGTGCTACTACTGGGGGTGCTGAGCCTGGGGGTGCTGAGCCTGGGGGTGCTGAGCCTGGGGGTGCTACGCTTGGAGGTGCTGAGCCTGGGGGTGCGGAGCCTGAGGGAGCTGGGCCTGCTCGTGTGACGTCTGGCGGTGCTGAGCCTGGAGGTTCTCCGGGTGCTTCGTCTCGGCGGGAGCCACTCTCTCCACAGGAGCTGCGCGAGTGGTTTGCCCGGCGCTGGAGGCGTGCTGCTGGAGCTGGAGGTTCTTCGGCTGCTGAGGGTGCTGGTGCCGCGGGTCCCGGAGGTGCTCGTACTGGGAGTACTGGAGCTGCTGGGCCTGCGGGTACGACTGGAGCTGGAGCTGCTGAGGGTGTTGACGCTGAGGCTACTGCTATCGGTCCTGGAGGCGGTCCTGCTGGGGGTGCTACTGGTGCTGCTGGAGGTACTGGAGCTGGAGGTGCTGCTGGCGCTGGTGCTGCCGCTGGGGGTACTGGTGCTGTCCCTGCCGTGTCTGGAGTCGCCGCGCGGCC
Organism: Closterium sp. Naga37s-1; assembly: GCA_947471745.1. Taxonomy (NCBI): domain Eukaryota; kingdom Viridiplantae; phylum Streptophyta; class Zygnematophyceae; order Desmidiales; family Closteriaceae; genus Closterium; species Closterium sp. Naga37s-1. The sequence continues at coordinate 434,143 of CANJKZ010000055.1, read as the reverse complement.
TCGGCCGTACTTCGTTCCGCTCCTTCAGCAGGTTCTTGGTCTCCCGCCTTCTACTGGTCCTCCTCCTCCCTTAGAGTGTCCACAGCCTGTCCCGTCACAGTTACAGTTACAGCCGGCCTCCCCACTGCCCGCTCCTTCTCCCTACACTGGTCCTACTGGAGGTCTGGCTGAGCGTCGTGAGCCTGCGTCTCGCCCTGCGTCGCCTGTCCGTCCTGCTCGCTCTAGTGGTCGTGGTTCGCGTCAGCGTCCTCCTCCTGTCCCTGGCACGCACCGGATGTCTCTGCGTCCGTCCACTGCTCCTCTGCGTGCCCCTTTGCCTTCTCCTCCTGAGTCCTCTCTTCCTGCTCTTCCCGACCCGGAGTCGGACTCTCTTCGTGCTGCCAGTCCTACTGTCACGCGTCTCCTTGCTACTGTCGTCACTGAACCTTCCTTTGAGTCCACTGCTGCGTCTGCCCTAGTTACTGAGCTCGTCGACTTTGCTGCTCGCTGTCGTCTAGACTACGCTGCTAGTCTTGTCGTTGAGTCTGAGTCTGTCTGTCCTCCGTCCATCGGGGGTGAGTGTGCCCTTGGCACGGACGTCCTTGAAGACAGGCAGGAGGAGTTCCAGTGTTTGGCTGCTGCTTCACCTCATCTCGTGTCCGTACTGCTTACCCCTGAGGGAGACCCGGATGCACTTGACATCCCGACTCCGCGCTCTTACGCGGAGGCGATAGAGGGTCCCTACTCCTCTCAGTGGCAGGCAGCTATGGACACAGAGATGGCTTCCTGGAAGTCCACAGGCACCTACGTTGACGAGGTTCCCCCGCCTGGGGCGAACATCGTCAGTGGCATGTGGATTTTCAGGGTGAAGCGACCGCCGGGTTCTCCGCCTGTCTTCAAGGCGCGTTACGTGGCTCGTGGCTTCAGTCAGCGGCAGGGAGTTGACTACTTTCAGACCTTCTCTCCCACCCCGAAGATGACCACTCTTCGGGTACTGCTGCACATAGCTGCTCACCGCGACTACGAGCTGCACTCTCTTGACTTCAGCACTGCTTTCTTGCAGGGCAGCCTGCACGAGGAGATCTGGCTGCGTCGCCCACCTGGCTTCACTGGGTCTTTTCCTCCTGGCACCCAGTGGAGCCTCCGGCGACCAGTCTACGGTCTCCGCCAGGCACCGCGTGAGTGGCACGACACACTGAGGACTACACTTGCGGCTCTTGGGTTTGCTCCCTCTACTGCCGACCCGTCGCTGTTTCTGCGCACCGACACTTCTTTGCCGCCGTTCTACATCCTCGTGTACGTCGACGACTTGGTCTTTGCCACAGCTGACACTGCTGGACTCGCCCACGTGAAGTCCGAGCTGCAGAAGAGACACACGTGCACAGACCTGGGTGAACTGCGCAGCTACCTTGGCTTGCAGATCACCCGGGACAGAGCACGCCGCACCATTACCCTGACTCAGTCACACATGGTGCAGCAGGTCCTTCAGCGCTTCGGCTTCACGTACTCCTCGCCTCAGGCCACTCCTCTGCCTACTCGCCACTCGCTCTCAGCTCTGCCTTCGGATGAGTCCGTAGAGTCGAGTGGCCCGTACCCAGAGCTTGTTGGCTGCCTCATGTACCTGATGACCTGCACACGACCTGACCTCGCATACCCTCTTAGCATTCTCGCACGCTATGTTGCTCCTGGGAGACACAGACCGGAGCACATGGCTGCAGCGAAGAGGGTGTTGCGTTACTTGTGCAGTACGTCGGGCATGGGGCTTGTGCTTGGAGGGCAGAGTCCAGTGGTCCTCACTGGGCACGCAGACGGTTCTTGGGCTGACGACCAGGCTACGCAGCGGTCGTCACAGGGTTACACCTTCAGCCTTGGTTCCGGCTCTGTTTCGTGGCGGGCTACCCGCTCGTCTTCTGTTCTCGGCTCCAGTTGTGAGGCTGAGATCTACGCCGGGGCCATGGCTGCACAGGAGCTTCGCTGGCTCACCTACCTGCTGACTGACCTCGGAGAGCCGCCTCGTTCTCCTCCAGTGCTGTACGTAGACAACAAGGCCATGCTGGCCTTGTGTCGAGAGCAGAGACTGGAGCACAGAACGAAGCACATTGCTCTCCGCTACTTCCTTGCTCGTGAGCTACAGCAGCGTGGTCAGCTGCGGCTTGCGTACGTGGCCTCTCAGGCCAACACTGCTGATATCTTCACCAAGGCACTTGCGCCTTGTGATCATCAGCGCTTCTGTACTCAGCTGGGTCTTGTGCCTACCTTGCCTCACTTGCTCACCCCTTGACCTTGTTTGTACTGTTGCATATATATATACACCTGCTCTTGCTTGTCTAGCCTTATATATATATGTAATCCTGCATGTGAACTGGCCTTGTGGCCTTGAACTTGTGCTCGGAATGTGTGGTGACTTTGTGATCCACCCTGAGCTTGCTTTGCTTTGCTTGACTGGTCTTGTGACCCCTTGTTCTCCCCCACTTTGCCTATGGGGGTGTGTCAGATTTATATGACATAGCTACTGTAGGCTATAGTGGGGTAGCACATATGGGGTACAGTTTTCTAGGGTTTACATTTGTACCCAACTTTCCCTTAGTCAATTCATTCTCGTTCAGTTTCTCAACCGAAGGGGAAAAAATCCAAGCGTATACCGAGGGGCTAAAGATGGAAGTCCGCCGACAGGTGATTGCCGTGAACTACAACAATTACCGCGACTTGGTGTGTGCAGCAGAGAGATTCGATGCGTTGACTCAAGGCGAACCCGAGACACGACGCCACGTGCCGAACCGATCATTTGGCACGAAGCGATCACCACCACCCACGACCGCCGACCCGATGGATATCGACAAGATTGACGCGAAGCAACGGCCGACAAAATATGAGAAGTGCGAATTTTGCGGCGCAGCAGGACATCGACTCTTGGCGTGTTGGAAAATGAAGAAGGCACGAGCGGAGCTGCAGGGCAACAACGGTGCGACATCCACGATGGCGAAAAAAGGAGGACATGATGGCGCGAATTTAAAACGCCACGACCGGCCGGCAAAAGGGGAAATCGCCGAGACAAATGGAGGCTCCGCGAAACAAGATTCTGCACCGACCGGGAAACTCCAGCCGAACACCCCCGAGAGTACTTCTCGAGGTTTTCAAGCCTTTTAGAAATTCAGGGGAGATTTTGAGGCCAAGAAAAAGCCTTAAGACATTATTCAGGTACCTGAGAAGTTGGGCAAACCACTCCGGAGCGTTGAAAAGGGCCGTGCGTTCCAAGGAGTTAATATTCTCTCCCCGCAGCATAGTGTTAAGGCTCCCCATTGCCCACAGGAGAAGCCTACATAGCTGCAAAGGCTTAAGGGAAGGTTCCAGGCCAAGACGAAGCTGAATCGGCCTCGGATAAATCCTTCCAACCCTACTCAGTTGAAAACTGATATGGAGTCAGCAGCTTCGAGCGCAGGACTGAGGGATGATCTATTCGACGTACCCTACGATCCTATAAGCGAGACCATCTACGGTTACTCGGAGCAGCAACAACCACTACTACTCGAGGTGATTTGCAGCGGGCGACGCCTCCGGGCACTGGTGGATAGCGGTGCGTCTCACTCGGTGTGCGACCACGGGACGTTGGAGAAAATTGGAGAATCTTCGGAGGAGACCAAGTTCTCGGCAACAATGGTGGACGGTACGAAACTTCCCATCCACGGCGAAGCATCACTGCAGCAGCACATAGGGGCGCTGAGGTGGAAGCCGACGTTGCCGATCATGAACATCAAGGGATCAGATTTCATCTTGGGGCGAGATTTCTTGAAGTGGTTCAACCCCGAGATCGATTGGGTCAACAGGAAGACGTGCATCTACAACAGCGGGAAACGAGTGGAGCTGCGAAGCTGGACGGATACAGGGAGCGTTCCTGAAACGACATTGGCACGGTTCGAACGGACGGTGAACGAGAGTAACACAGGTTACTTAGCACTGGTTATGGTAGCAGCAGAGGAGGAGAAGCCGAGTTCGGAGCTACCTGCAGCAGTGAAGGAGGTCTTGGAGCAGTACAAGGATATAGTGCCCGACGACCTACCCACAGGCGTACCTCCAGCACGCACCCACGAGCACGAGATCGTGGAGGAACCAGGTGCGAAACCCGTCTCACGAGCACCATACCGACTGAGTCCGACCGAACTGACAGACATGAAGAAACAGATAGAGTATCTACTGGACAGACAACTGATCCGCCCATCCACCTCTCCCTACGGTGCACTGTTACAATACGATCTTAGCTAGGAACGGGTTTAACTAAGGGCCTAGGCTTAGTAGCCTAGGCCAAGCGGGTGTCGAGCAGTTTGTGCCAAGGAGAATTAAAAATGGTTGGAGGTTCACTATAGCACACGAGTACATATAGCAACCTAACAAAGATGAAAGAGGTGCACCAACATACAAGGGAATTACACAACAGCTACACTACAGGCAGATTATACTAAATAGATATAAATCTATTGTGACACACCCCCTATCTGCCTGAAGTGCATAACCATGTGCAGAGCCCCCCTTGAAGGGGTACACCTGTAAAACCCCATTACAGGGCGTGGGAACACCAGCAAGGGGCCCCCTCTGAAGCTGACAAGCAGCAACCACCAAGCAGCATCTGAACCACCGCGGTGGAACAGGTGCCCGGCTGCGGTTGAACGCCCCGCAGCTGGTGCACGGTGTGCGAGGAGCACGGGTACGGGTAGCGGGTTCGGGTAGCAACTAGGTGCTGTACGGGACGGGCCGCACGGGGGTGACGGGCAACACGAGACCGGGCAGCACAGACCGGGTGGGGCACGAGCGAGAACTGACAGCACGGGTGGGGCATCAACGGGTACGGACAGCACGGGTAGGACACAAACGGGCAGAACGGGGCAGCACGGGCAGAACAGGCCAACACGGGCAGAACGGGGCAGGACACGGGCTGAACGAGGCAACACGGGCAGAACGGGGCAGCACGGGAGCACGGGGGCAGCACGGGAGCACGGGGGCAACACGGGGGCAGCATGGGAACACGGGGGCAGCACGGGAACACGGGGGCAGCACAGGAGCACAAGGTAGCACGGGTGGTACAGGTGGGGCACGCACGGGAACAAACAGCACGGGTAGAGCACGAGCAGAAGCACAGGGAACATGGGCAGACAGCACGGGCACGGGCACGGGGCAAGCACGGGGAAGTACGGGCAATACACGGGTATAATCACGGGCACAATCACGGGCAGCAGTACGGGCAGAATCACGGGCAGAATCACGGGCAGGATCACGGGCAGAACACGGGCAGGACACAGGCAGAACGGGTGGAACGGGTGGGGCACGACTGGGTACGGACAGCACGGGTGTAACAGGTGGGACGGGGTAGCAGCACGGGAGACACGGGGCGGGGGGATGACAGGAGGAGGTGTGGTGGTAGTTGCTGCAGCTGGAACATCCACCCACACCCCCTGAACCTCCCCCCTACAGCAGCAACAGCGGCAGAGAGAGAGAGAGGAGGAGGCGTGGCGACAATTGCTGCAGTTTGATCACCCCCTCCATGTCACTCCCCCCCCAACAGCTGCAGTCGCGGTAGATGCAGGTGGGGCAGGGACCGGTCGTGCAGATGCGGATGGCGTACGGGAGATGGGCGGGGTGCGAGCTGGCTGGCGCGTCGGTTGGGCCGCCAATCCCTTCCTGTCCTCCCTCTCCCACCCACAGTGACCGCCGCTGCACACGCGAACAGTTGCGACGGGGGGGGGAGACGGGCAGGCGGCCGGGTACAGGTGGGGCATCGGGTTCCGGGTGGGGCGGCGGGAACGGGACGAAACGGCAGTAACTGGCGTAGCAGATGCAAGCGGGGCAGGAATGGGTCGCGCGGGTGTGGGTGGCGAGTCGCAGGCGGGCTTGCTGGCGCTCTCGTTGGCGGGTCCGACGGCGGGTCCGTCGGCGGGCCCTGTGACGAGCCCGTCGGCGGGTCCGTCGACGGGCTTGCTGAAGGCGGGTTCGCGGGTCCGCTGGCTCGCTCGCTGAAGGCGGGTCCGCGGATCTGCTATCTCTCTTGCTCGCGGGTCCGCAGGTGAACTGGGGGGGCCGTAACGGTGGGGCGCGACGAGCGCCCTCGCGCAGCTCGTCGTCGCTAGCGCAGCAGTAGCGGGACCTCGAGCCGGTGGGGCGACGGGCTGCAGCAGCGGATATCGCGCGGGTGGCGGACTGCAGTAGCGGGTAGTGCACGGGGTCGACGAGGGCGAGAGCGACGGCGCGAAACAGCGGGTCGACGAGCGCCGTCATTCCCGCCGCGACCGTTGCGTCTGTCACGACTGCCGTGACGGATTTTGCTATGGGCGAGCGATGGGGAGGGACGAACGGAGCCGCGATTTGCTGCTTGACGGGACGCGCCATCACGATAACTAACGGTGGGCCCTTAAAAAAAAATAGGTCGGGAACGACCTAGCTCTGATACCATGTTACAATACGATCTTAGCTAGGAACGGGTTTAACTAAGGGCCTAGGCTTAGTAGCCTAGGCCAAGCGGGTGTCGAGCAGTTTGTGCCAAGGAGAATTGAAAATGGTTGGAGGTTCACTATAGCACACGAGTACATATAGCAACCTAACAAAGATGAAAGAGGTGCACCAACATACAAGGGAATTACACAACAGCTACACTACAGGCAGATTATACTAAATAGATATAAATCTATTGTGACATGCACCAGTTCTCTTCACTCCAAAACCAGACGGTAGTTTACGGATGTGCATTGACTACCGCGCACTGAACAAATAGACAGTCAAGAACAAATACCCCATACCGCGCATAGACGACCTACTGGACCAACTGTGTGGTGCAAGAGTCTTTTCGAAGCTGGACCTACGATCGGGTTACTGGCAGATCAAGATGGCGGACAACTCGATCCACAAGACGGCGTTCCGTACCATATACAGCTCCTACGAATACTTGGTGATGCCGTTCAGACTCTGCAACGCACCAGCGATGTTCCAGGCGGAAATGAACCATATCCTGCGGCCCCTGCTGGACGAGTGCGTAGTTGAGTACCTGGACGATATCCTCATCTACTCCAAGAACATGAAGGAGCACGTGGAGCATCTACAGAAGGTGTTCGAGATCCTGCGGAAGAACAAGTTCTACGTGAAGCTATCGAAGAGTGACTTCGCCCTGAAGAAGGTGCAGTTTCTCGGGCACATGGTGAGTGCCGAGGGCGTACACGTGGACCCGCGGAAAATCGAAGCCGTTAAGAAGTGGAAAGTACCGGAGAATGTGAAGGAGTTGCAGCAGTTCCTCGGCTTCGCCAACTACTACAACAGGTTCGTGCCGCAGTACGCTAAGATAGTAGCGCCATTGACCGACCTACTGAAAAAGGATACGCCCTTCAAATGGGATACTCCTCATCAGCAAGCCATGGAACAGCTACAGACAGCACTGACTACAGTGCCAGTACTCATCTTGCCGGATCCAGACAAGGACTACGTGGTGGAAGAAGACGCTAGTGACCAGGCAGTCGGAGCAGTACTGATGCAGGATCACGGACGCGGTTTGCAGCCCATCGCCTACCTCAGTAAGAAGCTACACGGAGCAGAGCTGACCTACCCCATCCATGACAAGGAAGCTTTAGCGATAGTCATAGCCTTCAAGGCGTGGAGGTGTTACCTAGAGGGAGCCAAGACTACAGTCTATACTGACCACTGCAGTCTCAAATACCTAAAGTCGCAGCCGACGCTCTCACGACGACAGGTGCGGTGGGTGGACTTCTTGGAAACTCACTTCCACTACGACATCGTCTACAAGCCCGGGCTACACAACAAGGTAGACGCGTTGAGCCGCCTCGGTCATGTAGCAGGCATCCAGCTCGACGGAATGAACCCTCTGCTCAAGGGTCTATTCCAACATGGGTACTCCGTGGACGCAGAGATCGCTACAGCACAGACCAAGAAGCTGTTACAGTGGGAGAAAGACTTAGCTATAAGGAAAGGTTCAGGAAAGATTTGGGTACCGAATTACGCCCCGCTACGGCAGATCCTATTGGAGGAGTTTCACGACGTACCATACGCGGGACATTTCGGGAGCAACAAGACGTTAGCGGGAATAGCAAAGTATTATTACTGGCCCGGGATGGCAGCAGACGTGCAGCAGTTTGTCACCTCTTGCGACACTTGCCAGCGGATGAAGAACAGCAAGCAGAAAAAAGCAGGGTTACTTCAGCCTCTACACTGTACTGGAGCAGCCATGGCAGGTCGTTAGCCTCGACTTCATCACAGGACTTCCTTCGACCTCACGGGGACATGATTCCATCCTCGTAGTGATCGATAAGTTCTCCAAAATGGGTCACTTCATACCCACCAACGCTACAGCTACAGCTGAAGCAACTGCTCGCCTCTTCTTCGACCGCATCATCACCATCCACGGCATCCCCGCTACACTCATCTCAGACAGAGACCCCAAATTCACGAGTAAGTTCTGGAAGGAGCTCATGGGATTATTGGGGACTAAACTTGTGATGTCCTCAGCATACCACCCCCAGAGTGGCGGACAGACAGAGCGACTCAATCAGGTGGTTGAACAGTTACTGCGCACAGCTTGCAAGGACGATGTCAGCCACTGGGATTCACAGTTACCGACATTTGAGTTCGCTTACAACAACGCGTCACATGCGGCCACTGGGAAAACTCATTTCTTCCTGTGTTACGGACGGGAACCACTTACACCACAGCAGCCAACCACACCGGCACACGTCCAAGCCGCACATGACTTCGTCGCCACCATGCAGCAACTATGGGAGAAGACTCAGCGACGACTCACCACGATGCAGACCTCCCAGAAGCAGTATGCCGATCGTCAGCGACGTGATCACTCAGTAGCAGTCGGATATCAGGTGCTTCTTGACACGTGCAACTTGAACCTGTCTCACCTACCATCCAAACTCCGGCCTCGCTTCTGTGGTCCTTTTCTCGTTGAGGCACAGGTGACACCAATAACATTCCGCTTGCGCTTACCAGATACGTGGAAGCTTTACAACGCTTTCCATGTCCAGCTAATGAAGCCCTACAAGGACCCCAACCAACAGTTCTAGGGACGGCAGCTACCGCCACCACCACCTGTTCTCATATAGGATGAACCCGAGTACGAAGTGGTGCGCGTTCTCACTCATCGACGCCGCGGCGGCAAGACCCTCGAGTTTCTGATACGCTGGAAGGGATACGGCCCCACTGAGGACAGTTGGGTTGCAGAAGCTGATATGGGCAACGCACGCCGTGCTCTCAAGGACTATCTTGTCAAGCAGGGTGTTTCTCACGCCACCCAGCTTTGAGGGGGGGGTGTGTGAGAGTACGATGGCTTATGCTGGCTTTGCTAGCTTGCCTAGACTTTATTATGCTATTACTAGCTTGGGTTTTATTTATCATGCATAGATATGCTTGATTTCCTAGGCTAGGTGCATTCCTATATTTTATTATAGTTATAGCAGCGAACCAGGTTACGTGTACCAAACTCAAGCCTATTCGGTTTCCACCGAATTGCTTTCTACTGAGTTCGGGAAGGTTCTGTTCGGGACGCTTCGCGACCCTCAGAACATTCGCGTAACACCTGGGTAACTGGCCTTGTGTCGAGACTATATATAGCCTCATGTTGTACCCAGGTGAATCAATCAATTACAATTCTCTTTTCTGAGCTCGATCCTAGATCCTCACAAGCTGCTTCATGAGAGAGACCTTCGCCACCGAATCTTTGGCCTGGTAAGTATCCATTAAGTACTCCCATGCTTCATATGCCGGGCTGTAGGATTCCTGTAACATGTTCAGCTGCAGCTGAATCGCAGCGCTCACGCTGTGCAGTAGGACCCAAAAGGCGAGCGCCGCACGCTGTGAGTAATCTGCCTGTTGTGAAAAAAGTACGAGGGAATGGTGTGGACGAGAAATGAGATGGGTACAAGTATGAAAACCTAGAAAAGCTGTACCCCATAATGTCTAGCCCCCTCCGCCGCCTCCACCGCCACCACCGCCGCCCCCGCCGTCTCCTCCAGCACCCTTGCCCCCCTTGCTCCTGCCGCTGCAGCGCCTCCCACTAGGAGCAGACGCAGCGCCGACCGACTCGGTGCCAACGAGGTCGACAGCAGCAGCAAAGGCAACAGAAGGCAAAAGGGGAACGGGGGAGCACCCCTCAAAGAAAGGGGCACGAGGGTCACCACGAGAGGCTCCTACAGCGACTATACTCTTCTCAGCTGCAAGGAGGCGCTCCTCGAGGAGGTCAACGATGAGCATGGTGGGGCAAAGGGAGAAGAAGTGGTCCCTGACCGAGCGAAGGGAGTTAGGGAGCCGGGTGACAAGGTAGTAGAGAGTAATGTACATAGGGGGGGGGTTCTTGGCACAGAACTCGGCAGGAAGCACAGCGCGGTAGCGGGTGTCACTAGTGCGGAGGTGCGTAATGAGGTTAGCGACTGTGGCAAAAGCAGCTAGGTCAGGGAACAGGTACAGCAGCATGAGGCGGCTAAGGGCAGCAGTGGCAGGGGAGGAGTAGCGTGCAACAAAAGCGTCGTACAGAGTCCTAGCGGTCTTGTACTGGCTAAAGTAATCGCGCTCAGCAGACGGCAGGTGACTACAAACAGCAAGACGGGCAGCAGCATCGCGTGTGGTCCACTGCGAGCGAACAGCACTGTCAGCATCGGCAGCAGGTGCAACAGAGACGCCGGACATGTGATCGAATAGTGAGACTCCGTCCCTAGAATCGCACTGCAGAAACAGCTGCAGATCATCGACCCAGACCTCGAAATCAACTGCCCGGCCCTCAGCATCGAAGGAAAGTACATTAGGGGTAGCCATGGCAGCAGTAGCAGTAGCAGCAGCAGCAGCAGCAGTAGGAGCAGCGCGACTCGGCAGGGCGGCGCGGCTCGGCAAGGCTGCGCGGCTCGGCAGGGCGGTGCGGGTGCGGCGATGCGCTTACCAGGGCGGGATCGGGGTAGGGCCGCAACTGGAAGGGCAGGGCCGTGGCGCGCCGGCAGGGCAGGGCCGCGTCATGCAGGGCCGCGACGAGGCGGGAGTGGAGGGCGGCGACAGCTCCAGGCAGGGCCGCGACGGCAGGGCGGCAGGGCCGGAACGGCAGGGTGGGGCCGCGACGGCGTCAGGGAGGGCCGCGACGGCAGGGCGGCAGGGCCGCGACGGCTGCAGGGAGGGCCGCGACGGCTGGGCGGCAGGGCCGCGACGGCAGGGCAGGGCCGCGACGGCAGGGGCCGCGACGGCAGGGGCCGCGACGGCAGGGCCGCGACAGCAGGGGCCGCGACGGCAGGGCCGCGACTGCTTCAGGCAGGGCCGCGACGGCAGAGTAGACGCACGGGGCGCAGGTGAGGCAGGCGCGAGGCGCGCGACAGGGGTAGGGGCGCGCTTCGGGCAGGGCAGGAAAAAAAAAATAAGTGGTGGGCCCTAAAAAAAAACGGTCCTACTAGGGAAATCGCTCTGATACCATGTGAAAAAAGTACGAGGGAATGGTGTGGACTAGAAAGGAGATGGGTACAAGTATGAAAACCTAGAAAAGCTGTACCCCATAATGTCTACCTCACTACAGCCTACAGAGGCTATATCATATATGTTTGACACCTGTAGCATTTCCAGTCGCTCCATAGCATCGTCAAGGTCACCATTTCCCATGGCAACCGGATACTGTAGGGTCACAAAGAACTCCCACAGATTCGTGACGCGGGCATTCATACGAAATCGTAGTGCCCACTCCCGGAAGTTCGAGCCTTCAAACAGAGTAGTGGTGAACGCCTTGTCCACCGCTGCTCCCACCTTTTTGTGTGACAGTCGTTCCTTGTCTTCTTCCGTGTATTCACCTGGAGAGGGGTCGAAGAGAATAGGCACGGTTGACGGCCGAGGTAGCTGAACCGTGCGCTGCATGTCCCCATTCTGTCCACCAAGTTGACGTTCCAGCACTTCCACTTGATCAAGTCTCATGACGCCACTTGACTGCATTTCGTATCCCATCCATCCCATGCTGTTCACAATATGTACTCCAATCGGTGGACGTGGTGCACGCGGAGGTATGTCATAGCCACCATGAAGGTGAGACCTGGCCATGGGACGAACTCCGATGGGATGGGAGTTAGTCGCAAGTCGTCGTAGTGGGGGAGCAACAATATTGTAGGAGGAGAATTCCACACCTTCCACGCCCACTTGACCATTTCCGTCACTTTGCTGTTCAATCCGTCCACTTCTCATCCTACCATGCTCCAATGCATGCACTGCACTCCCATACTCATCATTCCTCCCCCGTGCTTCCCTTTGCATCGATGATTGAGGTGCAGTATTGGAGCTCTCCTCTCTTTGGAGGATGCATCCCTCCCTTGAGATAACTCTCCTCCGTGAGGTGTGCCCATTTCTCCATCACCATCAATCCCTGCATAACCATTGGATACACGAGTTTGGTTAGTTTGTGGAGCTCTTGAATGAGATTGCCCACGAGTGGACGGATTGCTGAACTCTTGAGAGAGTGCTGCCCTTGGCTGGATTGTCATTCCAAACTTGTCCCTTAACGAAGCTTGGAGTGTTGGTGGTGCCCTTGCAATCATACTTTCCAGGTGCTCATGCTGTGCCATGATGGCTTCTTCAAATGCCCCATATCCAGCATCCACTTCGCCATCGAAGTGCGCCATGTCCTTAACAAAACCGTCCACCAGGTGTGCGCTACAAGCGCAAGATTGCTTCGGACGTGAAGACCACGTGTACGAAAGCGTATACTAGGTGTCCGGTACTCTGAGTGTTTGCAGGTACCCATCCGAAGTAAATGCCAACAACTTTACATACCAAATTTGGCAGCATGCACCCTAGAGCAGCTCTGATACCATGCTAGAAAGGCATAGTGCCAGCGTAGCGGAAACGTGTTTGTAGAAAAGAACAAGATAGAAATCTTGCATTGATCATTGAAAAGTAGAATGATGACACAATTATTATGAAGAAGTGACACAACAAGGTATATATGCATCCATCTACCCCTCCAGAATGACCCCATTCACACCAATAATGGTATACCAATCATTGTAACCTCTACCCTCCAATAATGCTAGGCTCCAATAATTGTGGCCCTACAATAATTGTGACAATTATTGTAGGACCTGGAAGCTTATAAAGAGGACTACACTAAAACCGAACAGCACGCAGGTATACAGTATTCGTTATACTGTATTCGGATTTCCAACAGCTAGCACCGCTAAATTAGTCTTAGGCCTCATTACTTGCTCAGTGGTTGTAATTACTTCCGCGATATTGCATTCTGCACTCTTCTCTTTTACAACTCATAGCAAGTGTACTTTCCCGAAATTATGAATACAAACTGGAACAGAAATTGTACGTCATTCCTAGTCCGAATTTCTGCCGAGTCGCACGCGGATATTGCATTTGTGTCTTCGGCTGGTCGATGAACAGAATTGTCCATTGTTCGTCACACCCGAGGTATTGCATTGCTAGGTGCAGTGAAAGTGTACCTTCCTCACATCACCTTCCTTCACCTCCACGTCTCGTGGTGAGAATGTCCGTCAATGGCGATAAGGGTTACTTCTCAAAGTCATTGTCACTCCAAACTTCATTACTCGTTTTTTCTGAAAATATTTAGATAATGTCATGCTTTTTGAACCGGTATTTGTATCTCTCGTGCTTACTTTTCGTTTTGGTTGCTAGATTCCTTCCGCAGTGGGAAAAAAAAATCGCTCAACATGAGCGACAAATATTCTGTTGTGTGCGACAATGGATCAAGTATGGTGAAGGTGAGTAGCACTGGCATTGCGGATTCTCGTGCTCGAGATTTCCTTCTAATGCACTGTGAGCCTTATATTCTAGGCTGGATTCTCTGGAGAGGAAACGCCGCGTACTGTATTTCCCAGCATAATCGGTCGAGGAATGAAAGAGAATGTTTACGTCAGTGATGAAGATGTGTTCAAGCGTGATAAGCTGACGCTGGAGTATCCTATTGAACGCGGTGAGATTACCTTAACTCCCGACTGAAGTACGCGCAAGTTTTTTTCTTGCTTGTGTCCTTTTCGCGTTTGGACTTTCCAGGTATTGTGACGAGCTGGGACGACATGGAGAAGATTTGGCATCAGACCTTCTACAATGAGCTTCGTGTCGCTCCAGAGGAACATCCAGTGCTTATGACTAAAGCTCTTCTAATTCCGCAGCAAATCGCGAGAAGATGACGAAGATTTTGTTTGAGACTTTCAACGTGCCGGCAATGTATGTCGCCATTCAGGCCGTGCTCTCCATGTACGCCGCCGGTTGAGCCACTGGTAAGTGCTGGGCTTGTTTCTCCGCGCAGTCGCATTTGCACTGTGTCTGCTGCAAATCTCCACTTGGTTTCAAGTATTGTTCTGTACTCCGGTGATGGTCTGACCCACGCTGTCCCAGTCTTCGAGTGTCACGCTCTGCCTCAAGCGATTTTCCGTTTGGATCTTGCCGGTCGTGATTTGACTGAGTACCTGGTTTCGCTGTTGAGTGAGAGGGGTCACGCCTTTTCTGCATCTGCCGAACGGCAAATTGTGAGGGACATCAAGGAGAAGCTCGCATTTGTTGCTCTTGACTTTGGAAATGAGATGGCTTCACTGGCGACATCTGATTTGGAGAGGAAGTATGAGCTTCGTGACGGACAGATTATTACCGTTGGTTCGGAGCGTTTTAGGTTCCCAGAGGCTCTTTCAACCCAGGGATGGTTGGCAAGGAAGGCTCGGGTATCCATGAGATATGCTACAACAGCATCATGTGTCAGAGGTCCACTGGTGATCCCCGATCGATCCTTGGGAAGGGTTACAGGCTCGTTGTCTTGGGGGGTTATGGACGCACTGACCTGCTACTTAACAAGCCCTTTTATCCCAATGGTCTAGTGGTTGCGATTCTGACATCATGAAGTGTGATGAGGGTATAAGGGAGGAACTGTACAGCAACATTGTTCTCAGCGGTGGTACCACTCTTTTCCCTGGGATTGTTGATCGCTTGACCAAGGAAGTACCTGTGCTAGCTCCCAGCACCATGAAGATTAAGGTGATTGCTCCACCTGGGCGGAAGTACAGTGCCTGGATTGGTGGATCCATTTTTGCGTCTTTATCCACCTTCGAGCAGGTATACCTTGTCTACGTTTTCTAATGCTTTATGCCTTTCGTGATTCTTTGAGCTGACTTACCGTACATTTGGTGATGCAGGTGCAAATAACCAAGAGCGAGTATGACGAGGTTGGTCCATCCGTTGTTCAGGTGAAGTACCATGGGGCATGGTTGTGCATGACGCTAGTTTTTAGTTCACGTGTCAAGAGTGTTCACTTGAACAATTCCAACAAGATCACTGATAGTGAGTTCATACAATTGAACAATGATACCCTTCCTAGACACTCTTGTCAGGTCTCTAGACACTCTTCCTCTGGGATGTGCCCCCCACAGGATGGCACTGTGTGTCTGTTGAGAACAGCACAACACACGCACCCCCAAGCACAACAAACACTGTGTGTCTGTAGAGTGTATAATATTGGCGGGTCTACTACCGGTACATGGGGGTTTACTGTATGCCTTGGCACTCACATTCTTATATACCAATCCTGAATCCAGGCTGCATTCTGAGATACATGCACACACAAAGAACAAAAACCAATCACTTCTCGCTCATGCCCTACCTACCACCACCACTTTCCACATTGCTCATTTCCTCAGCCTGCCTGACCGCCTCCCTCGTCACGTCCCTAAGTTCCAGCTCCACCTCCTCCTCTAAGTCAGGCCTCATCTCAGCACACCTCTCCACACACCGCACTCCCACTCGCACCACCCTCCGCGCTAGCCCCAAATCCCACCGCCCTGCTCTCTTATCCAGCCTGGCAGTGAACAGCGCCACAGCAACTTCCACGTCACGCGGGCGGCCGGGCGGCGTGGCTTGCGCGAGAATGTCATGGACAGAGCGAGAGGAGGTGAACCCAGTGAGCAGCATGAGGAGGAGGATACCAAAGGAGTACACATCGGAGCGAGGGGAGAGCTCAAACGAAGCTATGGCTTCTGGGGCGATGAACCCCACAGTGCCGCGCACGCGGTGGGTCTTGACGGACGTGGCAAAGGGGTTGGCGAGCGCACATGCGATGCCCACGTCGGCAATCTTGCTGCAGTCGTGTGCAGAGAGCAGAATGTTGTCGGGCTTGAGGTCCCGGTGGATCATGGGCGGTTGGCTGCGGTGCAGGTACAGCAGGGCAGATGCAATCTCATGAGCAATGCGCACGCGGTGCTGCCACAGGAGAGGCCGCAGGGCGGGGGTGTCGGGTGCAGGAGAGGGCACAGCAGGAGAGGGTTTGCTATTGCCGTTACTGCTGCTGCTGCTCCTGCTGTTGCCGCTGCTCACGGCGAGTGCTTGTTGTACTAGTCTCTGCTGGAGGCTACCCCCCGCCATGTACTCATAGACGAGAGAGCAGTCGTCAGGGCAGCACCCGATGAGCTGCACGATGTGCTCATGCTTCACACGGCTCAGCACCTCCACCTCCCTCTCAAAGCTCTCCACGCCACTGCTCTCCTCCCCCTCCGCCTCCCACACCATGCCCCCTCCCCCCCGCCGCTCCTCCCTCTGTTGCTCACCCACTCCCACTGATCCCACCGCCCCCGCTGCTCCCGCTGCAGCGCGGGCCTTCATGCGTTTGACAGCCACAGCAACGCCGTCATCCAGTTCCCCACGGTACACGGGGCCGTACGCGCCCTGCCCCAGTAGGCGGTCGGGGTGGAAGGACAGGGTGGCGGCAGCGAGATCTTCGGGTGAGAAGAGGCGGCAAGGGGGGTGTGCGGAGGAGAGGCGCAGCTTCACCCGCCGCCACCGCCGCCCGGCCCTCCAGCCTGGAGGCGCGTTGCTGCTTGCACAGCTGCTGCTGCTGCTGCTGCTGCTGCTGCTACCGCCGTTGCAGCTGCTGGTGCCGTTGCTGCTGCTCATTGTGCTGCTCTTGCCATGGGTGCTGGTACTGGTGGTGCTGGAGCTGGAGTTGTTCTGGATGGCACCGGCAGCTCCTGTGGAGGTTGTGCGTGTGCAGTTTTGGGGGAGAGGCTGCTGAGTGGCGGTGGGGGTCGTGGGGTTGCTGGGAACGTTTCGTGTGGGCGTGGCGTCAGAAGGATGGGCGCGGGAGGGGAGAGCTGAGCGAGCAGCAGCAGGGGAGGTGCGAGAGGAGGAGTGTGAGGGGAAGAGGAACGAGGAGGGACGGATCTGCGGGAGAGAGAGCGCGGGCATGCCTCTCTCACCATTCCCCGTGCTGCTGCTACTGGCGCTCGTGTTATCAACAGCACCACTGGCATCGCATGCAGAAGAAGATGAGTCAGCAGAGGAAGAGACGGAGGTTGAGGAGGAGGAGGAGGCAGGAGGGAAGGGCTGGTCCATGAGCATTACCCTGCGACTACCCATGTACCCGTTGCTGCTGCGAGGCCTGCCACCACTGTAGCTGCTACCGCCGCTGCTGCTGCCGCCGGCTCTGCTGCTCGTCCCACCCATACTGATGGATCTCAGGGTACCCTCGCTGCCACTGCTTCTCATGTTGCTGCTGCTGCTCGTGCTGCTGCTGCTGGGTGGTGCCTTGTTCTGGCTGGCACTCCCGTTGGGTGCTGCGTGGCTGTGCCTGGTGGAAGAGTCCTCGTGTGAGCGGTGGGGGGCATGCTGCGAGGGCAAGCGCAGGTTCACATTCACGCTGCGGCTCAGCGCTCTCACCATGCTCATGCGCGCCCCCGCCACTCCCGCCCCCACCACCACCGCCACCGGGCCCCCCTTGCCTCCCTTGCTTCCAAACCACCCGTCCCCTCCTCCTCCCCCCATTCCTTCCCCCATCCCTCCCCCACTCCTCTCACTGCACATGCTTCTCGTGCTGCCACCAGCACTGATGGTGCTGGCAGTGCCCCATGTGTCGGTGGTGATCCCAGACAGCACGCTGCTCCGGCTGCCCGTGCTCCTGTGCCGCGGATCGCTGCCTTGGCTGCACGCGCTGCAGCTGCCACTCACACTCGCCGCGTCGTCACATGCGCATGTACATGGGCACGTGCATGCATCGCCAGTGCCACCCTCGCACGCACCACATGACATGACACATGACCCGTCATTGCCATCCCTCTCCTCCAGCCTTCCCATCGAGTTCAAATCTGTGCTTGCCTTGGCGTGCCACCTGTGCGAGCACTCTGTCTCTGCAGAGAGAGTGGATATGCGTTCGCTCACATGCCCATTCCCATGCCCATTCTCATGCCCATGTCCCAGCCCGGCACCACCAGCAGTGCCACCGCCTTGTGCTGACACCATACCATGCCCTCCCGCACCGCGCCCACTGCCGCTGCCACTACCAGCCGCGCTGCACTCTGTACACGCACCGCCCTGGGCAGCTGCAGGGGCATGGCGGCATGGCGATGATGACTCGTGTGGCGCCTCAGCAATGGGTGCACACGGCCCCAGCAGCCAGTGCTGCTCTGCTCCACGCTCTGCTGCCCGCGCTCCCTCCCATGTCTTGTCACTCTTTGACCTTGCGTAACGAGCCGCATGACTCAAACCTGCCTCATCTCCCTTCTCTGCCCCCTCCGCCTCCTCTCCCCTCTCTCTCCCCCCGCCTACTCTCTCCCTCATTGACTGTGCTCGCACCGCACAACCTGGACCCCTGACCCCTTCGCCCTTTCCTCTGCCACGTGGCATTGCTGTGCCTGACGGCTGCAAGCATCGCTGTGCTGGTTGCGCTCCCGGCATGTGCTGTCCGTTGCTGGACGGTGCTGCTGTGCTCTCCTGTCGCTGAAGAGAGAGTGCTGACGTGGCATCCACTTGGGCAGGAGCTGCTGACGTGGCAGGCAGGTTGGAGGAGGTTGTGGAGGCGGGAGGAGGGTGAGGCGAGGGGGAAGTGGCAGGCGGGCGATGGAGGTGAGAGGTGGCCCTGTTGGGCCGAAACGCCTGATGGGGGCAGAGGGCGGGATACATACAGCAAGGGATGAGGTACGACAGAGACCAATGGCATGGGCGTGGACGTGGGCATGGGCATGTGCGAGAATATTGGAAAAGACAGTACCATTCTCGCGTTGCACACACGCACAGGGACCAGCACCCTAAAGTGTGTGTGCCTTGTGCCACGCCCCTGCAGCACCTCACGCCATTCCCATTGCACCCTCTACCCAGCACACCACGTGAGTCCCAACCTCCCTCTGTCAGCCCCTCGCACCTCGCGTGCCCCGCTCACCCTGCGTGCCCCGCTCACCGCGCGTGTCCTGTGTGCGGGCCAGTTCTCGAACGTGTCCAGGGATGTCGCCCGGCTCGCCACCACTCGTCGCCCCAACTTGCCCGCACCAGCAGCAGCAGATGCAGAGGTGTCATTGGAAGCACGGGAAGCAAGAGGGCCGGTGACCATGCTCTTGCTGCGCGGCATCACACGGCTCCCCCTCCCTGCCCTGCTGCCAACGCCATCCCCCTCGCCTGCTCCTCCCGCCTCTGCTGCCACGTCTGCTCCCCTCCCCGCATCAACACTCCCTTCGCCTGCCTTCGCCCCCTCCTCACTCCCCGCGCCCTCCCCGCCCTCCTCCTCCTCGTCCTCGTCCTCGTCGCTCAGTTGCTGCAGCTCCTGCATTAGCATCAGCCGCGCAACAGACGCCGCCGCATGCGCGTGTACGTGCGCCGCGTGCGATGCGGCCGCTTCCGCACCCACTTCCCCTTTCATTCCCCCCCCGCTTCCCCACCCAGCCTCGTCTCTGCATGCTCTGGCCTGTCCCTGCCACGCCGCCCTCCCCCGCTCGCCCTCCGCACATGCCACCCGTGTAGTCACCCGCGCTGCTTCACTCGCACCCTCCCCGCAGACCGCTTCAATCACCACCTCCCCGTTACCCCTCTGCTCCCCACCGACTCCGTTCCTCCCCCCTGTGACTGCTGCTGCTCCTCCCCTCCTCCCCTCGCACTCCTGTTCAGACGCTGCGCGCCCTCCTCCATCTTCCCCGCCCTCCCTCACGCCTCTTCCCTCCGCCTCCGCACCGCCCCTCTCCCCCGCTCCGTCCGCCACCACCAATGCCCCCCGCTGCACTGCCCCTTCGCTCCCCGCGCTGCTCCTTTCCGCCGTGAGCCAGCGCCCTTCAGCGCCGTTCCCCCCATGTGCTTCTCTGGCGTTCCCCCCATGCACCGCGCTCCTCTCCCTCCCGCTCTGCTCCGTGGACGTCACAGCCTCGCCGCCAGCCCCACCGGCACCAGAAGCGGCAGCGGCAGCGGCAGCACCAGTGGCAGCAGCACGCTCGCCAGTCGCGTGCGTCCTCCCTCTAGACCCGACAGTTGCTGCCGGCCCTCTGCCCCGTTCCGCGCCGCGTGGGGTACTGTGCGCGGCGCTGCTGGCTTGCGCCGGAGGCGGAGCTGCTGCTGCGGGCGGGGAGTAAGGGAGAGATGCAGGCGGAGCACGCGCGGGGGGTGGCGGTGTTGGCGCAGGTTGGGTGGGGGGCGACGAGCGCGCGGGAACGGGTGGGGACAGCGCATTCGGTGGCAGGGAAAAGGAGTGCATGTAGCTGGGAGGGCGCGGGGAAGACGGAGAAGCGGACGGCGGCGGAGTGGCGCGTGGCGGAGAAACGGGAGGAGGAGAGGCGGATGATAAGGAGGGCGGAGAGGCGCGCGGAGAGGCGAGCGGAGAGGCGCGCGGAGAGGCGAGCGGAGAGGAACGAGGAGACGCGCGCGGAGCGGCGGATGGCGGAGCTGGGGAATACGGTTGGTACGAGCCTGGGCATGCCTGCGCGCACGAATCACTCCGCGGACCATCGGCGCTGCTCTGCGCGCCGTCCGTCGCGACAACCCGCGCCCTCCCCCTTCCTGCCTCCGCGCCTCTTCCTCTCCCCCTTCCTCGCGCTACCATCCCTCCGCCCCGGCCTGCAGCGCCCGATACCGCAGTCCCCGCGCCCCGTTCCGCCGTGCGCGGAACCACGCACGACTGCGCGCGTCTGAGCGCCCTCTCCTGTCCGCCAGACGCCTCAGCGAATCTATTCCCCCCCAACGCCTTGTCTCCGCTTGGAAATCTCCTCTGCACGCTATCTACTTCCCTCGCCGGCTGTAGCGGCGGGCCTGAGTGTGGATTGCCGGCTAGTTGCGGAGGATGGTGACTGAGGGGTGCTATCGCGGGTTCGGGTCGAGAGACGGGGACCCTTGTGCGGGAAGCAAGGGACTGCTGCGACAGCTGCGATTGCTGTGAGTGCTGCGACCGCTGCGGCTGCGTCGACTGCTCCGACTTCGCTTGTTGCAACTGATGCGACTGCTGCGATCGCGATTGTTGCGATTGTTGCGACTGATGCGCTTCCTGCGATTGATGCGCCTGCTGCAACTGCGACTGATGTAACTGTTGCGATTGATGCGCCTGCTGCGACTGCTGTGACTGCGACTGATGTAACGACTGATGCGACTGTTGCGGTGGAAGTATGGACTCGTCGATGGGCCGGCGTCCCTCTGAGCGGCTAATAAGAAGAACGGCGTCCGTGAGGCCGCGGGTGGGGATGATGCGCGCATTAGGAGCAGCGCCGGGCATAGCGGCAGTCATGGAGTTACGCCGACACAGCTGCTTGCCACGTGCTGCTGGTGCCGCTGCTGCGGCTGCAGCTGCCTCTGTGCGGCACAATCCGCGCCACACTCCGCGCGGCTTCGGTACCACCATGTCGTTCACCCGCCCCAGCCGACCCCTCCGCTTGCCCCGCTTGCCCCGCTTGCGCCCTTGGAATGCCCCACTCGCGCCGTTCCTCCCGCCCGCCCTCGCTTAGACGGCGCTCCCTAGCAGCGCGGGGCGACGCACTCGCGGAGTGGGGATTGGCGCTGCTAGTACGTTGGGCGCCGGCGGCGGAGCTAAGGGCTGCGGGAATGGGGGGCGAGGCGGGGGAAAAGCTGTGTCGGCGGGTGCAGTTGCGGGGGGGAGTTCTCCGACTCGGGGTGGAGGGGGAGAGGGGAGGGCAGCTAGCTGCTGCAGTCGACACGTCACTCCCGGCGAATCTAGGTGATCGCACAGAGCCTCCCTCTGGTGGTGCGTTCCGCCTAGGGGAGCGCGCCCCAGCTGCTGGAGGGCATGGCCGCACGGCGGTGTTCGCGCGAGGAGAATGCGGAAGGAGTGGGCCGTTGGGATGCTTGGGAGAAACGCACGCGGCTTGCGGAGCATCGGTGGGCGAACAAGAGCCGTCCATCCGCGCAGATCAGACTAGTATATATGACTGAGAACCTTGCGAACCTCTGATGTCGATCCTGTGTCAATGTGTGTACACATTAACTCGCTCTCACGTGTCGACTGCGAGGTCAATCACTCGATAAAGGCTGTTATGGTGTGCATTGTATGATATGGTATGACTGGGTGCTATGGTCTGGTGCGTGCGTGATGCGTTGACGCTGACACAGCAAACGCTGAATAGCTCTGGCAGCCGAACTGCAGAGTCTGTGAGATTCCAGAGGGGAGAGGTGTTCGGGCTGTGTTCCCTGATGCCTAGGTGAGAGCAGTGCTGTCAGTGTACTCCGCGAGTGTGAGTGAAAGTTGGAGAAGGGAGGCACATCCAATCCAATGCCAGTTCACTTGGGTGTTGGTGGTGTGGTGTCTGTCTGTGATGCACTCCCACCTTGCACAGGTGACTGACGGCCGTTACAGTACAGCAGGCTTGATTGGGAAGAAGAGAGAGACATCACAGCCTGCTGTGGTGTTGACTACAGTAGAGAGAGACATCACATCACAGCCTTGTCCTTGTGCTAGGTCTTCTTCAGATGAGGACTGTGTGCACAGTGCACCCGAGCAAGTCTGCTGCGAGCCAAGCCATTTGGCTTGGTTTGGTTGGAGAGACGAATGACCATGTCGCTAGGCAGTACAGTAGGCTCAGCATGGGTACTGCCCCAGCAACGTGTTGGTGCTTGTCCTTTCCCTGATGGTCGTCAAACGTTGAAACCACCATCCATACATGTCGCTTCAATCCCACTTCAAGGGAAAGGTCTGCAATCACACGCACTTTTCCGGCGCACTGTATTACTGTACCGTATAAGGTGTACACCATGGTACGGGTGCTGTACCATGGGAAGTGTGGGCTATTGTACAAGGAAATATGCCATTCGTAACCATCATGGGACTCGAAAACATGTGTGGTAAAAAAATAAAGGGTACGGTCACTGCAAAGGGTGTTTTCACGCGACTCATAAAGCGTTTCACGGAATCAGTCACAATCAACTGGTAAAATAAAACGCGAATGGTCACGGATGAAACTCCCGCCAAAACAAAATGAAACCCAAAAAGAATCTGGATGCATTTTCGGATTATCAACCCTAAACACGTAACTCGCCAGGTGTTTAGGGTTGATCCGTTCCCAAACCGCACCCGATTCCGATTGGGTTTTAGTTTTTTTACAATTTCGCAGATTGGTTGGGCGCGAGCGGGAATTTTGTTAAGTTTCAAGTTTTTTGGCGGGAGTTACATGCGTGACCATTCGCGTGATTTTTTTCCAGTTTTTAGTGACTGAATATGTGACCCCGCTTACCAAACCCGTCAGAAAACCCGATACACTGACCGTACGCGTTTTTGTTTTACCATTCACGTTATCGAGTCCCAAGTTGGTTACTTGTGGCATATTTTCCCATTGTACAATGCCTGCGCAGGACACTGAATGTTTGGAAAACAGTGTATCAAAGTGTAGACGAAACTCGTGTATGATGCAGCAGAAAGAATAGCAGCACCCCCACCCGGGAACATGATTGGGGTCGCTTCTGGAAATCGGTAGGAGGATTTATTGACGCGCCCCTAGTTTCGTAACCCGAGTGAAGGGTGTCATGCAAGTCAGGTGACGGAGTGACTCCAAAATCACAAGTAGGTTTTTAGGGGGGGTTTTCAGCTTAGCAGGGAGGGGTATCCCGACCCCTCCGCTTTCAGGTTAGGGGTAGCGCTTTCTGCGCACAGTTTCCTCTAAAGTCCGGGCTAGGGGGGGAGAGTTATTGTTCAGATTAGGGACTCGAGCTCTCAATGAGCCACGTTTCCCAGTTCTCACAGAGAGCTCACTGTAGGTGTTCAAATCACAGATTCTCCACTGCTCTGGTTTGTCGTTTCTACTCAATATATTACACTCGAAATACCCCAACGGACACGTGAGCAAAAAAAATAAACCCCAGTCGGTAAGGCATCCGGTCAGCGAGGCATCAACCCTAAACACCTTGTGGCATGGTGTTTAGGGTTGATGCCTCCCTCTGACGCATTTTAGGGAGGAATCAACCCTAAACACGGGACCCCTCTTTCTTGTTAGGGTTGATGCCTCCCGAGTCGCACCCCTTCCCGATTGGGTTTATTTTGTTTCGGTCAGGAAGGGTGCACATATTCTCAGGGTTTCGGGTGCAATGTAATTTGGACGAGAAAAAAAAAAACAACGGCCACACAGCTTTGGGAACAGTGGGCTGACGAGCTAGCCTGGATTCGGTAGAAAAGACAAACAAGCGCAGTGCAGAATCTGAGATTGTAGATGTACAGTGAGAAAGCTGTGTAGGACTAACCACGTGGCTCATTGAGAGCTCGACTCCCTAACCTGAACAATAACCCTCCCCCCCTAGCCCAGACTTTTGCGGAAACTGTGCGCAGTTTGCGCTGTCCGTACCCTGAAAGCGGAAGGGTCCAGATACCTGTCCCCGCTAAGCTGAAAACCCCTTTAGGGGCACTCTCGTCAGGAAAGTACAGAAGTCTTGCTAACGAAACCGTCGCTGCCATGCACAGTACATCTTGCAACACAGCAACTCCTGACCTAATGGGTGCGCCTGACAACACATCGGATTCAGGGTCCAACTCAGGCAGTGCTGATATGCATTCGTTACGTCCCCCAACCCGGAGACTCTCATTGGAGACTCTCATTTGAGTTGTACAAAAGAAGAGTACTGTACGCAGAATGCAATATCGCGGAAGTCGGCGGACCGAGCCTGAACTTCGAAAAATTGGAATTGTACGAGTACGGAGTGCCTGAGCAAGGAATTAGGAAAAATCCTTACAAACTGCGTCCAGATTTATGAAGAAGTATTGTTACGTGTGCAATTGATGAAGCTAGCTAGGATTGCACTAAAGAGTCTAGAGGAGTAAAATGCGATGCGAGCTAAGGAATGAGCGAACAATTATAGCGAGAACAGTTGAACAGTAACACGGGCATACCAGCTAACTTTGTTTGATGCTGGAAGCGAGGCTCGGGCTAGTCCTGAAGCGTAGGCTGATTCGGCCAATTCCTGCAATGTGGGGTTTGGCTCAATTTTTGCGCGAAGTGGCGAACATCGCTATTGGTATGATGAGCTGACTGTAGGCGTATTTCGAATTGTTCCCATAGGTCTTTCAAGAATGTGTTAATACGAGTCTCTGATGATGGCTGCTGGTGTCTCGTGAAGTCAAACGAGGCTGTGATGAACAAGCGAGGGCTCTCTTCGGCTAAGATTGATTTCTTGCACGTAGCGAAGTTAGCAATTTTGGACAACCTATCAACGATGACCATGACCGCGCAGTTACGACCGAGGTTCGTCGATAACCCATTGACAAAAATCCATGCTCACTTGCTACCAGACGTGTTCGCGTGATGGTATCGGCTGGAGATGCCCCACTGGTTTTTTCCGCTACGACTTCATCACACGTGGGGCACGAGAAGTAGCTCCTGGCAATTGTAGTACTGCTGCAGTTGCTATCTTGTATTTTCTACCATGAAGTGACACGATGTAATTTCGTCATATGCCTCTTGCACTAACAACTCATGTAGAAGTGAGTGTGCTGGTACCCAGATGCGATTGCTATATGATTTTGTTAGGAGAATGAACGAGGAATGAAAATGACTAACAGCAGGATGGGTACAAGTGCTAACCCTAATTGGGTTGTACCCCATATGGGCTACCCCACTACAGCCTACACAATGAGCAACATATAAGTTTGACACACCCCCATAGGCAAAGTGGGGGAGAACAAGAGGTCACTAGACAGGTCAAGAAAAGCAAAGCAAGCTCAGGGTGGATCACAAAATCACCACGCAGTCTGAGCACACGCAAATGGCCACAAGACCAGTTCACATGCAGAGTTATATATTTACACACATATATATAGGAGAACAAGCACTACAGCGATCACAACCTAGCAAATGTAAGCATGCAGGTATATGTTGTGAAGAATAGTAGGCATAACGAGGAGCCATAGCTAGGTAAGCCCTAGCTAGGCAAGTGAAAGTTTAGGCAAAAGAGGAGGTTCACTAGCAGCAGTTGGGATACATATAGCAAACCCTAAATGGGTTGTACCCGCTATAGAGCACCCCACTACAGGCTAGAGAATAACATTCTGACATATGTATATAGATCACAGTACAAGCAAAGTCAAGAAGTGAGCAAGTGAGGCAAAGTAGGCACAAGGCCTAGAACAGTACAGAAACGCTGATGATCACAAGGCTGAAGTGCCTTGGTGAAGATTCTTTTAGGGCAGAGAAGGTAGCATGCTCTTCCCCCCACCCCCACGTGTAATTAACTCCCTTGCTTAGCAGGTCGGTCAGTGGGGCAGTCAACTTCGCCATGTTGGGGATAAACTCACGAACGTAGTTGATGAAACCCAAAAATTCTGCAGCTCGGCCAGGTTTATCGTGGGTGACAGGCCTGAACTGTCGCGATCCTTTTCGGGTCTATCTCTATTATCTGAAATCCAGTGACCCAAAAATCATAGTTTGTCCTGTAAACGCTCACACTTAGGCATATTCGGGCTTTGTCATGTCATTGATCTACGCGTCACAAACATGAAAAAACCGAGTTGCACATGCTAAAGCCTGAGTTGCACGGAAATGTTTGTTAATCCCAGTGTCACACACGATGTACTGTATGCAACACTGCAAATTTATATTAACAGTGACTGAAGCGTCACTGATAATGCTATGTCTATATCACAAGCATCGACGAATAATGTTTCAATTTGTCTTCAACCAGTTGTGGGCATCAGGTTTTTTTTTTTTTTTTTTTTTTTTTTTTTTTTTTTTTTTTGCAGTGTGTATGTTGTTGTTTGAACCTTTCGGTGCATGCATTTTGACATTTCAAGCCGCTCTCAAAAGTTGTGCGACGATGATAACAGGTCGACGATTTTGACGGAAATCATGGCAGCTAGTCACAAAATTAATATGTATCGCACATTCACGGTCCATATTTCAGACACATGACAACAAATGCAGATTTTGTGCCTCACAATCGTTTGTGACACGCAGAACAAGGATATGTCAAGGCCCAAATAAACCCTCAGATGATTTTGTCAATAGGCGGTTCTCGGCTAAAGTCCTAAAAACAGCTTTGACGTCCAAGTTAACTAGTGAAGGAATTCAGACTTCTGCTACGATACATTCATACACGTCTAGTTTCTAAAACGATCCTAGGGCTATTCTCTACCCAGTAGGTCTGAGGAAGTCGGACAGAGCCTATCTTTTATCTGTGCAATTAAACGAGCGAGTGACGATTGCACTATCGAGTCAAAGGAGTACAAATGTGAGCGAACATGTGAGCAAAAACAACAAACGGTAACGCGACGCGTTCGAGCTACCTAGTGCGATGCTGGCAGCAAGATTTGGGCTAGCCCAAAAACTTAGGCTGACTCGGCCCAGTCCAGCAGTGCCAGGTTTGGCGAAAGTGACGGTCGAATGTGGTGAAACACCGTTAATAGTAAACGGCGAAGAAATGGTCGGTCTTGTACTCGTTGCTGAGATGCTCAATAAGGAATGCTGAAAATTTCCTTGCACCACCCCCTTCCCCAAGAAGCCCCTCTGCTAAGCGAGTGAGTGTATATCGCAAAATCCCTCGCTTTACAGATACAGTTGGAGGATAGGGTTGTTTTTTATGCTGCCCAGTGGCACCCAACTGTTTTTTTGTGGGGGAATTCGATCCTACGAGATTCCCGGGGGTGGCGAATCCGATGGCTCAGAATTTTCTTTGGGCCGACGATGGGCTCCGATGCAGGTTGTGTCATTGATGGCGGATGATGTCGTGGCAGTTGGCTCATGGTTGGGATGTATGGGATACCAGTCAGCGGGTAACAGGAGATGGGCGATAACGGGCATATTTATATGGCTTATCGGAACGGGCCACGGTAGCGGGATCGTAATCTCAAGACGAAAGGTAGGTGTAGGTTCTGAGTGTCGAACAGAATGTAATCTCATGACTGGTACGTGACGGGATGGTGGTGGCGATCAACATTTCTCTTAGCAATGACATTTACTGTATTAATTGCCTTTGTTGCGTGTGTTCGAGCAGCCTCTAGAATCTCGGTGACCTGGTGCGCTCGTAGTGTCGGGTTGTCCGGGCTCGGTGTCATGGGCACTATAAGGTTCTGCCCTTGATTCATATATAACGTTGACTACTGAGTGGTTGCTGACATGGCGTTATTGTAGGCAAACTCGATCAACGCCAACCGTTGCTCCCATGTCGGAGGGTCATCACACATGGCACGGATCAGCTGCTCCATGGCCTGGTTCGTTCACTAAGTTTGTCCGTCGGTTTCGGGGTGGTACCACGAACTGAACTGTAGCCGAGTCCCAAACCATTCCCACAATTTTCCAGAAGTTGCTTGTGAACTTCATGTCCCTGTCGCTAATGATGGCGGCTGGAATCCCGTGCAGGCGAGCGATGGCTGCGATGAACAAGAGGGCAATTTATTCAGCCGAGATCGGTTTCTTGCATGTGGCAAAGTGAGCCATCTTCATCAACCGGTCAACCGCGACCGTGACTATTTCAATGTCACCGGGACTCGCGAGTAACTTTGTTACGAAATCCATAGTCCTCTGATGCCAGCTCGTTTGGGTGGCAGAATTGGTTGTGGTTGCCCCTCCTTCTTCTTTAGCAAACTTTTCATCGCTACTCTTCCCCTGCCACTGCTGCCCTGAGCCGCCTCATGCTACCGTACCTCTTTCCTGACCTTGCTGCCTTTCCCACCGTCGCTGACCTCATTACGCACCTCCGCACTAGTGACACTCGCTACCGCGCCGCCCTTCCTGCTGAGTTCTGCGCCAAGAACCCCCCCCCATGTACATCACTCTCTATTACATCGTCACACGCCTCCCTGACTCCCTTCGCGTAGTCAGGGACCACTACCTCTCGGTCTGTCCCACCACTCTCACTGTCGACCTCCTCGAGAAGTCCCTCCTGGCGGCGGAGAAGAGCATCGTCGCTGTAGGAGCCTCTCGTGGTGACCCTCGCACCCCCATCTTTGAGGGGTGTTCTCCTTCCCCCCTGCTGCCCTCTGTTGCCTCTGCTGCTGCTGCCGACCTGCTTGGTCTTGAGTCGGTCTGCGCGGCGTCTGCCCCTAGCGGGAGACGCCGCCCTGGCAGGGGCAAGGGGGGCAAGGGCGCGGGTGGAGCTGGCGGGGGCGGTGGAGGAGGCGGTGGAGGCGGAGGAGGGAGTGGGGGTGGCGGTGGGAGTGGTGGCGGGGGCGGTGGTGGAGGTGGCAGCAGCGGAGGAGGAGGCGTCGGTGGCGGCAGCGGTGGGAGCGGAGGCAGCGGTGGTGGTGGAGGTGGAGGCAGCGGTGGCGGAGGGGGTGGAGCTGGTCGGGGTGGTGCCCCGCAGCGTAGCGGCCCTAGTGGTGGCCAGCGTCAGCAGCAGCAGCAGCAGCAGCAGCGTTCGCGGGACATCCCCCCGCCCCACCAGCTCCGTGAGTGGTACACGCAGCGTCAGCGGGGTGGGGGTTTTGGTCCATGCACCTACGTCCTTCGTTCCGGTGACCGAGCGGGTGAGCAGTGTGGGGGTGCGCACCCCACTCAGCGCTGCTTTGCCCGCCTGACGGACGCTTGGCGTCAGCAGTTCCCCGAGGCCAGTGAGATTCCCCGTTGGGGAGAGCTGTCTAGGGCTGGCGTAGCTGTCTTTGATCTTGACTTTGATGCTATCCTTGCTGCCATGTATGCTGTGACTATTAGTGAGGAGGGTGACTGTTACCAGTGTTTCCCGCCCGACCCGGGCATTAGTACTGCTGCGCCAGGTACTTCTGCGGCTGCTGCTCTAGGTGCCAGTGCGTCTGCACTCTCAGGTACTGGTGAGGCTGCGCTCTCAGGTACTGCGTCGGCTTCGGCCTCCCTCACCTTCACACTTGACTCAGGGGCTTCTCGCTCCTTCTTTCGAGACCGCACCACACTCACGCCGCTTGGCCGGCCGGTTGCAGTCTCCCTGGCTGACCCCTCTGGGGGTCCTGTCCTCTCTCACTTCTCCACTGTCCTCCCGTGTCCGGCTGCCCCCTCGGGCACCTTGTCTGGTCTGTACCTCCCCTCGTTCTCGACGAACTTGGTGAGTGGTGCTGACTTGCAGGATGCGGGGGTTCACCAGTTTACTCCTGCGAGTCAGCGGGTGACCCACTGCTCGGATGCCCGCACAGGCCGACACCTGGCCACGTTCTCGCGTCGGCCAGGGTCGAGTCTCTACACACTGACCACTGCGTCTCCTCCTGTCCCTGCGTCTGGCCAGGTAGCTGCGTCGGGTCAGGTGTTTGCTGCTGCGTCCAGGTCTGGTCCTGAGTCTGCCCCCTGCTCGTGTCGCCGCCTGTCTCACGAGACTCTCCTGTGGCACCACCGCCTTGGCCACCCCTCCTTGCTTCGTCTTCGGGGCATGGCTTCCCGTGTCCTTGTCTCTGGTCTTCCCCGGTCTCTCCCTCCCCTCCCTTCGGGACCCGGACCTTCTTGTGTCCCCTGTGTCGAGGGGCGGCTTCGGGCTGCCCCTCACTCCTCTCAGTTTCCCCCGACAGAGGCTCCTCTGCAGACGCTTCACATGGACGTGTGGGGCCCCGCCCGCGTCCGTGGGCAGGGTCACGAGCGCTACTTCCTGCTGGTGGTTGACGATTACTCGCGTTACACCACAGTCTTCCCCTTGCGCAGCAAGGGTGATGTCACTGCGGTGTTGATCGACTGGATCCGCGCAGCTCGTCTCCAGCTCAGGGGGAGCTTCGGCTCGGACTTTCCTGTTCTGCGTCTGCACTCTGACCGAGGTGGAGAGTTCTCCTCTGGCCTTCTGCGAGCCTACTGTCGTGCACGAGGCATCCGCCAGACCTTTACGCTTCCGGACTCTCCACAGCAAAATGGGATTGCTGAGCGCCGCATTGGCATGGTCATGGACGTCGCTCGTACGTCCATGATGCATGCGGCTGCCCCCCATTTTCTGTGGCCGTTTGCGGTTCGGTACGCGGCGCATCAGATCAACCTTCACCCCAGGGTCTCCCGGCCGGAGACCTCCCCAGCTCTGCTGTGGACGGGGAAGGTCGGCGATGCGTCTGCGTTCCGTGTCTGGGGATCTCGGGCGTTTGTCCGCGACTTGTCTGCGGACAAGCTGTCCCCTCGTGCTGCTCCCTGTGTCTTCCTCGGCTTCCCCCCTGACGCTCCAGGGTGGCAGTTCTACCACCCCTCCTCTCGTCGTGTTCTGTCCTCCCAGGACGTCACGTTCGACGAGTCAGTCCCCTTCTACCGCCTCTTCCCCTACCGCACTCCTTCCCTCCCCCCGCCACCGCACTTCCTTGTGCCAGGTCCCCCCCCGGTAGACCCCCTTCCCCCTCAGGGTCCTGCCCCTTCAGGTGTGTCCCAGGTAGACGCAGTCGAGCCGGTCGAGGTTGCTGGTGACTCTGGTCCTGCTGCGGGTGCTGAGCCTGGGGGTGCTGAGTCTGGGGGTGCTGAGCCTGGGGGTACTGCGACTGGGGGTGCTGAGCCTGGGGGTGCGGAGTCTGGGAGTGCTGAGCCTGGGGGTGCTGCGACTGGGGGTGCTGAGCCTGGGGGTGCGGAGTCTGGGGGTGCTGAGCCGTGGGGTGCTGCTACTGGGGGTGCTGAGCCAGGGGGTGCTGCGTCTGGAGGTGCTGAGCCTGGAGCTGCGGAGCCTGCGGCCACTGGACCTCCCCTTGTGGCGTCTGGCGGTGCGGGACCTGGCGGTTCTCCGGGTGCTTCGCCTCGGCGGGAGCCCCTCTCTCCACAGGAGCTGCGCGAGTGGTTTGCCCGGCGCTGGAGGCGTGCTGCTGGAGCTGGAGGTTCTTCGGCTACTGAGGGTGCTGGTGCCGCGGGTCCCGGAGGTGCTGGAGCTGGAGCTGCTGAGGGCGTTGGTGCTGAGGCTACTGCTGTCGGTCCTGGAGGCGGTCCTGCTGGGGGTGCTACTGGTGCTGCTGGAGGTCCTGGAGCTGGAGGTGCTACTGGCGCTGGTGCTGCCGCTGGGGGTACTGGTGCTGTCCCTGCTGTGTCTGGAGTCGTCGCGCGGCCTAGACCGTACTTCGTTCCGCTCCTTCAGCAGGTTCTTGGTCTCCCGCCTTCTACTGGTCCTCCTCCTCCCTTAGAGTGTCCACAGCCTGTTCTGTCACAGTTACAGTTACAGCCGGCCTCCCCACTGCCCGCTCCTTCTCCCTACACTGGTCCTACTGGAGGTCTTGCTGAGCGTCGTGAGCCTGCGTCTCGCCCTGCGTCGCCTGTCCGTGCTGCTCGCACTAGTGGTCGTGGTTCGCGTCAGCGTCCTCCTCCTGTCCCTGGCACGCACCGGATGTCTCTGCGTCCGTCCACTGCTCCTCTGCGTGCCCCTTTGCCTTCTCCTCCTGAGTCCTCTCTTCCTGCTCTTCCTGACCCGGAGTCGGACTCTCTTCGTGCTGCCAGTCCTGCTGTCACACGTCTCCTTGCTACTGTCGTCACTGACCCCTCTTTTGAGTCCACTGCTGCGTCTGCGCTTGTTGCTGAGCTCGTCGACTTTGCTGCTCGCTGTCGTCTAGACTACGCTGCCGGTCTTGTTGCTGAGTCTGCGTCTGTCTGTCCTCCGTCCGTCGGGGGTGAGTGTGCTCTTGGCACGGACGTCCTTGAGGACAGGCAGGAGGAGTTCAGGTGTCTGGCTGCTGCTTCACCTCATCTCGCGTCCGTACTACTTGCCCCTGAGGGAGACCCGGATGCACTAGACATCCCGACTCCGCGCTCTTACGCGGAGGCCGTAGAGGGTCCCTACTCCTCTCAGTGGCAGGCAGCTATGGATGCAGAGATGGCGTCCTGGAAGTCCACAGGCACCTACGTTGACGCGGTTCCCCCTCCTGGGGCGAACATCGTCAGTGGCATGTGGATCTTCAGGGTGAAGCGGCCGCCGGGCTCTCCACCTGTCTTCAAGGCGCGGTACGTCGCTCGTGGCTTCAGTCAGCGGCAGGGAGTTGACTACTTTCAGACCTTCTCTCCCACCCCGAAGATGACCACTCTTCGGGTGCTGCTGCACATAGCCGCTCAGCGCGACTACGAGCTCCACTCTCTTGACTTCAGTACTGCTTTCTTGCAGGGTAGCCTGCACGAGGAGATCTGGCTGCGCCGTCCACCTGGCTTCACTGGGACTTTTCCTCCTGGCACCCAGTGGAGCCTCCGACGGCCAGTCTACGGTCTCCGCCAGGCACCGCGTGAGTGGCACGACACACTGAGGACTACGCTTGCGGCTCTTGGGTTTGCTCCCTCTACTGCTGACCCGTCGTTGTTTCTGCGCACCGACACTTCTTTGCCGCCGTTCTACGTCCTCGTGTACGTCGACGACTTGGTCTTTGCCACAGCTGACACTGCTGGACTAGCCTACGTGAAGTCCGAGCTGCAGAAGAGACACACGTGCACAGACCTCGGTGAACTGCGCAGCTACCTTGGCTTGCAGATCACTCGGGACAG
Organism: Closterium sp. Naga37s-1; assembly: GCA_947471745.1. NCBI lineage: Eukaryota > Viridiplantae > Streptophyta > Zygnematophyceae > Desmidiales > Closteriaceae > Closterium > Closterium sp. Naga37s-1. The sequence goes on along the minus strand of CANJKZ010000055.1, from coordinate 400,610 downwards.
AGCACGCCGCACCATTACCTTGACTCAGTCACACATGGTGCAGCAGGTCCTTCAACGCTTCGGCTTCACGTACTCCTCGCCTCAGGCCACTCCTCTGTCTACTCGCCACTCGCTCTCAGCTCTGCCTTCGGATGAGTCCGTAGAGTCGAGTGGCCCGTACCCAGAGCTTGTTGGCTGCCTCATGTACCTGATGACCTGCACACGACCTGACCTTGCATACCCTCTTAGCATTCTTTCACGCTATGTTGCTCCTGGGAGACACCGACCAGAGCACATGGCTGCAGCGAAGAGGGTGTTGCGCTACTTGTGCAGTACGTCGGGCATGGGGCTAGTGCTTGGAGGGCGGAGTCCAGTGGTCCTCACTGGGCACGCGGACGCTTCTTGGGCAGACGACCAGGCTACACAGCGGTCGTCGCAGGGTTACACCTTCAGTCTTGGTTCCGGCTCTGTCTCGTGGCGGGCTACTCGCTCGTCCTCTGTTCTCAGCTCCAGTTGTGAGGCTGAGATCTACGCCGGGGCCATGGCTGCACAGGAGCTTCGTTGGCTCACCTACCTGCTGACTGACCTTGGAGAGCCGCCTCGTTCTCCTCCAGTGTTGTACGTAGACAACAAGGCCATGCTGGCCTTGTGTCGAGAGCAGCGCTTGGAGCACAGAACGAAGCACATTGCTCTCCGTTACTTTCTTGCTCGTGAGCTGCAGCAGCGTGGTCAGTTGCGACTTGCGTACGTGGCCTCTGAGGCCAACACTGCTGATGTGTTCACCAAGGCACTTGCGCCTTGTGACCATCAGCGCTTCTGCACCCAGCTGGGTCTTGTACCTGTCTTGCCTCACTTGCTCTCTTCTTGACCTTGCTTGTACTGTCACATATATATTCCTGCTCTTGCTTGTCTAGCTCTATATATATATGTGTACTCCTGCATGTGAACTGGCCCTGTTGCCCTGTCGTTGTGCTCGGACTGTGTGGTGACTTTGTGATCCACCCTGAGCTTGCTCTGCTTTGCTTGACTGGTCTTGTGACCCCTTGTTCTCCCCCACTTTGCCTATGGGGGTGTGTCAGAACATATATATAGCTTATGCTGTTGTGTAGGCTATAGTGGGGTATCCCATAGGGGGTACAACCCAATTAGGGTTTCCCATATGTACTCACTTCATTCATAGTTCATTCATTCTCGTTCTACTTTTCTCAAGTAGTATGGCGTGCAGTTGGACAGTGCGGCGGTGAGGCGTCGGCGATATTTGGTGCACCTTGCTTGTATGTGACAGTGAAGAGGAAGTTGGACTCCATATAGTCCAACCAGCATAACGATCGTGGGTTGAGATTCGGTTGGGCGCGAAGGTATTGTAGCGAGTGATGGTTTCTCCGTACTCTCACGACTGATCTTGAACACGTGGACGATGGCGAGCATCTCGCGGTCGTGTATCGAGTAGTTGCTTTTGGGCAGGTGGACTTTGCGGGACTTGAACGCGATTGGCTGAAGGCCATTCGCGAAGTCCTGCAACCTTACGGCTCCAACGACGACGTCACTTGCATAAGTGACGAGCTCGAACGGACGGTCAGGATCAGCGATGTGCAGTACGGGCGGTGAGCACAAAAAACATTTCATGGCAAAGAAGGCAGCTTTCTCTTTCTCCCCCCACGTGTACCCAAACCCCTCCTCAACAGTTTGGACAGTGGGGCAGTATGTTTCGCCATGTCGGGGACGAATCGGCGCACGAAGTTGACGAACCCCAAGAAACTTTGCAGCTTGGTCAAATTGGTCGACATGTTCTAGGCTTGAATCTTCGCAATTGTTTTGGGGTTTATTTTCCACTCCGTCGGCCAAAACAATGAGGCCCCAAAACTCCAGTATCTCTAGTAGAGATTCACATTTGGACTCTTTTGTGAGCAGTTGGTTCTAAGCTAAAATCTTGAAATGGCTTCGATGCCTTGTAAATGTAGTGTCCTTTCAGGGTTGTAAATTTGTACATCGTGTAAGTAGATGATCATGGGTCGAAAAACTCCATTCATTGTCATTTGGAAGGTGGCGGAGGCGTTGGTGAGTCCGAAGGGCATGACTATTCGAATGTTCCGTAGTGGGTGCGGAAGGCGGTTTTTGGAGGGTGCGGAAGGTAGTTTTCGGACAGTCGGGCAATATGATGGCAACCCCCTCTGAGGTCGATTTTTTTAGAAAACGTGGGCTGTGCAAAGGTTGTTAGCCGGTTCATCGGCTCACAGAATGGGGTAACATGACTTAATCGTAATCTTGTTTAGTGCGTGGTAGTCAATACAAATGCGCCATCTTTGTTTTGGTCTGAATAGGATTGGCACGACGAATGGTGACGAACACGGGCAATTGATTTTTTTCTTGAGCGGATAATCTAGTTGCTTCAGAAGCTTGTTTAGTTCGAATTGGGTCAGTCTGAGGTGTCGTTGTATTGTCGGGTGTGTTCTCGGTTCCTATTGTCTGCTGTGGTCCTGTGGTCGCTGAGGTGGCAGTCCTTCCAGCAGGTTGTCGGGGAAGATTTCCTTGTACTGTTTCAGTAGCGCTGTTAGGTCATTAGGTACGTTTGCAAGTCCTTTATGAGAATCACCGGGCTGCTCTAATGCATCGGCTCCCCGGACGTCAACTGCGTGCATGTCAACTCCTCCCGCTACGACACGTTTCATTGTGATGTTGTTACCATTGAATCACATGCTGCAGTCACCCATCGTCCAGTCTATCCGTGGGTTGTGTTGTCGCAACCAATCGCGACTGAGAAAGTTACCATTGAGGGTCGTGGCCAGCATTTCTTAAGTGAAGGTGAAGTTACCCGCGCATCGAATCCGAACTCGGTCCATGTATCCCAGTATCGCCAATGGCGTGCAGTTGACTAGTCTTGTGTCGATCTTAGGTAAGCATCGTCTAGCGGCAGTTGCACTTTTCTAGCAGTGGTGGTATTAGTTGAGCTGTGACGAGCTCCTTTGTCTACAAATTTCTTAACTTAATTTGTGTGAATTTTTCCGCTAAGCAGTATGGGAATGTTTACCACTGGACCCTCCTTGTTCAGCCGAGTGTGGTCGACTACGTGAATCAGTACTTTCATTCGGCGAGGGTTGGTTAAGTCGGGCGAGCATCGTGACTTGTTCGTAGAGGGCATGTCTGCTAATGGCTTCCAGCGTTTCCCTGCTGCTTGGAGTGTTTCTACTGCTCGGCTTCCTTATCTCCCTTCTTCTCTGGGCAAACGCTTTTGCGGTGCCTGGCCTATTGCATGCAAAGGCCTTTAAGCGGTGAAGCAGCGGCATTAGTGGCGACGGCGCGTATCGTGTGAGAAAATAGTAGGAAGGAGATCAAGTTTAACTAGGGCCTAGGCTTAGGAGCCTAGGCCCAACTAGGATGTCGAGTAGTTTGTGCCTAGGGTGAGAGGCGAGAAAGTTGGAAAGGATGGTTTCACTATAGGTTTCGAAGAACATATAGCAAAGGAAACAAATAAGGTGCACCACCAAACAAAGTTTATAATAACTACACTAACTACAGCTACAGGCAGTTACAAATATAAGTTCTGACACTCCCCCATAACTGCCTGCATCAGGAGTTTGTGCAGAATACAACCTGCAGGGGTACACATGCAAAATAATAAACAAGCAACAGCAGGTACTGCAGGCGGGCTAACACTAGCTGGTCACCCCCTCCATCTCCTCACCCTCCTCCTTCCCTTCCCCCACACTGCTGCAGGAGCAGCAGAGAGGGGGGGGGAAGAGAGGAGAGGTGGAGGGACGGCTGCTGGTTGCCTCACACCCGCCACCCCGGTGCCACTCCCCCGTCTCCCCCACACCCTCACACCCTCCCCCCCAGCGGCAGCTGCAGCAGTGGGAACGAAAGGAGGAGGAGGGGAAGGGAAGGATACGACCCAACGCTCCAACACCCGCCACCCCCATACCCTCCCCCCCACGGCTGCAGGGAGACAAAGGAGGAGGGGGTGGGCGGGAAGAAAGCCGCAGAGCGGCTACAATGTGTCGGCGCAGGTAGGTCAGGGGCGGCTGCAGTGAGAGCAGGTGCGGAGAGGCGCGTCGTGTGCCACGGGGCGCACGACAGGTAAGTTTAAGGTAAGGGCACCGTCGTGTGCCTCGGGGCGCACGACGAGCAGGGCACCGTCGCGTGCCACGGGGCGCACGACGGGCAGGTTTAGGGCACCGTCGCGTGCCACGGGGCGCGCGACGGGCAGAGTAGGAGTCACTCGCCAACCGGGGGTGGGACAATAGAAAATCGCCACGCGCCCTAGGCGCGCGACCGGAAAAACGTAGCAGCGGAAGCATGAGGCGGGCCCACAGGCCAGGACGTAACTCGCTCTGATAGCATGAGAAAATAGTAGGAAGGAGATCAAGTTTAACTAGGGCCTAGGCTTAGGAGCCTAGGCCCAACTAGGATGTCGAGTAGTTTGTGCCTAGGGTGAGAGGCGAGAAAGTTGGAAAGGATGGTTTCACTATAGGTTTCGAAGAACATATAGCAAAGGGAACAAATAAGGTGCACCACCAAACAAAGTTTATAATAACTACACTAACTACAGCTACAGGCAGTTACAAATATAAGTTCTGACATCGTGGCGCTCTCATTTGTCCCATGAGCCCGGTGTCCCCACTTGTTGTAGGACCCTGTTCTCGGCCAGCAGAGAAAGTCGAGCATTTCCGACATAGCGAGAATGTCGTTGAAGTATGTGGTGCCGCGGAGTAGGACTTCTTTCGCGATTTCAGATTTTAGCCTTCCGACGTACCAATTGACTCGCTCCGCCTCGTGCACGCATTCGACCTGCTCACACAGTGCTAGGAATCTGTTGGTGTAGTCGTGGACGGATCCGAGTTGGCGCCAAGAGCGCAGTCTCCGGCGTGTGGAAATCGACGCCGCGATTGGCTCGAATCTCCCATACAGATCCGCGCACCACGCATCCACGTGCGATACTGGGTGATATCGCGATACGACAGTGCCCAAGAAATTTGGGGTCCGGAAGGCCCCTCCCTTGTGGTAGCAGCTCGTAGTCGCTCGACTTCGTGACGATGACAATGGGGGGGTCTTCGTAATAACGACACGACGTATCGTATCCTGCCCGCATCCGATGTGACATAATCTACATAGAAAATACGTCCATCGTGAAAAATCTACGATTAAACCGTCGGACCACCCAGTTGACGCAGGTCAAAGCACGGTGGATGCTGCAGTTTTCGCGGCATTAGCGAGAGAATTGTTGACTACGCCGTGTGTTGACGCGACCTTGGTCTCCTGTCGTAGTTGTCACTCCGGGGTGTGTTGTTTCGTGGTCGTCTCGTGTTTCTTTGCAGTTGTCCCACGCTCTTGTGTCGGGACGACGTTGGTGCTGCCTGTGCTGGTGTTGATTGTGTTTACGTCAGTGCCTGGTTCACGGTACATTGGAGAGATTCACGCTCTGTTGTTAGCGTCGCGATTTCTTCGGCTCTTTTGGGCTAGCCCCGAAGCATAGGCCAACGCGCGAATGTGGCGAAATCATATAGTTAGGTCGAGTGGAAGTGATGTTACTAGGAGAATGTCGAGATAAAAGTAGCAAGGGGCTGTACTCTCTAGGGAGTACCTCACTATGGCCTCGCATAACTAACCGGTATATCATTATAATTTGACACAACCCTGTCAAACTTCTATGCTATAGTCTGTGTAGGCTGTAGTGGGGTAGACTATATGGGGTACAACATTTCTAGGTTTTCCTACTTGTACCCACCTGCTTGCTAGTTCATTCATTCCTCATTCTTCACATGGTATAGAACAGGTTCCCTCGTGGGAACGCTTCTCAGGGCCCACCACCTAACTCGATCTTTTTTTCCTGCCCGAGGCGTGCCCCGTAGGCCGCCCCTCCCGTCGCGCCCTCCTAGAGGCCCCTCGCGCCACCCTTAGCGGCCCCGTCGCCGTCCTTAGCGACCCCGTCGCCGCCCCTTTAGGCCCCTCGCGGCCCCTTCACGGCCCCGTCGCCGCCGCTCTAGGCCCCGTCGCCGCCGCTCTAGGCCCCTCGCGGCCCCTTCACGGCCCCGTCGCCGCCGCTCTAGGCCCCGTCGCCGCCCCTATAGGCCCCTCGCGGCCCCTTCACGGCCCCGTCGCCGCCCCTAGCGGCCCCGTCGCCGCCCCTCTAGGCCCCTCGCGGCCCCTTCGCGGCCCCGTCGCCGCCACTTGCGGCCCCGTCGCCGCCCCCTCTAGGCCCCTTACGGCCCCTTCGCGGCCTCGTCGCCGCCCCTCTAGGCCCCTTGCGGCCCCTCTGCGGCCCCGTCGCCGCCCCTAGCGGCCCCGTCGCCGCCCCTGGAGGCCCCGTCGCCGCCCTTCGCGGCCACCTCGCCGCCCTTAGCGGCCCCGTCGCCGCCCCTAGCGGCCTCATCGCCGCCTCTACCGGCCCCGTCGCCGCCTCTACCGGCCCCGTCGCCGCCTCTACCGGCCCCTTCACCGCTGAGCCGCCCCGCAACTGAGCAGCCGAACCACCCAGCAGCCGAGCCGCCCAACAGCCGAGCCGCCGAGCCGCCCAGCAGCCGAGCCGCCGAGCCGCCGAGCCGCCCAGCAACCGAGCCGCCGAGCCGCCCAGCAGCCGAGCCGCCCAACAGCCGAGCCGCCGAGCCGCCCAGCAGCCGAGCCGCCGAGCCGCCCAGCAGCCGAGCCGCCGAGCCGCCCTGTCGTCGAGCCGCTACTGTTCCTACCGGCGCGCCCCGGCCCTACTTACTCGGACTGGTGAGATCACTCCCTGCTAGGCCACTGCAGTCATGGCTACCCCCAGTGTCCTTACCTTTGATGCTGAGGGTCGTGCTGTTGACTTTGAGGTCTGGGTCGATGACCTCCAGCTGTTCCTACAGTGCGATAGGGCAGACGGACTCTCCCTGTTCGATCTCACCTCTGGTGCCTCTCCTGCCCCGCCTGCTACTGCTGACAGCACTGTTCGCTCACAGTGGGCCACACGCGATGCTGCTGCCCGTCTTGCTGTGCGTCGCCACTTACCGACCACTGAGCGTGCGCACTTTAGCCAGTACAAGAGTGCTAAGACCTTGTACGACGCTGTAGTTGCACGCTACTCCTCCCCTGCCACTGCTGCGCTTAGCCGCCTCATGCTGCCGTACCTGTTCCCTGACCTTGCTGCCTTTCCCACAGTCGCTGACCTCATTACGCACCTTCGCACTAGTGACACTCGCTACCGCGCTGCGCTTCCTGCTGAGTTCTGTGCCAAGAACCCCCCCCCCATGTACATCACCCTCTACTACATAGTCACCCGGCTCCCTGACTCCCTTCGCTTAGTCAGGGACCACTTCCTCTCAGTTTGCCCCACCACACTCACCGTTGACCTCCTCGAGGAGCGCCTCCTAGCAGCAGAGAAGAGCATAGTCGCTGTAGGAGCCTCTCGTGGTGACCCTCGCACCCCCGTCTTTGAGGGGTGTTCCCCCTCCCCCCTCTTGCCCTCTGTTGCTTCTGCTGCTGCGGCCGACCTCGTTGGTTTCGAGTCGGTCGGCGCTGCGTCTGCCCCTAGCGGGAGACGCCGCACCGGCAAGGGCAAGGGGGGCAAGGGCGCTGGAGGGGCTGGCGGGGGCGGTGGAGGTGGTGGTGGAGGCAGTGGAGGGGGTGGGGGTGGTGGTGGGAGTGGTGGCGGGGGTGGAGGTGTCGGTGGCAGCAGTGGAGGCGGAGGAGGCGGCGGCGGTGGCGGAGGGAGCGGAGGCGGCGGAGGTGGCGGAGGCGGCGGAGGTGGCGGAGGCGGCGGAGGCAGCGGTGGAGCTGGTCTCGGCTCTGCGCAGAGGAGTGGCTCCGGTGGTGGTCCGCGCCAGCAGCAGCAGCGCAGTCGTGAGACCCCGTCCCCCCAGCTGCTTCGTGAGTGGTACGCTGGGCGTCAGCGAGGTGGGGGTACTGGTCCCTGCACCTACGTCCTCCGTACCGGCGACCGCGCTGGTGAGCAGTGCGGGGGCCCGCACTCCACCCAGCGCTGCTTCGGCCGCCTGACGGACGCGTGGCGTCACCAGTTCCCTGACGCCACTGAGATCCCTCGCTGGGGAGAGCTGTCTAGGGCGGGGGTTGCTATCTTTGATCTTGATTATGATGCTATTCTTGCTGCCATGTATGCTGTGTCTACTAGTGATGAGGGTGACTGTTACCTGTGTGTTCCGCCTGACCCGGGCATTGAGGCTGCTGCTCTAGGTGCTGGTGAGGCTGCTGCTCTAGGTGCTAGTGCGTCTGCTGCCCCAGGTGCTGGTGAGTCTGCTCTCTCAGGTACCACGTCGGCTCAGGCCTTACACACCTTCACCCTTGACTCGGGTGCTTCCCGCTCCTTCTTTCGAGACCGCACCACGCTTACGCCGCTTAGTCGGCCTGTTGCGGTCTCCCTGGCGGACCCCTCTGGGGGTCCTGTCCTTGCTAGCTTCTCCATTGTCTTACCGTGCCCGGCAGCCCCCTCTGGCACCCTGTCAGGTCTCTACCTCCCCTTGTTCTCTACGAACTTGGTGAGTGGAGCTGATCTACAGGATAGGGGGGTTGACCAGTTCACTCCTGCGAGTCAGCGGGTGACCCACTGCACGTGTGCTCGGACGGGCCGACACTTGGCCACGTTTACCCGTCGGCCGGGGTCGAGCCTGTACACACTGACTACTGAGTCTCCTCCGGTTGCTGAGTCTGGTCAGGTAGCTGCGTCGAGTCAGGTGTTTGCTGCAGCGTCCAGGTCTGGTCCTGAGTCTGCGCCCTGCTCGTGTCGTCTCCTGTCCCACCAGACTCTCCTCTGGCACCACCGCCTTGGTCACCCCTCCCTGCCTCGTCTCCGAGGCATGGCCTCCCGTGTCCTTGTCTCTGGTCTCCCCCGGTCCCTACCTCCCCTACCTCCGGGGCCTGCCCCTACCTGCGTCCCCTGCGTCGAGGGGCGACAGCGCGCCGCCCCTCACTCCTCCGAGTTTCCTCCGACAGAGGCTCCGCTGCAGACTCTTCACATGGACGTGTGGGGCCCCGCCCGCGTCCGTGGCCAGGGTCACGAGCGTTACTTCCTGCTGGTGGTTGACGACTACTCGCGTTTCACCATGGTGTTCCCCTTGCACAGCAAGGGTGACGTCGCTGAGGTGTTGATCGACTGGATCCGCGCAGCTCGTCTCCAGCTCAGAGAGAGTTTCGGCTCGGACTTTCCTGTTCTGCGTCTGCACTCTGACAGAGGCGGGGAGTTTTCCTCTGCCCGTCTGGGAGCCTTCTGTCGTGCACAGGGCATCCGCCAGACCTTCACGCTTCCTGCCTCTCCACAGCAAAATGGGATTGCTGAGCGCCGCATTGGCATGGTCATGGACGTCGCTCGTACGTCCATGATCCATGCGGCTGCCCCCTATTTTCTGTGGCCGTTTGCGGTTCAGTACGCAGCGCATCAGCTCAACCTTCAGCCCCGGGTCTCCTTGCCAGAGACCTCCCCCACCTTGCGGTGGACGGGGAAGGTTGGCGATGCGTCTGCGTTTCGGGTCTGGGGATCTCGGGCGTTTGTCCGCGACTTGTCTGCGGACAAGCTGTCCCCCCGTGCTGTTCCCTGCGTCTTCCTTGGCTTCCCCCCTGACGCGCCTGGTTGGTAGTTTTACCACCCCACCTCGCGCCGTGTTCTGTCCTCCCAGGACGTCACCTTCGACGAGTCGGTGCCTTACTACCGTCTCTTCCCCTACCGCACTGCGCCCCTCCCCCCGCCGCCGCTCTTCCTTGCGCCAGGTCCTCCCCCGGTAGACCCCCCCCCCCCTCAGGGTCCTGCCCCGTCAGGTGTGTCCCAGGTAGACGCAGTCGAGCCTGTCGAGGTAGCTGTTGACTCTGGTGCTGCTAGAGGTGCTGAGCCTGCGGGTGCCGGGTCTGGAGGTGCTGAGCCTGTGGGTGCGGAGCCTGGGGGTGCTGAGTCTGGGGGTGCTGAGCCTGGGGGTGCTGAGTCTCGGGGTGCTGAGCCTGGGGGTGCTGAGCCTGGGGGTGCGGAGCCTGGGGGTGCTGGGTCTGCTCGTGTGGCCTCTGGCGGTGCTTCGTCGAGGCGGGAGCCACTCTCTCCACAGGAGCTGCGCGAGTGGTTTGCCCGGCGCTGGAGCCGTGCTGCTGGGGCTGCTGGAGTTGGTCCTGCTGGAGGTACTACTGGAGCTGCTGGCGGTACTGGAGCTACCGGTCCTACTGGGGTTGGTGCTGCTGGAGCTGCTGGAGCTGGAGCTGCTGGGGGTGTTGGCGCTGGTGGTTCTGCTGGCGCTGGTGCGTCTGAGGGTGCTGGAGTTGGCGCTGTTGGAGCTGGAGGTGCTACTGGCGCTGGTGCTGCCGCTGGGAGTACTGGTGCTGTCCCTGCTGGGTCTGGAGGCGCTGCGCGGCCGCGGCTGTACTTCGTTCCGCTCCTTGAGCAGGTTCTTGGTCTCCCGCCCTCTACTGGTCCTGAGTCTGCTCCCTGCTCGTGTCGTCTCCTGTCCCACCGGACTCTCCTCTGGCACCACCGCCTTGGTCACCCCTCCCTGCCTCGTCTCCGAGGCATGGCCTCCCGTTACCTTGTCTCTGGTCTCCCCCAGTCCCTCCCTCCCCTCCCTCCGGGGCCTGCCCCTACCTGCGTTCCCTGCGTCGAGGGGCGGCAGCGCGCCGCTCCTCACTCCTCCGAGTTTCCTCCGACAGAGGCTCCGCTGCAGACTCTTCACATAGACGTGTGGGGCCCCGCCCGCGTCCGTGGCCAGGGTCACGAGCGTTACTTCCTGTTGGTGGTTGACGACTACTCGCGTTACACCACGGTGTTCCCCTAGCGTAGCAAGGGTGACGTCACTGAGGTGTTGATCGACTACACTGGTCCTACTGGAGGTCTTGCTGAGCGTCGTGAGTCTGCGTCTCGTCCTGCGTCTCGTCCTGCGTCGCCTGTTCGTGCTGCTCGCACTAGTGGTCGTGCTCCGCGTCCGCGTCCTCCTGCGGTCCCAGGCACACACCAGATGGCACTGCGTCCTTCCACTGCTCCTCTGCGTCTCCCGTTGCCGTCTCCTACAGAGTCCTCTCTTCCTGTTCTTGCTGACCCGGAGTCTGACTCTCTTCGTGCTGCCAGTCCTACTGTCACGCGTCTCCTGGCTACTGTTGTCACTGACCCTTCCTTTGAGTCCACTGCTGCGTCTGCCCTAGTTGCTGAGCTTGTCGACTTTGCTGCTCGCTGTCGTCTCGACTACTCTGCTAGTCTTGTTGCTGAGTCTGAGTCTGTCTGTCCTCCGTCCGTCGGGGGTGAGTGTGCTCTTAGCACGGACGTCCTTGAGGACAGGCAGGAGGAGTTCCAGTGTTTTGCTGCTGCTTTGCCTCATCTCGTGTCCACGCTGATTGCCCCTGAGAAAGACCCGGATGCACCAGACATCCCAACTCCTACTCCTCACAGTGGCAGTCAGCCATGGACGCAGAGATGGCTTCCTGGAAGTCCACAGGCACCTACGTCGACGAGGTTCCCCCACCTGGGGCGAACATCGTCAGTGGCATGTGGATTTTCAGGGTGAAGCGGCCGCCGGGTTCTCCGCCTATCTTCAAGGCGCGTTAGGTGGCTCGAGGCTTCAGTCAGCGGCAGGGAGTTGACTACTTTCAGACCTTCTCTCCCACCCCGAAGATGACCACTCTTCGGGTGCTGCTGCACATAGCCGCTCAGCGTGACTACGAGCTTAACTCTCTTGACTTTAGCACAGCTTTCCTGCAGGGCAGCCTGCACGAGGAGATCTGGCTGCGCCGCCCACCTGGCTTCACTGGGTCGTTTCCTCCTGGTACCCAGTGGAGCCTCCGGCGGCCAGTCTACGGTCTCTGCCAGGCGCCTCGTGAGTGGCACGACACACTGAGGACTACACTTGCGGCTCTTGGGTTTGCTCCTTCTACAGCCGACCCGTCGCTGTTTCTGCGCACCGACACCTCTTTGCCGCGATTCTACATCCTCGTGTACGTCGACGACTTGGTCTTTGCCACTGCTGACACTGCTGGACTCGCCCACGTGAAGTCCGAGCTGCAGAAGAGACACACGTGCACAGACCTGGGTGAACTGCGCAGCTACCTTGGCTTGCAGATCACCCGGGACAGAGCACAGCGCACCATTACCCTGACTCAGTCACACATGGTGCAGCAGGTCCTTCAGCGCTTCGACTTCACGTACTCCTCGCCTCAGGCCACTCCTCTGTCTACTCGCCACTCGCTCTCAGCTCTGCCTTCGGATGAGTCCGTAGAGCCGAGTGGCCCATACCCAGAGCTTGTTGGCTGCCTCATGTACCTGATGACCTGCACACGACCTGACCTTGCATACCCTCTTAGCATCTTGGCACGCTATGTTGCTCCTGGGAGACACCGACCAGAGCACATGGCTGCAGCGAAGAGGGTGTTGCGCTACTTGTGCAGTACGTCGGGCATGGGGCTTGTGCCCCGAGGGCGGAGTCCAGTGGTCCTCACAGGTCACGCAGACGCTTCTTGGGCTGACGACCAGGCTACGCAGCGGTCGTGACAGGGTTACACCTTCAGCCTTGGTTCCGGCTCTGTTTCGTGGCGGTCTACCCGCTCGTCTTCTGTTCTCGGCTCCAGCTGTGAGGCTGAGATCTACGCAGGGGCCATGGCTGCACAGGAGTTACGCTGGCTCACCTACCTGCTGACTGACTTGGGAGAGCCGCCTCGTTCTCCTCCAGTTCTGTACGTAGACAACAAGGCCATGCTGGCCTTGTGTCGGGAGCACAGACTGGAGCACAGAACGAAGCACATTGCTCTTCGCTACTTCCTTGCTCGTGAGCTGCAGCAGCGTGGTCAGCTGCGCCTTGCATACGTGGCCTCTCGGGCCAACACTGCTGATATCTTTACCAAGGCACTTCAGCCTTGTGATCATCAGCGCTTTTGTACGATGCTAGGTCTTGTGCCTACTTGGCCTCACTTGCTCATTTCTTGACCTTGCTTGTACTGTGATCTCTCTATACCTGCACTTGCCTGTTTACCTTTATATATGATCTTGCATGTGAACTGGCCTTTTGGCCTTGCTCTTGTGCTCGGATTGTTTGGTGACGTTGTGATCCACCCTGAGCTTGCTTTGCTTTGCTTGACTGGTCTTGTGACCTCTTGTTCTCCCCCACTTTGCCTATGGGGGTGTGTCAAACTTCTATGCTATAGTCTATGTAGGCTGTAGTGGGGTAGACTATATGGGGTACAACATTTCTAGGTTTTCCTACTTGTACCCACCTGCTTGCTAGTTCATTCATTCCTCATTCTTCACAAACCCCACAGGCTACGTGATGGGCATAAAAAACGAGCAAGAGAGACAAGTGCTCACAAGTCCAGGCAAGGAAAGCAACAAGGCAAGGCACGCAACTCAGGGTGGTACAACTAGCCAGCCTATGAGACAAACGGCCACAAGGCCGGTTCATTACTTCACACATGTAAATAGATAGCAAAGCAAGCAGAGCAAGAAACAAAATTCGAGTCTACAAAATACGAGAAACTGTCTGAACAAGGCCAAGTTGTGTACAGAACATGTGGTGGTCACCAGGCAAAAGGGCCTTGGTGAAAATTCGGCACTGTTTGTCGCCGAGGCCACAATGCCCAAGCGTGCCTAGTCGCGCCATAACAGCTCTCGCAGTAGGAAGTAACGCAAGTCAATCTTCTTCACTCTGCCCTCCAGTCGAGGCTTTTGACACAGGAGGACCATGGCCATGTTGTCAACAAACAAGGTTGGTGCAGAGCTAGGTCACTCACCTAGGTAAGTGAGCAACTAGGTTAACCGGAGAAACTCATGAGCAGCCATGGCACCAAAGCAGATCTCAGCCGCAGCAATGACGAGGCCACAGACGAAGGCCGACTAGATCTCCACGACACAACTCCAAAGCCCAAGCTAAAACAGTGTCCGTGAGTAGATCTGCCGGACTCCAAGTCGTCGGCGTAGGACGAGTCATAATGTCCGGTCAGTACCACTGACTCTCTCCCTCCAAGCACAAGCCTCATGCCTGATGTAGTCATCAGGTACTTCTCTACACTCACAGTAACTAATCAGTGAGGTTCGGACGAGTACAGGTCATCATGTACGTAGGGCAACCCACAAGCTCTGCGTAGGGACCACTAGACTCAAAAGGCTTGTCTGGAAGATGAGCAGTGAGTATGTGGTCAACAACAAGAGGAGTGAGCTGTGTGGTGGAGTACTGAAGCTCGAACCGCTGAAGAATCAGCTGCACCCTGTGTGACTAAGTTAGTGTGATGGTGAGAGCGGATGTGTCCCTAGTGACCTGCAAGCCTAGGAAGTGGTGCAGTTCGCCAAGGTCAATGAACATGTGTCTCTTCTGCATTTCAAACTTCACTTAAGCCAGAGCAACGTTGTATGATGTGGCGAAGACGAAATCGTTGACTTACACGAGGACGAAGAAGGGGATCGGACTAGTGAGTGCATATCGTAGTCTCACTGTGCTGCGACATGAAGTAACACCCGTTGAGTAGTCATCTTTGGGTTTCGAGGATCTCCTTAAAGCCCAAAAAAAAAAAAAAAACAAAAAAAAAAAGGGTTTCGAGGAGAAGGTCTAGAAGAAGTCTACTCCCTCACGTTGACTGAAGCATCTAGCCACATAGCGCGCCTCGAAGACAGGCGGTCATCTAGGCAACCGCATCGTGGCACAGAGATGGGGAGAAACGACTGCCAGAAACTCCAGCTCAAACTGCCCTATCCTCTAGGACGTCATAGCCAAGGGCAGACACACCCCCAGCTAAATAGAGGATAGGTAAGAGGAGCAGCCCCTAAGCGGGTGGCGTGTCAAGGCGACGGGTGGTGCCATAGTCAATGACATCATCAACAAGAGCTGAGATGGACGACGAAGAGGCAGTAGCGTCCATGACAAGAGAACACGTGAGACCACAGGACGAGCATTATGGTAGTAGTCAGTGATAAGTTGAGAGGAGTCTGTAAGAGATGACGCAGGAGGTGACGAGAGAACAGACTGAGGCGGAGAGGCAGACTAGAACGAAACAAGACTGAACGGAGGTCATAAAGAGGAGACGAGCAACGAGGGGTACAGCGAGTGGTCTGAGTGCGCGGGACAACAGGAGGAGGCGGCTGTGACCAAGAAGGAGAGAAAACAGCCGAGGACGAGTCCGGAGGAGGAAACGTAGGACGATAAATAGGAGGAGACAGTGAGCGGTGAGGAGGAGAGGAAGGAAGACCAAAGGTCGGATGTTCACTTACAGGTGGGGACAACCGCTACAATAGTGGTTGTTGCAGAGGCTGCAGTTGCTCCTGCTGATGCTGATCCTGCTCCTCCCAATTTGATGTATCAAATCCTTTGCTACAGGTGATGCTACCCGGACCACCAGGTCCCCACTGCTGCTTAGGGCGCCATTGCTGCCGAAGGCGCCACAACTGCTGAGGTTCCCACTGCTGAAAGTGTCGCTGCTGCTGCCCCTATTGCTGCACAACTCTAGCAGACGCCATGGTAAAGGCTAGTTGGGCATATGAGCGGCAGGCTAGGAGCAACTGGAGCTAGACACGGCTAGAGCAAGGAGCGGCTGGAGCGAGGAGCGGATGGAGCTAGGAGTGGCTGCAACTAGACACAGCCAGAGCTGCGAACAGCTGGAGCGAGAAGTAGCTGGAGCTAGGAGCGCCTGGAGCGAGGAGTGGCTAGAGCTAGACACGGCCGGAATGAGGAACGGCTGAAGCTAGACACGGCTGGAGCTAGAATCCCTAGGCTAGCACTGGGAACTGCTGGCGCTTGGAGCAGCTGGAGCAAGGAAAGGCTGGAGCTAGGAACGGCTGGAGCTAGGAGCAGCTGGAGAGAGTAACGGCTGGAGCTAGAAGCAGCTGGAGTTAGAAACGGTTGGAGGAAGTCACGGCCGGAGCTAAGATCAGCTTGAGCGAGACACGGCTGGAGCTAAGAGCTGCTGGAGCGGGACTAGGAACTACCGCGAAGAAACACCAGCCTAGGAACAGTCTACTAGGCAAGATGGGCTAGGAATGCCAATCGGGGCAAGAAACCGAAACTACATCAGGAAAAGTTACTGCGACTGCCTGCCTAGGGGTGCCAATGGCACGAGGCATGCACGAAGAAATGGGCACTGGTGGGGTGGGTTGGGGCGAGCACTGCTTGTGGTTGGTGCTACTGGTGCTATTGGCACTACTGGTGTCTGGCGATGGCGGCAGCGGAAGTTGCGTGCTTGGGAGCTGCTGTGTGCGCAGCTATTGCTGCTGAGAGGGGTTGTGGGCGGCTGGGAGGGGCTGTGGGCGGCTAGGAGGGGCCGTGGGCGGCTAGGAGGGGCTCTGGGCAGCTGGGAGGGGCTGTAGGCGGCTAGGAGGGGCTGTGGCCGGCTGTGAGGGGATGTAGGCGGCTAGGAGGGGCTGTGGGTGGCTGGGAGGGGCTGTGGGCAGGGCCCAAAATTGTTTTGGCCCACCTTGACTAATCAGGGTTTCAGGCCAGCTTACCCTGAATGATAGGGTAAAATTTTTCATGCCATGCCAAAAAAACCTAAAACAACTTGTACACTAATTATTACAGTGTAAAAATGTTCATTCCCTGTCTTATTGTTTTTTGGTAGTGCAGTAACTACCTGACGTGTCTCAGTTGGTTACATGTTTGGGTTCACCGTTCGTTTCAAGGACTCTACCTTGCTGCCAGATCATGTGGTGGATATCAGTTGCCTTGGCAAGGAATCAAGTGGGTTCTATATGTTTCCGTCATTGACCCGAAACAGCAGAGGGCACCGGCTATGGCGACTCATACGGTCGGACTTTCACAGAAGCGGCACAAATATGCTCGCGCTCTTCAGGATCGACCTGCAGCCAAGCTCGTGCCGCTGACCTTGGAGACTTTCGGTTGCCTCGGCCCCGCCTGTCAGAATGTTATTCTCTAGCCTGTAGTGGGGTGCTCTATAGCGAGTACAACCCATCTAGGGTTTGCTATATGTATCCTCATTGCTGCTAGTGAAACCACTTCTTCTCCTATTTCTCTTTCATATACCCTAAAACCTAGCTATGGCTTCTTAGCTTTAGCTCCTATCTTAACATGGTATCAGAGCTATACGCTCCTGGCCTGTGGGCCCACCTGCTTCCGCTGCCCTACTGTGTGTCGCGCGCCCCGTGGCGCGCGACCTCCTATTTTTCTTCCCGCCACGCGCTCCGGGCGCGTGGCGGTTTTTTGCCCGCCGTGCGTCCCGAGGCGCGCGGCGGGTTCCTGCTTCGTGCGGTGCCCTGCGGGCCCGCGCGCCGGCCCCTCCCGTCACCTCGTCGCGGCGCCTTGGGGGCCCGCGCGCCGGCCCCAACCGTCGCCTCGTCGCGGCGTTTTGGGGGCCCGCACGCTGGCCTCTCCCGTCGCCTCGTCGCGGCGCTTTGGGGGCCCGCGAGCCGGCCCCTCCCGTCGCCTCGTCGCGGCGCCTTGGGGACCCGCGAGCCGGCCCCTCCCGTCGCCTCGTCGCGGCGCCTTGGGGGCCGCGCGCCGGCCCCAACCGTCGCCTCGTCGCGGCGCCTTGGGGGCCCGCACGTGGTCCCCTCCCGTCGCCCGTCGAGGCGCTCTCGGGGGCCCGCGCGGCTCCCTAGCTCGTCGCCCGTCGGGGCGCCCTGGTGGCCGCGCCCTTCCCCTCCCCTCCCTCCTACCTTTCATCTGCAGCAACCCCCCCCCTGGAGCAGCCTGCAACTGCAGCAGCCGCCCCTGGAGCAGCCCGCACCTGCAGCAGCCGCCCCTGGAGCAGCCCGCACCTGCAGCAGCCGCCCCTGGAGCAGCCCGCACCTGCAGCGGCCGCCCCTGGAGCAGCCCGCACCTGCAGCCTGTCCCGTCCTCCCCCCCCCCCCCCCCGTGCATTCCGTGGTGCTGGGGGTGTGGGGTGCCGAGCATGGGGGTGGCGGGTGTGGGGGTGGCGGTTATGTGTTCCTCCCCTTGCTCCTCCTCCTCCCTTGTCTCCCACTGCTGCAGCTGTCGCTGAGGGGGGTGGGTGTGTGGGAGCCTAGGGTTTAGGGTTTAAGGGGGGTGCTGTGGGAGTGGAGCTAGGGTTTGAACAGGGGGTGTGTGAGAGGGGAGTGGGGCAGTTGGAGGAGGTTGTGTGAAGGTAGCTGTCGTGTCGCCTGCAGCGCCTGTAGTCCGTCGCCCTTGCTTCGGTAGCCAGTGAGCCTGTTGCACCAGTCGCCAGTGGGTCCGTTGCTCCTGCCGCTCGTCTATAGCCGCGGAGCCAGTCACTCCAGTAGTCCGTCGCCCTTGCTTCGGTAGCCACTGAGTCAGCCGCTCCTGTGCCCGTGCCTCTGCAACTTCAGTCGTTGCCTCCCATCTTCTCTCCCTCCACAGTCTCTCCTCCTCCTCACTTGCCCTCTGTGATTAGCTCTAGCTTTGCTTACCTTTGTGAACTCCTGCTCTATACCTGCTTGCTCATTGTACTGATTACACCCCACTTTGGCTATGGGGGTGTGTCAGAATGTTATTCTCTAGCCTGTAGTGGGGTGCTCTATAGCGAGTACAACCCATCTAGGGTTTGCTATATGTATCCTCATTGCTGCTATTGAAACCACTTCTTCTCCTATTTCTCTTTCATATACCCTAAAACCTAGCTATGGCTTCTTAGCTTTAGCTCCTATCTTAACACCGCCTTCATGACGTTCCTGCGTGATTGTAGTCGCCGTGCAGCAGCTCGCCGTGTGGACCGTGGTGCTGCAGATGCTGTACTTTCAGGGGCATTCGAGACTTCATTTCTTCTACGCATTTTGATGGCGCTGCAGTGTGCTCAAGCGAGATCGGTTCGTCACGGGGTAGAAGCAGCTTTCCCGTCCATCTCCGACTCCACCACCGCACAGGACCCTTCCTTCTCTGATTTCCCAGCCTTCGCTGACGACGTCCCGGGCTTGGCTTACCTCTTCAACCCCCTTGCATGAGGGGGTCGGTCAAAATCCAGTGGGGTATAGTGTTGGGTTCCGTTTCCCAAGTGTGTGATCGCCTCTGTTGTTAGTTTCCACCAGAAACCGTTCTCTTATGCTTCTCAAACTCACATGTCATTCCATCCCCTTTGCATCCTAGCTAATAAGTCATGACCAGGGGTCTTGATTCGTTTTGGGCCACCCTGCCAAATCAAAGTTCCAGGTCAAAGTCACACTGCCACTGCAGTGTAGCTGCCGCGTCGTACCCTATAAATGGCAGGGTGTTGAATATTTTCTGGTCTGGTATGGCAGGGTGGAAAAAAAAATACGCTGCAAGGACTTAGCCAGATTTAAAGCACATCCGATGCTTGACGCGTTGTATGTGTGAGTGTCTCCGTTGAAAGGACTTAGCCAGTTTTTTAGCACATCCGATGTGAGAAGAGTAAGCATAGTGAGGAGCCATAGCTAGGGTTTAGCTAGCTAGGCAAGAGAGAAATGAACAAAGGAGGGGTTTCACTAGCAGCAGTTGGGATACATATAGCAAACCCTAACAGGGTTGTACTCGCTATAGAGCACCCCACTACAGGCTAGATAATAACATTCTGACACACCCCCATAGCCAAAGTGGGGTGTAATCAGCAGAGCACACAGTCATAGAGCAGGTGCACAATTGCAAGCAAAGCTAGAGGCTATCACAGAGGGCAAGTGAGGAGGAGGAGAGACTGTGGAAGGAGAGAAGATGGGAGGCAACGACTGAAGCTGCAGAGGCACGGGCACAGGAGCGGCTGACTCAGTGGCTACCGAAGCAAGGGTGACGGACTACTGGAGTGACTGGCTCCGCGGCTAAGACGAGCGGCAGGAGCAACGGACCCACTGGCGACTGGTGCAACAGGCTCACTGGCTACCGAAGCAAGGGCGACGGACTACAGGCGCTGCAGGCGACACGACAGCTACCTCCACACAACCTCCTCCAACTGACCCACACCCTTGACACACACCCCCTGCGGAACCCCTAACTCCACTCCCACGTCACCCCCCTAGCACCACTCCTTCGGCTCCCACACACCCACCCCCCTGAGCGGCAGCTGCAGCAGTGGGAGACGGAGGAGGAGGAGGAGCAGGGGACGGCGCACACAACCGGCACCCCCACAACCGTCACCCCCACACTCCCCACCCCCAAACCCTAAAACGGGTGGCACGGGGTAGGAGCGCGGGGGACGGCGAGGGGGACGGCGCGCGGCCCCCAGGGCGCCACCACGGGGCAGCGAGGGGGGCCGCGCGCGGCGCCAGGGGTGGCGCGCGGCTCCAGGGGTGACGCGCGGCCCCCAGGGCGCCACCACGGGGCAGCGAGGGGCCGCGCGCGGCTCCCCAGGGCGCCGCGACGTGACGGGCGGGGGCCGCGCGTGCTCCCCAGGGCGCCGCGACGAGCAGGGCGGGGGCCGCGCGCGGGTCCCCAAGGTAGGAAACCGCCGCGCGCCTCGGGGCGCACGGCGGGCAGAAAACCGCCGCGCGCCCCGAGCGCACGGCGGAAAGAAAACCCGAAAAAAAAATTCGCACGGCAGGAAGAAGGAGTCGCACGCCACGGGGCGTGCAACAGACAGAGTAGCAGCGGAAGCAGTTAGGTGGGCCCACAGGCCAGGAGCGTAGATGCTCTGATACCATTTGAGAAGAGTAAGCATAGTGAGCAGCCATAGCTAGGGTTTAGCTAGCTAGGCAAGAGAGAAATGAACAAAGGAGGGGTTTCACTAGCAGCAGTTGGGATACATATAGCAAACCCTAACAGGGTTGTACTCGCTATAGAGCACCCCACTACAGGCTAGATAATAACATTCTGACATCCGATGCTTGACGCGGTGAATGTGTGAGTGTCTCTGTGGAAAGGACTTCGCCAGTTTTCGAGCATGCTTGACGTGGTGTATGTGTGAGTGTCTTCGTGGCAAAGACTTAGCCAGTTTTCGAGGTTTTTGATGAAGTCTGTGCCAATGGTTGGAACTGACGGGAGCATACGATTGGCTAAGGGAAAACAAATCTCAGTCAGACTGCTGCCGCTACCGAAGGCAGTGTGCTAAAGAAACCAACAACTGCAAAAAAAGGTGATAATTTCACGAGGCCTGATCGTGACAGGGTGGTAGAACCCTTGAATCCTGTATTTACAGTGTGGTCTGAAAAAACCACCTTAAAAAATAGGCTAATCAGGGTAAAATGCCCTGTACTCCTGAGGCCTGGTCATGACATTGTACATATTGTACATATAAACTCTGTAAATAAAAAATGATTAGATGTTTGGCTAGGTATTGTAAGATCGCAATTACAAATTCCAGCGGCGGTCGCAATGTTTTGCGGCTTCGCAAGCAAAATTCTCGCTACAGAGGATTCGGTATCAGTGTAATGTGCAGCGCATCCTGATACCAGCAGGGTAACCGAAATCATTATCAGCGTAAATCAAAACTTAGCCTTTTTGCTCTAGGGTAAAACATTTGATTCCCTTTTTTTGCAAGGGTAACTGGGAAAAAGCGGGCGCCCATCAGAGTGAAAAGGGTATTCAACCCTGAAATTTTGGGCCCTGGCTGTGGGACAGGTGGGCGGGTGGACTGCGCTGAGCGCAACCGCGCGCGGCTGTTAGCTGGAGCTGCTGCATGCAATGCAGCGATGCGCTATTGCGTGCGCTATGTAGGCAGCTGTAGGTGCTGTGCGCGCTGTTGCGGCTGTGCGTGCCGCTCTTCGCGTTGATGTGGCTGTGCTTGGCGCTACGCGCTCTGCCACGGCTGTGTGTGTCGCTCTGCGCGCGCTGTGGCGTGAGCATGTTGCTTTGGCGCGCTGCCTACGAAGGGGGGCGCATTGTTGCTCGAAATGCGCGCATGGCCTACAGCGGGGAGCATGTGTCAGACTTGTATGACTTAGCTTGTGTAGGCTATAGTGGGGTAGCACACATGGGGTACAACACATTTCTAGGTTTGTACTTGTACCCAACCACTTCCTCGTGATTCTCACATGGTATAGAGCAGGTTCCCTAGTGGGACCGTTTCTTCCTAAGGGCCCACCATTAATTTTTTTTTTCCTAACCTGCCCGAAGCGCGCCTCGCGCTCTGACCTGCCCTACCCTTTCGCGGCCCCTTAGTGGCCTGCCCTGCTCCTGAGGCCCGTCGCGGCCCCCCCCTTTGCGGCCCCTTCGAGGCCCCTTAGCGGCCTCCCTTCGCGGCCCCTTCGCAGTCCCGTCTCGGCCCCTTCGCGGCCCCTTCGCGGCCCCTTCACGGCCCCTTCGCGGCACCCTCGCGGCCCCTTCGCGGCCCCTTAGCGGCACCTTCGCGGCCCCTTCACGGCCCCTTCACGGCCCCTTAGCGACCCCTTCGCGGCCCCTTCGCGGCCCCTTCGCGACCCCTTCGCGGCCCCTTAACGGCCCCTTCGCGGCCCCCTCGCGGCTCCCTTTGCGGCCCCTTCGCGGCCCCGCCCCGCTGCCCGTAGCAGCCCCGCCCTGTCGCCAGTCGCGGCCCCGCCCCTTCGCTAGTCGCGGCCCCGCCCCGTCGCCAGTCGCGGCCCCGCACCGTCGCCAGTCGCGGCCCCGCCCCGTCACCAGTCGCGGCCCCGCCCCGTTGCCGCTGCCTCGTCGCGACGCCTCAACGGGACCCGCGCGTCGCCCCTGCCTCGTCGCGACGCCCCTACGGGACCCGCGAGGCGCGGCTCCTGCGTGTCGCGATGCCCCTGCGGGACCCGCGTGGCGTCACCCCTGCCCGCCGCGGCCCCCTGCCCTAACCCGCGCCCTGGAGCACCCGCCACTGCAGCAGCCGCCCCTGGAGCGGCCGCCACTGCAGCAGCCGCCCCTGGAGCAGCCACCCCTGCAGCAGCCACCCCTGGAGCAGCCGCCCCTGCAGCAGCCGCCCCTGGAGCAGCCGCCACTGCAGCAGCCGTCCCTGGAGCAGCCGCCCCTGCAGCAGCCGCCCCTGGAGCAGCCGCCACTGCAGCAGCCGCCCCTGCAGCAGCCGCCCCTGCAGCAGCAGCCCCTGCAGCAGCCGCCCCTGCAGCAGCCGCCCCTGGAGCAGCCGCCCCTGCAGCTGCCGCGGAGCCCTCGCCCTACAGTGGTCGCGGCCTCGCCATTGCCGCCGTCGTACGCCTGCCCTTCTCGCCACTGGTGAGCACTGCACTGCCCGTACTGCTGTTACTGCTGCTCTTGCTGCTACTGCTCTTTCTACTGCTACTGCTACTCCTGGTGTGGCCAGATGCAGCTCCAGCGCCGTCCGCGTGAGTCCCTCGCCCCCCAACAGCTTCGTGAGTGGTACGCTAGTTGGGGTTGTAGGGGTGGCCGCGCTGCGACTACTGCTATTGCTACTGCTGCTACTACTGCGGCTACCACTGCTCCTGGTGCTCCTGGCGGTGGCCAGATGCAGCTCCAGCGACGTCCGCGTGAGTCCCTCACGCCCCAGCAGCTTCGTGAGTGGTACGCTACTTGGGGTTGTCGGGGTGGCCGTAGTGGGAGTCGTCCTGGAGTGAGTAGTTCGGCAGCTGCTTGTAGTGGCCAGGTGCAGCTGCAGCGTCGTCCGTGCGCGGTCCTTTCACCCCAGCAGCTTCGTGAGTGGTACGCTCAGCGTGACGGGTCACGGGGTACTGCTCGCTGTCCGTACGTCATTCGCACTAGTGCTCGGACTGGTCAGCCTTGCGGGACTTTTGGTCACGCAGAGTCCCGCTGCTTCGCCCGTCTGAGCGACGCCTGGCGTACGGAGTTTGGCGACGCGGCTGAGCTCCCCGACTGGGTGGAGCTGCTTAGGCTGAGGGTAGATATCTATACTCTTGACTATGATGCTATCCTCACTGCCATGTATGCATTGCCTACTAGTGATGAGGGTGACTGTTACCTGTGTGTTCCGCCTGACCCGGGCATTGAGACTGCTGCTCTAGGTGCTGGTGAGGCTGCTGCTCTAGGTGCTGGTGAGGCTGCTGCTCTAGGTGCTAGTGAGTCTGCTGCCCCAGGTGCTGGTGAGTCTGCTCTCTCAGGTACCACGTCGGCTCAGGCCTCCCACACCTTCACCCTTGACTCGGGTGCTTCCCGCTCCTTCTTTCGAGACCGCACCACACTCACGCCGCTTAGTCGGCTAGTTGCGGTCTCCCTGGCAGACCCCTCTGGGGGTCCTGTCCTTGCCCACTTCTCCACTGTCTTACCGTGTCCGGCGGCCCCTTCTGGCACCCTGTCAGGTCTTTACCTCCCCTCGTTCTCTACGAACTTGGTGAGTGGTGCTGATCTACAGGATGGGGGGGTTCACCAGTTCACTCCTGCGAGTCAGCGAGTGACCCACTGCACGTGTGCTCGGACGGGCCGACACTTGGCCACGTTTACCCGTCGGCCGGGGTCGAGCCTGTACACACTGACTACTGGGTCTCCTCCGGTTGCTGCGTCTGGTCAGGTAGCTGCGTCGGGTCAGGTGTCTGCTGCGGCGTCCAGGTCTGGTCCTGAGTCTGCCCCCTGCTCGTGTCGTCTCCTGTCTCACCAGACTCTCCTCTGGCACCACCGCCTTGGTCACCCCTCCCTGCCTCGTCTCCGAGGCATGGCCTCCCGTGTCCTTGTCTCTGGTCTCCCCCGGTCCCTCCCTCCTCTTCCTCTAGGGCCTGCCCCTACCTGCGTTCCCTGCGTCGAGGGGCGGCAGCGCGCTGCTCCTCACTCCTCCGAGTTTCCTCCAACAGAGGCTCCACTGCAGACGCTTCACATGGACGTGTGGGGCCCAGCCCGCGTCCGTGGACAGGGTCACGAGCGTTACTTCCTGCTGGTGGTTGACGACTACTCGCGTTACACCACCGTCTTCCCCTTGTGCAGCAAGGGTGAGGTAACTGGGGTGTTGATCGACTGGATCCGCGCTGCTCGTCTCCAGCTCAGAGAGAGTTTCGGCTCTGACTTTCCTGTTCTGCGTCTGCACTCCGACAGAGGCGGAGAGTTCTCCTCTGACCTTCTGCGAGCCTTCTGTCGTGCACAGGGCATCCGCCAGACGTTCACGCTTCCGGCCTCTCCACAGCAAAATGGGATTGCTGAGCGCCGCATTGACATGGTCATGGACGTCTCTCGTTCGTCCATGATCCATGCGGCTGCCCCCCATTTTTTGTGGCCGTTCGCGGTTCAGTACGCGGCGCATCAGATCAACCTTCAGCCCCGGGTCTCCATGCCGGAGACCTCCCCTGCTCTGCGGTGGACGGGGAAGGTTGGCGATGCGTCTGCGTTCCGTGTTTGGGGATCCCGGGCGTTTGTCCGCGACTTGTCTGCAGACAAGCTGTCCCCCCGTGCTGTTCCCTGCGTCTTCCTTGGCTTCCCCCCTGACGCGCCTGGTTGGCAGTTTTACCACCCCACCTCGCGCCGTGTTCTGTCCTCTTAGGACGTCACGTTTGACGAGTCGGTTCCCTACTACCGTCTCTTCCCCTACCGCACTGCGTCCCTCCCCCCGCCGCCGCTCTTCCTCGCGCCAGGCCCCCCCCCGGTAGACCCCCTCCCCCCTGAGGGTCCTGCCCCCTCAGGTGTGTCCCAGGTAGACGCAGTCGAGCCTGTCGAGGTAGCTGTTGACTCTGGTGCTGCTAGGGGTGCTGAGCCTGGGGGTGCGGGGCCTGGGGGTGCTGAGCCTGGGGGTGCTGACTCTGGGGGCGCTGAGACTGGGGGTGCTGAGCCTAGGGTTGCTGAGCCTGGGGCTGCTGAGCCTGGGGGTGTGGAGCCTGGGGGTGCTGAGCCTGCTCGTGTGGCGTCTGGAGGGACTGGGCCTGGAGGTCCTTCGGGTGCTTCGTCCCGGCGAGAGTTACTCTCTCCACAGGAGCTGCGCGAGTGGTTTGCTCGGCGTTGGAGCCGTACTGCTGGAGCTGGAGGTGCTGCTGGTGCTGGAGGTTCTACTGCTGCTGAGGGTGCTGGTGCCACGGGTCCCGGAGGTGCTCGTACTGGAGGTACTGGAGCTGCTGGGCCTGCGGGTCCTCCTTCTGCTGGAGCTGGAGCTGGAGCTGCTGGGGGTGTTGGCGCTGGAGGTGCTGCTGGTGCTGGTGCTTCTGAGGGTGCTGGTGTTGGTGCTGCTGGAGCTGGTGCTGCTGGCGCGGCTGGAGCTGGGGGTGCTACTGGAGCTGGTGCTGCTGTTGGGGGTGCTGGTGCTGGAGCTGCTGGCGCTGCTGGAGCTGGGGGTGCTACTGGAGCTGGTGCTGCCGTTCGTGGTGCTGGCGCTGTTCCTGCTGGTTCTGGGGGTGCTGCACGGCCGCGGCCGTACTTCGTTCCGCTCCTTGAGCAGGTTCTTGGTCTTCCGCCCTCTACTAGTCCTGCTCCTCTCTTAGAGTGTCCGCCGCCTGTCCAGTCTGAGTCACAGTTACAGCCAGCCTCCCCACTGCCTGCTCCTTCTCCCTACACTGGTCCTACTGGAGGTCTTGCTGAGCGTCGTGAGCCTGCGTCTCGTCCTGCGTCGCCTGTCCGTGCTGCTCGCACTAGTGGTCGTGGTTCGCGTCAGCGTCCTCCCCCTGTCCCCGGCACGCACCGGATGTCTCTGCGTCCTTCCACTGCTCCGCTGCGTGCCCCTTTGCCTTCTCCTCCTGAGTCCTCTCTTCCTGCTCTTGCTGACCCAGAGTCGGACTCCCTTCGTGCTGCCAGTCCTACTGTCACGCGTCTCCTTGCTACTGTCGTCACTGACCCTTCCTTCGAGTCCACTGCTGCGTCTGCCTTAGTTGCTGAGCTTGTCGACTATGCTGCTCGCTGTCGTCTAGACTACGCTGCTAGTCTTGTCGCTGAGTCTGAGTCTGTCTGTCCTCCGTCCGTCGGGGGTGAGTGTGCCCTTGGCACGGACGTCCTTGAGGACAGGCAGGAGGAGTTCCAGTGCTTTATTGCTGCTTCACCTCATCTCGTGTCCATGCTGCTGGCCCCTGAGGGAGACCCGGATGCACCAGACATCCCGACTCCGCGCTCTTACGCGGAGGCGATAGAGGGTCCCTACTCCTCTCAGTGGCAGGCAGCCATGGACGCAGAGATGGCTTCCTGGAAGTCCACAGGCACCTACGTCGACGAGGTTCCCCCACCTGTGGCGAACATCGTCAGTGGCATGTGGATTTTCAGGGTGAAGCGGCCGCTGGGTTCTCCGCCTGTCTTCAAGGCGCGTTACGTGGCTCGAGGCTTCAGTCAGCGGCAGGGAGTTGACTACTTTCAGACCTTCTCTCCCACCCCGAAGATGACCACTCTTCGGGTGCTACTGCACATAGCCGCTCAGCGCGACTACGAGCTTCACTCTCTTGACTTCAGCACTGCTTTCCTACAGGGTAGCCTGCACGAGGAGATCTGGCTGCGCCGCCCACCTGGCTTCACTGGGTCTTTTCCTCCTGGCACCTAGTGGAGCCTCCGGCGGCCTGTCTACGGTCTCCGCCAGGCACCTCGTGAGTGGCACGACACACTGAGGACTACACTTGCGGCTCTTGGGTTTGCTCCTTCTACTGCTGACCCGTCGCTGTTTCTGCGCACCGACACCTCTCTGTCGCCGTTCTACATCCTCGTGTACGTCGACGACTTGGTCTTTGCCACAGCTGACACTGCTGGACTCGCCCACGTGAAGTCCGAGCTGCAGAAGAGACACACGTGCAAAGACCTGGGTGAACTGCGCAGCTACCTTGGCTTGCAGAACACCCGGGACAGAGCACAGCGCACCATTACCCTGACTCAGTCACACATGGTGCAGCAGGTCCTTCAGCGCTTCGGCTTCACGTACTCCTCGCCACAGGCCACTCCTCTGTCTACTCGCCACTCGCTCTCAACTCTGCCTTCGGATGAGTCCGTAGAGCCGAGTGGCCCGTACCCAGAGCTTGTTGGCTGCCTCATGTACCTGATGACCTGCACACGACCTGACCTTGCATTCGGGCACGCTATGTTGCTCCTGGGAGACACCTCCCTGAGCACATGGCTGCAGCGAAGAGGGTGTTGCGCTACTTGTGCAGTACGTCGGGCATGGGGCTAGTGCTTGGAGGGCGGAGTCCAGTGGTCCTCACTGGTCACGCAGACGCGTCTTGGGTTGACGACTTGGCTACGCAGCGGTCGTCACAGGGTTACACCTTCAGCCTTGGTTCCGGTTCTGTTTCGTGGCGGTCTACCCGCTCGTCTTCTGTTCTCAGCTCGAGCTGTGAGGCTGAGATCTACGCAGGGGCCATGGCTGCACAGGAGCTACGCTGGCTCACCTACCTGCTGATTGACCTTGGAGAGCCGCCTCGTTCTCCTCCAGTTCTGTACGTAGACAACAAGGCCATGCTGGCCTTGTGTCGGGAGCACAGACTGGAGCACAGAACGAAGCACATTGCTCTTCGCTACTTTCTTGCTCGTGAGCTGCAGCAGCGTGGTCAGCTGCGCCTTGCTTACGTGGCCTCTCAGGCCAACACTGCTGATATCTTTACCAAGGCACTTCCGCCTTGTGATCATCAGCGCTGTTGTACGATGCTAGGTCTTGTGCCTACTTGGCCTCACTCGCTTACTTCTTGACCTTGCTTGTACTGTGATCTTTCTATACCTGCACTTGCTTGTTTACCTTTATATATGATCTTGCATGTGAACTGGCCTTGTGGCCTTGAACTTGTGCTCGGAATGTGTGGTGACGTTGTGATCCACCCTGAGCTTGCTTTGCTTTGCTTGACTGGTCTTGTGACCCCTTGTTCTCCCCCACTTTGCCTATGGGGGTGTGTCAGACTTGTATGACTTAGCCTGTGTAGGCTATAGTGGGGTAGCACACATGGGGTACAACACATTTCTAGGTTTGTACTTGTACCCAACCTTTCCCTTAGTCAACCACTTCCTCGTGATTCTCACAGCATGCTGCTGCTGGCGGTGCGCACATGGCCTACAGCGAAGTGCGTGGTGTTGCTGGTTGTGAGCGCGCTGCCTATAAGCGTGCGAAATTGCTGGCTAGGGTGCGCGATTATGGTGGACGGGATGGGTGGCTGATGAGTGGCGTCACGGCATGCTTCTATCGGATGGCTAGCTAAAGGGACATACTTAATTAGGGCCTAGGAACATTTCGATGATACCATCTTATAATTAGGTCGAGCGGAAGTGATGTCACTGGGAGAGGGAAAGGGGGGGGGGGGGGGAGGGGGAAATTATAAACTTTAAACATACATTGTGCTTAGAAGTGAAAGCGAAGCTGCTTGTACTGCATATTGGCATCGTCGAAGTGCGCTAATCGCCCTTCTCCAACTACAAAAACCGTGGGTTGGAGTTCATTTCCCTCCACCCACGTTTCTGTCAGAAACAAGAAGTGTTGAACTAGAAAGATTTTGGAGTACAAGTAGGAAACCCTAGAGAAGTGTACCCCCTAAAGGCTAACCCACTGTAGCCTACACAACAGAAACATATATAATGTTTGACAGTTTCTCGATTTTCAAACGGCTCACTCAACATTTCCGCTCAAGTAGTTTTTCCCTCCATCCACAGCTGGCTAGAACAAAATCACTTCCTAAAAGCGAGTCACCCCCGACTTCAATCACTCAACAATGCACCTACGCCGACACTTAACAACGGGAACTTGTCAACCCCCGCTTCCGACTCCGACCGTAACACCCGCAATGTTGCGGGCGAACGACGTAACAAGCGTCGGGCAGAAGATGGACCGCCCGCCCCGACTCCAGTGGACGTGCTACTGGGCCGGATCGAGGTCAACGAAAATGCCGACCCCCAACAGCACCCTTCGTCGCCTGTGGCGCCAGTGGCACCTGCGGCGCAAGTGGCGACGGCAGCTAGCGCTGCACACGCGACTGACGCCGGGCACACGCCAGCACCTGCGGCTGGATCGTCGCATCAACGCCAGAGGAGGCGGACTGCAGTCTCCTCGTCTGACGCGACGGCCGCCCCTGCGCTAACGCTGAAGTTGATCCGCGACCAGATCAACGCGCTGCTGTCCCTTCTACAGGAGCAGCCCGTCAGCGTTACAGTCGCGGAAACTGCACTACCCGCTGCATCTGCTTCGGCTAAAAAAGAAAGGCGCGCCAGGAGCACGGACGAAGGCCCAGAGACGGGGGGGGGGGGGGGGGGGGGGGGGGGGGGGGGGGCACACGTCTATGTGCAGCGTCTGCAGAGGAGCAGTGGTTGGATAGCCGGTGAGGCTCCAGTCAACAATGATAATTTTATTGGCACCGAACACCTATGCCCCCTCCCTTCTTCTAATCCCACCTTCTTGGCGGCGACCTTCATCAACGACTCTGTGCGCGAGCAAGCGGAGCTACTGGAGGACTTGCGTATGTACCTGCTGCACGCCAAATACAAGGCATAGCGACCCGGCGGGCGGAATCGAACTCATCTCACACGCTCTCAACCTCATCTCGGGGCGTTTCGAGGTGCTTCAAGTGAAGGACTCCTCCGACTTCCGTACGACAAAGCGCTTCAAGCTGTACCAGAAAAAGAGGATGCTGACCTCTCGACCCTTGAAGCACACGATCGTGGACATGGCTGCAATGGACCGTGCGGCAAGCACATACGCTCGTGTCAACCGCGGCGGAAACAACGCGCCGATGCCGTTCGTACCCAAGCGTGGGCCCCCACCCACGGCCAATTGTCGTGGGTTTTGGGGCTCGTGCTTCCACTGCGGCCAGTTGGGCATGTGGCAAGTGCCTGCCCTAGGAACGGAGCTTACGTGCATGATTCCACTCAACGTGGTCGGGCAAAAATACAAATTCATGCTCATTTTTTATCTGAGGACAGTCAAAGCCAACTTAATTGTCCCCAAGTTCAAGTACGAGGAGCTCAGCTGTGTGGGCGACCTGGCGCGCATTGGCGTCTAAGTGATCTCCATCGACCTTAAATCTGGTTACCACCACATCGACATCCACCCATCATGCTGGAAGTTCTTTGGATTCGAATTTGACAGGCACACATTTGGCCTCGCGACAGCTCCATTTGTTTTTATGCATCTCATCAAGCAACTAGTTCGGCGTTGGCGAGAACAAGGCATCCGAGCCATATGTTACGTAGACAACATCTTATTTATCTGCCAGTTGAAAGCCTACGTATGAGCAATCTGCGAGCAGGTGATATTGGACCTTGAAGAGACAGGACTTGTGATAAGTGCGAAGAAATCACAGCTGTCACCATCGCAACATCTCCGATTCCCTGGCGTAGAACTTGAGTTCGACACCAGATTCTCCATCAGTCCTGACCGACGAGCCTCACTACATGCAACCATCCGGAACCTCTTGAGCGCAAGTAAGGCATGCCGACCAGTCTCGGAACGCCACGTGGCCAGAATCACAAGCATGTTCACATCAATGGGTGTCGCACTTAGCGCGACCGCTCGCGCATTTAGCCACGCCATGCCACAAATGATCAACGACGCACCGTCATGGAAAAGCAGCGTGGTCATCCCCCCATCTACATCAGAGGAGCTCCACTTCTGGCTTACCGTTGTAATGGTGAACATTTTTACGTCAGGAACAGCTGCGACGCGGCTGCGACGTGGTAATCCATGTGGATGCCAGCTCTCATGGTTGGGGAGCCACTCTGACCACATTTCTGGGTGGCCTCGAAGAAGCTAGCACAACCATGTCAGAGCCGCTATGAGCAATGTCCAGCACGCGACGGGAAATCGAAGGCGTCATTTGGGCGCTCCAAACGTATGCGAACAAGATCAAGCAAAAACACGTTCTCGTGCGGGTGGACAACCAGGGCGTATTCTTCATCCTCCGCAAAGGCGACTCTCATAGCCCTGACCTCACAGCGGCCTGCAAGAGCATCATTCGAACATGCATGGAGCTCGACACACGCTTGATCATTGAACGGATTTCGCGCGAGCTCAGCTCACACGCTGACGAGCTTTCAAAAATGGTCGACCACAATGATAACGCGTTGAAGACGCCGTGGTTCCGAATATTAGAACGTCGTTGGGGTCCCCACTCCATCGACCTCTTTGCAAACTCCCGCAACACCCAACTGCCGCGCTTCTGCACAAAGATTACCCACCCGGAAGCCATCGCAGTTGATGCGTTCTCGATCACGTGGACATCCGAAAACAACCTAGCCGTCCTCCACCACGCACAGCGCACACATGCATCACTCACATTGATAGTCCCGCACTGTCCAGACGCAAGCTGGTGGCCCCTTTGCAACCCCCCCCATGCACTTGGGCTCCGCACATCCACGCGCATATCCATCTGACACACAGAATCCAATGCCTTGATACATGGTCCCATTCCACTGCCTTTTCGGGCACGGGGCTACCGCACAGCCCAATCATTGCACTTCGAGTGGTATTTGACTAACTCATCATGTATACATCCTGTGTTCGTATCTGCTCCCAAAGTTACACAACCAACTGATTAACATGCTCGCGCGGTCTCGAGCCAATTCTACAATCCGGACATTCGAACCATACCGGGCCAAGTTTCGAGCCTTTTGCACAGAAGTAAACCTCCCATGTCTTCCAGTATCCGACATGACCCTCGCGCTATACCTGGTACACACAATCTGACACAAAGCCACCCTGTCCGTAGTGCAGCTGACGTGCTCGGCTGTTAGCTTCGCCCATCGCATAACTGGCGGACCGTTCACTACCGAAGTCCGTGACTGCGCAAAACGACACTGCCCTCGACCTACTCGTCTGGAGGAACCAATATCAATCCAACAAGTTCGGGACATGGCTGAGAGTTACTTGCAGTCCAACGATCCTGCGCAATTTCAGAAAGGGTTAATCCCCATCCTCATGGATTCGGGATTCTTGCGATACTCTGGCCTAGTAGCTTTAAAATGACAGAACATCCAATTCGACGAAGATGTCATGTAGATCCTCATACCACACTCCAAGACCGATCAAGTTGGTCATGGAACATGGATACCCAGTTGTAATGAGAACGATGCCAATTGATAAGAATAAGAAAGCAAACTTTCTCAATTGTCGAAATACAAATAGCAACGGGTTGTACGAACATATATATATATACATAATTTGACACGGAACACTTTTAACAGTAACGGGCGAAGAAACGGTTGGTCTTGTACGCGTTGCTGAGATTCTCAGTAAGGAATGCCGAAATGAGAGATTATACACTAACGAAGAAATGGAACCTTTTACACGGAATATGAGGTAAATGATATCTATAAAGATAGGAGAATCCTATGACGAGGCACCAAACACCTCAACCCCTTCCAAACTCCACACCCAGAATCCTACGAAGCCCGTCACCTACGCGACTAGAGGCCATATCCTTTCCTCGCACCCGCCAGTGCAGCTATCTCGTTTCTGCCCTTCACCCCACGTAAAGTGCAGCTTTCTTTTCAGCGCGTCGCACCGCATCGTCGCTTCAGCTTGCCGTCTCCGTTCCGTCGTTCGCCGCGTCGTCCGGCGACACCATGTCGTCGCTACGGAATGTCGTCAAACGGAAGGCGCACAAAGAGCGAGCCCAGCCGTACGCTCCGCTGCCTTCCCTCTCCCGATCACCCCCTCACCCCCTCCCCCGATCACCCCCTGACCCCCTCCCCCGATCACCCCCTCACCCCTCCCTTTCTTAGTTTCCAATAATTCGTTCCTCTTCATTGTCGTCGCAACGGCTTCGCCCGTCGAACATCTTTCCGCATGTCGCAAGCGGGGAGGATCAGCCGCTTTCTCAGTCCCCCCGCCCTAGACCCCACTTTCCGCTCCCCCTCGACCCCACCGACCCGTCCACACTTCAAGTCCTCCCCACTCTTCCTCTCTCCCCTCACCTCCATCTCCCGTCCTCTCCCTCTCCCCGTTCCCCTTCCCCTTGCCCTTCCCCTTCCCCTTCCCCTTCCCCGTCCCCCTTCCCCGCGGGCGGCAGGGTGGCGCGGCGGCGGCTGGGGCTGTTGGAGAAGCACAAGGACTACGTGCTGCGCGCCAAGGACTTCCACCGCAAGGAGGACGCCATCCGGGTCAGCCAAGGGTTGGGAGCAGGGGGAGGGGGATGGGGAATTGGAGGGGGATGGGGAATTGGAGGGGGATGGGGAATTGGAGGGGGATGGGGAATTGGAGGGGGATGGGGAGGGGGAGGGGGAGGGGGATGGGGATGGGGAGGGGGATGGGGATGGGGAGGGGGAGGGTGTGTGCGAGTCTTTCTGCGTGTGCGTGGTCTCTCTCTCTCTTTCTCTCTCACTCATATTCGTTCGCATCCCCACCTCTCTCTTTCCTCCCCCCCTCCCCGTCCCTGCGCACATGGCGCCGCGTGTGCACACGTGCGGGGCCACACGGCAACAGACAATGAGGGAGAAGGCGGCGATGAGGAACCCCGACGAGTTCTACTTCAAAATGGAGCACTCCCGCCTCAACCGCGGCCGCCACGTGTGAGACCCGCTGCCCCTTTCCCTCCACACCACACCCCCCCTCCTCCCCTCCTCCCCTCCTCCCCTCCCTCCTCCCCACCCCCACTCCCCCCAACCTCCCCTCCTCCACCACGCGTGCACGTGTCTCCGTCGCTGCCACGGCCAGAGCGGGGATGGGCGCTGCTGGAGAGGTTGATGTTCCTGGTGCCACACACGGTGTGCTGGAGGCGGGGGGAGACGGGGGAAGGGAGAGGGCTGGCGGAGGGGGAAGGAGGAAGAGGAAGAAGGGGAGGGGCGGGAGGGGGGAATGGGCGGTGAGGGAAGGGAGGGGAGAGGAAGTGAAGGGAGGTTCGGGGAGGGAGGGAAGGGAGGGGAGGGGAGCGGAAGTGAAGGGTGAGTGTAGAAGGGAACATAACCTGGAAGGAAACCTGCTCTGCACGCATGTGCCCATGCACACATGCGCTGCCATGTCACCCACCCATGTTCAGCCATGTTCATCCGTTCCCACCCATGCCCTCCATGCTCACGCATGCCACATGCCACTGTCTGCATCATCATCACATCATCACCCCCCTCTCACTGTCTCACTCTTCTTCTCTGGTGTGCATGGCGGCATGGCAGGCGAGTGGAGAAGGAGGAGTGGACGGAGGAGGAGGTGCGGCTGATGAACTCACAGGACATGGGGTACATTCGCACCAAGTGGCAAGCCGAGCAACAGGTGTCACACACAATGCCGCACCGCACATGTGCTGCTGCATGCCACGCATGTGCTCTGTGTGCCACATGTGCTGCATGCCTGTATGCCATGTGCCACGGCTGTCAGCTCTACACGTGCACCAATGTGCGCTTTCCCTCTCTCTCTTGGCCCTTCCCTCTCTGTGTCTCCATGTTGCCATTTTAAACCTTTCTCCTCCCCCCCTACATATGCACCTGCCCTGCGTGCGTGCGTGCGTGTGTGTGCGTGCGTGTGCGTGCACCTCTACGTATGTATGCATGCATGTGCATGGCAGAAAGTGGAGAGGCTAGAAGCATCACTGCATAGGGTGGATGAGCCGCACAGGAATAAGCACCTCGTCTTCGCACACAGGCAAGCTGCCATGTGCCGTGCATCATGTGCCATGCCGCTTACTTGAGCCATGTGCCACATAGCTTGCTGCTCATGCCATCCCACCGCATCTGCCAGGTCCCTTGTATGTGTCATGCACTGCATGTCTACTAGCACGCCATGCGGTTACGAACTTACGGTTATTGTGAGGATTGTGCGTCAGGCTCTGTAGTCACCTCCCTTGCATACATGTTCACAGCCCAGCCCAGGCCAGTTACTGACTGACCTCCGCGTCTGCTCTAGCCCTTGCCCTCTCATGCACATCCCATGCTTGCACAATGGAATGATGGAATCGGTGCCAGCCCTGCGGCGTGCGCCCATCCCTGCCATGTCACCATCCATCCCCGCACTTGGCCCCATGCAGTGACAACGACGCCACACCACCCTCCAAGCGCCAGCGCCGGTCCTTCTCACCGGAGCGTGAGGCCACTCCTCCGCCCGTCACGAAGCCCCTCAACTCACGCCTGAATCGGTACCGTGCCAACCATTGCGCCACACGTATGCTGCACACGTACACATGCAACTCACTCACGTGCCGTTTTTGCAACTCTCATTATTTGCCCACTTGCTTATGCTGGTCCGTTCGCATATCGCAGTTGCTTCTGAAAATTTCCCCCAAGGTGAAACAATACGATTTCCGTAAATACGGTCCTTCTTTACAACCACTTCAAAAACAAAAAAAACGGCCGTTATTTTTTCTTAATAACTTGGTCTCTCTAAAAATCAAAACTTCGGCTATATTTCTATCATGGCCACAAAGGAAAACATGCAAAGCAAGGCTAAGAAACGTGTCTACTACAACTTGACGAACCAGTCATACCCCCCTCACTTTCACCTATGGGTTGTTGCCCTTCCTTATGTGAAAGAAAAAAGGGGGGCAACAACTGGAACTTGGCCGTTTTTGCTTTTGGCAAGCACAAAACACCACCTGGAACCGTTTTAAAGGCCGTTCTATATGATAGCGTGTTTACGGTGATTACTCCTCCTACTCGAGCCCTACATCCCCCTTGACTTTTCCCTCTTCTCTTTGCCCTGCGTCATCTTCCCTACCGCCTGGCCACCCATGGGTGGGCAGGCACCGGGAGGCGTTGTATGGGGAGCTGAAGGAGCGCAAGCAGAGGGCGCGGCGGCTGCAGGCCATGCTGGAGGAGATGCGCCTCAAGCAGCAACGCCTGGTGCGTGCTCGTGCCGGGTGATGGGTGCTGGGTGCTCAGTGCTGTGTGCTGTTGCGAGGGGTTCTGGAGGGAAGACTTGGGGTGTGGTGACTGGGGAAAGGTGGTTGTGTGAGGGGAGGATGGCATGTGCAGTGTGTGTTGGAGGTAAGAGTGGATGGATGTCATGAGGCACGTGCATGCTCAGTTGTCGATGTGGTAGTCATGGGGACTAGAGTAACGAACTTTCTTTTTTTTTCAATCCCTTGTTCTTCTTGTGAACTTCCTGCCAAGCGTTACATACTCGTTATTGTTTAGCACATATACATACGCAAGCGTGTGTAGGAAATTTGCGTGGCTTGCAAACGTCTACACTTTGTGGAGTTGTCGCTTTGAATCAAATTTTCCCCTCTTCTGATTGCTGCACTACATTTTTCTCCCCGTTGGCGCAGGCTGATGGTCAACAAAAGAAGGTGAAGAATGGTGCAACAGGAGATGATGACGATGACAAGCCAAAGCGAAAAATGCCCTCGAAAACAATCAAGGAGCGCAAAAGATGATATTTAGCAAGACTACTTCCGCAACATGGTACTGGCTTAGTAGTGATACATTCTAAACATGTGTAAAGCTATTGTTGTGTACATTTAACATGTTATAAGTTGTTCTCATTGACCACATATATGAGGTGCTGGTATGGATGGGTAAGTGTTACGAGTGCAATTGAGTGATCGAGCGAGAATTGCACTATCGAAGCAAGAGTACAATGGGCGAAGGCATGAGCGAAGAATATATAGCGAAACTACAGTGGTAACGGTAATGGACTGTGGTTGTCGCGCGACGGGCCTGGGACTGAGGTTTGGGGAAATGTCGAAGCGGAGGCCCGGAGCGCGGGTTACCCGCCGAGCCGTGAGGTCGGGGTGCGACGTGCGAAGGTGGCGGGAGGATTGTCGATGCGAGGGTTGCGAGTGGTAACGGTGCTGACTGTGGTGCTACAGTGGTGTACGCGCTGAGCGGGGACGCGAAGTAAGGAAAAGGAATTTTCCTTACACTACCCCCCCCCCTAAGGAGGTCCTCCTTACGAAAGCGTGTGTACATCCCTGAAGTTTCTGCTGCGCACATACTCTGTGAGGACAGGGTGGTTTTCGACTCTGTCCAGGGGAACCCAGTTGTCTTCCGTGGGTGTACGGTCTTTCCAGCGGATCAGAATTTTCTCGGGTGTGATGATTGGTTCAGTCGGCGGTCGTGTCATGCTGGCTGGGCGATTACGTGGCAGTTGGCTTGTGGACGGTATGTAGGGGTGAAGTAGGCTGACATGGAAGGACGGGCTGACGTACCAGTCTGCAGGGAGGAGGAGATGGGCGGTGACGGGCGTAATCATGTGGCTGATGCGGAATGGTCCACAGTATCGGGGGCGAAGTTTTGGGGTGATGGGCAGGCGGAGGTTCTGGTGTCAGAATATTATGTTTCTCTAGTCTGCAGTGGGGTACTCTATAGTGAGTACAGCCCTTTTAGAGTTTGCTATATGTATCCCAATGTTTGCTAGTGAATCCCTCTCCTCTTCTCTCATTCACTTCCTCGTGATTCTCACATCTGGGTGTCAAGTAAAACTAGGTCGTCGGGCTGGTAAGTAACAGGTCGGCGGTGGCGGTCGGCGTTACGTTTAGCAATGATGTTCGATTTTTTTATTGCGTCTGCTGCCCGGATCCGTGCTGCTTGTAAAATTTCGGCGAACTGTTGTGCTCGTGGCACCGGGTTGTCGGGATTCGGGGTCATGGGTACTGTCGGGTCTTGTCCGTAGTTCAGGTAAAACGGCGACTGTTGGGTTGTGGCGGAGGGTGAGTTATTGTACGCGAATTCAATGAGCGGCAGTTGCTGTTCCCAAGTGGTTGGGTCGTCGCACGTGGCCCGAATGAGTTGTTACATTGTCTGATTTGTCCTCTCTGTCTGTCCGTCGGTCTCGGGGTGGTATGAGGAACTGAACTGTAGTCGCGTGCCGAATTGTTGCCACAGGTTCCGCCAGAAGTTGCTAGTGAATTTCGTGTCTCGGTCGCTTATGATCGCTGCTGGTATCCCGTGCAGTCGAACGACGGTGGAGATGAAGAGGCGTGCGGTTTCTTCGGCTGTGATTGATTTTTTGCAGGCTGCGAAGTGTGCCATTTTCATCAGTCGATCGACGACGACCAGGATCGCGTCGTTCCCACTTGCCCCGGCCGGTAACCCCGTGACGAAATCCATCGTCACCTGCTGCCAAGCACGCTCTGGGGGTGGTATCGGCTGCAACTGTCCTGCCGGCCGCTTCCGCGATGATTTCATGAGCTGGCAAGTGGGACACGATGCCACGTGTCGTTGTACGTCGGTCAACATCTCGGACCAGTAATAATACCGCTGCAGCTGCTGCCATGTTTTCTCTACCCCGAAATGCCCTGAGGTAACTCCGTCGTGTGCCTCCTGTAATAATAATTCCCGTAGCAGTGTGTACCCTGGTACCCAGATGCGGTCGGTCCCGGCTTTTACGTAATAGACTCCCTTTGTTGCTGCGAACTGCTGCGAATTTCCTCCTGTGAAGAATGGATTCGTTTAGTACCCGTGGGTAAATAGGCCTGTCAGTAGTGGGCTTGTCTGGGCGAGTAGTATTGCGTGGATCTAGGCAGTGGGGCGGGTCAGAGCGTCAGCGATGTTCGATGCCCCTTTTTTGTAGGTGACTTTGTAGTGGAAATTTGACTCGAGGAAATCGAGCCAGCGGATCTGTCGTGGCTTGAGGTGTGGCTGTGCGCGGAGGTACTGTAGTGATTTATGGTCTGTCCGTACTGTCACGTCTGCGCCGGTCAAGTAACAGCGCCACACTTTGAACGCGTGCACGATCGCGGTCGTGTATCGGGTAATTTTTCTCGGGCGGATGCCGTTTTCGTGACTCGTATGCGATGGGTTGTAGGTCGTGCCGAAGTCCTGTAGCAGTACGGCTCCGATGGCGATGTCGCTTGCGTCGGTAACTACTTCGAATGGACGGTGTGGGTCGGCGATGCGCAGGACGGGCGGTGAACAGAGAACATTTTTCAGGGCAGAGAAGGCAGCATGCTCTTTCTCCCCCCACGTAAAAACGACCCCTTTCCGTAACAAGTCCGTCAGCGGCGCTGTTAACCGTGCCATGTCGGGGACGAATCGACGCACGTAATTGACGAACCCCAAAAAGCTCTGTAGTTCCGTGATATTCGTCGGGGGGTGCCAGGCTTTCACCGTGTCTAACTTCTTTGGGTCAATTTCGACCCCAGCCTCCAAAATAACGTGCCCCAAAAACTCTAGCCTGTCCTGAAAAAACTCGCACTTGGAACCCTTTGTCAGTAGCCGATGCTCGTCTAAAATTTTAAAGACTGCTTCCAGATCTTCGAAGTGCTGCTGCTTGTCGCGACTTTAGACGAGGATGTCGTCGAGGTAAACTATCACGCATTTATCTAAAAGTGGCCTAAATGCCTCGTTCATGGTCATCTGAAATGTCGCCGGTGCGTTGGTCAGCCCTAAGGGCATCACGGTGTAGTCGAACGACCCATACCTAGTCCGGAAAGCTGTTTTGGCACAGTCCGATGGTTCGACCCTAATCTGATGGTAACCTCCCGTAAATCTATTTTCGAAAAAACCCGTGATGTTCGCAGTTGGTCGATCAGTTCGTCGGCGCGGGGAATGGGGTACCGCGACTTGACTGTTACCCTGTTGAGTGCTCGGTAATCGATGCACATGCGAAACCCTCCGTCTTTTTTTGGCGTAAACAGTATCGGTGCGGCGAACGGTGACGAGCTCGGTCGGATGAATTTCTTCGCTAATAAGTAATCTAAGTGCTTCCTCAGTTCGTCGAGCTCGGGTTGTGTCAGTCTGAACTGTCGCTGTATAGTTGGCTGTGCCCCCGGTTCTAATTCTATTCGGTGGCCATGTGCTCGCTGAGGTGGCAGTCCTTCCGGTAAGTCGTCGGGAAAAATCCCGGGGTATCGTTTCAACAGTTCCTGTAGTTCAGGCGGTACTGCTGCCAGCAGTTTCTTGAAATCACTCGGCTGCTCTGCTTCCTCTATCACTGCAATGTCTACTGCGTACACGTCAGCTCCAGCAGCGACAGCTCGTTTCATGGTGACGGCGTTGACGTGTACCGTTGAAGACTCGGGCGACTGCCAGCGAGGTAGTTCAACCCAGTTACCGCTACTTCACACAGTGCAGCTACCTGTCGTCCAGTCAATTCGCGGGTTATACCGTCGCAGCCAATCGCGTCCCAGTAAAATGTCGTGCCCATCTAGTGTCGTTGCGAGCATTTCCTGTGTAAACCCGAAATTCCCCCCGCAGCGGACTTTGACTCTCTCCACCCTTTCCCGTATGGCCAGTGGCGTGCCGTCGACTAAGCGTGCGTCTATCTCAGGTAAACAACGGCTAAGTGTCAGTTGCAGTTTTCGTGCGGTTGCGGTATTAACTAAACTGTGGCTTGCTCCTCCGTCGATAAAAATCTTCACTGCTGCTCCCTGTATTTTCCCGTGGATCAGTACTGGGCAATCCGTCGCTGTACCCTCCTTATTCGTCCGAGCCCGATCGATAGCATGAATCGGTATTGTGACTCGGTGAGGGTCGGTGGGGTTGGGCGAGCAGGCAGTCTCGTCAGTAGTTGGCCCGATTCCTACTGACTGCTTGCGTTTCCCTGCCTTGGAGACTCCCTTCCCTGCTCTGCTCCGCGGCGCCTCAGCTCCTCTGGGCATTCGCTCTTGCGATGGCCCGGCCTATTGCAAGCAAAGCAGCGCCCCTTAAACGGCGCGGCAGCTGCATTCGTCGCAACGGCATGTACGGTGGCGTGCTCGATCGGTCCCCGAGGGCGATGTCCGTAGTAGGACCCCGGTCTCGGACGGCGCAAAATGTAGATTTTCTCAGCGAGCGCGAGAATCTCGTTGAAATTCGAGAGTCCGCGTAGCATGATTTCGTACGAAATGTCCGGCTTCAGCCCTCCTACGTAACGGTCCACCCGCTCCGCTTCGTGCATGTAGCCGACTTGCTCGAATAATGCGAGAAAACCGCTCGGGTAGTCTTGAACCGACCCGAGCTGCCGCCAAGTACGAAGTCTCTGACGCGCCGAAATAGAAGCCGCGATTGGCTCGAAGCGCGCTCGAAGCCCTGCGCACCACGCATCCCACGTGCTGTACTGGGCGGTTTCGCAGAATGAACTCCAGGTGACAGCTGGACCCGTGGGCCCTTCCTCTTGCGACGGTGGCTCGTAGGCGCGTGGCGACGTCACGATGACTCGCCACCAGTCCATGGCGGGGCCCCTCAGCAGCGAGACGGCGTATATGATCTTCGCTGCGTTCGGCTCGACGTAGTTTGCGTCAAAAAATACGTTCATCGTGAAGACCCGCGACTGAACCGTCGGACCTCCACGCTGACTCGGGTCGAAACAGGGCGGGCGCTGCGGCTTCAGTGGCATTGGTGTCATGATGGCGTGGTCGCCACTTGTCGCCGCAAATTCCACGTGCCGATGGGCTTCGCGAGGCTCCCGTGGGCTTGGCGCGACCCTGTTCCTCTCCATGTCCGGCATCGAGTGGGCGGCGCGATCACCGGCAGCGCCTGAGCGCTGTCCCACGCTGTGGTTCTGTGTTGGTGTGCCTGATGAAATGACGATCGGCTCCTCTGATTGTGCAGGTGCATTT
This sequence comes from Closterium sp. Naga37s-1, assembly GCA_947471745.1. Taxonomy (NCBI): domain Eukaryota; kingdom Viridiplantae; phylum Streptophyta; class Zygnematophyceae; order Desmidiales; family Closteriaceae; genus Closterium; species Closterium sp. Naga37s-1. Next base: position 358,708 of record CANJKZ010000055.1, on the reverse strand, counting down.
TTAGGTGCGTGTGGTGGCGTCGGAGTATTCACCGTGGATTGCTGACGCGCGGAGTCACGTTCCGCCGTGAGCGTCGCAATTTTGAGCGCCGATTCTTCAACTTGGCGCACGAGACGGTCGAGTTGCTCATGCGTCAGTGTCGCGAGAGTAAATTCGGCCATGGCGGGGGTGTCTGGCAAGCTCAGCGAGAGCCTCTGTCATGGTCGTGCGTGCTTACGAGAGAGCACTACGAGCGGCGGTGCTGTGTCACTGAGAGACGTCTACCCCCCCCCAAAAATTGAGATAGTGGGGAAGCGGAGGTGTTGGTGCGGTCCGAGAAGAGATCGTAGGCTGTGATGCCAAGTGTTACGAGTGCAATTGAGTGATCGAGCGAGAATTGCACTATCGAAGCAAGAGTACAATGGGCGAAGGCATGAGCGAAGAATATATAGCGAAACTACAGTGGTAACGGTAATGGACTGTGGTTGTCGCGCGACGGGCCTGGGACTGAGGTTTGGGGAAATGTCGAAGCAGAGGCCCGGAGCGCGGGTTACCCGCCGAGCCGTGAGGTCGGGGTGCGACATGCGAAGGTGGCGGGAGGATTGTCGATGCGAGGGTTGCGAGTGGTAACGGTGCTGACTGTGGTGCTACAGTGGTGTACGCGCTGAGCGGGGACACGAAGGAAGGAAAAGGAATTTTCCTTACAGTAAGGTAATGGTAAATGAGCAATGTAGCAGAGAAACCTATGGTTGAGTAGCCGCTACGCAGTACGGCGGACGTCCGGTTCTTCCGCATCCAATCGCCGTCCGTCGTGCATTGTGCGACCACCACAAATCCACGTCGTCGCAAAGCCTCGCTAGTTTCTGCTTTATGGAAGGACATCAGTCGTCAGCGAAGGATCGCCGCCAGATTGCTTTCTGCGAGGGCACGTGCTAAGCCCATCGCTAGTATGGCGACTGGACCGACGACCAGTATTTTCCCGCGCACCAGTCAGGCACCACACTGGCTGCCCGCTTCCCCCAACCAGACTTGGGAGTCTCCACTTGCCCGCGCAACTTGCACGCCATTCGCTAACGCCTGCTTCTTCAGCTTCTCCCCCAATCGTATGCAGGAAACAATTTTCTCCCTCCCCCAACCCCGCTTTCTCAGAGTGCATCTTTGAGCTCCTCCCTCCCCGTTCGCTAGCTCACACGCTCATCCTAACCCATGGGCCACCACGGCACAACACCAATCCTCGCGCATTCTCCATTCCAAACCACAATTGCGCGCAGGACTGCTGGTGCGTTTAGGGCGTGTCCAGCGCATACATTTTCACCACATGTGCCGCAACAGTTACCACATTTTTGAATGTAACCCCATTTTCACATAATTTTTTGACATCGTACACCCCTGGAACGTAAATTACGGAAATATCACACACGTCCGTCGACTCGTGAACATGACGCGCAATGCACGTAACTGGCACCATATTTTTTTGAATGTACGAGTCTGAATCTCAACAGTTCCACATTCAGCGAGGTCCATCCCCAAATTGCGCCAGGCCACTTTGAATCTCGCGATATTCAAGGGGGCAAATTCCAACCCTTCTGGTTACAGAGTAGTTCTGTTGCCACTGTCGCGCAACTTGCTGTTCCAGTTGCGCTGAGGCGAATTGTGTCTTCCCGCTGTTTTTTGGACCCAGGACTTTTAAGGTACACCTGGCAGTACCATTTCTGCGCGTGATCCGAAATACGTCGAAATTGTGTAAAAATCCGAAAGTGTACGCCCTGGACACGCCCTAAGGAGACCAACCTCTGGGTGTCTACACCGCACTTGGCCGCTCTTCACCCAACCTTCCTGCTGGTCCCTTGGCGGCTTCAACGGAGCCAACGCTTCAAGCCGACCATGATTCCCGCCGCCACGCTCGATGCTAGATCTTCGATTCCCAGCGTCAGTACGAAACGACCAGGTACCCCGACACTTCCTGAGGATAAGGCATTGTAGGCACTCCAGGTCTGGATCTTTCTGGTCCGTCGTGGTTTCGAGCATTGAGAACCTCTCCGTCCCTATCACGCAAAAGCTTTGGGTAGTTGATTCTCTCGCGTCGCGGGTCGGCGTCTTGGTCCGCGTTCAGCAGCTATGAGCGGGAACGCGGCGTACCGGCCGCCGGGCCCGGTGGTGTATCCGTCCTTGGACTGGCAACTCGAAGAGTTCCTCGCGTCGTTGCACGCCTCCGGTCACCTCGCCTCGCTCCGCACTCTCGCCCACGCCCGCGCGGAGAAGCGCCGGCTAGCCGTCGCCAAGGCGGAGCGCGAAGCTGCAGCTGCGGCGGCGCATGGGGAGGAGGAGGAGGAAGAGGCTGGTTTCGAATCGGAGCGGGACGAGTGGGAGCGATGGACGCATCGGCACGCGGAGGGCGAGGAGGAGGAGGAGGACGCGTCGACCAGTACTGACTCGGAGTGGCGCGACTGCGAGCCCGACTTCCGCGACGTCATGGCTGGCGGCTGCACTCCGCCCACCGCCGCCGGCGGTGGCACCCTCGCGCAGTGGGCCATGCGGCTGGGAGGCGTCGGCGGGGGAGCCCGGCAGCGCGTGGGGCAAGACTCGGACTTGGTGATTGGGTGCGAGGAGCGGGATGGGGGGAAAGACGAGCCGCGGCAGTATATTAAAGGCGCCGCGAATGACGGCGAGGAGCAGGTAGTAACGCTGGCTGATCTCCATGGCTTCATTCAAGATCTGGAAATCGACGACGACGATCTCGCCAAAGCCGGCTGGCGTCAGACGCTCAGCCGCAAGACGGACCGCCTCTCGTGTCGCGCGTGGTCGCGGGATCCCCCCGACGGCGGACCGACGGTGTACCGCTGCCACATGGTGATCCGCGAGTGCAGCGCGGAGGCGGCGCGGGACTTTTTCCTGGACGAGGATTACCGCGCGGAGTGGGACGACACGCGCGCGCAGGGCAGCCAGATGCTGGAGGAGTGGGACCCGCGCGGCGAGTGCGTCGCGCGCTGGGTGCGCAAGTTCCCCTTCTTCCTGCGCGACCGCGAGTACGTCGTCGCGCGTCGCGTGTGGTCGCTGCGGTCGCACACGTACCACTGCATCTCGAAGCTCACCACGCACCCCTCCGCGCCCCCGCGCGCCAACCTCCTCCGCGTGTCCGCCTTAACGTCCAAGTGGCGCGTCGCCGCCGTCACCAACGCGCAACAAATATCCGCCATCTGGCCCCCTGCGCAGGGGACTGCGCAAGCATCCAAGGTAAAGCCCGCGCGCCGCCAGGCGCATCCCGGAAACACCGGGGGGGGGAGCGGCGTGTTTTGGAGGCAGGCGAGCGGGGAAGAGTGTGGGGAAAGCAAATGCGCGGAGTCGCGGCTGCCGGAAGGGGTGGCAGGCCGGGGGGAAGCGGAGGAGGGGCAGGAGAGGGGTTGTTGCGGGGAATCGGCGGGTTGCGCGGAGCAGGCGTGCGACATTGTGACGATCCACGCGGAGGACTCGGGGGTGTCGCGCAACATCGCCAAGATGGGCGTGGCGCGCGGCATGTGGTCGCACGTGGTGAAGATGGAGGCGGCGCTGCACGCGTACGTGCGCGCGGGGCGCAACGCCAAGCACTCGCTGCCCATGTTCCTGCTGCACGCCGATGCCATGCACGCTGCTGCCTCCGGCATCAGACCGCTGTGAGGTGCTGTGCGGTGCAGTGAGGCGGTGGGGTGCGGTGTGGTGCGGTGCTCGTGAAGAGCGTGGAGTGATCGGACGGTCGGACAGACGTGTGCTGCATGCCATGCTGTGGGGCGACTCGGCTTTCTCCATGCCCCATGCCCCGTAGCTGATGCCTCATGCCTCATGCCCAATCGCCCATGCCCCGTTGCCCATGCCCCATCGCCCATGCCCCATCGCCCATGATCCATGCCTTACGCCCCATGCTGCATGCCTCATGATCTCAACTCCATGCTCCGTTCTCCACGCTCCATGCCCATGCTCCATGTTCCACGCCCCATACCCATGCTCCATGTTCCACGCCCCATACCCATGCTCCATGCCTCATGCGCCAGCACCATGCTCTACGCACCGCGCTCCATGCCCCACCTCTATGCCCCATGCTTCATGCTCCATTTTCCTCGCCCCACGCGTCATGCCCCACACGTCATGCCCCACATGTCATGCCCCATGCTCTGTGCCATCCATCCACCGCACTGCCGCCACCGCCATCCCCGACCACTCGTCCAAGCGACTGTCTGCATTGCCCCACCACCGCCCTCCAAGTCGGGCACAAGGGCACCACCCCCTGCCACCCGCATCATGCGTTGCTACCTGTGATGCTCATGCAATAAGAGTCCGACCATTAGCCCACTCAGAGGGGCGTTTATGGATCGCACCGTTACAGACACTCTTGACTGGCTTACGCCACAACCCACCGGTAGTTATTGCTGCTTTTAGAATGCTCTTTCAGTCAAGCTGTAGGATTTATGTGTGTTTTAGATGCGCTTTTGAGCTAATTATTTCCTAGAATGTGTAGTATAGTGATTTTGTACGGTACTTGACCCTTAGCCTTGACAGTTTCAAGCTAATGGTGGCTTCATAGTTTGATATGACTTCATTTGTTGGGTTGCTCTTAGCGAGCAGATTTGAATCGAGGTTATTCTGCCAGTAATTTAGATTGGTCGCGTGCCACAAGCACCAACGATCCAATCCCGCACTCCACGGCGTCTGCTCTTCACTTTAGAGCGAGCCATGGCGTCCGTTACCGCAATGTCATTTCCACACTGCCGCCGTCCCGCGCCGCTCCCGAACTGCCCCCATGCCGTGCCACAACCGTTCCCCTCTCGCCCCTCGTTTTGCTCCCCTCGCCTGCTCGCGGCCTCGGCGAGGCCGCGCGCCGCATTCAGCCCACCGCCGAAGGCGCAGCGGAGCGCGGAATGGGCGCGGCCCGCGCGCCACACGACCGCCGCGCCATCTCTGCGCGGCGGTGGCGGGGTTCGAGCGCATAGCGCGGAAGGCCCACGGTTGCGGGGAGTGCTCGCGAAATGGGGGAGAGGCGAGGGGCTGGATAGCAGCGGCGGAAGATTCAGTCCCGCGCGCGGATTGAAGCGCGGATGCAGGGCAGCAGCGGGGGAAGTGGGGGGCGGAGATGCGGCGCAGGGATGGGGGGAGTTGGAAGGCAGGTGGCGGTGGTGGTGGGAGGGATGGGGGGAGGAGGAGACAGGGGAGGAGAGAGGGGGGAGAAGCGGGGCTAGAGTGCGAGACACATGGGCGGATTCGTGGCAGGGAAAGGATGAGGAGTGGAGGTGAGCATCGAGATGGAGATGGGAATCGGTCTGTAGCTAGGGGAGGCAGATAACGGGAGAAAGGGAAAGAAATGGGGAAGGAAAGAGCGAGCGAGAGAGTCTGGGAGGAGAGCTAGGGCGGGGAAGGGAGAGTGAAAGCGAGAGAGGGAGTGGAGAGTGCAGTGGAGTGGCAGCTGGTATGGCGTCTGGGCTGTCCATTCCATATCCGCGCTCCTGTGCTCCTTTGCTCCTGTGCACATGTGCGTGAACTTGTTGCTGCCCCACAGCACACGCAGCAACAGGAGCATGTGTGAGCGTGTGTGGAGGAGTCTGTGTTCACGAACTGCATGCTCGCTTGCTCCTTCGTCTCGCCTTGCCTTTACCGCCTCGCAGCGGATTCTCAGCAGACCGTGTGCTCTCCGTGTGCGCACCCCTCTGTTGTTGTCACGTGCGTGCGTGCGTGTGTGTGTGGGCGTGTGCATGTGTGTGTTCTTCCCTGCAGCAGCAGCAGCAGCACATCAGCACCACCAGTGGCAGGCATACCACAGCACCCATCAGCGCTGGTGGACGACCCGCGTGCCCTCGCAGACCCACACAGCACCTTCCTCTCCGTGCACGGCGTCATGCTGCATGCCAAGCTCACAACGCCATCGCCATCGCCATCATCAACCCCATCCCCATCCCAATCCCCAACCCCATCGGCGCCACCACCAGCGCCACCACCCCTGCCGTCCTGCCCCTCGCCGCATCCCACGCTGCTGCTACACGGCTTCGGCGCGTCGCTCTTCTCCTTCCACCGCCTGCAGCAGCACCTCTCCGACCGTCTGCGCTCCCCATCCCTCTCCTTCGACCGCCCCGCCTTCGGCCTCTCTGCCCGCCCGCCCCCCTCCCCCCTCCCTGCCTCTGCCTCTGCCTCTGTCTCTGCCCCTGCCTCTGCATCTCCCTCCCCTTGGCATCCCTCGCCCTACAGCCTGGCGTACAGCCGGGATGCCACCATTGCCCTCGCACACTCCCTGCTGCATGGCCCGCTGCACCCAGCACAGGGGGCGGAGGGGAACAAAAATCCAAAGGAAGCAGGGGGAGCAGAGGCGTTTGGGGGGGAAGTGATTGGGGAGGAGGGGAATGAGGGAGGCGGCAAGGAGAGGGGGCCGGGAAGGGTGGTGCTTGTTGGGTGAGTGTAAGGGGACGGGGGAATGGGTGGGAAAGGGGTGTTTGAGAGGACGTGGGGTCTGGTGCTGCACACTGCTGTAGTGCTGCACACTGCTGTAGTGCTGCACACTGCTGTAGTGCTGCACACTGCTGTAGTGCTGCACACTGCTGTAGTGCTGCACACTGCTGTAGTGCTGCACACTGCTGTAGTGCTGCACACTGCTGTAGTGCTGCACACTGCTGTAGTGCTGCACACTGCTGTAGTGCTGCACACTGCTGTAGTGCTGCACACTGCTGTAGTGCTGCACACTGCTGTAGTGCTGCACACTGCTGTAGTGCTGCACACTGCTGTAGTGCTGCACACTGCTGTAGTGCTGCACACTGCTGTAGTGCTGCACACTGCTGTAGTGCTGCACACTGCTGTAGTGCTGCACACTGCTGTAGTGCTGCACACTGCTGTAGTGCTGCACACTGCTGTAGTGCTGCACACTGCTGTAGTGCTGCACACTGCTGTAGTGCTGCACACTGCTGTAGTGCTGCACACTGCTGTAGTGCTGCACACTGCTGTAGTGCTGCACACTGCTGTAGTGCTGCACACTGCTGTAGTGCTGCACACTGCTGTAGTGCTGCACACTGCTGTAGTGCTGCACACTGCTGTAGTGCTGCACACTGCTGTAGTGCTGCACACTGCTGTAGTGCTGCACACTGCTGTAGTGCTGCACACTGCTGTAGTGCTGCACACTGCTGTAGTGCTGCACACTGCTGTAGTGCTGCACACTGCTGTAGTGCTGCACACTGCTGTAGTGCTGCACACTGCTGTAGTGCTGCACACTGCTGTAGTGCTGCACACTGCTGTAGTGCTGCACACTGCTGTAGTGCTGCACACTGCTGTAGTGCTGCACACTGCTGTAGTGCTGCACACTGCTGTAGTGCTGCACACTGCTGTAGTGCTGCACACTGCTGTAGTGCTGCACACTGCTGTAGTGCTGCACACTGCTGTAGTGCTGCACACTGCTGTAGTGCTGCACACTGCTGTAGTGCTGCACACTGCTGTAGTGCTGCACACTGCTGTAGTGCTGCACACTGCTGTAGTGCTGCACACTGCTGTAGTGCTGCACACTGCTGTAGTGCTGCACACTGCTGTAGTGCTGCACACTGCTGTAGTGCTGCACACTGCTGTAGTGCTTGCACCTTCACTGCTGTAGTGCTTGCACCTTCATATGGTATGACATGTTGTCGTGAATCATGTCATGTAATGCCGTACCATGTCATGCCGTACCATGTCATGCCATACCATCCCATCCACTACCATGCCAAATCATGCCATGCCATGCCATGCCATGCCATACCGACTCCTCCATCACCTCCCCTCCGGTTGCTCCCCTCCCCCTCCCATCCCCCTCCGCCCTTCCCTCCCTCCCACCCTATCCTCCACCCCTCGCTTCCTACCTCTCTCCCTGCCCCGCCCCCAGCCACTCGGCGGGCTGTCTGCCAGCCATAGAGGCAGCTCTCGCCCGCCCCGACCTCTTCTCTGCCCTCGTCCTCATCGCACCTGCCCTCGTGCCGCCCCTGCTGCCGCCCCGCACCCGATCGCTCCCCTCCTCATCGCCTCCTCGCGCTGCTGATCACCACTCTGCGGGACAGGCTGCAGGAGGAAACGAGGGAGAGGCAGGGTTAGGAGAGGGGAAAGAAGGAGCAGGAGGAGCAGGAGAAGCAGGAGGAGCAGAAGAAGGGGGGGAAGAAGCAAGGGATGGCGGGGCCAAACGGGGGGGCGTTGGTCGGCTTGTGGCTGTGGCATGCTGCCTTGCATCTCTCGCTCTCTCCCGCCTGCTGCTCCTGCTGCTCTCGCTCACTCGTCTCACTGTCACCGCGTGCACGGCTGCTGTTGCTGCTGCCGCTGTGGCCGTGGCCTCTATGACCCTCCTGCTGCAACCCTTCTTTGCACTGCTTCGTTCCGCACCACTGCCACTCCGTGCTGTCGCTTACTCTAACGCCCCCACCACAGATAGCACCGCCAGCAGCAGCAGCAGCGGCGGCGGCGGCGGCGGCGGCGGCGGCGGCGGCGGCGGCGGCGGCAGCGGCGGTGGCAGCAGCGAGCGTGGAACTGTATTAGGAGCTGCTGGTGCATGTGCTCACTTCGCCCTCACTCTCACCGTCGCTCTCCCCTTCCTCCTCGCTCTCCACCTCGCCCTCCTCCTCTCCTCCCTCTCATCCTTCTCTGCATCGCTCCTGGCAGCCCTCACCTGCTCGCCCCACCTGCCCTCCGCCCTCGCTGCTCTCGTGTTGCGATGCGAGCCCATGCGACTCATGGTACACACTCAATCCCAACACTTGCTCCCCGCTGTCTCTCCCGATCTTCGCTCCCCACATTCGCTCCCCACATTCTGAGTTGCTTAGGGTACACATGCATTTTCTGGGTACTGGGGAGGAGGGATGGGTGGGTTTGGTCAGACAGTGGATAAGGAGAGGCAGACGGTAATGCAGTGCAGTGCAGTACGGTGCGATGTGGTGTGGCGCTGTTCAGGAGACAGGCGAGTAGGGCTTTGTGCCATCACATTCCATGCCATGCCATGTTGTGCCATGCCATGTTATGCCATGCCATGTTGTGCCATGCCATGTTGTGCCATGCTGTGCCATGCCATGTTGTGCCATGCTGTGCCATGCCATGTTGTGCCATGCTGTGCCATGCCATGTTGTGCCATGCTGTGCCATGCCATGCCATGCCACACCATGTGAAGAACCCATGTGGCCATGTGCGCCCATTCATGACATCAGATGCACAGAGCTACCTTCACATGCTGCTACACCTGCAAAACATCCCTGTCACCTCCACATGCATGTGCATGTACATGTAGATGTGTATGTGCATGCATGTGCACTCATGGGCTGCTGCAGTGTGCCTGGTTACCTTCCGCTGCTCTCTCAACCCCTCTCTTCGTCTCCTCCCGCTTCTCTCTCCCGGCTCTACATCCAACACACCTCTCACACGCGCACACCAGGTGCGAGCAGTGATGGGCACCGTGGGAGTGGCAGCAGTCAAGCAGGCATGGAGTAATCCGTCCCTCTGCTCGCCAGCCATTGTTGATGGTTACACCAAGGTACGTCCACTCTGCTCCTAGGTACCTCCTCTCTGCCACGTCCTCTCTGCACCGCACCCATATGGTCCTCAATAGCTGCCCCCAGTCGCCACAGCTGCATGCATGCGTCCCAACTACGACTGCAGTCGTCACCACTGCACAACATTGTGTCTTCCCTAACCTCGCCCCTCCCCTCACCCTATCCCCTCATCCCTTCATCTCCTCATCCCCTCGCCACGCCTTCTTGCCCCCACTTCCATTCTCTTCGTTCTCTCCACTTCAATTGTGTGCCTTGCTTGTCCTCCTCTCCCTCCCCTCCCTTCCCCTTCCCTCTCGCCTGTTCCACGGCAGCCCCTGGCGTGTCGCAACTGGGACAGGGCGCTGATAGAGTTCACAGTAGCAGCCACGCTCAACCCCAACACGGCCGCCAAGCTGCATGCACTCAACCTCCCAGGTGCGTGCCACTGCTTTCCTCTCACATGCTTCACTTTCCTCTCCCTTGCTCTCCTTTCCTGTCACGTGCCCTCCTTTCCTGTCACAGAACTATTGCTTACATCCACTTACCTTCTAGGTTCGCTCTACCACCTGCGTTTAGTTAGATTAGAACCAAGCACTCGAAAGTGTCTGTATGCCGTCATAAAACCCTCCATGAGAACAATTTAGAACGACATTTGCTTTTCGCCCTGCATTGCAAACATGCCCATAAGGTCATGGGAAAATGGCGTTTGAGTGCACACATGACAGACAGGTATGGGCCAGGAGCCACGCTGCTTTGTCGTCAGGATGATGTAGGGGGGTAGGGAGGCAGCTCATAGGCTAATGGTGTAGAGTCTCAAATTATGGTGCGTCGAGGTTCTGAGCATGGTGTGTGGAGAGGTGGGACCAGCAGCTGAAGCTGTCTTGGCTTCAATATAGTTGAGAGGGCTCAACGTTCAATAGCACTGCGACCAGTTCCAAGGCTGGCCTCGAATTTGGCCGCACAGAGGGTGTGGAGCTCAGGGGCGGCTTACATTGTCTGTGAGTCAATAATTCGTCTGGATCTGCTTCTTCTGTATCTGCTTCGTCTAAGGTTGACCCAAAGGAAGGGGGTCTGGTTCAGAGTATCGGGTAATTCACCCCATTGGATACAAGTGTATTCTATTATTTTGCAAAGTGCATCTATATCCTGTTTCTTCGCGTATATCCACTGTTTTGTCACAAGTGCACCTGTTTTACTGAGTTTGTGTGCGCTCTCTTCCAAAGACCATGGTGGAGGTGGTATGGTGGTGTTTTAAGACAGCTCCTGCTACTGCACCCTGGATGTACGGTAAGTGCTATTTGCTATGTCGGACGGGCCGAGGCAGGTGAGATGAATTCAATTCGGTTGGGCAGGAGAGTCAGAAGCTCGGCACAGTGTGTCGCGTCCGTGTGGTGAGAGTTTTTCTCAATTATTTCTATAGGGGGGCCTTGACCTGAATTTTTTTCAAAATGTTGGAAAGGGTATCGAGGTTGTTACTGCCAAGGAGGAGGCGTGTAAGGACGTGGTGCAGATCGCTCCGATCTCACGCAATCGGTGGTCGATTGGATCAGATCGGAATCGAATGGGTATGACTGCCCTGATCTGACGCAATCATCGATCGCATCCCGCGCCACGCGTCTGACAAATATTTCTCTACGCAACAGGGCGGAATCTCAACCGCGCCTTCCAGGCGAGTTGTATGTCCCTTCCACCTCAAAGTTGGCGAAACTAAGCGACCATTTGTATTGTACAATTACAGGGTAGCCCCATTACAAGTTTGACTGTCGCGAGATGTTCTGTAGCAGCGAGCAGAAGCGAACCTCAGTGACTGTGGTTTCAACTCGCGTATAATCGCCAACATACCCAATCTATTGATTGCAATCGGTTGCAATCGATTGCATCAGACCGAGGCTGATCAATCAGCCAACCTCAAAACGAATCTCTGGCCCTGCTCAGGTCAGATTGTAGTACAGATATTAAGTGAGTTTACATGAGATGTAAATATGGCAGTCATTCAGTTTGTGGTCTTGACTCTTGACATGCCTTTTTGGTGCTGCCCTCCCTCATACCTCGCGAATGGTACTGCTGCACTCATCCACGTACCTCTGTACTATTTAATGGTTCAATTCTGGTCTGTTATTCAGGTTCTGTATTACATTTGTCATCCCCCGTCATCATATCCCGAACAGTCCTTGTTGTTGCAGGTAGGCAAGATAAGATACTTACCCATTGGAACGCCAGGAGGGTAGCAGCAGCACTGCCTTATGCTAAGTTGGTAATTCTGGAAGAATGTGGCCATGTCCCACAAGAGGAAAACCCAGATGTGCTGCTGACTGCCATTGCTGACTTCTTAGTAGATCACTCTGGACCTCTATTTGACTGAACTTTTCTTGCCCATGTGAATGAAACGTGAAATATCACAAACTACCCAGCAAGCACACATAAACTAAATGATCTGTTCATGAAGTGCAATAAGGCATCGATCGTGCGGGAAATGCACCCATGCTGCCCCATTACTACAGGAACTAGAAGCACTTCCTGTGAACAATGGATGGGCCGGCCTCATCATACTCGCTCTTGGCAATCCACATCTGCATCACAAAAGGGAGAGTCAGCTCAAAGGGAATAGGAAAAGCATAGAGCCACGAAAAATGCAGAAACACATACCTGCTGGAAGGTGCTCAGAGACGCAAGAATGGATCCACCGATCCAGACACTGTACTTCCGCTCAGGTGGAGCAACCACCTTAATCTTCATGGTGCTGGGAGCAAGAGCGGTGACTTCCTTGGTCATGCGATCAGCAATTCCAGGGAACATAGTAGTACCACCGCTGAGCACAATGTTGCCGTACAGATCCTTCCTGATATCGACGTCACACTTCATGATGCAGTTGTAGCACGTCTCATGGATACCCGAGGCTTCCTTGCCAACCAGCGACGGGTTGAAAAGCACTTCTGGGCACCTAAATCGCTCAGAACCAAGAGTAATCATCTGCCCGTCGGGAAGCTCATAACTCTTCTCCACAGAAGACGAGCCCTGTGCAGTCGTCATCTCCTGTTCGAAGTCAATAGCAACGTAAGCGAGCTTCTCCTTGATATCCCTCACAATTTCACGCTCGGCAGATGTGGTGAAGGAGTAACCCCTCTCAGTCAGGATCGTAACCAGGTACTCCGTCAAATCACGACCGGCAAGATCCAAACGGAGAATTGCGTGCGGCAGAGCGTAGCCCTCGTAGATGGGGACAGTGTGGGACACGCCATCACCGGAATCGAGAACAATACCTGAAACCAAAGAAGGGCTTAGCAGCTGAACAATAATTCGAATGCAGCAGCGCGGAGAAAAAGGCAAGACTTACCAGTGGTACGACCGCTGGCGTACAGGGAGAGCACAGCCTGAATGGCGACGTACATTGCCGGCACATTGAAAGTCTCAAACATAATCTGGGTCATCTTCTCGCGATTAGCCTTGGGATTCAATGGAGCTTCAGTCAAGAGCACCGGATGCTCCTCTGGAGCGACACGAAGCTCATTGTAAAAGGTGTGGTGCCAAATCTTTTCCATGTCGTCCCAGTTCGTTACAATACCTGGAAAGACGAAATGCGCGAAGGTCACAAACGAGAACAAAAAGTTCTGCGTCCTTAATTCGGCAGAAAAGTGTATCTCACCGTGCTCAATAGGATACTTCAGCGTCAAAATTCCACGCTTGGACTGGGCTTCATCACCAACGTAGGCATCCTTCTGTCCCATCCCAACCATCACACCCTGATGGCGAGGACGACCAACAATGCTGGGAAACACGGCACGGGGAGCGTCATCTCCAGCAAATCCGGCCTGGAAAAGAAGGCTCACAGTGAATTAGACGGATGTCGTGAGAACGATAAATCCAGAATGCCAATGCTACTCACCTTCACCATACCGGATCCGTTGTCGCACACAAGAGCGGAAATATCTCCCTGATCGTCAGCCATCTTGAACGATTTTCACTGTGGAAGACCATGACATCAAATAAAATAAAAAGGTTACTTTCTTAGATGCTCCAAGAAAAACTGCCTGGTGCGGTTATGAAAAAAAAAAAAAAAAAACGGATCTATCTGACAGATGATGGCCAGAAGAACAAACCCTAATAACCATTGTTTGACATGCTCACCAGATGTGGATGCGGAGGAGCTAGGCTAGGGATGAGGTGCTGTGAGAGCTCCGTAGGGAATGGAGGCGGAGATAAAAAGAGCTTTCTTTCTCCTCCAGCTCTTCAAACAACCACAGAAGAAAGTACCTTAGGCAACAACCCCGCACTCACGGCACCAGCCCAACGGGCAATGCAACAGAAGGGACGAAGAACATTCGACTTCGTTTTTCTTTTTTTTCGTCACACATTCGCTTATTAGGACGCGGTGCAGATCGGCCTGATCTGCGTGCGATTGCGTCAGATTGGGGCAATCCACCATTTATAGAAAGCCGCGGGGGTATTTTGAGGCAATCGCATGCAATCGGGGGCAATCTGTCGATTGCGATCGGAAATCCGATCGATTGCGATCGATCACCTCGATCTGACGCAATCTCTTGCGAACGATTGCAATCGACAGATTGCCTCGGATCGCGGGTTTTAGCGACAGATGCGAACGGTAACCCTCCTGCCGAAAATTTTAGCAGCACCATTGGATATCGCGATATCAGACTTTCCAGACGCGCCTGCCCCCCAAAAGGGGCTACGTTGTAATTGCGCGATTCAAAATTTCGCCAGGTGTCGCCAACTATGTATGGAAGGAACGAGTGAATTGCACAAAGCCCTCGCGGCTGATTCACATTTACTTCCCCGAAATTCATCGTCTGATCGCGCGGCTCGGGACGCTATCGACAGATCGCCTAAGATTGGGGCAATCTCATGCAATCTGATCCGACCCGACCGGATCGGACGATCTGAGGCGATCGATCAACCGATCTGCACCACGTCCTCAGGCTTTGCTTTGAAGGGAACAACTGACGCGTCACAATTGCGACATCGAGGGAGGATCGCGGTCACATACCGAAGCTGTGAGAATCGATCTCCTCCGGGCCAAATGTGCCGCGTTCGTCCTCAGGTTCGATAGTTAGCGAGGTTAGAGGCATTTTTATCAGTTTTTACTGCAATATGTAGGATTTGAGTACGGTGACAGATCGACATGGAAGGGACATCGCGTTCGGTGAGGTGTGTCGGGTCTTCGCGAACTGTGATGAAAACGGGATACAAGACACTGCGACTCTTGTACACCCAGAACATCGATCTCCCACAGAATCGATGTCGCAATTGTGACGCGTCCTGACTGTAAAGCTCATGAAAACCCTTGCCAAACCTTCCTATGTCCAAAAAAAAAACATTTTGACCACTGACCGAGTTTGATTCGTTGAGACCCAGAGCACCCCTGCACCCAGAAATAATCTCGACACAACGGTACCCAGTGTAATCCCAAGGTAAGAATACAAAGCGAGGAGTTTATGACTATGACGTGTTATGCAGGATGTTAGTTCACAACTGAAATGAGCAGAACTAAAATCAAGGAGCTATAACCAAACAGACCATAGAAAGAAAGTGATGAGGATATTTTTACGATAAGGAAGTGATGAGCATTCCGGTGCGTAACAAGGAGAAAGCACAATCGAGAACGAAGACGAATGGTCAGCATGATGCAAAGGGTCGCGTACGGTTGGAGGATCTGGATTGTCAGCACGGGAACCAGTTACATTGCCAAGGGAAAAGGCGGGAACCAGTTTGAAACGGGTTCCCGTGTCGCACGGTTAAATTTCGCTGCAATAAGGAATGTACCCCTTATAGTACATGGTTAGCTATGCTGTTTCGTATTCCCTGTTTTTCATACATAAACACATGTATGCTCTTGTTATAATAACTTCTATCATTATACATCAGGGCCTCAAATTTGTTTTTGCCTAGGCTGAACAGTCAGTGTTGTACCTAAAAAAAAGCTGAAAAAAATAGTGTCCTGGTTAAAAAAAGGCTGACTAATCAGCCTCACTTAAAAACTAAGGCTGAACTAAGCTAGAGTCCATTTTCAATTAAGTGCTGTGGGTGAGGTGGGGGTGCTTGACCTGGGCGCACCCGGTGCTTTACTGTGTGTTGTTCTGCTGCAGAACTTCTGCACCAAATCGACGCGTTGGGAAAATTTGTTTTCCCACTACATCAGCGCTGTAGATGGCTATTTCGGTGTGACTGACGGGGAAATGAACCTAGACTGCTGAAACTCATGGCTCCTACACGAATCAGAAATAGCGCGATTTCAGCCTACACCCTCGTTAGTACGCTGAGCAATCAGTGTACACTTGGAAAGAATCTCTGAAATATCAGCCCATACATAAAAACAAAGGCTGAAATATCAGCCCATACATTCTCCCCATGTCTGAAAAATCAGCCTTCCGACCCTAAATCAGCCATTTTTCGCTGACATCTGAGGCCCTGTACATTTACTATAATTAGGAGTCAATCACTTCTGTTGCATAATCACTCTGTTATCAATCCCGAGGCTGACCCTGGCTAAGTCTCTTGTGGAATCGTAACAAGGTACGAAAGCGACTTAGGATTTTTTCGCATCTCCACTTCCAAAAGTTTATACGACATAAAAGGGGCGTTCGGCAGACGCTCGCGTGTCAAGATGGCCGGAGGATTAGGAAGTCAAACGAATCTGACGGCTGAAGACTAACCGACTCCGGTTGCGAGCACTGAAGCGACGATGATAATCAGCACCGTCACACGGGAGCAACTTCTCCATGGACTATCAACTATGGAGAAATGGCTCCAGACATTGCGGAATGGCGACGCGGAAACCTCCTCCTAACCTTCTCAATCGGCCGCGACTGGCCGCGAAATAGTCCCGCAAACCTTCTCCCTTGACATGAACACATCTACATGAAAGGTTCCCTGTCGAAGTATTGTCAGATACAAGGAGTGAAATGCACTAGGAAAGGGTTGGGTACAAGTTGGAAAACCTAAAACTGTTGTACCCTATAGGAACTACCCCACTACAGCCTAAACAGACTATAGCATATAAGTTTGACACACCCCCATAGGCAAAGTGGGGAGAGCAAGGGGTCACAAGACCACTCAAGAAAAGCAAAGCAAGCCCAGGGTGGATCACAACGTCACCACACATTCTGAGCACAAGCAGATGGCCACAAGGCTAGTTTACATGCAGAGTTATACAATAGTGGTAAAACCTAGCAAGTGAAAACATGCATGTATAGATATATAGATCACAGTACAAGCAAAGTCAAGAAGTGAGCAAGTGAGGCAAGGTAGGTACAAGGCCTAGAACAGTACGTCGGGCATGGGGCTCGTGCTTGGAGGACGGAGTCAAGTTGTTTTCAATGGCCACGCAGACGCGTCTTGGGTTGACGATTTGGCTACGCAGCGGTCGTCACAGAGTTACACTTTCAGCCTTGGCTCCGGTTCTGTTTCTTGGCGGTCTACGCGCTCGTCTTTTGTTCTCAGTTCTAGTTGTGAGGCTGAGATCTACGCAGGGGCCATGGCTACACAGGAGTTACGCTGGCTCACCTACCTGCTGACCGACTTGGGAGAACGGCCTAGTTCTCCTTTAGTTTCTGTACGTAGACAACAAGGCCATGATTGCCTTGTGACAGGAGCACAGACCGGAGCACAGGACAAAGCACATCGCTCTGCGTTACTTCCTTGCTCGAGAGTTGCAGCAGCGTGGTCAGCTTTGTCTTGCTTACGTGGCCACTCGGGTCAACACTGTTGATATATTCACCAAGGCACTTCAGCCTCTCAATCATCATCGTTTTTGTACTGTTTTAGGCCTTGTGCCTACTTTCCCTCACTTGCTCACTTCGTGATTTTGCTTGTACTGTGATCTATACACTTGTACCTGCCTGCTTACACTTGCTAGGTTGTGATCACTGTACTGCTTGTTCTCATATATAACTCTGCATGTGAACTGGCCTTGTGGCCATTTGCTTGTGCTCATTGTGTGTGGTGACTTCGTGATCCACCCTGAGCTTGCTTTGTTTTTCTTGACTGGTCTTGTGACCCATTGTTCTCCCCCACTTTGCCTATGGGGGTGTGTCAAACTATAATGCTGCTTATGTTGTGTAGGTGTAGTGGGGTAGCCTATATGGGGTACAACCCAATTAGGGTTAGTACTTGTACCACTTTTCTGATCAATGCATTCATTCCTCCTTAGTCTTCTAACACTGAAGCAGTCTAAACTGCCCGCCACCTACAGGCCCTGCACCACGGTGTGTGCCTGCACAGCCTCCTTTCTACCATGGCAAGCAGGCTGGCATGGCGGTTCCGCGCAGACCGGCAAGCAGGCGCAGATCCGGTCTACGCGCATGGCGGTCGGAGTTTCGCAACCCCCAAGGGTGAGGGTGCTGCAGCAATCAAGGATTAGGATACCTCCAGTTAGTATCTCGACATCGGTCTTCGCCGCGATGACGACGACGATGTCGACAACGACGAGTCTCCACCTGGTGTCAGACTTATATGACTTAGCCTATGTAGGCTATAGTGGGGTAGCACATATGGGGTACAACACATTTCTAGGGTTTGTACTTGTACCCAACCTTTGCCTTAGTCAATCATTCCTCATTCTTTCACATGGTATAGAGCAGGTTCCCTAGTGGGAACGTTTCCTAGGGCCCACCGAAAATCGATTTTTTTTTTCCTGCCCGGAGCGCGCTTCGCCCCTGCCCGAGTCGCGCCCCGTGTGCCTGCCCTCCCGTCGCGTCCCCTGCCCTTAGCGGCCCGTCGCGCCCTCTTACGGCCCCTCGCGGCCCCTTAGCCGCTCCCTCGCGGCCCCTCTCACGGCCCCTTGCGGCCCCTTCGCGGCTCCCTCGCGGCCCCTCGCGGCCCCTCCCACGGCCCCTCGCGGCCCCGTCGCGGCTCCCTTGCGGCCCCTCGCGGCCCCTCGCGGCCCCTCGCGACCCCTCTCACGGCCCCTCGCGGCCCCTTCGCGGCCCCTCGCGGCCCCTCGCGGCCCCTCGCGGCCCCTCTCACGGCCCCTCGCGGCCCCGCGGCCCCTTCTCAGCCGCTGCCGCCCCTCTCACGGCTCCCTCGCGGCCCTTCGCGGCCCCTCGCGGCCCCTCGCGGCCCCTCTCGCGGCCCCTCACGGCCCCTTCGCGGCCCCTCGCGGCCCCGCGGCCCCTTCTCAGCCGCCGCCGCCCCTGCCCCGGCCGCAGCAGCCGCCGCCGCCGCCGCCGACGGCAGCAGCAGCCGCCGCCGCTGCCGTGTCCGCCGCCGCCGCCCCTACCCCGGCCGCAGCAGCCGCCGCCACCACTGACAGCAGCAGCCGCCGCCGCCGACAGCAGCAGCCGCCGCCGCCGCCGCCGACACCAGCAGCCGCCGCCGCCGCTGCCGTGTCAGCCGCCGCCGCCCCTGCCCGCCGCGGCACCCTGGCCCCTGGAGCAGCCGCCGCTGCTGCAGCTGCCCCTGGCCCCGGGAGCAGCCGCCCCTGCAGCAGCCGCCCCTGGCCTCTCGAGCAGCAGTCCCTGCAGCAGCCGCGGAGCCCTCGCCCTGCGGTGGTAGCGGCCTCACCATTGCCGCTGTGGTACTCCTGCCCTTCTTGCCACTGGTGAGCTCTGCTGTTACTGCTGTTACTGCTGCTCTTGCTACTACTGCTCTTTCTACTGCTACTGCTGCTCCTGGCGTGGCCAGATGCAGCTCCAGTGCCGTCCGCGTGAGTCCCTCGCCCCCCATCAGCTTCGTGAGTGGTACGCTAGTTGGGGTTGTAGGGGTGGCCGCACTGCTACTGCTGCTACTGCTGCCACTGCGGCTACCACTGCTCTTGCTGCCCCAGGCGGTGGCCAGATGCAGCTCCAGCGACGTCCGCGTGAGTCCCTCACGCCCCAGCAGCTTCGTGAGTGGTACACTACTTGGGGTTGTCGGGGTGGCCGTAGTGAGAGTCGTTCTGGCGTGAGTAGTTCGGGAGCTGCTTGTAGTGGCCAGGTGCAGCTGCAACGTAGTCCGCGCGCGGTCCTGTCACCCCAGCAGCTTCGTGAGTGGTACGCTCAGCGTGGAGGGTCACGGAGTACTGCTCGCTGTCCGTACGTCATTCGCACTGGTGCTCGGACTGGTCAGCCTTGCGGGACGTTTGGTCACGCAGAGTCCCGCTGCTTCGCCCGTCTGAGCGACGCCTGGCGTGCGGAGTTTGGCGACGCCACTGAGCTCCCCGACTGGGTGGAGCTGCTTAGGCAGAGGGTAGATATCTATGCTCTTGACTATGATGCTATCCTCACTTCCATGTATGCATCGCCTACTAGTGATGTGGGTGACTGTTACCTGTGTGTTCCGCCTGACCCGGGCATTGAGGCTGCTGCTCTAGGTGCTGGTGAGGCTGCTGCTCTAGGTGCTAGTGCGTCTACTCCTCCAGGTGCTGGTGAGTCTGCTCTCTCAGGTACCACGTCGGCTCAGGTTTTACACACCTTCACCTTTGACTCGGGTGCTTCCCGCTCCTTCTTTCAAGACCGCACCACACTCACGCCGCTCAGTCGGCCGGTTGCAGTCTCCCTGGCAGACCCCTCTGGGAGTCCTGTCCTTGCCCACTTCTCCACTGTCTTACCGTGTCCGGCGGCCCCTTCTGGCTCCCTGTCAGGTCTTTACCTCCCCTCGTTCTCTACGAACTTGGTGAGTGGTGCTGACCTACAGGATGGAGGGGTTGACCAGTTCACTCCTGCGCGTCAGCGAGTGACCCACTGTACGTGTGCTCGGACGGGCCGACACTTGGCCACGTTTACCCGTCAGCCGGGGTCGAGCCTGTACACACTGACTACTGAGTCTCCTCAGGTAGCTGCGTCGAGTCAGGTGTTTGCTGCAGCGTCCAGGTCTGGTCCTGAGTCTGCCCCCTGCTCGTGTCGTCTCTTGTCTCACCAGACTCTCCTCTGGCACCACCGCCTTGGTCACCCCTCCCTGCCTCGTCTCTGAGGCATGGCCTCTCGTTTCCTTGTCTCGGGTCTCCCCCGGTCCCTCCCTTCTCTTCCTCCGGGGCCTGCCCCCACCTGCGTTCCCTGCGTCGAGGGGCGGCAGCGCGCCGCTCCTCACTCCTCCGAGTTTCCTCCGACAGAGGCTCCGCTGCAGACGCTTCACATGGACGTGTGGGGCCCAGCCCGCATCCGTGGACAGGGTCACGAGCGTTACTTCCTGCTACTGGTTGACGGCTACTCGCGTTACACCACAGTCTTCCCCTTGCGCAGCAAGGGTGAGGTCACTGAGGTGTTGATCGACTGGATCCGCGCAGCTCGTCTGCAACTCAGAGAGAGTTTCGGCTCGGACTTTCCTGTCCTGCGTCTGCACTCCGACAGAGGAGGTGAGTTTTCCTCTGACCTTCTGCGAGCCTTCTGTCGTGCACAGGGCATCCGCCAGATGTTCACGCTTCCGGCCCCTCCACAGCAAAATGGGATTGCTGAGCGCCGCATTGGCATGGTCATGGTTGTCGCTCGTACGTCCATGATCCATGCGGCTGCTCCCCATTTTCTGTGGCCGTTCGCGGTTCAGTACGCGGCACATCAGATCAACCTTCAGCCCCGGGTCTCCTTGCCGGAGACCTCCCCTACTCTGCGGTGGACAGGGAAGGTTGGCGATGCGTCTGCGTTTCGTGTCTGGGGATCTCGGGCTTTTGTCCGCGACTTGTCTGCGGACAAGCTGTCCCCCCGTGCTGTTCCCTGCGTCTTCCTTGGCTTCCCCCCTGACGCGCCTGGTTGGCAGTTTTACCACCCCACCTTGCGCCGTGTTCTGTCTTCCCAGGACGTCACGTTTGACGAGTCGGTCCCCTTCTACCGTCTCTTCCCCTACCGCACTGCCCCGCTCCCCCCTCCGCCGCTCTTCCTCACGCCAGGTGCTGCCTTGGTAGACCCCTTGCCTCCCCAGGTTCCTGCTCCCTCAGGTGTTTCCCAGGTAGACCCGGTCGAGCCTGTCGAGGTAGCTGTCGACTCCGGTCCTGCGCGAGGTACTGAGCGTGCTGAGACTGGTGGTGCTGGGTCTGGAGGTACTGAGCCTAGGGGTGCTGAGCCTGGGGGTGCGGAGACTGGGGGTGCTGAGCCTGGGGGTGCGGAGACTGCAGGTGCTGAGCCTGGGGGTGCAGAGACTGCAGGTGCTGAGCGTGGGGGTGCTGTCCCTGGTGGTGCTGGGTGTGGAGGTCCTGAGCCTGGGGGTGCTGCGCCTGGGGGCGCTCTCTCTTCCCAGCAGCTGCGTGAGTGGTACTCTCGGTACTGTCGCGACCTCCGTGGTGCTGCTGGAGCTGGAGCTGAGAGCGCTGAGCCTACTGGAGTTGGTGTTGCTGCTGACCCTGGGGTCGGCGCTGGAGGTGCTGGAGCCTCTGATCCTGGAGGTGCTCGTACTGGCGGTACTGGAGCTGCTGGGACTGGGGGTGCTGCTGGAGCTGTTGGCGCTGGTCCTACTTGAGGTGCTGCTGGTGCTGCTGGAGGTACTGGAGCTGCTGGTGCTGCTGGGGGTACTGGAGCTGCTGGGCCTGGAGGTGCTCCTGGTGCTGGAGCTGCTGGCGGTGCTGGAGCTGGCGGTCCTGCTGGAGTAGGTGCTGCTGGAGCTGCTGGAGCTGGAGCTGCTGGGGGTGTTGGAGCTGGAGGTGCTGCTGGCGCTGGTGCTGCCGCTGGGGGTACTGGTGCTGTCCCTGCTGTTTCTGGAGGCGCTGCGCGGCCGCGGCCGTACTTCGTTCCGCTCCTTGAGCAGGTTCTTGGTCTCCCGCCTTCTACTGGTCCTGCTCCTCCCTTAGAGTGTCCACAGCCTGACCAGTCGCAGTCACAGTTACAGCCCGCCTCCCCACTGCCTGCTCCTTCTCCCTACACTGGTCCTACTGGAGGTCTTGCTGAGCGTCGTGAGCC
This sequence comes from Closterium sp. Naga37s-1, assembly GCA_947471745.1. Taxonomy (NCBI): domain Eukaryota; kingdom Viridiplantae; phylum Streptophyta; class Zygnematophyceae; order Desmidiales; family Closteriaceae; genus Closterium; species Closterium sp. Naga37s-1. The sequence continues at coordinate 336,432 of CANJKZ010000055.1, read as the reverse complement.
TGCATCTCGTCCTGCGTCGCCTGTTCGTGCTGCTCGCACTAGTCGTCGTGATCCGCGTCCGCGTCCTCCTGCGGTCCCAGGCACACACAAGATGGCGCTGCGTCCTTCCACTGCTCCACTGCGTGTCCCTTTGCCGTCTCCTCCTGCGTCCTCTCTTCCTGCTCTTGCTGACCCGGAGTCTGACTCTCTTCGTGCTGCTAGTCCTACTGTCACGCGTCTCCTGGCCACTGCTGTCACTGACCCTTCCTTTGAGTCAGCTGCTGCGTCTGCCTTAGTTGCTGAGCTTGTCGACTTTGCTGCTCACTGTCGTCTAGACTACGCTGCTAGTCTTGTTGCTGAGTCTGCGTCTGTCTGTCCTCCGTCCGTCGGGGGTGAGTGTGCTCTTAGCACGGACGTCCTTGAGGACAGGCAGGAGGAGTTCCAGTGTTTTGCTGCTGCTTTGCCTCATCTCGTGTCCATGCTGATTGCACCTGAGGGAGACCCGGATGCACTAGACATCCCGACTCCTCGATCGTACGCTGAGGCGATCGAGGGTCCCTACTCCTCACAGTGGCAGTCAGCCATGGACGCAGAGATGGCTTCCTGGAAGTCCACAGGCACCTACGTTGACGAGGTTCCCCCACCTGGGGCGAACATCGTCAGTGGCATGTGGATTTTCAGGGTGAAGCGGCCGCCGGGTTCTCCGCCTGTCCTCAAGGCACGTTACGTGGCTCGAGGCTTCAGTCAGCGGCAGGGAGTTGACTACTTTCAGACCTTCTCTCCCACCTCGAAGATGACCACTCTTCGGGTGCTGCTGCACATAGCCGCTCAGCACGACTACGCGCTTCACTCTCTTGACTTCAGCACAGCTTTCTTGCAGGGCAGCCTGCACGAGGAGATCTGGCTGCGCCGCCCACCTGGCTTCACTGGGTCGTTTCCTCCTGGTACCCAGTGGAGCCTCCGGCGGCCAGTCTACGGTCTCCGCCAGGCGCCCCGTGAGTGGCACGACACACTGAGGACTACACTTGCGGCTCTTGGGTTTGCTCCTTCTACTGCCGACCCGTCGCTGTTTCTACGCACCGACACCTCTTTGCCGCCGTTCTACATCCTCGTGTACGTCGACGACTTGGTCTTTGCCACTGCTGACACTGCTGGACTCGCCCACGTGAAGTCCGAGCTGCAGAAGAGACACACGTGCACAGACCTGGGTGAACTGCGCAGCTACCTTGGCTTGCAGATCACCCGGGACAGAGCACAGCGCACCATTACCCTGACTCAGTCACACATGGTGCAGCAGGTCCTTCAGCGCTTCGACTTCACGTACTCCTCGCCTCAGGCCACTCCTCTGTCTACTCGCCACTCGCTCTCAGCTCTGCCTTCGGATGAGTCCGTAGAGCCGAGTGGCCTGTACCCAGAGCTTGTTGGCTGCCTCATGTACCTGATGACCTGCACTCGACCTGACCTTGCATACCCTCTTAGCATCTTGGCACGCTATGTTGCTCCTGGGAGACACCGATCAGAGCACATGGCTGCAGCGAAGAGGGTGTTGCGCTACTTGTGCAGTACGTCGGGCATGGGGCTAGTGCTTGGAGGGCGGCGTTCAGTGGTCCTCACATGTCACGCAGACGCTTCTTGGGCTGACGACCAGGCTGCGCAGCGGTCGTCACAGGGTTACACCTTCAGCCTTGGTTCCGGCTCTGTTTCGTGGCGGTCTACCCGCTCGTCTTCTGTTCTCGGCTCCAGCTGTGAGGCTGAGATCTACGCGGGGGCCATGGCTGCACAGGAGCTACGCTGGCTCACCTACCTGCTGACTGACCTAGGAGAGCCGCCTCGTTCTCCTCCAGTTATGTACGTAGACAACAAGGCCATGCTGGCCTTGTGTCGGGAGCATAGACTGGAGCACAGAACGAAGCAAATTGCTCTTCGCTACTTCCTTGCTCGTGAGCTGCAGCAGCGTGGTCAGCTGCGCCTTGCTTACGTGGCCTCTCAGGCCAACACTCCTGATATCTTTACCAAGGCACTTCCGCCTTGTGATCATCAGCGCTGCTGTACGATGCTAGGTCTTGTGCCTACTTGGCCTCACTTGCTCACTTCTTGACCTTGCTTGTACTGTGATCTTTCTATACCTGCACTTGCTTGTTTACCTTTATATATGATCTTGCATGTGAACTGGCCTTGTGGCCTTGAACTTGTGCTCGGAATGTGTGGTGACGTTGTGATCCACCCTGAGCTTGCTTTGCTTTGCTTGACTGGTCTTGTGACCCCTTGTTCTCCCCCACTTTGCCTATGGGGGTGTGTCAGACTTATATGACTTAGCCTATGTAGGCTATAGTGGGGTAGCACATATGGGGTACAACACATTTCTAGGGTTTGTACTTGTACCCAACCTTTGCCTTAGTCAATCATTCCTCATTCTTTCACACCTGGACCATCACGACATGGTCACAAGGATCCTGCGCAACCAGCCTCATCTGCGCCCGTGAGTGATAACGACAATGTGCAAGAGGTTGTCTCTGAACTTCGCCACAACACCACAGTCTCCGGGCCGCAGTTGCTGAAGCTCCACACGGCCAACAATCAAAGGAAGACGTGTGTTGTCGCGCAAGTGGGTGTTCTACGTGAAAATTGCGTCGCACGGTGCCATTGAGCATTTCAAAGCGCGTTTGGTCGCGATTACGACCAATGTTATGGAATTAATTTCGACTAGACGTTCGCCCTCGTGACTGCCACAACTCTGTGCGCATCCTGCTCGCCATCGCTGCAGCAAGGCACTTCCAATCAAAAAATTGACGTGAAAATTTCATTCATGTATGCACAGTTGGGCGCTGTAATATTTATTTAGGAACCGCACACTTATGGCGCAAGAGACCCACAGGTCTGCCAGCTTAAAAAGTCGTTGTATGGCATCAAGCAGGCACCAAGGCTGTGGCACCAGCATCTGCAAAAAATCCTGCTTAAAATTGGCTTCACTGAACTGCCGCACGATCCCGAAAAGTACAGCATGTGTTTTTGCGGCGACTTCATCATAATTACAGATTATGTGGATGACTTGCAATATATAGTGATGAGCAACACGCTCCTCGATCAGTTTGAGAAGAATCTGGCGCAGCACGTCGCCATCACCTTGAACCACAACGTGACGCAGTTTTTTAGACTTAATATCTCCTCTTCCCTATAAGTAATTGACCTTTCAGCATCTCGCCCACACCTTTTGAAGTAAGCTTAAACACACCTTTCTGGGACTTAATATCTCCTTTGCCCTATAAGTAATTGGCCTTTCAGCATCTCGTCCACATCTCAAGGACGAGATTGAAAAGGAAAAGGTCGATCTGACGTACTGCCCCACCGGTGACATGGCAGCTGGCTTTCTTACAAAGTGACTGCTTCGTGTACCAGCGATGCGACAACCTGAGCAGAGTGGTCAAGCGAGTCAAGTCTTGCTACGGCTAGGAACGAAGGGGGTTGCTACAATAAGGAAATTATGAAGCCATTTTTGTATGTAACAAGGAGAAAGCACTATCGAGTACGAAGATGAATGGCCAGGACGACGCAAAGGGTCGCGTACGGTTGGAGGATCTGGGTCGTCAGCAGCCGAAGCATCGGGCAGCTACATCGCGAAGAGTATAGGGAGGAACCGGTTTGAAACAGGTTCCTTTCGTCACATGGTTGAATTTTGCCGCAATAAGGGAATGTACCCCTTGCAGTACATGGCTAGCTAGGTCATTTCGTATTCCTTGTATTGCATATATAAATACTTGTATGCTCTTGTTACAACCACTTCTATTATTTTACATTCACTCTGATTATGAGTGAATCACTTTCGCTGCATAATTACTTTGCGATCAATCCAGAGGCTGATCTTGGCTGAGTCCCTCGTGGGATCATAGCAGGTATCTAGCTTTTTATGACCTCGGATATGCACGGCTCGTAAAGGTGGCGAAAGGTATGGTTGCGACTCAGAAGTGGCTCATGGAGAAAATGTAGGCCGAACCAGCCGACGAAAAACCTTAAAAGCTGCCCCCCCCCTAAAGTACGACGATAGTATGGTATTAAAATCCCTTACTCTCTCCCACCTTCTAAATATGTACTTTAATGATTTCATTAGAATACGCAGAAGGACTTAGATATGATCTTGCTCAGGGTTGATAGCAGAGCGACGCTGTCGAGAGAAAAAGTGCACAAGGAATGAGGGTACATGGAACACAAATACAAAGGGTCATACTTACAAAATCCCAACCCTGTTTAGCTTATAAAACGACATGAAAATATATAAAATATAGTCTTACACACCCCCTAGGCTAAGCAAGGAGTAGTTCCTATGCAACAAAAAGCAAATGCAGAGCAGCACAACTAGTCCAACCTCTGAGACCGAGAGGCCAAAAGGCGAGTCAATGAGTTCATACAAATAATTATATACGCAGAGTCACTAATAAAGCAAGCAACAAGGATCACAAAACTAGTGGGTGACTACCTCCTGTAACTAGGCCGAGCGGTGTGGAGAACCGTTGATGATCAACATGCTAAAGTGCATCGGTGAAGATATCAGAGGTGTTGGCCTCTAAGGCCACTGGTACCACACGTGCCCGATCGCGCTGCTGTAATTCGCACAGCAGCTGAACGTGCTTCGTGCAGCCCACCAGTTGAGGCTCCTGACATTTCATAATCAGGACACTGTTGTCAGCAGGGACGAAGCAAAACAAGGTGAGTCACCCAAGTTAATGAGCAAAAATGCCAGCCAGCGGAGCTCCAATGCGGCCATAGTACCAGCGTAGATATTTAAAAGACGCACGAGCCGACCTCAACGAGACAGCTCCTGAACCGAGACTAAAACAGTAGCCATGTGAAGACCTTCGAAAATCAGCGCCGTCCGCCCTCGACGCGTCAGTATGTCCGAAGACGCTGACAGCTTGTATTCCTCGAAGCACAAGCCTCATGCCTGATGTGCTCGCCAGATACTGCACAACCCTCTTAGCGGCTGACCAGTGGGCAGGACAGTGTCTCGCATGCGCAACAAACCAAGCAAGGATGCTGTGAGGGTATGCGACTTCCGGTACATGAGGCAGCCCACAAGCTCGGCATACTGGAACATTTAGGCCCAGCATGCTCGTCAAGAAGAGGCCATGGTCAACAGCAAGCAGGATGGCATGTGGAGAAGAGAAGCGAATGTTGAATCGCTTGAGGATATGAGGCACCATGTGTGACAAAGTTAGCGTGATGGTGCGATGCTCTGTCTCGAGCAATTTGCAAGCCAAGATAGCTATGCAACTCACCCAGGTCAGTGCAGGTGTGTCTTTGGCCTTCATTGAGGCCAGTGCAACTCTGTTGGTAGCAAAGAGGATTCGTCGATGTAAAGAAGGATGTAGAAGGGTGTGGAGCCACAATGGACGTAAAGAAAAGTTTTGGCCGAGAGCGGAGAAAAACCGAGTGCAGCAAGTGTCGTACGCAGCGTGTCATGCCAGTCATGAGGAGCCTACCGCATGCCGTTGACTAGCCGCCAAAGACTGCACTGGGTACCAAGAGGGAACGACCCAGTTAAGCCAGATGGATGGCGAAGGCAGATCTGCTCGTGCATGCTACCGTGTAGAAAGGCAGTGGAGAAGTTCAATGAGTGGAGCTTGTAGTCTCGGAGTGATGCTACCCCCATAGGCTCAAGCCGTGGTGTCCCCTCATCGAGACGTTAGATTCCATATTTACCTCTTCATTTTTATTGGGTATCATCCTCATGCCTTCCTCTTCCTGCGCAAGATGACTCACCTCGGAAGAGGTTGGGCAATCTTCCCCCCCCAAGAGATACCATGGCAGCAAAAGGTTGTTTCGAGAGATCGACGAAGCAAATCCAAAGTCATGGTGGCCAACCCTACTTTGATTTCAACTGCCACAAGATTATGTGGAGCTGCACGAATTGGTGTTTTCGGCTAAAAAGGCTCAAGCATTGTGTCAGAATCCCAGCCACTAGACCACTGCGATAAAAGGGCTTGTTAAGTAGCGGGTCAGTGCGCCCATAACCCCCCAGGCCAACATGCCTGTAACCCTTCCCTAGGATCAATCGGGGATCACCAGTGGACCTCTGACACCCCCCCCGCATTGGGATGCCCAAAGTGCACACACCGGGATTCGAACCCGAGACCTTCGCTCTGATACCATGTCAGAATCCCAGCCACTAGACCACTGGGATTAAAGGGCTTATTAAGTAGCGGGTCAGTGCGCCCATAACCCCCCAGGCCAACATGCCTGTAACCCTTCCGTAGGATCAATCGGGGATCACCAGTGGACCTCTGACACATTGAGCTTCGCTCTAAGAGTAACATACATCATACCTCAATGACATGTAGGTGCGACATATTTAAGGCTCTACAAGGCAGGAGGGTAGAAGGCGCTGCAAGAGGGAGTTACATCTTGTACCTGGTAGCTGTGAGTATAGTCTGCGGACAAGACCAATGGCTGGGTGGTCCTTTCTTCTCCGGAGCTGCACTAGGGGTGAGACACGAGCTCCTTTGCTTCTACATGTCGCCCTCTCACTCACCTAAGAGAGTTGGAATGCATCTCTTCGCTTGTCGCATAACTTACTCCCCGATCTAATGCACTCATTCATTCGACATCAACTTGGACGCCACCACGATCTGCAAACTCAAACTCTGCCCTCTAGATCGAGATTCCATTTTTCAGCACTGAAGTAGTTTGACCTTGATACGATTCGGGTGCTACTCAAAAGGTGGCCGCCGCCCACCAATTCAAGACACAACTCCAACTCTCCGACCGGGTCTAGCATGACGCGCCGCCTATTCCAACCGAGAAAATTGCCCCGTCGTGTCTATTATTTGCTGCATATACAACCACCTTATAGCTGAATCGATGCGAACTAATAGGCCTGGAGGAGTCTAACATATATCATTGTATACTAGCGCTCTTCCTCACAACGTGCGAAGTCTATTTCGTGTGCCGATGATGGTGGTCAGACAATAGGAAATGCCGTATACAGAATCGAGTTGTTTGTGGCAGTTACACGACACTGTCTGGTTCTAGATGACACGGATGTCCCGACGATTCGCCCATATTTGCATAAGTCGTTGCTCTATGACAATTTGTTTCACCCCCGCTGGCTCTTCTGAGTACACAACTCAGAAGCGAATTGCTGGTTTAGACAGATAGATAATGCTGGTTTAGTCAGACAGCCTTCTATTTCAATTAAGCATGAAGCTAGAGATGATAAATTTGGTGACTTTCAAGTTGAGAATTAGCTCCAGCTGAGGCATTGATGCCGTAATCTTAAGCTCTGCATTTGCAATGCGGAGTGGTAAACTATTTATAGCTGAAACTATGGGTAGTTTGTAAGACGCATGTACGAATGATCAGTGCTATATTTGGAGTAGTTTTTGCAATAACGCATATGCTTATGCGTTTAATACTTAGTGGTTGTATTTGTGTGTTGCACTTTATGCTGGTTATGTAAGGAAATTTTCCTTTCCATTAATCCTGGTTTAATGCTTCTCGTACAATCCCACACTTTCAAACTTCGCACGTTCGACCGACATCCACGATTCCGAAGTTGCCTCGTGTCACCTTCAAATTTCTCTTCGCCAAACCTGCACCCAATGTCGCGTTCCCAAGGTTCCCGCCCAGCTAGGGTAGTCACTATATTATCACCTGCCTTTATTGTATGATGAGTTCATTCAGTCATAGCTTCGATATTCATTTTCAATGCAAAATGTTTTACAACTCATAACACCTGGTATCAGAGCTACTTTCCTAGTTCACCCCGCTTTTTGAGGGTAGTCTCGTAACACGGGTGTGGCTGGTACGGTGGGGCTGCAAAACTGCTGGCAGCAAGGTTTATTAAATTGAACTTGCCCGACTCTAAACGTTTCTGCGCTTTCACTGTTGCCTGAAGGCCACGGATACTCCTCTGCTTACTAGACAAAGTTTGCGACTCATGGACCAGGCCAAGGAGTGAGTGGTGTCGTAACAACGGGCGAGCTTACACGCAGTGTTGAGGAAAGTGATAATGCCGGCACCAGCAATTGTTGTAAAGTAGAGGTGAACGAGAATGGATGAAACTAGGTAGGAGGGGGATACAAGTAGGAAACCCTAACAAAGTTGTACCCCCTAAGGCTAAACCCACTATAGCCTACACAATTTAAACATATAATGTTTGACACACCCCCATAGGCTAAGTGGGAGACAACCAGATGGTCACAAGACCAGTCAAAGCAAAGCAAAGCAAGCTCAGGGTGGATCTCAAGGAAACCACACAAATTCTGAGCACAAGCAAGTGGTCACAAGACCAGTTCACATGCAGGTTGATAGTATAACAAGAGATACAGTGATCACAACCTAGCAAGAGTAAACATGCAGGTATGTATATATAGAGATCACAGTACAAGCAGAGTCAAGAAGTAAGCAAGTGAGGCCCAGTAGGCACAAGGCCTAGAACAGTACAGAAGCGCTGATGGTCACAAGGCTGAAGCGCCTTGGTGAACACATCAGCAGTGTTGGCCCGAGTGGCCACGTAACGCAGACGAAGCTGACCGCGCTGCTGCAGCTCTCGAGCAAGGAAGTAGCGCAGAGCGATATGCTTCGTTCTGTGCTCCAGTCTGTGCTCCTCACACAAGGCAATGGCAGCCTTGTTGTCGACGTACAGCACTGGAGGAGAACGAGGCCGCTCTCCCAAGTCGGTCAGCAGGTAGGTGAGCCAGCGTAACTCATGTGCAGCCATGGCTGTGGCGTAGATCTCAGCCTCACAACTGGAGCTGAGAACAGAAGACGAGCGTGTAGAACGCCAAGAAACTGAACCAGAGCCAAGGCTGAAGGTGTAACCCTGAGACGACCGCTGAGTAGCCTGGTCGTCAGCCCAAGACGCGTCTGAGTGCCCAGTGAGTACAACTCGGTCTCGTCCTCCAAGCACTAGCCCCATGCCCGACGTACTGCACAAGTAGCGCAACACCCTCTTAGCGGCATCCATGTGCTCCTTCCGGTGACGGCCAGGAGCGACATAGCGTGCAAGGATGCTAAGAGGGTATGCAAGGTCAGGTCGAGTGCAGGTCATCAGGTACATGAGGCAGCCCACAAGCTCTGGATACGGGCCACTCGGCTCTACGGACTCATCCGAAGGCAGAGCTGAGAGCGAGTGACCGGTAGGCAGAGGAGTGGGCTGAGGCGAGGAGTACGTGAAGCAGAAGCGCTGAAGGACCTGCTGCACCATGTGTGACTGAGTCAAGGTGATGGTGCGCCGTGCTCTGTCCCGGGTGATCCGCAAGCCAAGATAGCTTGTCAGTTCACCCAGGTCTGTGCACGTGTGTCTCTTCTGCAGCTCCGACTTCACGTGGGCGAGTGCCGCAGTGTCAGCAGTGGCAAAGACCAAGTCGTCGACGTACAAGAGGATGTAGAACGGCGGCAGCGAGGTGTCGGTGCGTAGAAACAGCGACGGGTCAGAAGTAGAAGGAGCGAACCCAAGAGCCGCAAGTGTAGTCCTCAGTGTGTCGTGCCACTCACGTGGCGCCTGTCGGAGACCGTAGACTGGCCGCCGGAGGCTCCACTGGGTACCAGGAGGGAACGACCCAGTGAAGCCAGGTGGGCGGCGCAGCCAGATCTCCTCGTGCAGGCTGCCCTGTAGGAAAGCAGTGCTGAAGTCAAGAGAGTGGAGCTCGTAGTCACGTTGAGCGGCGACGTGCAGCAGAACCCGAAGAGTGGTCATCTTCGGGGTCGGGGAGAAGGTCTGGAAGAAGTCAACTCCCTCTCGCTGACTGAAGCCTCGTGCAACGTAACGCGCCTTGAAGACAGGCGGAGAACCCGGCGGCCGCTTCACCCTGAAAATCCACATGCCACTGACGATGTTCGCCCCAGGTGGGGGAACCTCGTCGACGTAGGTGCCTGTGGACTTCCAGGAAGCCATCTCTGCGTCCATGGCTGTCTGCCACTGAGAGGAGTAGGGACCCTCTATCGCCTCTGCGTAAGAGCGCGGAGTCGGGATGTCTGGTGCATCCGGGTCTCCCTCAGGGGCAACTAGCATGGACACGAGATGAGGTAAAGCAGCGGCAAAGCACTCAAACTCCTCCTGCCTCTCCTCAAGGACGTCCGTGCCAAGAGCACACTCACCCCCGACGGACGGAGGACAGACAGACTCAGACTCAGCAACTAGGCTAGCGGCGTAGTCTAGACGACAAGTGGCAGCAAAGTCGACAAGCTCGGCAACTAAGGCAGACGCAGCAGTGGACTCAAAGGAAGGGTCAGTGACAACAGTAGCCAGGAGACGCGTGACAGTAGGACTGGTAGCACGAAGGGAGTCAGACTCAGGGTCAGCAAGAGCAGGAAGAGAGGACGCAGGAGGAGATGGGAGAGGGACACGCTGAGGAGCAGTGGAAGGACGAAGCGCCATCTGGTGAGTGCCTGGGACAGCAGGAGGACGCTGACGCGGGACACGACGACCAGTGTGAGCAGCACGAACAGGCGACGCTCGACGAGACTCAGGCGACGCAGGACGAGACTCAGGCTCACGACGCTCCGTAAGACCTCTAGTCGGACCAGTGTAAGGAGAAGGACCAGGGAGAGGGGAGGCAGACGGTAACTGTGACTGCGACTGGACAGACGGAGGACACTCTAAGGAGGGAGGAGGACAAGGAGGAGGAGGCTGACCAAGAACCTGCTGAAGGAGCGGAACGAAGTACGGCCGCGGCCGCGCAGCGTCTCCAGAACCAGCAGAGACACCAGCGCCAGGGTCGTCAGCACCAGCAGCAGCTCCAACTCCAGGGTCCTCAGCACCAGCAGCAGCTCCAACTCCCGGGTCCGCAGCACCAGCCGCAGCTCCAACTCCAGGGTCCGCAGCACCAGCAGCAGCTCCAACGCCCGGGTCCGCAGCACCAGCCGCAGCTCCAACTCCAGGGTCCGCAGTACCAGCAGCACCTCCAGGAGTAGCAGTACCTCCAGCAGCTCCAACAGCAACAGCACCAGCAGCACCTCCAGCAACTCCAGCAGCACCAGCAGCACCACCAGTAGCAGCAGCACCTCCAGCAGCTCCAGCAACTCCAGCACCAGCAGTACCTCCAGCAGCGCCAGCAGCACCGCCAGCAGCAGCACCTCCAGCAGCTCCAGCACCAGCAGCACCTCCACTAGCACCAGCAGCACCGCCAGCAGCAGCAGCACCTCCAGCTCCAGGGTCCGCGACACTAGGAGCGCCACTCCGGAGACTGCAGCGCCGTGCGTACCACTCTCGGAGCCGCTGGGGAGAGGGTAGCTCCCGCCTAGGAGGGGAAGCACTAGCCCCAGCTCCAGCAGTACTCCTAGCTCCAGAAGCACCTCTCCTGAGGCTGCAGTACTGTAAGTACCACTCACGCAGCTGCTGGGAGGAGAGAGCTCCTCCAGGTGTAGCACTCCCAGGCGCAGCACCTCCAGACTCAGCACCCCCAGACTCAGCACCCGCAGGCTCGGCACCCCCAGGCTCAGCACCCCCAGACTCCGCACCCCCAGGCTCCGCACCCCCAGGCTCCGCACCCCCAGGCTCCGCACGCTCAGGCTCAGCACCCTCAGCAGGACGAGAGTCGACAGCTACCTCGACAGGCTCAACCGGGTCTACCTGGGACACACCTGAGGGAGCGGCACCCTGAGGGGGGAGGGGGTCTACCACAGCAGCACCTGGCGCGAGGAAGAGAGGCGGGGGGGGAAGCGGGGCAGTGCGGTAGGGGAAGAGGCGGTAGTAGGGGACGGACTCGTCGAACGTGACGTCCTGAGAAGGCAGGACACTGCGCGAGGTGGGGTGGTAAAACTGCCAACCAGACGCGTCCGGGACAAAGCCAAGGAAGACACAAGGAACAGCGCGGGAGGAGAGCTTGTCCGCAGACGTATCGCGGACAAAAGCTCGAGATCCCCAGACCCGAAAGCGTGACGCATCGCCAACCTCTCCCGTCCAACGCAGTGTCGGCGAAGTCTCCGGAACGGAGACACGGGGCCAGAGGTTGAGCTGATGCGCAGCGTAGCGGACCGCAAACGGCCACAGAAAGTGGGGGGCAGCCGCATGGATCAAGGAGGTACGAGCGACCTCCATGACCAAGCCAATGCGGCGCTCAGCAACCCCATTCTGCTGTGGAGAGGCCGGAAGCGTGAACGACTGGCGAATGCCGTGCTCCGCACAGTAGGCTGCCAAGAGGTCGGAGGAGAACTCACCACCTCTGTCAGAGTGCAAGCGCAGGACAGGAAAGTCCGAGTGGAAACGCTCGCTGAGCTGGAGACGAGAAGCGCGGATCCAAGGGATCAAAACATCAGGGACCTCACCCTTGGTGCGCAAGGGGAAGACCGTGGTGTAGCGCGAGTAGTCGTCAACAACTATCAGGAAGTACCTCTCCTGACCCTGACCACGGACGCGGGCTGGGCCCCACACGTCCATGTGGAGCGTCTGCAAGGGAGCAGTCGTCGGGGGAAACGAGGAGGAGTGAGGAGCGGCGCGCTGCCGCCCCTCGACACAGGGAAGACAGGGAGGAGCAGGCGAGGGTGGGAGGGGAGGGAGAACCCTGGGAAGACCAGAGACAAGGTACCGTTTGTGCATGGCACGAAGGCGCTGCACGGACGGGTGACCAAGTCGGTGGTGCCAGAGGACGGTCTCGTGCGCCAGAGAGCGACACGAGCAGGGGGCCGACAGCTGACCTGACGCAGACGCAGACGCAGCTACCTGAGGGGACTCAGTGGTCAGTGTGTACAGGTCCGACCCCGGCTGCCGAGTGAAGGTAGCCAGGTGACGGCCCGTCCGAGCACACGTGCAGTGTGTCACGCGCTCGTAGGCAGGGGTGAACTGGTGAACACCCCCGTCCTGGAGCGCACAACCTGCCACCAAGTTCGTAGAGAACGAGGGGAGGTGGAGACCTGACAGTGTGCCCGACGGGACCGCAGGACAAGGAAGGACAGTGGAGGAGGTCGCAATGACCGGACCCCCAGAGGGGTCAGCGAGAGAGACAGCAACTGGCCGAGCAAGCGGCTCAAGGGTAGTGCGGTCACGAAAGAAACAGCGAGAAGCACCTGAGTCCAGTGTGAAGGTGTGCAGTGCCTCAGTCGACTCAGTACCAAGGGGGGCAGACTCACTAGCACCTAGAGCAGCAGCCTCACCAGCACCTGGGGTAGCAGACACGCGAGTACCGGGAGTGGTAGCCTCACCAGCGCCTAGGGCAACAGACGCACTAGCACCTAGAGCGGCAGCCTCACTCACAGGACACGGCAGCTGCACCTGTCCACTACCAGAAGCTCCCGAACGACGCACTCCAGAGCGACTACCACTACGGCCACCCCGACAGCCCCAACTGGCGTACCACTCACGAAGCTGCTGGGGCGAAAGAGGACACGGTAGCTGCACCTGTCCACTACCAGAAGCTTCCGACCGACCCACTCCAGAGCGACTACCACTACGGCCACCCCGACAGCCCCAACTAGCGTACCACTCACGAAGCTGCTGGGGCGAAAGAGGACACGACAGCTGCACCTGTCCACTACCAGGAGCTCCCGAATGACCCACTCGAGAGCGACTACCACTACGGCCACCCCGACAACCCCAACTAGCGTACCACTCACGAAGCTGCTGGGGCGTGAGGGACTCACGCGCACGGCCCTGGAGCTGCATCTGGCCACGCCAGGAGCAGCAGTAGCAGCAGTAGCGGCAGTAACAGCAGTAGCGGCAGTAACAGCAGTAACAGTAGGAGCAGTAGAGGCAGTAGCAGCAGTAGTAGTGGTAGCAGTGCGGGCAGGGTAATGCTCACCAGTGGTCGGCGCGGTAGGCGCAAGACGGTGGCGACAGCGGGGCCGCTACAACTGCAGGGCGGGGCTGGGCCGCGGCAGGGAGCTCCGCGGCAGCTGCTGCAGGGCGGGGCCGGGCCGCGACGGCAGCTGCTCCAGGGGTCAGGGGCGGCTGCTGCAGGGGCGGCTGCTCCAGTGGCCAGGGGCGGCTCTTGCAGTGGCGGCTGGTCCAAGGGCCAGGGACGGCTGCTGCAGGGGCGGCTGCTCCAGGGGCCAGGGGCGGCTCTTGCAGTGGCGGCTGCTCCAGGGGCCAGGGGCGGCTGCTGCAGGGGCGGCTGCTCCAGGGTTCAGGGGCGGCTCCTGCTGTGGTGGCTGCTCCAGGTGGCCAGGGGCGGCTGCTGCAGGGGCGGCTGCTCCAGGGTCCAGGGGCGGCTGTAGGTGTAGCTGCTCCAGAGGCCAGGGGCGGCTGCTGTAGGTGTGGCTGCTCTAGGGGCCAGGGGCGGCCGTCCCAAGGGCGGGCGCGGGGTAGGGCAGGGCGCCACGGTGAGCAGGGGCGACGCGCAAGTCGCGCGCGGGGGCGACGCGACGAGGCAGGGGCGACGCGTGCGGGTCCCGCAGCTGCGTCGCGACGAGGCGGGGGCGACGCGCGGGTCCCGCAGCTGCGTCGCGACGAGGCGGGGGCGACGCGCGGGTCCCGCAGCTGCGTCGCGACGAGGCGGGGGCGACGCGCGGGTCCCGCAGCTGCGTCGCGACGAGGCGGGGGCGACGCGCGGGTCCCGTAAGGGCGTCGCGAAGGGGCAGGGGGGCGACGCGCACGGGTTCCGGCGGGCTGCAGGCGTCGGCGTGAAGTAGCCGCGGCGCGCGGGTCACGGCCTGCGCGTGAGCGGCCTACGGGCGGCCTACGGGCTGCCTACGGGCTGCCTACGGGCTGCCTACGGACGGCAGCGGCCTACGGGCGGCGTACAGGCTGCCTACGGGCGGCAGCGGCCTACGGGCGGCGTACTGGCGGCCTACGGGCGGCCGCGGCCTACGGGCTGCGTACGGGCAGCGTAAGGGCGGCCTACAGGCGACGGCAGGCGACGGGCAGCCTACGGGCGATGGGCAGCCTACGGGCGGCGGCCACTAGGGCGCACGACAGCGCTAGTAGGGGCGCTCGACGGCGCTAGAAGGGGCGCTCGACGGCGCTAGGAGGGGCGCTCGACGACGCAAGAAGGGGCGCTCGACGGCGCGAGAAGGGGCGCTCGACGGCGCGATGGAACGGTGGGCCCAAACCAACTTCGGTCCTAGGTCCTGACCTAGGCGTCGGATACCATGTTGTAAAGTAGAGGTGAACGAGAATGGATGAAACTAGGTAGGAGGGGGATACAAGTAGGAAACCCTAACAAAGTTGTACCCCCTAAGGCTAAACCCACTATAGCCTACACAATTTAAACATATAATGTTTGACAGCAATTGCAGTTACTACGATCAAGATCAAGCCGATGAGCCCGCCCCGTTCACCCCTATGAACAAGAACGTAATAGTGAAAGGGTGGCTGTTCGACGTGGAGGTCTTCTTTACTGCTGCAAGTGTTGACGATGACGCCACGCGTATTAACTATGCGGTTTTGCTTCTCCAAGGACCCGCACTGGAGTGGTGGCGATGTACCTTGGACACGGGGACCCCGACAGGTGTGACTCATGCGGCAGACGGTGTCAGAATATTATGCTTGTCTAGTCTGTAGTGGGGTACTTAATAGTGAGTATAACCCTTTTGGGCTTGCTATTTGTATCCCCCTCTCTAGTTCAAACTCTCTTATGCCTATTCTCTCTTGCCTAGCTAGCTAAACCCTAGCTATGGCTCCTACATTCTAGCTGTTATTCTGACATGCTATCAGAGCGGTTACGCTCTTGGCCTGTGGGCCCACCTGCTTCCGCTGCCCTACTGTGTGCCGCGCGATGTTCGATTTTTCTTCCCGACACATGCTCGGGGCGCGTGGCGGTTTTCTGCCCGCCACGTGCTCGGGGCGCATGGCGGTTTCCTGCCCGCCGCGCACCTGGGGCGCGCGCGGCGGTTTCGTCGCCCGACGCGGCGCCCCGGGGCCCGCGCGTTGCCTCCCCTCCTGTCGCCCGTCGGCGCGCCCCGGGGACCCGCGCGTCGCCTTCCGTCATCCGTCGTCGCACCCCCGGGGACCAGCGGGCTCCCCCTGTCATTCGTCGCGGCGCCCTCGGGGACCCGTGCGCGGCCCCCCCCGTCGCCCGTCGTGGCGCCCCCCGTCGACCCGCCCGCCGCCCCTGGGGACCCGCGCGCCCGTCCCCGTCGACCTGCGCGCCCCTCCCGTGGACCCGCGCGCCGCCCACGGGGACCTCCGCGGCTGCCCCCGTCGACCTGCGCGCCCCTCCCATGGACCCACGCGCCGCCCCCGGGGACCTCCGCGGCCGCCCCCGTCGACCCGCGCGCAGCCCCCCCCCCCCCCCCCCCCCCCCCCTTTTCTTCTTCGCCTCCCTGCTACGCGTGCAGCTGTGGGGTGGAGGGTACGGGGGTGGCGGGTGTGTGAGCAATCACCTGCTCCTCCTCCTCCTCCGTCTCCCACTGCTGCAGCTGCCGCTGAGGGGGGTGGGTGTGTGGGAGCCGAGGGAGAGGTGCTATAGGGGGGTGACGTGGGAGTGGAGCTAGGGGTGCAGCAAGGGGTGTGTGCAAGGGGGGTGGGACAGTTGGGGGAGGTTGAGCGGAGGTTGAGCGGAGGTTGAGCTGTCGTGTCGCCAGCAGCGACAGTAGTCCGGAGGCTACAATCTCCGGTAGTCGCCAGTCGCCCGTGGGTCAGTTGCTCCAGCCGCCCGGCATAGCCGCGGAGCCAGTTACTCCTGTAGTCTGGGCCTTTTCTTCGGTAGCCACTGAGCCAGCCGCTATCGTGTGTCTGCAGCTTCCGTCGTCGCCTCCCATCTCCCCTCCTCTCACATTTCCTCCTCCTCCTCACTGGCCCTCTGTGAATGCCTCTAGCTTTGCTTGTACTTGTGAACCTGCTCTATGACTGCTTGCTGTGCTGATTATACCCCACTTTGACTATGGGGGTGTGTCAGAATATTATGCTTGTCTAGTCTGTAGTGGGGTACTCAATAGTGAGTATAACCCTTTTGGGCTTGCTATTTGTATCCCCCTCCTTTCGAGTTCAAACTCTCTTTTGCTTATTCTCTCTTGCCTAGCTAGCTAAACCCTAGCTATGGCTCCTGCATTCTAGCTGCGATTCTAACAGACGGAACCTCAACCTCCGCTAATCAAAGGGCATAATCAATATTTGGTGTGACCAAAATTCGCGCATAGAAGGAGTGGGGCGCAGCCTAGCGGGATCGCTTCGAGCATGTTTCTGCCCTGGAACAAGCTCGCATGAAGTTGCATACCTGGTCGCACTTGACATTTAGACTAAATTACGTCGTTTAGGGCGCTTGCCGATCAAGTGGACGACATGGCGGACCTGGAGTGGTTGGACAATACATCAGCGGCCTGAAGTACGAGATACAGTACAAGGTCCGCCGAAGCCGCCTGGTTACGTTCCTGAAAGCCGTGCGATTGGCCGAGTCTACAGACACGTTGATGCAGTGGGCGAGGTCGAGTTTTCGAGAGGGAAACTGTTTCACAGATAGACCCAGCGGGCCACGATTAACGGAGTCAATGCACCCGACCGCCCTTTCACAGGGTTGTGTTATAAGTGCGGGAAGTCGGGTCACATGTCTAGAGACTGCCCCGACAAAATGCCGTGGAAGAAGAACGGCGGAAAAGAGCAGGGAAATGGGAAGAGTCAGTAATAGAAGGCCCACCTACTGGCTGTGCTCTGTCGCACCGAGTCGTGATTCCGATGCATGCAATCGATTGCACTTGACCGAATAAGGGGATAGCAATGAGGATTTAAAAAATGTTCATCGATGGCGGGGCTAGCCATAGCCTCTCCAATCTGGCAACAAAAAAAAGCAAGTTGCAGCTGGACAGGTGCCTACGAAATTGATGCTTGCCTCGTGGATGGGACGCCTCTTGCGGTTTTGGAGGAAACACGGATGGCGCGCATTGAGAGCGGCGACGATTTCGGCTTTAGCATGAAGTTCTTGTCAGACTTATATGATCTAGCCTGTGTAGGCTGTAGCGGGTTAGATACTAAGGGGTACACAATTCTAGGGTTTCATATTTTTATCACACTCATTCCTTAGTCAATCATTCCTCGTGATTCTCACATGGTATAGAGCAGGTTCCCTAGTGGGAACGTTTCCTAGGGCCCACCACTGAAAATCGAATTTTGTTTTTTCCTGCCCGGAGCGCGCTTCGCTCCTGCCCGAGTCGCGCCGCGTGTGCCTACCCTCCCGTCGCGTCCCCTGCCCTTAGCGGCCCGTCGCGCCATCTTACGGCCCCTCGCGGCCCCCCCTCCCACGGCCCTTCGCGGCCCCTTCGCGGCTCCCTTGCGGCACCTTCGCCGCCCTTCGCGGCCCCTCTAACGGTCCTTCGCGGCCCCTTGCGGCCCCTCGCGGCCCCTTTGCGGCCCCTCGCGGCCTCGTCGCCGCCCTTCGCCCCTGCGCGGCCCCTTCTCGGCCCCGCCGCCGTCCTTCGCGGCCCCTTCACGGCCCTTCGTGGCCCCTTCGCCGCCCTTAGTGGCCCCCTTCTCCGCTCCTCCGCGGCCCCCTTCTCGGCTCCTTCACGGCCCTGCCGCCCAGCCGTCGTCGCCCCAGCAGCAGCGGCCGTCGCGCCGTCACAGCCGCCGCCACCACTGTCGGGGCCGCCGCCGCCGCCGCTGCTGACAGCAGGAGCCGCCGCCGCCGGTGCAGTGACAGCAGCAGCCGCCGCCGCCGTCGACAACAGCAGCCGCCGCCGCCGCCGCTGACAGCAGCAGCCGCCGCCGCCGCTGCCGTGACAGCCGCCGCCGTTGCTGCCGGAGCCGCGGCCGCCGCCGCCGCCACCGCCTGGAGCAGCAGCCGCCGCTGCCGTAACGGCCGTGGCCGCCGCCACCGCTACCGGGGCCACAGCAGCCGCCGCCGCCAACAGCAGGAGCCGCTGCAGCTGTCGCGGCCCTGTCCCTGCAGGCGCGCCTTGGCCCTGCCCCTCCTCTTGCGGCACTCTACCCTCCCGCACTGGTAAGAGCACCGCTGAGCCGCGCCCCTGCGACTGCGCTGCATCTAGCCTGCTGCTCCTGCCCCTAGCCTGCTGCTACTGCTGTCATGGCTACCCCTAGCGTTCTCGTCTTTGATGCTGAGGGTCGGGCTGTTGACTTTGAGGTCTGGGTCGATGATCTGCAGCTTTTCCTACAGTGCGATAGGAAAGACGGTCTCTCACTGTTCGATCTCACGTCTGGCGCCTCTACTGCCCCTGCTGCCGATGCTGACAGCACTGTTCGCTCACAGTGGGCCACACGCGATGCTGCTGCCCGTCTTGCTGTGCGTAGTCACTTGCCGTCCTCTGAGCGCGCGCACTTTAGTCAGTACAAGAGTGCTAAGACCTTGTACGACGCTGTGGTCGCACGCTACTCTTCCCCTGCCACTGCTGCCCTTAGCCGCCTCATGCTGCCGTACCTGTTCCCTGACCTCGCCGCCTTCCCCACAGTCGCTGACCTCATTACGCACCTTCGCACTAGTGACACCCGCTACCGCGCTGCGCTTCCTGCTGAGTTCTGCGCCAAGAACCCCCCCCCCCATGTACATCACCCTCTACTACCTAGTCACCCGGCTCCCTGACTCCCTTCGCTCGGTCAGGGACCACTTCCTCTCTGTTTGCCCCACCACACTCACCGTTGACCTCCTCGAGGAGCGCCTCCTTGCAGCTGAGAAGAGTATAGTCGCTGTACGAGCCTCTCGTGGTGACCCTCGTGCCCCCTTCTTTGAGCCTCGCGCCTGCCTCACCTGCGCCCTTGCGCCTGCCCTGCCGTCGCGGCCTTGCCGTCGCGGCCTGCCGTCGAGCACCTGCAGCAGCCGTCGCGGCCCTGCCCTGCCGCTGTCGCGGCCCTGCACTGCAGCCGCTGTCTTCAGTGCGCCTCTAGGGACGGAGTCTCACTGTTTGATCATATGTCCGGCGTCTCTGTTGCACCTGCTGCCGATGCTGACAGTACAGTTCGCTCACAGTGGACTACTCGTGACGCTGTTGCCCGCCTTGCTATTTGTAGTCACCTGCCGTCTGCTGAGCGCGCGCACTTTGGCCAGTACAAGACTGCTAAGTCTTTGTATGATGCGGTAGTCGCACGCTACTCCTCCCCTGCCACTGCTGCTCTCAGCCGCCTCATGTTGCCGTACTTGTTCCCTGACCTAGCCGCCTTTCCCACAGTCGCTGACCTCATGACTCACCTCCGCACTAGTGACACCCGCTACCGCGCTGTGCTTCCCACCGATTTTTGCGCCAAGAACCCCCCCCACATGTACATCACCCTCTTCTACCTCGTCACCCGTCTCCCTGACTCTCTTCGCTTAGTCAGGGACCACTTCCTCTCTCTTTGCCCCACCACGCTCAGTGTCGACCTCCTCGAGAAGCACCTCCTAGCAGCTGAGTCTAGCATAGTTGCTGTAGGAGCTTCTCGCGGCGACCCTCGCGCCCCTGCACTTACGTTCTCTGCACCGGCGACCGCAGTGGGGAGACGTCCGGGCTACCACACGCGACGCAGCGATGTTTTGGTTGCCTGACTGACGCCTGGCGCACACAGTTTCCTGACGCCACTGAGCTCCCTTGCTGGGGTGATCTGCTTAGGTCTGGTGTTGATGTCTTTGCTCTTGACTATGATGCGATCCTTGCTGCCATGTATGCTGTGACAATTAGTGCTGAGGGTGACTGTTACTTGTGTGTTCCGCCCGACCCGGGCATTGGGGCTGCTGCTCTATGTGCTAGTGAGTCTACCGCTCCAGGTGCTAGTGAGTCAAATGCTCCAGGTACTGGTGAGTTTGCTCTCTCCGGTACAGCGCCCGCTGAGGCCTTGCACATCTTCGCACTTGACTCAGGTGCTTCCCGCTCCTTCTTTCGCGACTGCACCACTCTCACACCTCTCAGTCGACCGGTTGCAGTCTCCCTGGCTCACCCCTCAAGGGGCCCAGTCCTTGCGCACTCTTCCACGGTTCTACCGTGTCCGACAGTCCCGTCTGGCTCACTATCAGGTCTCCACCTCCCCTCGTTCTCTACGAACTTGGTGAGTGGCGCTGATCTCCAGGATGTGTGGGTTGACCAGTTCACTTCTGGAGGTCAGCGCGTGACCCACTGCACTTGCTCCCGAACTAGTCGACACCTGGCCACGTTCACCCGTGCGCTTGGCTCGAGCCTGTACACACTGACTACTGCGTCCCCCCAGGTAGCTGCGTCTGCGTCAGCGTCTGGTCAGCTAGCTGCCCCCTGCTCGTGTCAGGCTCTGTCGCACCAGACCCTTCTTTGGCACCACCGTCTTGGTCACCCCTCGGTGCAATGCCTTCAGGCCATGCACCGCTGTCTCCTGGTCTCTGGCCTTCCGGAGACTCTGCCTCCTCTCCCACCCTCCCCTACCCCTCCCTGCCTTCCCTGTGTCGAGGGGCGGCAGCGCGCTGCTCCTCACTCCTCCTCGTTCCCCCCGACGACTTCTCCCCTGCAGACCCTGCACATGGACGTATGGGGCCCAGCCCGCGTCCGTGGGCAGGACCGCGAGCGGTACTTCCTGCTGGTTGTTGACGACTACTCGCGCTACACCACGGTCTTCCCCTTGCGCACCAAGGGTGAGGTCCCTGATGTTTTGATCCCTTGGATCCGCGCTGCCCGTCTCCAGCTCCACGAGCGGTTCGGGACGGAGTTTCCCGTCCTGCGTCTGACAGAGGTGGAGAGTTTTCCTCTGACTTGCTGCAGAGCTTTTGTCGTGGGGAGGGCATTCGCCAGACGTTCACGCTTCCGGCCTCTCCGCAGCGAAATGGGGTTGCTGAGCGCCGCATTGGCTTAGTCATTGAGGTCGCTCGTACCTCCATGGTCCATGCGGCTGCCCCTTATTTTCTGTGGCCGTTTGCGGTCCGCTACGCTGCGCATCAGCTCAACCTCTGGCCCCGTGTCTCCATGCCGGAGACCTCGCCCACACTGCGGTGGACGGGGAAGGTTGGCGATGCGTCGGTGTTCCGGGTCTGGGGTTCTCGTACCTTTGTCCGCGATACCACCGCGGACAAGCTCTCCGCCCGTGCTGTTCCCTGCGTCTTACTTGGCTTTGTCCCTGACGCGCCTGGCTGGCAGTTTTACCACCGCACCTCGCGCCGAGTCCTGCCCTCTCAGGACGTCACGTTCGACGAGTTGGTTCCCTTTTACCGTCTCTTCCCCTACCGCGCTACCCCTCTCCCCCCCCCGCCACTCTTCCTTGCACCAAGTCCTCCCCCGGTAGACCCCCTTCCCCCTCAGGGTCCTGCTCCCTCAGGTGTGTCTCCGGTAGACGTTGTCAAGCCTGTCGAGGTAGCGGTTGACTCTGGTGCTGCTAGGGGTGCTGAACCTGCGTGTGCGTAGCCTGGGGGTGCTGAGCTTGGGGGTGCTGCACCTGGGAGTGCTGAGCTTGAGCGTGCGGAGCCTGGGGGTGCTGAGCCTGAGCGTGTTAGGTCTGGGGGTGCTGAGCCTGTGGGTACGGCGCCTGGGGGTGCTGAGCCTGAGCGTGTGGATTATGGGGGTGCTGAGCCTGGGGGTGTCGAGCCTGCGGTTGCTGAGACGGGGGGTGCTGAGTCTGCTGGAGGTCCTGCAAGGGCCTCGTCTCGGCGGGAGCCTCTCTCTCCACAGCAGCTACGAGAGTGGTTTACTCGCCGCTGGAGGCGTCCGGGCGGAGCTGTTGCGGCTGAGGAGCCTGCCGCGGGTGGCCCTAGAGCAGGAGGTGCTGGAGCTGCTGCTGCTGGAGGTACAGGATCCGCTGGAGCTGGTTGTTCTGCTGGAGTTGGAGCCGGCGCTACTGGAGCTGTTCCTGCTGGAGGTGCTACTGGTGCTGGAGCTAGTGGTGCTGCAGGAGATGGAGCTGGAGACCTTGGAGCTGGAGGTGCTGGAGGTCCTTCTGCTGGTTCTAGTGGTGCTGCACGGCCGCGGCCATACTTCGTTCCACTCCTTCAGCATGTTCTTGGTCTCCCGCCTTCTAATGGTCCTACTCCTCCCTTAGAGTGTCCACCGTCTGTCCAGTCGCAGTCGCGGTTACAGCCAGCCTCCCCACTGCCTGCTCCTTCTCCTGACACTGGTCCGACTGGAGGTCTTGCTGAGCGTCGTGAGCCTGCGTCTCGCCTTGCGTCGCCTGTCCGCGCTGCTTGCACTGGTCATCGTGTTCCGCGTCCGCGTCCTCCTCCTGTCCCCGGCACGCACCACATGGCAGTGCATCCTTCCACAGCTCCACAGAGTGTCCCTCTACAGTCTCCTCCTGCGTCCTCCCTTGCTGACGGTCCGGACCCAGAGTCTAACTCCCTTCGTGCTGCTAGTCCTACTGTCACGCGTCTCCTGGCCACTGTTGTCACTGAACCTTCCTTTGAGTCCACAACTGCGTCTGCCTTAGTTGCTAAGCTTGTCGACTTTGCTGCTCGCTGTCGTCTAGACTACGCTGCTAGTCTTGTTGCTGATTCTCATTCTGTCTGTCCTCCGTCCGTCGGGGGTGAGTGTGCTCTTGGCACGGACGTCCTTGAGGAGAGGCAGGAGGAGTTTCAGTGTTTTGCCGCTGCTTTACCTCATCTCGTGTCCATGCTGCTTGCACCTGAGGGAGACCAGGATGCACCAGACATCCCGACCCCGCACACTTACGCTGAGGCGATAGAGGGTCCCTACTCCTCTCAGTGGCAGACAGCCATGGACGCAGAGATGGCTTCCTGGAAGTCCACAGGCACTTACGTTGACGAGGTTCCCCCACCTGGGGCGAACATTGTCGATGGCATGTGGATTTTCAGGGTCAAGCGGCCGCCGGGTTCTCCGCCTGTCTTCAAGGCGTGTTACGTTGCCCGAGGCTTCAGTCAGCGACATGGAGTCGAGTACTTTCAGACCTTCTCCCCTACCCCGAAGATGACCAGTCTTCGGGTGCTGCTGCACGTCGTCGCTCAGCGTGACTACGAGCTTCACTCTCTTGACTTCAGCACAACGTTCAAACGGGGCAGCCTGCACGATGAGATCTGGCTGCGCCGCCCACCTGGCTTCACTGGGTCGTTCGCTCCTGGTACCCAGTGGAGTCTCCGGCGGCCAGTCTACGGTCTCCGTCAGGCGCCTCGCGAGTGGCACGACACACTGAGGACGACTCTTGCAGCTCTTGGGTTTGCTCCTTCTACTGCTGACCCGTCGCTGTTTCCACGCACCGGCACTTTGCTGCCGCTGTTCTACATCCTCGTGTACGTCAACGACTTGGTTTTTGCCACTGCTGACACTGAGGCACTGACTCTAGTGAAGTCGGAGCTGCAGAAGAGACACACATGCACAGACCTCGGTGAGCTGTGCAGCTATCTTGGCTTGCAGACCACTCGGGACAGAGCACGCCGCACCATCACCCTGACTCAGTCACACATGGTGCAGCAGGTCCTTCAACGCTTCGACTTCACGTACTCCTCGCCTCAGGCCACTCCTCTGTCTACTCGCCACTCGCTCTCAGCTCTGCCTTTGGATGAGTCTGTAGAGCTGAGTGGCCCGTATCCAGAGCTTGTGGGCTGCCTCATGTACCTGATGACCTGCACTCGTCCTGACCTTGCTTACCCTCTTAGCATCCTGGCACGCTACGTTGCACCCGGGAGACACCGACCAGAGCGCTAGAAGGCAGCTAAGAGGGTGATGCGCTACTTGTGCAGTACATCGGGCATGGG
Organism: Closterium sp. Naga37s-1; assembly: GCA_947471745.1. Taxonomy (NCBI): domain Eukaryota; kingdom Viridiplantae; phylum Streptophyta; class Zygnematophyceae; order Desmidiales; family Closteriaceae; genus Closterium; species Closterium sp. Naga37s-1. Next base: position 312,010 of record CANJKZ010000055.1, on the reverse strand, counting down.
GCTCGTGCTTGGAGGACGGGGTCCTGTTGTCCTCACAGGTCACGCAAATGCTTCTTGGGTTGACAACTTGGCTGCGCAGCGGTCGTCACAGGGTTACACCTTCAGCCTTGGCACTGAATCTGTTTCGTGGCGGTCTACCCGCTCGTTTTCTGTTCTCAGCTCCAGTTGTGAGGCTGAGATCTACGCAGGGGCCATGGCTGCACAGGAGCTGCGCTGGCTCACCTACCTGCTGCCCGACTTGGGCGAGGTGCCTCGTCCTCCTCCAGTTCTGTACGTCGACAACAAGGCAATGCTTGCCTTGTGTCGTGAGCGGAGACTGGAGCACAGAACGAAGCACATCGCTCTTCGCTACTTCCTTGCTCGAGAGTTGCAGCAGCGTGGTCAGCTTCGTCTTGCTTACGTGGCCTCTCAGGCCAACACTGCTGATATCAGCGGTTCTGTACTGTTCTAGGCCTTGTGCCCACTTGGCCTCACTTGCTTTCCGTGACTTTGCTTGTACTGTGATCTCTACATATATACCTGCATGCTTACACTTGCTAGGTTGTGATCACTGTCTTGTTTGCTCTGCTTTATATAACTCTGCATGTGAACTGACCTTGTGGCCGCTTGCTTGTGCTTGTAATGCGTGGTGACGTCGTGATCCACCCTGAGCTTGCTTTGCTCTTCTTGACTGGTCTTGTGACCCCTTGTTCTCCCCCACTTTGCCTATGGGGTGTGTCAAACTTATATGCTATAGTCTGTGTAGGTTGTAGCGGTGTAGACAATATGGGGTACAACACTTTTAGGTTTACTACTTGTACCCACCTGCTTCCTAGTTCATTCATTCACTCGTACTATTCTCACAGAAATGCCCCAACCTTGCTCGATAAGAAATTCACTTCCGATACTGGAATTTGTGTACAATAACGCCCCTTCCAGCACGACCAATCTCTCCCCTAGTTTTCCCTAAACTACATGTTGGACCCAGTGGTACCGACAACGACATCCCTCGAGAACCCAGTACTAAGGTCCCAAGACTTTATGACGAAACTGCAAGAAATTAACGACGAAGCAGCTGACGCCATAAGGAATGATAACGTCGTTGCCCGCAAATATTCGATATCCTTCATTTCCTTTATCGGGGTTTACTGATTCGCGTACAGCCCCACACTCACAAACTTCGCATTTATAGCCGACATCCTTGATTCCGAGGCTGCATCGTGTCGCCTTCGGCTTTCCCTTTGCCAAACCTGCACCCAACTTTGCGTTCCCGGGGTTTGTTGTATGCACGTCAGTTTGAGTGCATGTCATCCTAACGTCCTGCTGTGTGCTCGTGCAATCCATGCTTGCGTCAATTGCATGAGCTTAAATCATTATGTATGGCTGTTGGATTTTATCACCTCTGTGTTTTTCTCCAAGTCTAAATGCTTGACCGCGCTAGAGAAATCCATGGCTTTTCAACGATACCAAGACCGCCTTATTCCGACCAATATCGCCCAAGTTACAAGATTTCCAAGATTTGTGAATTCTATCTTAAGTTGGGATATTAACTTAAGTGGGCGATTATTGGGTCATGATTATAAAGGGATCTTATATTTGGGTGGTTAGGAAGGCAGCTTTGACTTTTGGATTGGGGTGGCTATAAGTTTATAGCATGGGTTGCAAATGTTGCAACACCTAGGCATGATTTTGCATGTGACATCTCAAGAACGTCATCATGAGGGTTGCATATTTGATGCTATGAAGGTTCTCACTACCCTTTCAAAGCATTTGGAGAGCCCTTCCCTGACAAGGTTCTCATGAAACCCCCCAACTCCTTATTATATGCCTAATGCTTGTTCTTCCTCCATTCATTCCAGTGAAAGCAGCAGCTATACCTTTTTAGTTGGTTCTCACTCCCTAGACCATGAAATCAATTGATTCAACTTCAAATGGTAGCGAAAACCAGCACGCGCAATCTTACTTAGTTGATTTACGTTTAGTTGAGATTTGAGTTCGTCGTAAGTCTTCAAAGTGACCGTATCCTATGCAACAAGTGGTATTAGAGCTGGTGGTCGACTTTGAAGCGACGAATCGTCATCGATTCTCAACCAATTTTGACAAGTGAAACCATTTGATTATAACTCTGCTCGCGTTCTTTTGATTGGTGGTCGAATCGCGTTCTATTTCGACGTGTGCTAACCGCGACGGCGTTATTCGTAAATGCGAAATTTCTGGCATAATCTTGTCCAAGTGTTTTTCCTTAAGATTCCAACGTGCCTAAGGCCTTGTGATGGCTGAGACGGACACCAGAGATGCTACTGATGAGATGGGTGGGAGTGGAGAGGCTGGAGAGGAAGGGAGAGTAGTTGGTGGTGGAGTGGGAACTCACCAACCAACTATCCCTGTGCTACCCTCTTCCATTACACCATCTCCTATATCTGTGGATCCTATGAAAGTCTTCTCTATTGATAAGTCCATGGGGAAGGATTATGAGCACAAGAGATTTTGTATGAGGCTCATGTTTGTTAAAGTTTAGAAGAAAGAAGAGGATTGCACTAGCAAGAATGAGGATACAAATAGCAAACCCTAGAAGGGTTGTACTCGCTATAGAGCACCCCACTACAGGCTAGAGCATAAGATAACATTCTGACACACCCCCATAGCCAAAGTGGGGTGTAATCAGCAGAGTAAGCAAAGGAGTACAAGCTCAGGGTGGATCACAATGTCACCACACATTCTGAGCACAAGTTCAAGAAGCAATAGTTTAAGTTCACAATTATGAGCAAAGCTAGTGGTAGTCACAACGGGCAAGTGAGGAGGAGGAGAGAGAGTGAGAGGAGAGGAGATAGGAGGCGACGGCTGAAGCTGCAGACACACAGGCAACAGGAGGCAGACTGGCACAGCGGCTACCGGACGAAGTCCCCGGAATACAGGAGTAACAGGCCCCGCGGCTAAAGTAGCGGCAGACGAGCAACGGACCCACGGGCGGCTGGCACAGCTGGCTACGACTGGGCTACCGGACGAAGTCCCCGGAATACAGGTGCTGCTGGCGACACGACGGCAACCTCCATTCAGCTTCCCCAAACTATCCCACTCCCCCCTGGCACATACCCGCTGCTACACCGCTAGCTCCACTCCCCCTTCACCCCCCCTTAGTACCACTCCACCGGCTCCAACACGTCCACCCCCCCTCAGCGGCAGCTGCAGCACAGGGAGACGGAGGAGGAGGAGGAGCAGGGAACAGTACACAGTGGGTGCACCCCCATACCCCGCACCCCCAAACCCTAATACAGGAGAATGGGGAGTAGGAGGGGTGGGGCACGAGTAGAAGCGCTGGGGGACAGTAGGGAGGGCAGGGGCAGCAAGGAGCGGGCCCACCACGGGCCTGGTAGGGTCGCCCGAACCGCGCGTAGGCGGCCTGAGCCGCGCGCGGGCCTGGCGCCGCCCGTACGGGCCGCGCGCGGGCCTGGCGCAGCCCGTACGGGTGGCGCGCGGGCCTGGCGCAGCCCGTACGGGTCGCGCGCGGGCCTGGCGCAGCCCGTACGGGTCGCGCGCTGGCCTGGCGCAGCCCGTACGGGTCGCGCGCTGCCTGTACGGGCCGCGCGCAGGCCACGACGGGCGACGGGGGGCGACGAACGGGTCCCCGTCGCCCGTCGCGGCGCCTCCCGAGGGCGACGCGACGGTTGACGGGGCCGAAGCCCGCCGCGCGCCTCGGGGCGCACAGCGGGCAGAGAACCGCCGCGCGCCTCGGGGCGCACGGCGGGCAGAAAACCGCCGCGCGCCTCGGGGCGCACGGCGGGAAGAAAACCGCCGCGCGCCTCGGGGCGCACGGCGGGAAGAAAACTGCCACACGCCACGGGGCGTGCGGCACCGAGTGTAGTGGTAGGAGTTGCAGCGGAAGCTAGGAGGTGGTAAGCCCACCCACAGGATCGATCCAAGGGGATCGACCTGCTCTGATACCATGTTAAAGTTTAGAAGAAAGAAGAGGATTGCACTAGCAAGAATGAGGATACAAATAGCAAACCCTAGAAGGGTTGTACTCGCTATAGAGCACCCCACTACAGGCTAGAGCATAAGATAACATTCTGACAATGTTTACCCAATACACGTGATTGGATATGGTAGAAGGAAAAGAAAAGATGTCAGAGGCCTTGGACTTGAAAAGAGCATGGATAAAACGCTCATTTGATGCATACATGCCCATGGTCCAAGCGGTTGGTGGGCGCCAACTTGACCATATCAAAGGCCAATTGAGTGATCCCGAGTGTGGACCCAAGGCATGGAGGAAACTCTTTAATGAACACTCACCAATACATGCTACAGGCATCATGCTACTTGCGCGGCGATTGCGCGACATCAAATTTGTTGATGGAGAGCCAATGCAGCCCGTGTTGGATGAGATGCGAGACATCATCACGAAACTCAAGAGTGGTGGCGTTGTCTACCCTGAACTTGTTCAATGCGCGAAGATAAGGATCCGACTTCCTGAGTCGTGGTGGTTATGGAGTTGGAGGTGGGAAGAGCGGCTTCAAAAAGAAGTGGAAGGGCAAAAAGAATGAGAACTCCCAAGAGGAGAGTGGCGGAGGTCAGGGAGAGGTGTGCTTGTATTGCAAGAAGCGCTACATGTCATCCTAACGTCCTGCTGTGTGCTCGTGCAATCCATACTTGCATCAATTGCATGAGCTTAAATCATTATGCATGGCTGTTAGATTTTATCACCTCTGTGTTTTTCTCCAAGTCTAAATGCTTGATCGCGCAGGAGAAATCCATGGCTTTTCAACGATACCAAGAGTGCCTTGTTCCGACCAAGATCGCCCAAGTTACAAGATTTCCAAGATTTGTGAATTCTATCTTAAGTTGGGATACTAACTAAAGTGGACGATTATTGGGTGATGATTATAAAGGAATCTTTAGTTGGGTGGTTAGGAAGGCAACTTAGACTTTTGGATTGGGTGGCTAGAAGTTTCTAGCATGGGTTGCAGATGTTGCAACATCTAGGCAAAATCCAATTGGATTGGATTTTGCATGTGACATCTCAAGGACGTCATCATGATGGTTGCATCTTTGATGCTATGAAGGCTCCCACTATCCTTCCAAAACATTGGAAGAGCCCTTCCCTCATAAGGTTCTCATGAAATATCTCAACTCCTTATTCTATGCCTAATGTTTGTTCTTCCTCCATTCATTCTAGTGAAAGCAGCAGATATATCTTTTTTGTTGGTTCTCACTCCCTAATGGTAGCTAAGACCAGCGCGCGCAATCCTACCGAGCGGATTTGCGTCTAGTTGAGATTTGAGTTCGTCGTAAGTCTTCAAAGTGATTGGATCCTATGCAACAAGGTTCCCGCCTAGCTAGGGTAGTCACGCTATAAACACCTGCCTTCAATATATGATCAGTTCATTCAGTCACAGCTTCGTTATTCGTTTTCCGTGCAACTCTGATTTACAACTCATAACAGGTTAACACCTTTATCAAAACGTAAAACTTAAAACTCAAACTGAAACTTAAAACATTTAAGGAAGAATCCTTTTCCTTACTTCGCGCCCGTGCTTACCGCGTACATGACTGTTCCCGTCACCGGCACCCGAAAGTAAAACGTTACCCGCTCGCGTCACTCGCCTCGACCACTGTTCTCGCCACTATACACATCGCGGCCCAACCTCACGGTTCGGTTGGTAACCCGCGCTCCGGTCCTCCACCTCGACATTTCCCAACCTCGGCGCTAGGCCCATAGCGCACCCCAATTTCTCGCGCTTCTGTTACCACGCTAGCTTCGCTATATTTTCTTCGCTCATGCCTTCGCTCAATGTACTGTTTTGCTTTGATAGTGCAATTCTCGCTCGCTCGCTCAATTGCACGCGTAACACTTGGTATTCAGAGTCGACGATCTCTTCTTGGATCGCACCCACACCTTCTCTTCCCCACTATCTCAATTTTTGGAGGGGGCAGAAGTCTCTTAGCACCCAAGCATCGCCGCTCGAGTGCTCTCTCCTAAGCACGCACGGCCACGACTGAGGCTCTTGCTCAGCTCGCCCGACACCCCCGCCATGGCCAAATTTAACCTCGTGACGTTGACCCAAGAACGCCTCGTCGCACTCGTACGCCAACTTGAAGAATCGGCACTCGAAATTGCGACACTCACGGCGGAACGTGACTCCGCCCGACAGCAGTCAACGGCCAATGCACCCGTGCAATCGGATGAGCCGATTGTCATCTCTCCTGACACACCTCTCACCACGACAGTATGGGACAGCGCTCAGGTGCAGCCAGTGATGGCGCCGCCCAATCGATGCCTGGCATGGAGAGAAACAGGGCCGCCCCAACCACGAATGCACCTCGCGAATCCCGTCGTTACGTCGAATTTGCAGCAACGATCGGCAACGACAACATCGGTGCACCAATGTTGCTCAAGCCGCAACGCCCGCCCTGCTTCGATCCTAGCCAACGCGGAGGTACGACGGTTCAATCATGGGTCTTCACGATGAACGACTTTTCTTACGCTAATTACGTCACGTCAGACGCAGCGAAGATACGATATGATGTTTCGTTGCTGCGGGGCCCCGCCATGGACTGGTGGCGAGTCATCGTGACGTCGCCACGCGCCGCCGCCATCGCAAGAGGAAGGGCCCACGGTGCCAGCTGTTACCTGGAGTTCATTCTGCCAAACCGCCCAATACAACACGTGGGATGCGTGGTGCGCAGGGCTTAAGGCGCGCTTCGAGCCGATTGCGGCTTCTATTTTGTTAGAATTGAACAAGAGTGAATGCACTAGGAAAGTGTTGGGTACAAGTAGGAAACCCTAAACTTACTGTACCCCATAGTAACTACCCCACTACAGCCTAAACAAACTGTAGCAGATATAACATTTGACACACCCCCATAGGCAAAGTGGGGGAGAGCAAGGGGTCACAAGACCAGTCAAGAAAGGCAAAGCAAGCTCAGGGTGGATCACAACGTCACCACACACTCTGAGCACAAGCAAAGGGCCACAAGGCCAGTTCACATGCAGAGGCATATATGCAACACAAACAGCACAGTGATCTCTACCGAGCAAGGCAAGCATGAAGGTATATATATAGATCACAGTACAAGAAAAGCCTACACCAAGTGAGGAAAAGTGGGCACAAGCCCTAGCATAGTGCAGAAACGCTGATGATCACCAGACTGAAGTGCCTTGGTGAATATATCAGCAGTGTTGGCCCGACTGGCCACGTAACGCAAACGAAGCTGACCACGCTGCTACAACTCTCGAGCCAGGAAGTAACGCAGAGCGATGTGCTTCGTTCTGTGCTCCAGTCTGTGCTCCTCACACAAGGCAATGGTAGCCTTGTTGTCGACGTACAGCACTGGAGGAGAACAAGGCCGCTCTCCCAAGTCAGTCAGCAGGTAGGTGAGCCAGCGCAACTCCTGTGCAGCCATGGCTGTGGCGTAGATCCCAGCCTCACAACTGGAGCTGAGAACTGAAGACGAGCGTGTAGAACGCCAAGAAACTGAACCAGAGCCAAGGCTGAAGGTGTAACCCTGTGACGACCGCTGTGTAGCCTGGTCGTCAACCCAAGAAGCGTCTGAGTGCCCAGTGAGAACAACTGAGCTCCTCCCTCCAAGCACAAGCCCCATGCCTGATGTACTGCACAAGTAGCGCAGTACCCTCTTAGCAGCATCCCAGTGCACCTTTCGGTGCCGACCAGGAGCCACGTAGCGAGCCAGAAGGCCAAGAGGGTATGCGAGGTCAGGACGAGTGCAAGTCATCAGGTACATGAGGCAGCCAACTAGCTCTGGGTAAGGACCACTCGGCTCTACGGACTCGTCCGAAGGTGGAGCTGAGAGCGAGTGACCTCTAGCCAGAGGAGTGGCCTGTGCTGAGGACCAGGTGAAGCCGAAGCGCTAAAGGACCTGCTGCACCATGTGTGACTAAGTCAGTGTGATGGTGCGGCGTGCTCTGTCCCGGGTGATCTGCAAGCCAAGGTAGCTACGCAGTTCACCCAGGTCAGTGCAGGTGCGTCTCTTCTGCAGCTCTGACTTCACCTGGGCGAGAGCCTCAGTGTCAGCAGTGGCAAAGACCAAGTCGTCGACGTACAGGAGGATGTAGAACGGCGGCAGCGAAGTGTCGGTGCGCAGAAACAGCGACGGGTCAGCAGTAGACGGCGCGAACCCAAGAGCCGCAAGTGTAGTCCTCAGTGTGTCGTGCCACTCATGTGGCGCCTGGCGGAGACCGTAGACCGGCCGCCGGAGGCTCCACAGGGTACCAGGAGGGAACGACCCAGTGAAGCCAGGAGGGCGGCGTAGCCAGATCTCCTCGTGCAGGCTGCCCTGCAAGAAAGTTGTGCTGAAGTCAAGAGAGTGAAGCTCGTAGTCACGCTGAGCGGCAACGTGCAGTAGCACCCGAAGAGTGGTCATCTTCGGGGTGGGGGAGAAGGTCTGGAAGAAGTCTACTCCCTCTCGCTGACTGAAGCATCGAGCAACGTAACGAGCCTTGAAGACAGGCGGAGAACCTGGCGGCCGCTTCACCCTGAAAATCCACATGCCACTGACGATGTTCGCCCCAGGGGGGGGAACCTCGTCGACGTAAGTGCCAGTGGACTTCCAGGATGCCATCTCTGCATCCATGGCTGCCTGCCACTGAGAGGAGTACTCACCCGCGATCGCCTCAGCGTAAGAGCGCGGGGTCGGGATGTCTGGTGCATCCGGGTCTCCCTCAGGGGCAATCAGCATGGACACAAGATGAGGTACAGCGGCGGCAAAGCACTCAAACTCCTCCTGCCTATCCTCAAGGACGTCCGTGCCAAGAGCACACTCACCCCCGACGGACGGAGGACAGACAGACTCAGACTCAGACTCAGTAACAAGACTCGCAGCGTAGTCTAGACGACAGTGAGCAGCAAAGTCGACAAGCTCAGCAACTAAGGCAGACGCAGCAGCTGACTCAAAGGAAGGGTCAGTGACAGCAGTGGCCAGGAGACGCGTGACAGTAGGACTAGCAGCACGAAGAGAGTCAGACTCCGGGTCAGCAAGGGCAGGAAGAGAGGACGCAGGAGGAGAAGGCAGAGGGACACGATGTGGAGCAGTGGAAGGACGAAGCGTCATCTGGTGGGTGCCTGGGACAGCAGGAGGACGCTGACGCGGGACACGACGACCAGTGCGAGCAGCACGAACAGGTGACGCAGAACGAGACTCAGGCGACAAAGGACGAGACGCAGGCTCACTACGCTCCGTAAGACCTCCTGTTGGACCAGTGTAGGGAGAAGGACCAGGTAGTGGCGAGGCAGGCTGTAACTGTGACTGCGACTGGACAGGCGGAGGACACTCTAAGGAGGGAGCAGGACAAGGAGGAGGCGGCTGACCAAGAATCTGCTGAAGGAGCGGAATGAATACGGCCGCGGCCGTGAAGCGCCCCCAGAACCAGCAGAGACAGCACCAGAACCCCCAGCAGCAGCTCCAACCCCTGCAGCACCACCAGCAGCTCCAGTAGCGCCAACTCCAGGACCCCCAGTAGCACCAGCTCCAGCCGCACCGTCGGCTCCAGTACCAGTAGCACCTCCAGCAGCTCCAGTAGTACCCCCAGTCCCAGCAGCTCCAGTACCACCAGTACGAGCACCTCCAGGACCAGTGGCTCCAGCACCTCCAGCGCCAACCCCAGGGTCAGCAGCTACACCAACTCCAGTAGGCCCAGCGTCCTCAGCTCCAGCTCCAGTAGCACCTCCAGCGCCCACAGCACCACGGCGGTGGCCACAGTACCGCGAGTACCACTCACGCAGCTGCTGGGAAGAGAGAGCGCCCCCAGGCACAGCAACCCCAGGCTCAGGACCTCCAGGCTCAGCACCCCCAGGCACAGCACCCGCAGCCTCCGCACCCCCAGGCTCAGCACCCGCAGTCTCCGCACCCCCAGGCTCAGCACCCCCAGGCTCAGTACCCCCAGACCCAGGACCACCAGGCTCAGCACGCTCAGGCTCAGCACGCTCAGGACCTCGCGCAGGACCAGAGTCGACAGCTACCTCGACAGGCTCGACCGGGTCTACCTGGGAAACACCTGAGGGAGCAGGACCCTGGGGAGGGAGGGGGTCTACCGAAGCAGCACCTGGCGTGAGGAAGAGCGGCGGAGGGGGGAGCGGGGCAGTGCGGTAGGGGAAGAGACGGTAAAAGGGGACCGACTCGTCAAACGTGACGTCCTGAGAGGGGAAGACACGGCGCACGGTGGGGTGGTAAAACTGCCAGCCAGGCGCGTCAGGGACAAAGCCCAGGAAGACACAAGGAACGGCGCGGGAGGAGAGCTTGTCCGCGGACGTATCGCGGACAAAGGCACGAGAACCCCAGACCCGGAACATGGACGCATCGCCAACCTCTCCCGTCCAACGCAGTGTCGGCGAGGTCTCCGGAACGGAGACACGGGGCCAGAGGTTGAGCTGATTCGCGGCATATCGGACTGCAAACGGCCACAGAAAATGGGGGGCAGCCGCATGGATCAAGGAGGTACGAGGGACCTCCATGACCAAGCCAATGCGGCGCTCAGCAACCCCATTCTGCTGCGGAGAGGCCGGAAGCGTGAACGTCTGGCGAATGCCCTCCCCCTGACAGAAGGCCTCCAAGAGGCCAGAGGAAAACTCACCACCTCTGTCAGAGTGCAGTCGCAGGACGGGAAGGTCCGTGCGAAAGCGCCTCTCCAGCTGGAGACGGGTAGCGCGGATCTAAGGGATCAAGACAGCACGGACCTCTCCCTTGGTGCGCAAGGGGAAGACCGTGGTGTAACGCGTGTAGTCGTCAACTACCAGCAGGAGGTAGCGCTCTCCGCCCTGTCCACGGACGCGGGCTGGGCCCCACACGTCCATGTGAAGGGTCTGCAGAGGGGCCTCCGTCGGGGGGAACTCAGAGGAGTGGGGGGTGGCACGCTGCTGCCCCTTAACACAGGGAAGGCAAGGAGGGGCAGGGGACGGTGGCAGGGGAGGCAGTGACCTGGGGAGACCAGAGACAAGGAAACGAGAGTGCATGCCACGAAGGCGCTGCATCGAAGGGTGCCCAAGGCGGTGGTGCCAGAGGACCGTCCGGTGTGACAGGGCGCGACACGAGCAGGGGGCGGACAGCTGACCTGACGCAGACGCAGACACAGCTACCTGAGGAGACTCAGTGGTCAGTGTGTACAAGTCCGACCCCGGCTGCCGAGTGAAGGTAGCCAGGTGACGACCCGTCTGGGCACACGTGCAGTGTGTCACACGCTCGTAGGCAAGGGTGAACTGGTGAACACCCGCGTCCTGGAGCGCAGAACCCGCCACCAAGTTCGTAGAGAACGAGGGGAGGTAAAGGCCCGACAGTGTGCCGGACGGGACAGCAGGACAAGGGAGGGCAGTGGTGGAGGTCGCAAGGACCAGACCCCCGGAGGGGTCAGCCATGGAGACAGCAACCGGCCTAGGGAGCTGCTCGAGGGCAGTGCAGTCGCGAAACAAACAGCGGGAAGCACCTGAGTCCAGTGTGCAGGTGTGCAGTGCCTCAGTAGACGTAGCACCTGAAGACGCATACTCACAAGCACCTGAAGCAGCAGACACACCTGCATCTAGAGCAGCAGCCTCACCAGGACCTGGGGCAGCAGACGTACTAGCAACTAGAGCGGCAGCCTCACTAGTCGCAATGCCTGGGTCTGGCGGCACACACAAGTAACAGTCACCCTCAACACTAATAGTCAATGCATACATGGCTCCAAGGATAACATCAAAGTCAAGTGCAAAGACATCAATGTTCTTTTTAAGCAGATCAGCCCAGCAGGGCAGCTCAGAGGCCTCAGGGAACTGTGCACGCCAGGCGTCGTCAAGACGGAAGAAGCAGCGCTGCGGCGTGTGGAACCTCCCACACGTCTGACCAGCGCGGTCACCTGTGCGGATGACATACGTGCAGGTACCTCCACCCCCAGACCCCCCATGCTGAGAGTACCACTCACGAAGCTGCTGGGGCGTCGAGGTCTCTCCGAGACGCTGCTGCTGGCGCTGGACACCACTCGAACCTCCACGCTGCGCTGGTCCACCCCGACCACCACCCGAGCCGCCGCCACCATGCCCACTGCCGCCACCACCACCACCTCCACCCCGGCCTCCTCCACCACCACTGCCGCCACCACCCCCGCCGCTGCCACTGACCCCCCCAGCCCCGCCACCACTCCCACCACCGCCACCACCCCCACCGCCCCCACCGCCTCCACCTCCACCTCCACCTCCCCCGCTGGCACCGCCACCACCCTTGCCCCCCTTGCCCTTGCCGCTCTTGCGCCTCCAACTAGGAGCAGACGCAGCCCCGACTTCCTCAGCACCAAGGTAGTCGACAGCGGCAGCAGAGGCGACCGAGGGGAGAAGGGGGGGAGGGGAACACCCGTCAAAGAAGGGCGTGCGGGGGTCGCCACGAGAGGCACCTACAGCAACTATGCTAGACTCAGCTGCAAGCAGATGCTTCTCGAGGAGGTCAATGGTGAGCTCGGTGGGGCAGAGGGTGAGAAAGTGGTCCCTGACTGCGCGAAGAGAGTCAGGGAGACGGGTGACTAGGTGGTAGAGAACGAGGTACATCGGGGGAGGGTTCTTGGCAAGGAACTCAGCAGGAAGGGCGGCGCGGTAGCGAGTGTCACTAGTGCAGAGGTGTGTAATGAGGTCAGCGACTGTGGGAAAGGCGGCGAGATCGGGGAAGAGATAGGGCAGCGAGAGACGGCCTATCGTAGCAGAGGCAGGCGAGGAGTAGCGGGCGACTATCGTACAGTGCCTTAGCAGTCTTGTGCTGGCCAAAGTGGGCGCGCTCATCTAGCGGCAGGTGACTGCGAATGGCTAGGCGAGCATGGGCGTCACGAGTCTGCCACTGGGAGCGAGCTGTACTGTCAGCAGTGTCAGGAGGTGCTAGAGCGGTTCCGGACGCGTGGTCATACAGCGAGACATCATCCTTTGCGGTGATCTGGAGGAACAGGTGCAGATCGTCGAGCCAAGCATCAAACTGGAGCGGACGGCCCTCAGCATCGAAAGAGAGAACTGTGGGTGTAGCCATAGTGGCAGCAGTAGCAGTAGGAACAGCAGGAACATCAGTAGTAGTAGCAGTAGTAACAGCAGGAACAGCAGTAACAGGAGGGCAGCGCGGCTAGGACAGGGCGGCGTGGCTCGGTTCGGGCAGGGCAGCGCGGCGCGGCTCGGGCAGGGCGGCGCGGCGCGGCTCGGACGGGCAGGGCGGCGCGACGGCGGGCCTGCGTGTGGGTCGTGTCGCGTACGGGCCGCGGCTACGCGTGAGCTGCAGGCGCCCGCGGGCGGCGGCCTACTAAGGCGTGGCGGCGGCCTACTAAGGCGGGCGGGGCTGCAGCGCGCTACGCGGCCAGCAGGGCCGGTCGACGGGCGGCTAACGAGGCTGCTCGTGGGCGGCGCTGGTCGCTCGGGCGGCTAACGGTTGACGCGCGCGGGTTGCTAGTGGGCTGCGCGCGCTAGAAAAAAAACGGGCCGCGCACGGGCGGCTAGAGGATTGCGCACGGGCAGCGAGAGGAGGAAAGGCGCGTGAGGGCGCACTGGCAGTGAGGCGCACGAGGGCGCTAAAGCGATAAGGCGCTCGAGGGCGCTAAAGCGATAAGGCGCTCGAGGGCGCTAGCGGAAAGGCGGGCCCTTAGGACTAAGCGGTCCTACGTTCCTAACCTAGGCTCGTAATACCATGTTAGAATTGAACAAGAGTGAATGCACTAGGAAAGTGTTGGGTACAAGTAAGAAACCCTAAACTTACTGTACCCCATAGTAACTACCCCACTACAGCCTAAACAAACTGTAGCAGATATAACATTTGACATATTTCAGCGCGTCAGAAACTGCGCACTTGGCGGCAACTCGGGTCGGTTCAAGACTACACCAACGGTTTTTTCGCACTATGTGAGCAAGTTGGCTACATGCACGAGGCGAAGCGAGTGGATCGTTACGTCGGTGGGCTGAAGCTGGACATCTCGAACGAAATAATGCTTCGCGGGCTTTCCAACTTCAACAAAATCCTAGCGCTCACCAAGAAAACTGACATCCTACGCCGTCCGAGGCCGGTGTTCTACTACAGACATCGACCCCGGGGACCGACTGAGGACGTCACTGTACATGCTATTGCGACGAGCGCTGGTGCTATTCAAGGGGCGCTCCTTTGCTTGCAAGAGGCCGGGCCATCGCAAGAGCGAACGCCCAGAAAACTAAGGCGCCGCAGAGCAGAGCAGGGGAGGGAGTCTGAGAGGCAAGGAAACTCCAACAGTCAGTAGAGATCGGACCCACTACTAATGAGACTCACTGCTCGCCCGACCCCACTGATCCTCACCGATTCAGAGTACCGATTCACGCAGTCGATCGGGCTCGGCTGAATAAGGAGGGTACAGCGACGGATTGCCCGGTACTGATTCACGGGAAAATACAAGGGGTAGCAGTGAAGATTTTTATAGATGGAGGAGCAAGTCACAACTTAATTAATACCGCAACTGCACAGAAACTGCTTACCGGAGGTCGACACATGCTTAGTTGACGGCACGCTTCTGGCCATACGGGAAAAAGTGGAGAGAGTAAAAGTTCGTTGAGGGGGGAACTTCGGATTTACACAGGAAATGCTCGCGACGACGCTGGATGGGCACGACATTTTACTGGGACATGATTGGCTGCGACGCTACAACCCGCAAATCGACTGGACGACGGGTAGCTACACTGTGTGAAGTAGCGGTAACTGAATTGAACTACCTTGCTGGCGGTCACCTGAGTCTTCAACGGTCCACGTCGACGCATCATGCTGAGACGGAATGTCTCCATTGGAGGTGACGTGTATGCAGTGGACATCGCATTGGTAGAAGAAGCAGAGCAGCCGAGTGATTTTCAGAATCTGCTGGCAGCTGTACTGCCCGAACTACAGAAATTGCTGAAACGGTACCCGGGGATTTTTCCAGACGACTTCTCAGAGAGACTGCCACCTCAGCGAGCACACGACCACCGCATAGAATTAGAACAGGGGGCATAGCCAACCATACCGCGACAGTTCAGACTGACGCAGCCCGAGCTTGACGAACTAATGAAGCAGTTAGATTACATGTTAGAGAAAAAAATCATCCAACTGAGCTCGTCACCGTTCGCCGCACCGATACTGTTCACACCAAAATAAGTAAGAGGATTCCGCATGTGCATTGACTACCGTGCACTGTACATGGTAACAATCAAATCGCAATACCCCATCCCCCGCGCCAACGAACTCATAGGTCGAATGCGAACAGCACGAGTTTTTTCGAAGATCGACTCACGGGGGGTTACCATCATATTAGGGTCGAACCATCGGACTGCACCAAGACAGCTTTTAGAACTAGATACGGATAATTCGAGTACATTGTGATGCCATTCGGGCTGACAAACGCACCGACGACATTTCAGATGACCTTGAACGAGGGGTTTAGGCCACTTTTAGATAAATGCGTGATAGTTTACCTCGACGACATCCAGGTCTACAGTCGCGATAAGCAGCAGCACTTAGAGGATTTAGAAGCAGTGTTTAAAGTTTTAGACGAGCACAGACTACTGACCAAGGGCTCCAAGTGCGAGTTTTTCCAAGACAGGTTAGAGTTTATTGGCCATGTTGTTTCGGAGGCTGGAGTTGAGATCGACCCCAAGAAGCTGGACACGGTAAAAGCGTGGCACCCCCTGACAAAGATCACAAAGGTGCAGATTTTCTTTTTTTGTTCGTTAATTATATACGCCGGTTCGTCCATGACATGGCATCAACAACTACCCCACAGATGGATCTTCTGAGGAATGGGGTTGCTTTTACGTGGGGGGAGAAAGAGCATGATGCCTTCTCTGCCCTAAAAACGGTTCTTTGTCCACCGCTCGTATTGCGCATTGTCAACCCATACCGCCCATTCAAAGTAGTTACAGACGCAATCGACATCGCCATCGGAGCCGTATGGCTACAGGATTTTGGCAACGGCTTACAACCCATCGCATACGAGTCACGGAAACTGCATCCGCCCGAGAAAATTTACCCGATACACGACCGCAAAATGCCCGCGATCGTGCATGCATTCAAGGGCTGGTGTTGTTACTTGACCGGCGCAGAGGTGACAGTACGGACAGACCACACTATCAGAATGTGATGTTTGTCTAGCCTGTAGTGGGGTACTCTATAGTGAGTACAACCCAATTAGGGTTTCCTATATGTATCTCAACTGCTGCTAGTGAAAACCTCTTTTTCCTGTTTCTCGTTTTAGCCTGCTGTTTCGACATGCTATCAGAGCAGGTCGACCCTCCTGAGTCGATCCTGTGGGTGGGCCCCACCCGATGCTTCCGCTGCTCTACTGCCTGTAGCGCGCCCCGGGCGCGTGCTGTTTCCTGCCTGCCGCGCGCTCCGGGCGCGCAGCGATTTTTCATGCCGCCGCGCGCTCAGGGCGCGCGGCGGTTTTCTGCCCCGTCGAACCGCGCGTCGCCCCCTGTCGACCGTCGCGTCGCCCCCCGTCGCCCGACGCGGCCCGCGCGACCTGCGCCAGGCCCGCGCGCGGCCCGTACGGGCTGCGCTAGGCCCGCGCGCGACCCGTACGGGCTGCGCCAGGCCCACGCGCGGCCCGTACGGGCTGCGCCAGGCCCACGCGTGGCCCGGGCAGCCCGTGTGCGGTTCGTCCCGAGCTTTCTGACCGCGCCCCACCCCCGCTGCTGCCCGCGCTCCTGTGTTAGGGTTTGGGGGTGGAGAGTATGGGGGTGCCGGGTGTGTGAGCCGTCCCCTGCTCCTCCTCCTCCTCCATCTCCCACTGCTGCAGCTGCCGCTGAGGGGGGTGGATGTGTTGGAGCCGTCGGAGTGGTACGAGGGGGGTGGTGTGTGAGCAGTGCTAGAGGTGCAGCAGGGAGTGTGTGAAAGGGGTGTGGGACAGCTGGGGGAAGTTGTGTGGAGGCAGTCGTCTTGTCGTCCGCAGCGCCTGAAGTCCAGAGAGCCACGACCCCCTGTGGCCGTGTAGTCCGGGGCTCTGCGCCCGGTAGCCACAGTGTGAGCACTCCTGGTATCCAGAGAGCCACGACCCCCTATGGCCGTGTAGTCCGGGGCTCTGCGCCCAGTAGCCACAGTGTGAGCACTCCTAGGAGCACAGCGAGCCAGCTGCGCCTGTCGCCGTGTAGTCCGGGTTTAGCCTAGTAGCGACAGTGCTGCGCACTCCTGTTGCCCGTGTGTCTGCAGCTTCAGCCGTCGTCTCGCATCTTCTCGCCCCCACAGTTTCTCCTCCTCCTCACTTGCCCTCTGTGATAGCCTCTAGCTTTGCTATCCTTGTGAACTATTGCTCTGCTTGCTTGTTGTGTTGATTTTACCCCACTTTGACTATGGGGGTGTGTCAGAATGTGATGTTTGTCTAGCCTGCAGTGGGGTACTCTATAGCGAGTACAACCCAATTAGGGTTTTCTATATGTATCTCAACTGCTGCTAGTGAAAACCTCTTTTTCCTGTTTCTCGTTTTAGCCTGCTGTTTCGACACACAAATCTCTACAGTTCTCGCACAGCCCCACCTCAACCCACGACAGGTCCGTTGGCTCGGCTTCCTCGAGTCCATTTTCCACGACACGATCACCTACAAAAAATGGAGCATCGAACATCGCCGACGCACTGACCCGCCCCACTGCCCAAATACACGCCGTACTACTTGCCCAAACCAGCCCACTACTTACAGGTCTATTTTCCCACGGCTACCAGACATACCCATTATTCACCGGAGGAAATTCGCAGCAGTTCGTAGCAGCAAGTGGGGTTTATTATGCAAAAGCCGGTACCGATTGCATCTGGGTACCGGGCCACACGTTGATATGGGAATTGCTCCTTCAGGAGGCACATGACGGGGTTACCTCAGAACATTTCAGCGCCGAAAAACACGGTAGCGGCTGCATCGATATTACTACTGGCCCGAGATGCTAACCGATGTGCAGCGACACTTGGCATCGTGTCCCACCTGCCAGCTCATGAGGTCGTCTCGACAGCAATCGGCAGGACATTTGCAGCCGATACCACCCCCAGGGTGTGCTTGGCAGCAGGTGACGATGAACTTCGTCACGGGGTTACCGGTCGGAGCAAGTGGGAACGACGCGATCCTGGTCATCGTCGATCGGCTGATGAAGATGGCACTGTCAGAAACTAACAAGCAGGAATGTGGACAGAAGAAGAGGGATTGTACTAGCAAGTAGGTGGAGTAGATATAGGAAACCCTAAAAGGGTTGTACTCTCCGTTGAGTACCCCACTACAGCCTACACAACACATAACATTCTGACACACCCCCATAGGCAAAGTGGGGTATAGTCAACACAACAAGCAATCGCATGACTAGGTCATAAGCAAAGGCTAGTCGCATAACTAGAAGGCAAGAGAGGAGGAGGAGTAGGGACTATGAGAGGAGAGGAGGTAGGAGGCGGCAGCTGAAGCTGCTGGCACACGGGCGACTGGAGCAACTAGCATACAGGCTACCGGAGCAAGGGCATCCGGACTACTGGAGTAACTGGCTCCGCGGCTAAACGAGCGGCTGGAGCAACTGACCCACGGGCGACTGGAGCAACGGGCTCACGGGCTACCGGAGCAACGGCATCCGGACTACTGGAGCTGCTGGCTTCATGGCGGCTACCTCCTTTCAACCTCCCCCCATTGTCCCACACCCCCTTTCCACACCCCCTTCAGCATCCCTAGTGTTATTTTTTCGGCTCCCCCACACCCTCCCCCCCTCAGCGGCAGCTGCAACAGTGGGAGAGAGAGGAGGAGGAGGAGGAGCAACAGCAGATTACTCACACCCGCCACCCCCATACCCGCCACCCCCATACCCTCCCCCCCACGGCTGCACGCGCAGCAGGGAAAGGAAGGAGAAGTGGGGGCGGGGGGGGGGGTGGGGGGAGAAGCTGCTTCGCGGCTACAGAGAGGCGGCGCGCGGGTGCACGGGGCGGCGCGCTGGTGCACCGGGGCGGCGCGCGGGTGCACCGGGGCGGCGCGCGGGTGAACGGGGAGCCGCACGGGTGCCACGGGGCGGCGTGCGTGTTGGTGCAACCCTACGGTTTGCACTCGGCTTGTTGTCCGTGTGCGTGAATGTGTGTGTGTATGGAATGGTATGAGGGCATGGGATAATATATATTTCATGCTTATAATTGTGTGTGAATGTTGAGTCATGATGTCGAGTGTGTGTGTCGAGTCAATAGCGAGTTATCGCTAGACGCGTGTTACGCGGTCGTTTGTGTCTCGCGCGCGGTTTCTATTTTGTCGTGCGCGGTTTCTATTTTGTCCTGTGTCGAACGTTCGGCGTGTCGCAGGTGTGTGCAGCAGACCCATCAAGAACTCAAGGATGAGTTTGTGATGAAGAGCCCGAGCCTTGGTGACAAGCCTCAAGTGATTTCGAAGCTTGCCAAAAGGGTACACCTCAAGATATTGAAGATAGTTACATTACTTTGTGTAGTGTAACATTTCACTTGGTGTAGGCCCTAGTGAAGGGTAGTTTCGAGACCCTTCGTGGTTGGGGACAGTTTGGCACTGTTCCACATCACTGTACCTCGGCTCTTGGGGTTTGTAGGAGCTGGGAGTCATTCCCAACTCGTAACTCTTCCTATCTTGTGTTCTAAGACTATAGTGGCTGCCATAGTACCGTTCGTTCAAACCGACGCTGTGTCGTCAATTCTTTACCAAATCGTGCAATCTAAATTGCTAATTGTAGACGACGTGAAGACGATCCAGATCCAATTTGAATCAAGTCATTTGCAGCTGTGAGCAGAACGCTATCAACGTTTGAAGCCGCTGTGCAGAAATCCGTCTGTGCTCTCTATCTTTCGTTTTAGGCACATTCAAGCCTATTGTGACTATAACAAGTGGTATCAGAGCCCCTTGGAGCAGTTTCGACAATGTCTGGACCTGAGGAAAGGGGTGGCAGAGGTGCTGGTGGCAGTGGAGAAGCTCAAGCTCAAGGCCAACCCCGTGATTCAGCCATGGCGCCCATGCAACCAAGTCTTGGCCCACCTAGGGATGAGCCTAGGGTGTTTGGGCTTGACAAGTTCAACGGTGACAACTTTGCTGAATGGTCCTTCAAGATGGAGAACATCTTTGACCACTATGACCTGCTGGAGGTGATGGAAGGAACGGAGAAGCGCCCCGAGAACGACCCGGAGAAGAGCCCGTGGGTGCGGAAGAGCGCACAAGGCTATCTCTTACTTGGGCAAGCGTTGGGGAGCAGTCAGATCCGTCACATCAAGCCATTCCAGCGTGAACCAGAGAAAGGACCAAAGGCATGGGCTGCTCTCAAGGGTGTACATGCTCCTGCAACAGCGGCGGTAGCGGTGGTGTTGGAACGGCAAATGGCGGCACTACGAATTGAAGAAAACGAAGCAGTTGAAGAAGGGGTGCAGAAATTCTTCGACTTATTGACGCGGCTTGAGGGAGCTGATTTGAACTACAGTGAGCTCCAAAAGAAGACCAAGTTGCTGGCCTTACTCCCAGAGTCATGGTCCTCGCTCATCATCAACCTTAATCGCGACTTGCCCCGCCTCTCGCTTGAAGACGTGAAGCGAGCTATCCTTCAAGAGGATTTCCGCCGCCGTGAGTTGGCGAGTGCGGATGGCGCTGGGGCAGCGAGCATCGGCCGTGGATATGGTCGAGGAAGAGGCAGAGGACGAGGGGGAGGAAGGTTTGGTGGCAGCAACTTCGGCGGAGGCCGCAGGAGTGGCGGTTACGGCAGCGACGACAAGAGCTACGGACGCGGTCGCGGCCGATTCGACGGCGAGTGTCACTATTGCCACAAGAGCGGACACATGTGGCGCGACTGCTACAAACTCCCTGATGGTTGGACCCCTGCTCAAGGCCAAGAGGGTAGAGGAGCAGGAGGAGGGAGAGGACGAGGCCGTGGAGGCCGTGGCGGTCGCGGTGGCGGAGCTGCAAACATGAAGAGCGGAGACAACGACAAGGACCCGAGCGACGATCGATACCCGGGTCTATTCTACTTCGTGTCGACGCAAGTACCGGCTGGTCCAGAGAAGGATGAAGGCTTTGAGGAGCCAGCAGCTGTGGGGAAGGTGACCCTACACCCCCTGGACTATTGGGTGATTGATAGTGGCGCTACCTATAGCATGACACCTCGCCCGGACTTGCTCACCGAACTCGAGCCGTCACCGGTGAAGCATGTCACATCGGCTTTGGGGCAGCGAGCAGAGGTGAAAGGCATGGGCAAGGCCATGTTCAAGGGTGCTGATGGGAAGATGGTGGGCCTCAAGAACGTGCTTTGGGTGCCCAGCCTTGCTGCAAACCTGATTTCCGTGCGGCGGTTGGCAAAGGCCGGCATGGACACGAACTCGAAGGGAGCCAAGACCTACACCGCAAGGCTTGGCGATCGAATTCTTTGGGACCTTCATGAGGACAGGGATGTCTACAACGAGATGTGGCAGATCCCAATGGTCCCTATGCCTAAGGAGAGGCAAGTGGCAGCAAGCATCAGCACCAAGGATGGAGCGGTCGGTAGCGACGATGGCGCGAACGGTCGCGCTAAGGAGAATGAGCTCAAGAAGAGCAAACCTGGAGGGACCAGCAAGTTCAGTGAACCTAAGGAGAGTGGTGCAGCAACCAAGGAGCAGCAAAAGGGTGAGGAGAACCCAGAGGCAGCAGCGGAGGAGGACTACGGAGAGAGTATGTGGGGCGCTATTGCGAGCGCGGCATTCTCCAATCCAACTTCGGCTACGGGGGAGTGTGATTGGCTCACCTTGCATCGGCGCATGGGGCATGTGGCCCTGCCCATCTTGCAGCAGCTAGTGAAGAATGAGATGGTTGCTGGCATACGTGTGAAGGGGGAGCCCGATGAGGTGCTTGGCTGCCCGACGTGCATTCAAGCCAAGTTCACCCGGTTTCCGTTCCCTAGTTCGGAGGCAACGGCAAAGGCACCGCTTGATGAGGTGGTGATGGACGTGGTGGGCCCCCTGAAGCTTGGAGCTGCTGGAGCTGAGTATTTTCTCACCATTGTCGACGTCTACACCCGCATGACTTGGGTGTACGTGCTGGCCAAGAAGAGCGACGTGGCTGAAACGTTGAAGACGGATTGGTTCCCGATGGTGGAGCGGCAACAAGACCGTCTAGTCAAGTCAATCCGCACCGATCGAGGGGGAGAGTTCCTGAGCAAGGAGTTTGGGTTGTGGCTGAAGAAGAATGGTATTCGGCACTCCCTCACCATGCCATACTCCCCTGCAATGAACGGCATCGCCGAGCGAGCGAACCGCACAATCACGGAGGCGGCACGCGGGTTGCTCATTGAAGCCGGGCTACCCGACTATTTCTGGCCTGATGCGGTGCGGAGCGCGTGTGTGGCCAAGAACAGAGCCTTGACTCATGTGGGAGCAGACAAATGGGTGCCCTATGTGGAGTGGCTAGGAAGGAAGCCAAAGGTGGATATGCTTCGGGTGTTCGGGTGCATGTGCATGGCGCTCGTGCCTAAGCATCTTCGGCACAACAAGCTTGGTGCCAAGGCGGTGTGGGCCGTGCACTTGGGCATGGCTCAAAACAGCAAGGGATGGCTTCTTTGGGACCCATTCACCAAGAAGTTCTTGGTGAGCAGGGACTGCAAGTTCATGGAGAACTTCATGTACAAGGATTGGAAGGCGGAGAATGAGGCGAAGATAGGCGTGCGGTTTGGGGAGGTGAAGAGTTCCGGTTTGGAGCATGTGGAGCTGCCTTTGGAGCTGAGCAGCGGCAGCACAACCACAAGGCAATCCTCCCTTGTGAATGGGGGAGAGGAGGCCAATGATGCAGAGGAATAAGAGGAGGAGGTGCAGCAAGTGAGCGAGCGTGCACCGTCACTCCCTTCCCGTACTACGAGTGCTCCACGGATTCGAGCCACACCGCAGCAACGCCAAGGCCTTCAAGTCCCTGCAGATGAGGAGGAAGGAAGGGGGAAAAGGAGAGTTCAACCCCCTAATAGGCTGACCTATGATGCGCCGGGAAAGCAGGGCAAGACAGCCCTGGCCGGAGCGGCAATGATGGTCGGAGACGACGAGGAGAGTGACTACGAGGAGTGTGCCTTCGCGTTCTTCTCTCCGGTGGAGATGCCGGGAGAACCAGCAACTCTCAAGGAGGCTTTGGAGAGTAGTGATGCTGAGGAGTGGAAGAAGGCCATGGAGAGTGAGCTGAAGAGCATTGAGGAGAATGACACGTTTGAATTGGTGGAGCTACCGGAGGGGCGTACGGCGATAACGTCCAAGTGGCTCTTCAAAATCAAGTCGGATGCCGACGGCAAGATCGAGCGCTACAAGTCTAGGCTTGTAGCCAAGGGGTACCAGCAGAAGGAGAAGGTGGACTTCAAGGAGCTGTTTGCCCCTGTGGTGAAGCCGACGACGCTGCGAACCCTATTCGCGGGAGCCGCCATCAAAGGATGGGTAGTAAAGCAAATGGACATCGTAACGGCATTCCTTAACGGCATCCTTGAGGAGGAGATTTTTATGGCGCAGCCAGAGGGGTTTGATGATGGTAGTGGCAGAGTGTGGAAGCTGAAGAAGGCCCTCTATGGGCTGAAGCAGGCCCCTAGGCAATGGTACATGAAGCTGCGCGAAGTGTTGGAGGGGATCGGCTTCACTCCCTCAACGGCCGATCACTCCTTGTTCATGCTTGGCGAGGGGGAGCAGAGGAGTTTCATGGTGGTTTATGTGGATGACATCCTCATTTTCTCACCCTCTTCTGACCTTGTGAAGGAGGTGATGCTGAAGCTTCAAGACAAGTTCAAGTGCAAGGCCCTTGGTGACGTGAGCTTCTACCTTGGGCTCCACATCGAACGAGATGTGGAGAAGCGGTGCATGCGGGTGCATCAACGAAAGTACCTGGAGGCATTGGCTGCCAACTTTGGGCAGAGTGAAGGCCATGTGGCTACACCCTTTCCCTCTGGGTTCAAGTGTGTGAAGGGACCAGAGGAGGAGAGCGTTGGTGAAGAGGAGAGGCACCGATTTCACTCGTTGGTGGGCAGCCTCGTGTATGCGGCGGTAAACACCCGACCGGACGTCGCGTTTGCTACCGGGCAGCTGGCTAGGGTTGTGCAATGCCCTAATGAGGAGCAGGTAGCAGCTGGAATGAGGGTGGCCAAGTATCTTGGCCAAACACCGACCGTTGGGCTGCAATACTCGGCGGCGGCACAAAGGCGCCAAAAGGGCGCGGATGGTGTTGAACCCGGGCGTTTGTTCCTCACCGCCTACTCGGATGCTTCATATGCATCAGAACCAGAGGACATGACAAGTGTGGGAGGCTTCATATGCTGTGTTGGTGGAGGCCCAACTGCTTGGGAGAGCAAGAAGCAGGTTGACCAAGCTTTGAGCTCGGTGGAGTCCGAGTACATGGCACTCTTCCGTGCCGTACGGGAGATTGTGTGGCAGCGGCGTTTGTTGGCTGAATTGGGGGAGGAGCAGCAAGGACCTACCCCACTGTACTGTGACAGCCAGGGTGCCATTGCTCTTGCTAAGAACCCTGTGTTGCATGGACTCACGAAGCACATGAGGGTGAAGTGGCATTGGACGAGGAGCATGGTAACCGCGGGTGAAGTTGAGTTGCGCTACGTGAAGACCACGGGGCAGCCGGCTGACATGATGACCAAGAGGCTGGTGGAGCAGCAGCATTGGAAGTGTTGCAAGCTGGCTGGGATGGCTCTGAACTGAGAGAGCAACATATCCTAAGGCCAACAATCCGAGGGGGAGTTTGTTGGTGCAACCCTACGGTTTGCACTCGGCTTGTTGTCCGTGTGCGTGAATGTGTGTGTGTATGGAATGGTATGAGGGCATGGGATAATATATATTTCATGCTTATAATTGTGTGTGAATGTTGAGTCATGATGTCGAGTGTGTGTGTCGAGTCAATAGCGAGTTATCGCTAGACGCGTGTTACGCGGTCGTTTGTGTCTCGCGCGCGGTTTCTATTTTGTCGTGCGCGGTTTCTATTTTGTCCTGTGTCGAACGTTCGGCGTGTCGCAGGTGTGTGCAGCAGACCCATCAAGAACTCAAGGATGAGTTTGTGATGAAGAGCCCGAGCCTTGGTGACAAGCCTCAAGTGATTTCGAAGCTTGCCAAAAGGGTACACCTCAAGATATTGAAGATAGTTACATTACTTTGTGTAGTGTAACATTTCACTTGGTGTAGGCCCTAGTGAAGGGTAGTTTCGAGACCCTTCGTGGTTGGGGACAGTTTGGCACTGTTCCACATCACTGTACCTCGGCTCTTGGGGTTTGTAGGAGCTGGGAGTCATTCCCAACTCGTAACTCTTCCTATCTTGTGTTCTAAGACTATAGTGGCTGCCATAGTACCGTTCGTTCAAACCGACGCTGTGTCGTCAATTCTTTACCAAATCGTGCAATCTAAATTGCTAATTGTAGACGACGTGAAGACGATCCAGATCCAATTTGAATCAAGTCATTTGCAGCTGTGAGCAGAACGCTATCAACGTTTGAAGCCGCTGTGCAGAAATCCGTCTGTGCTCTCTATCTTTCGTTTTAGGCACATTCAAGCCTATTGTGACTATAACAGTGCGGGTGCCAACAAACCGTCACGCAGAAAACCGCCGCGCGCCCGGGGCGCGTGGCGGGCAGAAAACGTCGCGCACCTGGGGCGCGCGACAGAAAGAACAGCAGCAGAAGCGAACGGTGGGCCCATTGAGGAAGGCTCAAGGAAAGAGCCTGCTCTGAATACCATGTCAGAAACTAACGAGCAAGAACGTGAACAGAAAAAGAGGGATTGTACTAGCAGGCAGGTGGAGTACATATAGGAAACCCTAAAAGGGTTGTACTCTATTGAGTACCCCACTACAGCCTACACAACACATAACATTCTGACAGGCACATTTTGCAGCCTCCAAAAAAAGCAATCATCGCCGAAGAAACAGCCCGACTCTTCATCTCCGCCGTCGTTCGACTGCACGGGATACCAGCAGCAATCATTAGCGACTGCGACACGCAATTTACCAACAACTTCTGGCGGAACCTGTGGCAACAGTTCGGCACACGACTACAATTCAGTTCATTGTACCATCTCGAAGCCGACGGACAGACAGAACGGACAAATCAAACAATGGAACAGTTGATTCGAGCCACATGCGACGACCCGGCAACACGGAACAGCAGCTGCCAGTCATCGAATTCGCATAAAACAACTCCACATCAGCCTCGACGGAGCAGTCACCATTCTACCTCAACTACGGACAAAACCCCAAAGTGCCCATGACCCTGAATCCTGACAACCCGGTACCACGCGCTTAACAATTCGGGGAAATTCTACAGGCAGCACGGACCCGAGCAGCAGACTCAATAAAAACATCGAGCATCATCGCTAAACACGCAATAATTTCACTCGTTTCCGTTACCACGGTAGCTTCGCTATATATTCTTCGCTCATGCATTCGCTCAATGTACTGTTTTGCTTAGATGGTGCAATTCTAGCTAGCTCTCTAAATTGCACTCGTAACAAAACCTAAACTACGTCTTATCCTTAGCGGTGATGGGCCTTGGGCAGAACAATGCCATTTTCTGTTCACTTCACACAGTTGGCCGAACTCAATGTTGCCAGAGCGGCTTGCTGCTGTTGCCTCCAGCCGACCAAGCCGCCAAGCGCACCCCGTTGTAACATGTGAATGCCATGCAGCGCAGCACGCGGACAGCTCTTAGAGGCCTACTGGACAGCAAATTCGCGGACGGTTTGGTGCGTTTGAGGAGCGTTAGCGATAACGCCGTACGCAGTACTTGCTATTCTTCCCTTTTGATGACTTTGCTTGATCGATTGTAAAACCTCGAGTACTGATCCTGCACAGGGTTTCTGATCACGCTGGCGTCGAGTAGTGGCTCTTGCACGAAAAATCTGAACACGCAGAAGTCGATTATCGATTTTCCTGCACAGGATTTCTAAAGACTCTTCCAGAGAGATTTCAGGAGACTGAAACATGGACTCCATGTCGGAAGGGCTGGAGTCATGCAAGCGCTTTTTGTTCTTGAAAACAGTGGGTTCTTTCGGCATCCGCAGACCCGGTACGGTGTCGCTAGTAATCAAAGCTGCGATATTAATCTACTAGGGAGAATTGTTTACGCCTTCAGGTTGCTTACGGCATGGAAATTGAATTCTGGCAGTGCACGAGATCGCCGTGAATATGTCCATGATGGACGCCATTCAGTCACTGCTCGACAGTGAGGTGGGACCACGCGCTTCTCTAATCGTGCTATCCCTGCTATTACTATTTGTAGCATTTCGTCGTAATTTGATGCCGTTCTGGCACCATCACGCACATGTTTGTGCACAAGAGTAGCAGGGCCATCTGAATGTGAAATCGTCTCGTGGAATAAGTCCAAGACGCGGCCAAACGGTAGAGGCGTTTATGCATCACCATGATGGTCTTGTATCCCTGGCAGGCGGAGCACGGAGTGATCAGAGTGGGTCCTCTGCCAGACGACTTCACCAGCGCGCTATATACAAAAGAGGCCTTCGCAGCAGGCGCACTGAGAGTCGCGGATCTGGTGGCCTGGGCCGTGGTGGTGAGACTAGCGTCGCTGCTCTGCAAGCACATCCGCTGCCTTTCCTCCCACGACTTATATGAGTAACGTTTTGGTGGCCTCTGTTGTAAAGGACTCTCCTCTACTTTGCAGGAACTGGGAATTGTTCTAAACGATAGAGCTCTGTCTTAGCTTTCCAACGAGCCGTCAATTGCTTCGTTCGCCTGAGAAACGAGCGAGCTATAGCTGGAAACGTGAAGACTATGCTCTATGTTGAAGGATAGGAATCTCTCTGGATTTTGTGTTCGAATGCACTTCATACAAAGTGATTCAGAATGTTCAGTATATCATGCAATACAAAAGCAAACACATTTATATGAACTGCAAAACGTCGAATCGCACATGTAACCTCGAACCGCGGTACACTCGAATGTTCGAGTAACATCGAAGGGGTGAAATTCGACTCTCGAATTTCACCGAATCGAATTCTCCCTGAGTCTCGATTCATCTTGTGTTGCCATGTGGCACCAATCGAGTGGGTCTTCCGAAGTCAACCCACACACTTCGTGAAACCTGCAGCTCTCTCAAGCGGTGAGCACCGAAACACATTCGGTGGGTTGGGGGCATATCAATTGCCCCACCACCGTTTGCTTCTAACTCACGCGACCTCCAACACTCCCCCTTGCACCCAACCCACTAGGTGTGCAATCCAACATGCTCGTAGCATGCACGGGACGGATCTTTAGGGGGTAGTTCCATGAGAGGATCCATGTGTTCATCATCACCCATGGTTGCGAAGCAAAATGCCGCCCCCTCCTTATCCAACTTCCCAACGGCTACCGTAGCATAGTCGGCGTACTTGGAGGGAGGACGAACCTCACGACGCTCGCGGGTCAAGGCCAATGGTAGGGAGGAAGGTGTGGAGGTAGTTGCCGCCTCGGTAGGTGACACCTCCACGACATCATCAACGCTCTCCTCGTTGTTCTCTCCCCCTCCATCGGCTTCCTTCTCCACTTGAGGTGGAGTCTCACTCTCTTCAACCTCCTCTCGTGGCGGAAGGATGAAAGTGAGTTGTTGAGTGGGTTTCTCCTTCGACGGGAACTTGTCTTCATCGAAGACCACGTCCCGAGACGTGACGACACGCTTTTCACCCAAGTCCCACACTCGCCATGCACGCTCATTTGGCGCAACTCCCAAGAAGATCGCCGCACGAGCTTTCGGTTGCAACTTGTGGCGAAGAGGATCCGGTATATGGTAGTAGCAAAGGCACCCAAAGGTGCGTAGGCGGGATAGGTTCGGCTTCGTTCCGGTCCATGCTTCGAACGGATTCATTCCCGGTAGCACCTTTGTCGGCACACGATTACGAATCCATGCCGCTAGCGCACTCGCCTCTCCCCACCACTCGTTCCCAAGCTTGGAGTGTTGAAGTAGTGAACAAACGGCTTCCACCAACGTGCGATTAAGCCGCTCCGCCGCTCCATTTTGTTGGGGTGTGTAGGGTGTCGTGACGTCGTGCTTTATGCCCTTGCTCTTCATCCATTTCTCAAGCTCCGCGTTCACGAATTCGCCCCCACCGTCGGTGCGAATAAACTTGATCCGCTTCTTGTCGTCGTCGCAAACATCGAGCGCCCACTCTTGAATCGCCTTGGCCGCATCTCCCTTAGCCTTCAAGAGTCGGGTCCAACACATCCGCGTCGCGTCGTCGAGCATCACCAAGAGGAACCGCGCTCCTCCCTTTGATGCATGTCGCATCGGTCCACACACGTCCATGTGAACAAGCGCAAGCGGGGTGACGTTCGGCTACCAAATGGCTTGCGAGCCATTTTTCCTTTGACACACGCCACGCACACGCCCTTCTCGTCGTCGCCGGCGATCACGTCAAGTCCCTTCGCAAGTCCTTTGTTGGCCAACTCCTTGACCGAGTCGTAATTGGCGTGCGCAAGTCGATCATGCCACGCCTTAAGAGTTGCCTTGGAGCCTTGCGCCACGTTCGATGAAGCCACTCTTGGGTACGTCTTGAGTTGGTAGATATCTCCATTGAGAACCCTTTGCGCGAATTGCTCCCCCTTCCAAAAGAGGTTCATCTTCGCACCGTCGATGGTGGCGATCACGCCCTTCTTCGCCAGTTGCGGGACGGATAGAAGGTTCACCTTCACCCCCGGGACGTGAAGCACGTTCGTGACGTCCACCGGTCCGCTATCGACGATGAGGCGCGTACTCCCAACTCCAACCACCGGTAGAGATTCGTTGTTTCCGAACACGATGCTCGTGACGTCTCCCGGAGCGCCAATGTTGTTGAGGAGCGACGCCGAGTGCGTCATGTGTTGCGTTGCGCCGGTATCGAGGAACCACGCGTCGCTTGGAGTTTTGTTCCCGTTGCCGGCCACTAACACGAGCGACTCCTTTGAATCATCGGCCTCGCCGGATGCCGTGTGCGCGTTGCCCTCTTCGTCCCGCGCCTTCGATGGAGTCCAATCGCTCGGGCGCTTCCGACACTCACGCCAAAAGTGTCCCGGTTTGCGGCAATAGTGACACTTGCCGCGATGCTCGCTCCCACCCGACGATTCATTCGTCGCACCCTTGCTCCACTTGGACTTCTTTCCGGAACTCCCTCCGGAGTACATGGCGGTCCCCTCGCTCTCATTCGCGAATTGTCGGCGACGTGATTCCTCATGGAGAAGCCGACCGACCACCATTTCCTTCGTCCAAGTGCCTTGCACGCTATCGAGTGTCGTAATCACCGTCGACCACTCTTCCGGAAGGCCGCAAAGCAAGGTGAGAATCCAATCCTCCTCCGTGACCGTTCCACCGAGGTCCATGAACGATTCCCCGAGTTCCTCCACACGAGTCGCATACTCGTGCATCGATTCGCCCGCGCGCATCTTCACCGTGTAGAACGCATTCCGGGCTAGGATCTTGCCGTGGAGAGTCTTGTTCACGTGGATGGTCTCGAGCCGCTTCCACGCTTCATGCGCCGACGCTTCGAGCTTGATGCACATGCGCACCGAGCTCACGAGATTGATGCCGATGCGCGAAATCAACGTAGCGAACGCCTTTTGGTCCTTCTTCTTCCATGCCGCGATGTCGCTCTCGTCGTCCGGCTTCTTCTCCGTTCCATCGAAGAATCCCCAAAGTCCCCGCTCCATCATGAGCACTTGGAACTTAAACTTCCACGCGGAGTAATTTTGTCCCGTGAAAATCGGTACCGCCGACGTGTCGAACATCGTCGCGGTTGCCCAGGGTTCGCCGGTATTTACAACGACACCATCCAAGGAAGTGCGGGAGGCCTCGCTTGACGTCATCATGCTTGCTCCTTGTCGCGCGCGTAGACTCCTCCGACCAGCTCTGATACCACTGTTGTAAAGGACTCTCCTCTACTTTGCAGGAACTGGGAATTGTTCTAAACGATAGAGCTCTGTCTTAGCTTTCCAACGAGCCGTCAATTGCTTCGTTCGCCTGAGAAACGAGCGAGCTATAGCTGGAAACGTGAAGACTATGCTCTATGTTGAAGGATAGGAATCTCTCTGGATTTTGTGTTCGAATGCATTTCATACAAAGTGATTCAGAATGTTCAGTATATCATGCAATACAAAAGCAAACACATTTATATGAACTGCAAAACGTCGAATCGCACATGTAACCTCGAACCGCGGTACACTCGAATGTTCGAGTAACATCGAAGGGGTGAAATTCGACTCTCGAATTTCACCGAATCGAATTCTCCCTGAGTCTCGATTCATCTTGTGTTGCCATGTGGCACCAATCGAGTGGGTCTTCCGAAGTCAACCCACACACTTCGTGAAACCTGCAGCTCTCTCAAGCGGTGAGCACCGAAACACATTCGGTGGGTTGGGGGCAGATCAATTGCCCCACCACCGTTTGCTTCTAACTCACGCGACCTCCAACAGCCTCTACGCTAGGGGCATCTTTTGACAGGAACCGTGCGTCACCCGTTTGGCAGGAGCTGGACATGCTGTATGGGTCTGTGCAAGCGCACCGCGGACTGCCAGTGGACAGCAAAGAATTCAAGGTACGGTAGGTGGTACCCATTATTTTACCGGTCCGAATTGACGGCAAGTAGCTAGTTCTAATTGCTTGATCCATATTCACTACCAGTGTACGAGCGACAGAGAAAATAAATAAATATGTAAAGCATCAAGGTGGTTCTATGGTTAAATGGCTGCAGGCGGAGCTTGACAAGGTGAAGAAGAAACCCTTCCGTGACTCATGGAAGTCAGCATGTGAAGAATGCCCTTCCTCAAAGGAATCCAGGGGCAAAAGGCAAGCAGCAGACCAGGGCAGGCAAAAACAATCCTTTCCAGAGAGGCGCAACCCTGGAACATTGCTGTGGCAGCTGCAGGAGCTGCAGCAGTATGTGCGAGTGCCTGTACGTTTACGGCTACCACCACTCCTGTCAGCTATTTTGCACCAGCAGCATGGACGGCTCTACCGAGATACATCCATTCATTATTTTCTTACTAATCTCGTTCCGTGGAGCTACACGCTGTGATGTAAGAGATTCCCGCTCTCTGTCCTTCATGTTTCGCCCTGCTCATCACAGCTGAGAGCGATGGCGCACTCCACCAAGTGCTTGCCTGTGTTCCCGCTCGCGGAGACAGACAACATGCTGCACGTGCTGCAGATACTGGCACACTTGGACGACTCTATCGTGCTGCTGCCGGGCAACAAAGGCCACTCCGACTCCATCATCACTCAGGTCCGCTCCCGCGATACTGGTTGCAAGCATGACCTATGAAGTGCGGCCATGCGTGCTTCCAAGCACGCCTCCTGCTCCCCGTCATCACTCAGCTCCACCCCCCTCGATCCTGCTTGCAAGCACACTTCATGACTCATAAGGGCTTGTCCAAAGGCGGCTACACATGTTATGCTTCAGTGGTTTGAGATTGACGGCTGCGTGTGGTGGCTGTGGTGGCTGCAGGAAGATATGTTCCACCAAGTGGCGTTGATAGCACAGCATGACCCGTGGGCATCATACCTGGACCAGGTCACCATCGCCATGTGCAGGTGAGCCCACCCTATGCCCTCTGCCCTCTGCTTCCCATCTACCCATCTACCCAGCTATCCAGCTACCCAGCTTCAGAGCACTTCCTCCCACTCACACAACCTTTCCTTCCTTTCGGTCAAAGTGTCGTCCAGTCTCAGAGTTCCCTCTTCCCGCCAAGCCTTTAGCGAACCCCGAAACCCTGCACATTCTCCTCCTCCACATTACCTCCTCATTCATCCACCCTCACCACCCTCGACTTCCTCTCTCCTGCGCCCCGCCCTCGACCCCCTCCCTCCTTCGCCGCCCTCGGGTTGCGCCCTCCTCCCTGCCCGTTCGCATTCCCCACGGCAGCGCGGCAGTGGTGCAGCCAGTGAGGGTGCGCGCCGCATGTCCGTTGCCAGAGGCCGTGCGGTCCATGTGGGTGTGCCACGCGGGGGAGGCCGTGGTGGACAGCGGAGAGGGATTGGGGGAGCGGGAGCGGGAGCGGGAGGGGGAGTGGGAGGGGGAGGGGCAAAGGGATGGGGGAGGGGAAAGTCGGAGGGGGGGGGAAGGGTTGGTGACGTCATCCGCGTATGACGTCCTGCGATTGCGGGACCTCGAGTTGCTGATGGATCTCAACTGCTCTCCCGCCGACCTCAGGTATGTATCGCACGCGCGATTTTTCGCTACGCACGACGACTTTGTCGCATGCTACCGAGCCTAGCGCGTGTCGCGCGCGAGCGCTGCGTGATCTGACTGAGACTTTGAACTAACGCGCGAGGCTGCCTGGTGCCGTGCAGGGACCTGCCCGTGGCGGATTTCCTGAACGTCGTGAGAACCCACGGCGGAGGGGGCGCGGTGGCGAAACATGTGACGTGCGGCGCGGCGAACACTATGCGCGAAGTAATAGTTGCGATGGCGGATTCGGGAGGGGCGGCCATTGTGGAAATGCGAGGGGATGCCGTGGGATTGGTGTCCGCAGGGTCCGTTGTGAAATGGCTGTGGCAGACGATGCTCCCCCCTGCCCTAGTTACGTCTTTCTAGCGTTGAATGCGGTCGGATCGGACAGCTGCGGTGAGCGTCAGGACGAGACCGACGAAGCCAGCACATTCGCCAAAATCGCATGCCATTGCCATGCTTCACCACATACCATCGCCATGCCATCCATATGAGACGGTGCGAACTGGATGGCCCATGTAAATAAAGTTGCCAACACCTCAACATTTCTTTTGTGCACTTGCCTTGCGATCTTTGAGAGGTGTTACGAGTGCAATTGAGTTATGAGTTGTACGAAAGAAGAGTGCGCAGAATGCAATATCGCGGAAGTGATTACAACTACTGAGCAAACAACGAGGCCTAGGCATAATATAGCACAGCTAGCTAGGCCGAGGTCGCGGAGTCGCGCGAAGGTTGGGTGCAGGTTTGGGGTTGGGAAACCCGAAGGCGACGCGGGAGACGTTCCGAAGGCGAGGTCGACGGACCGAGCCTGAATTCCGAAAGTTGGAATTGTATGCGTAAGAGATGCCTCAGTAAGGAATTAGCGAAATTCCTTACACTACCCCCCCCCCCCCCCCCTTAAGAAAGGTGGTCAATATCAGGCACATGTCGGCGAGAAAGATACTGGCGAAGTACCGAGTGCCCTTGTAGTGAGTCAGCTGGGGCCCACGTGTCATCTTCACTTGTGCGATCCACCCAGCGTAGTAGGAAGTCGACGTGGCGTCCAGCGGGGGTCGCACGAATGCGATGATTCAGTATCTTCCAAGGTTGAAGCGTCGGATCTGCCACAGGTCGGACACTTGGTGCCTGGTGGGGTCGAGCGACGTCGGACGACTGCGGTGCCACGTAGTGGCGAAGTAAACTAACGTGGAAAGCGTCGTGGATTTTTCAGTCGTCCGGTAGCAGAAGTTTCGCAGTGACCGGTGTTAACATCCGAATGATGCGGAAAGGTCCCACGTAGCGGGGACGCAGTTTTGCAGGCTGGGGCAGCTTGAGGTTTTTCGTGTCCAGGAGGACCATCTGCCCGTCACGGAAGGGTAAATTCTGTCGATGTTGGTCGGCATAGCGGCTGGCGGCCGTATTAGCCTTTCGGATAAATTCCGCTGCTTTGTCGCGTGCTGCTTGTGGTTCCAAAACAAACTGCTGCGACCTTGGTACCGGGTTGTCGGGAGTCGTTGACGAGGGTACCACCGGATCTATCCCGTAATTCAGGTAGAACGGTGACTACTTGGTCGTTGCAGATGGGGCGTTGTTGTACGCGAACTCGAGCATGGGAAGTGAGTCTTCCCACTTGGTGATATCGGGGCAGTTCGTGCGAATCAATTGCTCCATCGTCTGGTTTGTCCTCTCTGTCTGTCTGTCGGTTTGCGGGTGGTAGGACGACGAAAACTGCAGGCGGGTACCGTACTGTGCCCACGTCTCCTGCCAGAACTTCGACGTGAATTTCGGATCTCGATCGCTGACGATCGCCGAAGGTAACCCGTGTAGTCGCACGACGGTCGAGATGAAGAGTTTTGCTGTTTCTTCGGCTGTGATCGTCGTGCGGCATGGTGCGAAATGCGCCATTTTCGTTAAGCGATCGACGACGACGAGCACGGAGTCGTTGCCACTTGCGCCATCTGGCAGTCCCGTGACGAAATCCATTGTCACTTGTTGCCACGGTCGTTCGGGTGGCTCGAGGGGCTGCAGTAATCCAGCTGGGCGTTGTCGTGGGGACTTCATTGCCAGGCAGGTCGGGCAGGCGGACACGTAGTGCTGCACGTCCGACGCCATGTCGGGCCAGTAATAATTCCGCTGCAGCAGCTTCAACGTTTTGTCGACGCCGAAATGTCCGGAGAGGTTGGAGTCGTGTACCTCCTGCGTCAGCAATTCTCGTAAGGGTCGGTAGGAAGGTACCCAAACTCGGTTAGTACCGACTTTTAGGTAGTAGCTCCCATGCGCCGTAGTGACCCCGTGGTGTTGATTGGTCCTGAAAAACCTGTCAATCCTGTAGCCGTGCTTGAATAATCCTGCCAATAAAGGGTTAGAATGGGCGATTAGTACTGCTGCGGTCTGCATCGATGGGCGGGTCAGGGCGTCGGCGATGTTGTTGGCGCCCTTTTTGTATGTGATGGTGTAGCTGAAATTGGACTCGAGGTAATCGAGCCACTGGATTTGTCGCGGGTTGAGTTGTGGTTGGCTGCGCATGTACTGTAATGACTTGTGGTCAGTTCGGATGGTGACGTCAGCTCCCGTAAGGTAACAGCGCCAGGTACGAAATGCATGCACGATGGCGAGCATTTCTTTGTCGTGAACCGGATAGTTGCGCTCGGGCGGCTGCATTTTTCTTGACTCGTATGCGATGGGTTGCAGCCCGTTGCCGAAGTCCTGTAGTAGCACAGCGCCCACGGCGAAATCGCTGGCGTCCGTCACGACTTCGAACGGTCGAGATGGATCTGGCAGCCGAAGCACCGGGGGTGAACTCAAAATTTTCTTCAGCTCGTCGAAGGCCCGCTGTTCTCTCTCCCCCCAACAAAATTGCACGCCCTTATGCAGAAGATCGGTTAGCGGCCGGGTTACCCCCGCCATATTCGGTACAAAACGGCGGACGTAGTTAACGAAGCCGAGGAAACTCTGCAACTCGGTGATGTTCGCGGGCGGCTTCCACTCCGAAATCGCTTTTACTTTACGAGGGTCAATTTTAATGCCCTCCCCTGAAACTACGCGCCCCAGGAACTCCAGCTCCAACTGTAAGAACTCACACTTAGAGCCCTTAGTAATCAGCCGGTTCTGCTGCAAGCGCCGGAACACCTCCTCTAAGTCCTGTAAATGCTGCTCCCGAGTCTTGCTGTACACCAGGATGTCGTCCAGGTAAACGATAAATTTTTTGTCCAGCATGTCCTGAAACACCCTATTCATGGTGAGCTGGAAAGTCGAGGGTGCGTTCGTCAACCCGAACGGCATCACACTGTACTCGTAACTGCCGTAGTGGGTGCGAAATGCAGTCTTCGGGCAGTCGTCGGCGAACACACGAATTTGGTGGTAGCCACCTCGCAAATCGATTTTCGAGAAGAAGCGAGCCCCGCGAAGCTGGTCCAGCAGGTCGTCCGCTCGTGGGATCGGGTAACGCGACTTGATCGTGACCCGATTCAACGCTCGATAGTCGATGCACATGCGCAGGCCTCCGTCCTTCTTCGGTGTGAACAGTATCGGGGTGGCGTATGGTGACGTGCTCGGCCGGATAAAACCCTTCGAAAGCAGATAATCCAGCTGTTTCCGCAACTCGTCGAGCTCCGGTTGGCTGAGCCGCCATTGTGACCGAACAATTGGTTTTGCGCCTGGCTCCAGCTCGATCCTGTGGTCCTCCGGACGCTGAGGTGGCAGCCCGTCAGGCAGGTCATCCGCGAAAATTTCGGGATACCTCCGAATTATGCTCGCCACGTCGTCGGGTACAGCAGCGCAGAGCGTGTCGATGTCGGCGATTTTTTTGGAAGCCACCACCTCGTACAGCTGTACGGCGTAGCCTTGCGCTCCCCGTTTTATCGCCCTCTTCAGCGTGATCGCGTTGACACGTGTTGTCATCGGCTCTGGCTCCGCCCATTTCGGAAGTGTCACGCGCCCCTTGTTGCACAGCACCGTGATCGCCCCCGTCGTCCAGTCGACCGTCAAATTGAATCGTTGTAGCCAATCTCGTCCCAGCAGCACATCGCAACCGTCCAGTGTCGTCGCCAGCATTCGCATTGAAAACCCGAAATCGTCGCCACACTTCATCCGAATTTGTCGGACCTCGTCTTTTATCGCCAGCGGTGTCCCGTCCACCAGTCGCGCGTCAATCTCGGGCAGACACCTGTGTCAAACATTATATGTTCATATTGTGTAGGCTATAGTGGGTTTAGCCTTAGGGGGTACAACAAACTTAGGGTTTCATACTTGTACCCAACTTCTTTCTAGTTCATTCATTCTCGTGCAGTACTATCTTCTAACATGGTATCCGACGCCTAGGTTAGGACCTAGGACCCACGTTCGGTAGGGCCCACCGTTCCGCCGCGCCGTCG
This sequence comes from Closterium sp. Naga37s-1, assembly GCA_947471745.1. NCBI lineage: Eukaryota > Viridiplantae > Streptophyta > Zygnematophyceae > Desmidiales > Closteriaceae > Closterium > Closterium sp. Naga37s-1. Next base: position 274,616 of record CANJKZ010000055.1, on the reverse strand, counting down.
AGCGCCTCGCTTCCTAGCGCCGTCGCGCGCCTCCTCTCCTAGCGCCGTCGTGCGCCCCTCCTCCTCGCGCCGTCGAGCCCCCCCCTCTTCCTAGCGTCGTCGTGCGCCCTTAGCACAGCCGCACGAGCCGCCCGTCAGCCGCACGCGCAGCCGCCTACTCCGCCGCACGCGCAGCCGCACGATAGGCCGCACGCGCAGCCGCACGTACGACAGCACGCGCAGCAGCTAGCGCAGCCGCGCGCGGCCGCCTGCACAGCCGCACGCGCAGCTGCACGCTCGGCCGCACGCACGACCGCACGCACGGCCGCACGCACGACCGCAAGCACGACCGCACCCACGACCGCACGCACGGCCGCACACGCAGCCGCACGCACAGCTGCAAGCGCACGGCCGCCCACGCAACCGCACGCACAGCTCCGCGCTAGGGGGTGCGTGCAGTCACGCGCACAGCCGCAAGAGCAAGCCACGGCGCCGCCCTGCCCGAGCCGCGCCGCGCCGCCCTGCCCGAGCCGCGCCGCGCCGCCTTGCCCGAGCCGCGCCGCGCCGCCCTGCCCGAGCCGCACTGTGCTGTCACACTGCTACTACTGTACCTACTGTTCCTACTCTTCCTACTGTTCCTACTGCTCCTACTGAAACTATGGCTAGTCCTGCAGTTCTAGCTTTCGATGCTGAGGGCCGCCCGATCCGCTTTGACACCTGGCTCGATGACCTCCATCTCTTCCTCCAGCTCACTGCTAAGGAGGATATCTCACTGTATGACCATGCGTTAGGCCTCGCTCCTGCCCCGGCTGAGACAGCTGATAGTACTACCCGCTCACAGTGGCAGACTCGTGACGCCCACTCTCGCTTCGCCATTCGCAACTCCCTGCCGGTAGATGAACGCGAGCACTTTAGCCAGCAGAAGACTGCTCAGTCACTGTACAAAGCTGTCGTTGCTCGCTACTCCTCACCTGCCTCTGCTGCGCTAGGCCGCCTCTCACTGCCCTACCTGTTCCCAGACTTGGCCACATTCTCTACCGTTGCCGACCTCATTACTCACCTCCGCACTACTGAGATCCGCTTCCGTGCTGCCATGCCCGCTGAGTTTCTTGCCAAGAACCCCCCCCCGCTGTGGCTCACTCTTTACCACCTGGTCACCCGTCTCCCTGACTCCCTTCGTGCGGTCAGGGACACCTTCCTTGCCATGTGCCCCACCGAGCTCACCATTGACCTGCTTGAGAAGCACCTGCTGGCAGCCGAGTCTAGTACAGTAGCTGTCGGTGCGTCTCGAGGCGACCCCCGCACCCCCTTCTTCGAGGGGTGTTCCCCCTCCCCTCTTCTTCCCTCTGTTGCCTCTGCTGCTGCTGTCGACCTTCTCGGTGCTGAGAAGGTCGGGACTGCGTCTACTGCGAGTGCGAGGCGCCGCAGCGGCAAGGGCAAAGGGGGAAAGGGGGGCGGCGGTGATGATGGGGGCGGCGGTGGTTGGGGCGGTGGGGGCGGTGGGGGTGGTGGCGGGGCTGGAGGGGCCAGTGGCAGCGGCGGGGGTGGTGATGGCAGCGGCGGGGGTGGTGGCGGCAGCGGCGGGAGTGGTGGCGGCAGCGGCGGGGGTGGTGACGGCAGTGGTGGAGGAGGTGGCCGGGGTTGGGGCAGTGGTGGTGGCGGCGGCGGCCGCGGTGGCAGTGGTGGTCGTGGGGGCGGCGGAGGCAGTGGAGCTCGTGGCAGCTCGGGCGGTGGTCTGCGCCAGCAGCAGACCCTGTCGCCCCAGGAACTCCGTGAGTGGTACTCTCAGCGTGGGGGGGGTGGCCTTAGCTGCCCGTACGTCATCCGCACAGGTGACCGCGCTGGTCAGCCGTGTGGGAGGGCGCACACCCTGCAGCGCTGCTTCTCCCGCCTCGACGACGCCTGGCGCACCCAGTTTCCGGTTGCTACTGAGTTGCCTCGTTGGTTTGATCTGATCAAGAAAAACATTGATGTCTATGCTCTTGACTTTGATGCTATCCTTGGTGCCATGTATGTGATGTCTACTAGTGGAGAGGGTGACTGTTACCTGTGTATCCCGACCGACCCGGGCATTAGGACCAGTGAGGCTGCTGCTCTAGGTGCTAGTGTGTCTGCTGCCCTAGGTGCTGGTGAGGCTGCTGCTCTAGGTGCTCGCGAGTCTGCGCCCGCTGCGTCTACTGAGGCACTGCACACCTTCACACTGGACTCAGGTGCTTCTCGCTGTTTCTTTCGTGACCGCACTGCCCTTGAGCAGCTTGCTCGGCCAGTTGCTGTCTCCCTCGCTGACCCCTCTGGGGGTCCGGTCATTGCGACCTCCTCCACTGTCCTCCCTTGTCCTGCGGTCCCGTCGGGCACACTGTCAGGTCTCTACCTCCCCTCGTTCTCCACGAACTTGGTGGCGGGTAGTGCGCTCCAGGACGGGGGTGTCCTCCAGTTCACCCCTGCCTACGAGCGCGTGACACACTGCACGTGCGCTCGGACGGGTCGTCACCTGGCTACCTTCACTCGGCAGCCGGGGTCGGACTTGTACACACTGACCACTGAGTCCCCTCAGGTCGCTGCGTATGCGTCTGCTTCAGGTCAGCTGTCTGCCCCCTACTCGTGTCGCTCTCTAGCAGACGAGACCGTCCTCTGGCACCACCGCCTTGGTCACCCGTCAGTGCAGCGCCTTCGTGGCATGCACAAACGGTACCTTGTCTCTGGTCTTCCCCGGGTACTCCCTCCCCTCCCGCCCTCTCCTGCTCCTCCCTGTCTTCCCTGTGTCGAGGGGCGGCAGCGCGCCGCTCCTCACTCCTCCTCGTTTCCCCCGACGACTGCTCCCTTGCAGACACTCCACTTGGACGTGTGGGGCCCAGCCCGCGTCCGTGGACAGGGTCAGGAGAGGTACTTCTTGATAGTTGTTGACGACTACTCGCGCTACACCACGGTCTTCCCCTTGCGCACCAAGGGTGAAGTCCCTGATGTTTTGATCCCTTGGATCCGCACTGCCCGTCTTCAGCTCAGCGAGAGGTTCCACTCGGACTTTCCTGTCCTGCGTCTGCACTCTGACAGAGGTGGGGAGTTTTCCTCCGACCTCTTGAGGGCCTACTGTCAGGGGCAGGGCATTGAGCAGTCGTTCACGCTTCCAGCCTCTCCACAGCAGAATGGGGTTGCTGAGCGCCGCATTGGCTTGGTCATGGAGGTCGCTCGTACCTCCTTGATCCATGCGGCTTCCCCCCACTTTCTGTGGCCGTTTGCGGTCCGATACGCTGCGCATCAGCTCAACCTTTGGCCCCGTGTCTCCGTTCCGGAGACTTCGCCGACACTGCGTTGGACGGGAGAGGTTGGTGATGCGTCGCGTTTTCGGGTCTGGGGATCTCGATCTTTTGTTCGCGACACGTCCGCGGACAAGCTCTCCTCCCGCGCTGTTCCTTGCGTCTTCCTTGGCTTTGTCCCGGACGCGTCTGGTTGGCAGTTTTACCACCCCACCTCGCGTCGTGTCCTGCCCTCTCAGGACGTCACTTTTGACGAGTCCGTCCCCTACTACCGCCTCTTCCCCTACCGCACTGCCCCGCTCCCCCCCCCGCCTCTCTTCCTCGCTCCAGGTGCTGCTGTAGTAGACCCCCTCCCCCCTCAGGGTGCCGCTCCCTCAGGTGTGTCCCAGGTAGACCCGGTTGAGCCTGTCGAGGTAGCTGTCAACTCTCGTCCTGCTTGGGGTGCTGAGCCTGAGTGTGCGGAGCCTGGGGGTGCGGAGCCTGGGGGTGCGGAGCTTGGGGGTGCGGAGCCTGGGGGTGCTGGACCTGAGAGTGCTACGTCTGAGGGTGCTGAGCCTGGGGGTGCTGCGACTGAGGGTGCTGAGCCTGGGGGTGCTACTCCTGGGCGTTCGGCGCTTGGAGACCCCCCTTCTTCCCAGCAGCTGCGTGAGTTGTACTCGCGGTACTGCAGCCTCAAGAGAGGTGCTGCTGCAGCTGGTGCTCGTGGTTCCCCGCCTCGGCGGGAGCTACCCTCTCCCCAGCGACTCCGAGAGTGGTACGCTCGGCGCTGCAGTCTCCGGAGTGGTGCTGCTGGTGCTGGGGACCCTGGAGTTGGAGCTGCTGCTGGTGCTGAGGACCCGGGCGCTGGAGCTGCTGCTGGTGCTACGGACCCTGGCGTTGGAGCTGCTGCTGGTGCTGCGGACCCTAGAGTTGGAGCTGCTGCTGGTGCTGAGGACCCTGGAGTGGGAGCTACTGCTGGTGCTGCGGACCCTGGCGTTGGAGCTGCTGCTGGTGCTGCGGACCCTGGAGTTGGAGCTACTGCTGGTGCTGAGGACCCTGGAGTTGGAGCTGCTGCTGGTGCTGACGCTGGTGGAGCTACTGGTGGTCCTGCGGGCGCTGTCGCTGGTGGCCCTGGAGCTGAGGCTACTGGTGGTCTCTCTGCTGGTTCTGGCGGCGCTACGCGGCCGCAGCCGTACTTCGTTCCGCTCCTTCAGCAGGTTCTTGGTCAGTCGCCTCCTCCTTGTCCTGCTCCCTCCTTAGAGTGTCTTCCGCCAGTCCCGTCGCAGTCACGGTTGCCTCCTGCCTTACCACTCCCTGGTCCTTCTCCTTACACTGGTCCGACTGGAGGTCTTACAGAGCGTCGTGAGCCTGAGTCTCGTCCTGCGTCGCCCGCGTCTCGTCGTGCGTCGCCTGTTCGTGCTGCTCACACTGGTCAGCGTCCTCCTGCTGTCCCAGGCACTCACCAGATGGCGCTTCGTCCTTCCACTGCTCCTCAGCGTGTCCCTCTGCCGTCTCCTCCTACGTCCTCTCTTCCTGCTCTTGCTGACCCGGAGTCTGACTCCCTTCGTGCTGCCAGTCCTACTGTCACGCGTCTCCTCGCCACTGCTGTCACTGACCCTTCCTTTGAGTCCTCTGCTGCGTCTGCTCTAGTCGCTGAGTTAGTTGACTTTGCTGCCGCTTGTCGTCTAGACTACGCCGCTAGCCTTGTCGCTGAGTCTGAGTCTGAGTCTGTCTGTCCTCCGTCCGTCGGGGGTGAGTGTGCTCTTGGCACGGACGTCCTTGAGGACAGGCAGGAGGAGTTTGAGTGCTTTGCCGCTGCTTTACCTCATCTCGTGTCCATGCCGATTGCCCCTGAGGGAGACCCGGATGCTCCAGACATCCCGACCCCGCGCTCTTACGCTGAGGCGATCGCGGGTGAGTACTCCTCTCAGTGGCAGACAGCCATGGACACAGAGATGGCTTCCTGGAAGTCCACAGGCACCTACGTCGACGACGTTCCCCCACCTGGGGCGAACATTGTCAGTGGCATGTGGATTTTCAGGGTGAAGCGGCCGCCGGGTTCTCCGCCTGTCTTCAAGGCACGTTACATTGCACGAGGCTTCAGTCAGCGAGAGGGAGTTGACTTCTTCCAGACCTTCTCCCCGACCCCGAAGATGACCACTCTTCGGGTTCTGCTGCACGTCGCCGCTCAGCGTGACTACGAGCTCAACTCGCTTGACTTCAGCACTGCTTTCCTACAGGGCAGCCTGCACGAGGAGATCTGGCTGCGCCGCCCACCTGGCTTCACTGGGTCGTTCCCTCCTGGTACCCAGTGGAGGCTCCGGCGGCCAGTCTATGGTCTCCGCCAGGCGCCGCGTGAGTGGCACGACACACTGAGGACTACACTTGCGGCTCTTGGGTTCGCTCCTTCTACTGCTGACCCGTCGCTGTTTCTACGCACCGACGCTTCGCTGCCGCCGTTCTACATCCTCGTGTACGTCGACGACTTGGTCTTTGCCACTGCTGACACTACGGCACTCGCCCACGTGAAGTCGGAGCTGCAGAAGAGACACACGTGCACAGACCTGGGTGAACTGACAAGCTATCTTGGCTTGCGGATCACCCGGGACAGAGCACGGCGCACCATCACCTTGACTCAGTCATACATGGTGCAGCAGGTCCTTCAGCGCTTCCGCTTCACGTACTCCTCGCCTCAGCCCACTCCTCTGCCTACCGGTCACTCGCTCTCAGCTCTGCCTTCGGATGAGTCCGTAGAGCCGAGTGGCCCGTATCCAGAGCTTGTGGGCTGCCTCATGTACCTGATGACCTGCACTCGGCCTGACCTTGCATACCCTCTTAGCATCCTTGCACGCTATGTCGCTCCTGGTCGTCACCGGAAGGAGCACATGGATGCCGCTAAGAGGGTGTTGCGCTACTTGTGCAGTACGTCGGGCATGGGGCTAGTGCTTGGAGGGCGAGACCGAGTTGTACTCACTGGGCACTCAGACGCTTCTTGGGCTGACGACCAGGCTACTCAGCGGTTGTCTCAGGGTTACACCTTCAGCCTTGGCTCTGGTTCAGTTTCTTGGCGTTCTACACGCTCGTCTTCTGTTCTCAGCTCCAGTTGTGAGGCTGAGATCTACGCCACAGCCATGGCTGCACAGGAGTTACGCTGGCTCACCTACCTGCTGACCGACTTGGGAGAGCGGCCTCGTTCTCCTCCAGTGCTGTACGTCGACAACAAGGCTGCCATTGCCTTGTGTGAGGAGCACAGACTGGAGCACAGAACGAAGCATATCGCTCTGCGCTACTTTCTTGCTCGAGAGCTGCAGCAGCGCGGTCAGCTTCGTCTTGCTCACGTGGCCACTCGGGCCAACACTGCTGATGTGTTCACCAAGGCGCTTCAGCCTTGTGACCATCAGCGCTTCTGTACTGTTCTAGGCCTCGTGCCTACTGGGCCTCACTTGCTTACTTCTTGACTCTGCTTGTACTGTGATCTCTATATATATACCTGCATGTTTACTCTTGCTAGGTTGTGATCACTGTATCTCTTGTTATATTATCAACCTGCATGTGAACTGGTCTTGTGACCACTTGCTTGTGCTCAGAATTTGTGTGGTTTCCTTGAGATCCACCCTGAGCTTGCTTTGCTTTGCTTTGACTGGTCTTGTGACCATCTGGTTGTCTCCCACTTAGCCTATGGGGGTGTGTCAAACATTATATGTTTAAATTGTGTAGGCTATAGTGGGTTTAGCCTTAGGGGGTACAACTTTGTTAGGGTTTCCTACTTGTATCCCCCTCCTACCTAGTTTCATCCATTCTCGTTCACCTCTACTTTACAACAATTGCTGGTGCCGGCATTATCACTTTCCTCAACACTGCGTGTAAGCTCGCCCGTTGTTACGACACCACTCACGCCCGACTCCTACTGACTCGTCTCTTTTCCCAACCCCTCTCCGTCGTTCCTGTTTCCCTGTTTCAGCTACGGGCAGTCCTTCCTCCAGTGGCCCGGTTGGTTGCAGTTGAAGCACATGTTAGGTCCACGTCTCGGTGCATCCACCCCGTTGATTGTGGGCTGGCGCGGCGGTCCACGAAATTGAGTGCCCTCCCGGGAACTCATTCTCGCCCATTGCATCAGCGCATCCGTTGATTCAGCTGTGAAAGAACGAGGAATGAATGCACTAGGAAACAGGTGGGTACAAGTAGGAAAACCTAAAAGTGTTGTACCCTATATTGTCAACCCCACTACAGCCTACACAGACTATAGCATATAAGTCTGACACACCCCCATAGGCAAAGTGGGGGAGAACAAGAGGTCACAAGACCAGTCAAGCAAAGCACAGTAAGCTCAGGGTGGATCACAACGTCACCACACATTCCGAGCACAAGTTCAAGGCCACAAGGCCAGTTCACATGCAAGATTATATATAAAGGTAAACAATCAAGTGCAGGTAAAGATGGATCCAGTACAAGCAAGGTCAAGCAGTGAGCAAGTGAGGCCAAGTAGGCACAAGACCTAGCATCGTACAAAAGCGCTGATGATCACAAGGCGGAAGTGCCTTGGTAAAGATATCAGCAGTGTTGGCCTGAGAGGCCACGTAAGCAAGGCGCAGCTGACCACGCTGCTGCAGCTCACGAGCAAGGAAGTAGCGAAGAGCAATGTGCTTCGTTCTGTGCTCCAGTCTGTGCTCCCGACACAAGGCCAGCATGGCCTTGTTGTCTACGTACAGAACTGGAGGAGAACGAGGCGGCTCTCCTAGGTCAGTCAGTAGGTAGGTGAGCCAGCGTAGCTCCTGTGCAGCCATGGCCCCCGCGTAGATCTCAGCCTCACAGCTGGAGCCGAGAACAGAAGACGAGCGGGTAGACCGCCACGAATCAGAGCCGGAACCAAGGCTGAAGGTGTAACCCTGTGATGACCGCTGCGTAGCCTGGTCGTCAGCCCAAGAAGCGTCTGCGTGACCTGTGAGGACCACTGAACGCCGCCCTCCAAGCACTAGCCCCATGCCCGACGTACTGCACAAGTAGCGCAACACCCTCTTCGCTGCAGCCATGTGCTCTGGTCGGTGTCTCCCAGGAGCAACATAGCGTGCCAAGATGCTAAGAGGGTATGCAAGGTCAGGTCGAGTGCAGGTCATCAGGTACATGAGGCAGCCAACAAGCTCTGGGTACGGGCCACTCGGCTCTACGGACTCATCCGAAGGCAGAGCTGAGAGCGAGTGGCGAGTAGACAGAGGAGTGGCCTGAGGCGAGGAGTACGTGAAGTCGAAGCGCTGAAGGACCTGCTGCACCATGTGTGACTGAGTCAGGGTAATGGTGCGCTGTGCTCTGTCCCGGGTGATCTGCAAGCCAAGGTAGCTGCGCAGTTCACTCAGGTCTGTGCACGTGTGTCTCTTCTGCAGCTCGGACTTCACGTGGGCGAGTCCAGCAGTATCAGCAGTGGCAAAGACCAAGTCGTCGACGTACACGAGGATGTAGAACGGCGGCAAAGAGGTGTCGGTGCGTAGAAACAGCGACGGGTCGGCAGTAGAAGGAGCAAACCCAAGAGCCGCAAGTGTAGTCCTCAGTGTGTCGTGCCACTCACGGGGCGCCTGGCGGAGACCGTAGACTGGCCGCCGGAGGCTCCACTGGGTACCAGGAGGAAACGACCCAGTGAAGCCAGGTGGGCGGCGCAGCCAGATCTCCTCGTGCAGGCTGCCCTGCAAGAAAGCTGTACTGAAGTCAAGAGAGTGAAGCTCGTAGTCGCGCTGAGCGGCTATGTGCAGCAGCACCCGAAGAGTGGTCATCTTCGGGGTGGGAGAGAAGGTCTGAAAGTAGTCAACTCCCTGCCGCTGACTGAAGCCTCGAGCCACGTAACGCGCCTTGAAGACAGGCGGAGAACCCGACGGCCGCTTCACCCTGAAAATCCACATGCCACTGACGATGTTCGCCCCAGGTGGGGGAACCTCGTCGACGTAGGTGCCTGTGGACTTCCAGGAAGCCATCTCTGCGTCCATGGCTGACTGCCACTGTGAGGAGTAGGGACCCTCGATCGCCTCAGCGTACGATCGAGGAGTCGGGATGTCTGGTGCATCCGGGTCTCCCTCAGGGGCAATCAGAATGGACACGAGATGAGGCAAAGCAGCAGCAAAACACTGGAATTCCTCCTGCCTGTCCTCAAGGACGTCCGTGCTAAGAGCACACTCACCCCCGACGGACGGAGGACAGGCAGACTCAGACTCAGCAACAAGACTAGCAGCGTAGTCTAGACGACAGCGAGCAGCAAAGTCGACAAGCTCAGCAACTAAGGCAGACGCAGCAGTGGACTCAAAGGAAGGGTCAGTGACAGCAGTAGCCAGAAGACGCGTGACAGTAGGACTGGCAGCACGAAGGGAGTCAGACTCCGGGTCAGCAAGAGCAGGAAGAGAGGACTCTGGAGGAGACGGCAAAGGGACACGCAGTGGAGCAGTGGAAGGACGCAGCGCCATCTGGTGTGTGCCTGGGACCGCAGGAGGAAACGGACGCGGATCACGACGACTAGTGCGAGCAGCACGAACAGGCGACGCAGGACGAGACGCAGGCTCACGACGCTCAGCAAGACCTCCAGTAGGACCAGTGTAGGGAGAAGGAGCAGGCAGCGAGGAGGCGGGCTATAACTGCGACTCAGACTGGACAGGCGGCGGACACTCTAAGGAAGGAGCAGGACCAGTAGAATGTGGGAGACAAAGAACCTGCTCAAAGAGCGGAACGAAGTACGGCCGCGGCCGCGCAGCGCCTCCAGAGCCAGCAGGGACAGCACCAGCACCCCCAGTGGCAGCACCAGCACCAGTAGCACCCCCAGCTGCAGCACCGCCAACTCCAGCACCCTCAGAAGCACCAGCGCCAGCAGCACCTCCAGCTCCAACACCCCTAGCAGCTCCAGCTCCAGCCGGACCACCGGAAGACTCAACAGCCACAGCTCCAGCACCTCCAGCAGCACCTACTCCAGCAGCACCGCCAGCTCCTGCGCCGCCAGCAGCTCCAGCACAAGGAGCACCCCCAGGCCCAGCAGCTCCAGCACCTCCAGTACGAGCACCTCCGGGACCCGTGGCACCAACACCCTCAGTAGCAGCAGAACCTCCAGCTCCAGCAGCACCTCCAGCTCCAGCAGCACGGCTCCAGCGCCGAGCAAACCACTCGCGCAGCTCCTGAGGAGAGGGCAGCTCCCGCCGGGACGAAGCACCCGAGGGACCACCAGACCCAGTACCGCCAGACACCACACGAGCAGGCCCAGCACCCTCAGGCTCCGCACCCCCAGGCTCAGCACCCCCAGACTCAGCACCCCCAGACTCAGCACCCCCAGGCTCAGCACCCCCAGACCCCGCACCCGCAGGCTCAGCACCCCTAGCAGCACCAGAGTCAACAGCTACCTCGACAGGCTCGAGTGCGTCTACCTGAGACACACCTGAGGGGGGCAGGACCCTGAGGGGGAAGGGGGTCTACCGGGGGGGGACCTGGCGCGAGGAAGAGCGGCGGCGGGGGGAGGGGCGCAGTGCGGTAGGGGAAGAGACGGTAGTAAGGAACCGACTCGTCAAACGTGACGTCCTGGGAGGACAGAACACGGCGCAAGGTGGGGTGGTAAAACTGCCAACCAGGCGCGTCAGGGGGGAAGCCAAGGAAGACGCAGGGAACAGCACGGGGGGACAGCTTGTCCGCAGACAAGTCGCGGAAAAAAGCCCGAGATCCCCAGACACGAAACGCAGACGCATCGCCAACCTTCCCCGTCCACCGTAGAGTAGGGGAGGTCTCCGGCAAGGAGACTCGGGGCTGAAGGTTGATCTGATGCGCCGCGTACTGAACCGCGAACGGCCACAGAAAATGGGGAGCAGCCGAATGAATCATGGACGTACGAGCGACGTCCATGACCATGCCAATGCGGCGCTCAGCAATCCCATTTTGCTGTGGGGAGGCCGGAAGCGTGAACGTCTGGCGGATGCCCTGTGCACGACAGAAGGCTCCCTGAAAGCCAAAAGAAAACTCTCCGCCTCTGTCAGAGTGCAGACGCAGAACAGGAAAGTCTGAGCCGAAACTCTCTCTGAGCTGGAGACGAGCTGCGCGGATCCAGTCGATCAACACCTCAGTGACGTCACCCTTGCTGCGCAAGGGGAAAACCGTGGTGTAACGCGAGTAGTCGTCAACCACCAACAGGAAGTAACGCTCGTGACCCAGGCCACGGACGCGGGCGGGGCCCCACACGTCCATGTGAAGCGTCTGCAGCGGAGCCTCTGTCGGAGGAAACTCTGAGGAGTGAGGAGCGGCGCGCTGCCGCCCCTCGACGCAGGGAACGCAGGTAGGGGCAGGCCCCGGAGGGAGGGGAGGGAGGGACCGGGGGAGACCAGAGACAAGGTAACGGGAGGCCATGCCTCGGAGACGAGGCAGGAGAGTCTGGTGGGACAGGAGACGACACGAGCAGGGAGCAGACTCAGGACCAGACCTGGACGCTGCAGCAAACACCTGATCCGACGCAGCTACCTGACCAGACTCAACAATAGGAGGAGACTCAGTAGTCAGTGTGTACAGGCTCGACCCCGGCTGACGGGTAAATGTGGCCAAGTGTCAGCCCGTCCGAGCACACATACAGTGGGTCACCCGCTGACTCGCAGGAGTGAACTGGTCAACCCCCCCATCCTGTAGATCAGCACCACTCACCAAGTTCGTAGAGAACGAGGGGAGGTAGAGACCTGACAGGGTGCCAGAGGGGGCCGCCGGACACGGTAAGACAATGGAGAAGTGGGCAAGGATAGGACCCCCAGAGGGGTCCGCCAGGGAGACCGCAACTGGCCGACTAAGCGGCGTAAGCGTGGTGCGGTCTCGAAAGAAGGAGCGGGAAGCACCCGAGTCAAGGGTGAAGGTGTGTAAGGCCTGAGCCGACGTGGTACCTGAGAGAGCAGACTCACCAGCACCTGGGGCAGCAGACGCACTAGCACCTAGAGCAGCAGCCTCACCACCACCTAGAGCAGCAGCCTCACCAGCACCTAGAGCAGCAGCCTCAATGCCCGGGTCAGGCGGAACACACAGGTAATAGTCACCCTCATCACTAGTAGACATAACATACATGGCAGCAAGAATAGCATCATAATCCAGATCAAAGATAGCAACCCCCGACCTAAGCAGCTCATCCCAGCGGGGGATCTCAGTGGCGTCAGGGAACTGGAGACGCCAAGCGTCCGTCAGGCGGCCGAAGCAGCGCTAGGTGGTGTGCGGGCCACCGCACGGCTCACCAGTGCGGTCGCCGGTACGCAGGACGTAGGCACAAGGACCAGCACCCCCACCCCGCTGACGCGCAGCGTACCACTCACGAAGCTGCTGGGGGGGCGGGGTCTCACGAGTGCGCTGCTGCTGCTGGCGCTGACCACCACCGAAGCCGCCCCGCTGCGCAGAGCCACCCCGACCAGCTCCACCTCTGCCGCCGCCACCTCCGCCACCGCCGCCACCGCCTCCTCCTCCGCTCCCACCGCCACCGCCGCCGTCGCCTCCGCCTCCACCGCCGCCACCGAAGCCCCCACCCCCGCCACCACTCCCACCGCCACCCCCACTCCCTCCGCCGCCTCCACCGCCACCTCCACCGCCTCCGCCACCCCCTCCAGCGCCCTTGCCCCCCTTGCCCTTGCCGGTGCGGCGTCTCCTGCTAGGGGCAGACGCAGCGCCGACCGACTCGGTGCCGGTCGACGGCAGCAGCAGAGGCAACAGAGGGCAAAAGCGGGGAGGGGGAGCACCCCTCAAAGAAAGGGGTACGAGGGTCACCACGAGAGGCTCCTACAGCGACTATACTCTTCTCAGCTGCCAGGAGGCGCTCCTCGAGGAGGTCAACGGTGAGTGTGGTGGGGCAAACAGAGAGGAAGTGGTCCCTGACCGAGCGAAGGGAGTCAGGGAGCCGGGTGACTATGTAGTAGAGGGTGATGTACATGGGGGGGGGGGTTCTTGGCGCAGAACTCAGCAGGAAGCGCAGCGCGGTAGCGGGTGTCACTAGTGCGAAGGTGCGTAATGAGGTCAGCGACTGTGGGAAAGGCGGCGAGGTCGGGGAACAGGTACGGCAGCATGAGGCGGCTAAGGGCAGCAGTGGCAGGGGAAGAGTAGCGTGCAACTACAGCGTCGTACAAGGTCTTAGCACTCTTGTAATAACTAAAGTGCGCGCGCTCAGTGGACGGCAAGTGACTGCGCACAGCAAGACGGGCAGCAGCATCGCGTGTGGCCCACTGGGAGCGAACAGTGCTGTCAGCATCGGCAGTAGGGGCAGGAGAGGCGCCAGACGTGAGATCGAATAGTGAGAGACCGTCTTTCCTATCGCCCTGCAGGAAAAGCTGCAGATCATCGACCCAGACATCAAAGTCGACAGCCCGACCCTCAGCATCAAAGGTGAGAACGCTAGGGGTAGCCATGACAGCAACAGCAGCAGGCTAGTAGCAGTAGCAGTAGGCGCGGCTCGGCGGTGCTCTTACCAGGGCGGGTGGGTAGGGGCCCGCAAGTGGTGGGGCAGGGCCGAGGCGCGTCGGCAGGGACAGGGCCGCGACCGCGGCGGCGGCTCCTGCTGTCACCGGCGGCGGCAGTTGCGGCCCCGGCAGCGGCGGTGGCGGCGGTCACGGCAGCGGCGGTGGCGGCTGCGGCTGTCGGCGGCGACGGCTGCTGCTGTCGGCGGCCGCCGCTGCTGTCGGCGGCTTCTGGTGCTGTCGGCTACTGCTGTCGGCGGCGGCGGCTGCTGCTGCTGGCGGCGGCTGCTGCTGTTCGTGGAGGAGCCGAGGAGGGGCCGGTAAGGGCGGCGAAGGGGCCACTAAGGACCGTGAAGGGGCCGCGAAGGGCGGCGATGGGGCCGAGACTGGACCGCGAGGGGCCGCGAAGGGTGGCGACGGGGCTAAGAAGGGCGGCGACGGGGCCGTGAAGGGCGGCGACGGGGCCACGAAGGGCGGCGACGGGGCCGAGACGGGCGGCGACGGGGCCGCGAAGGGCGGCAACGGGGCCGAGAAGGGGCCGCGAGGGGCCTCGAAGGGCGGCGACGGGGCCGCGAAGGGCGGCGACGGGGCCGCGAAGGGCGGCGACGGGGCCGCGAAGGGGCCGCGAGGGGCCACGAAGGGGCCGCGAGGGGCCTGAGGGGGGCCGCGAAGGGCCGTGAGAGGGGCCGTGAGGGGCCGTGAGAGGGGCCGCTACGGGGCCGTAAGGGAGCGCGACGGGCCGCTAAGGGCAGGGGACGCGACGGGAGGGCAGGCACACGGGGCGCGACTCGGGCAGGGGCGAAGCGCGCTCCGGGCAGGAAAAAAATATCGATTTTCGGTGGGCCCTAGGAAACGTTCCCACTAGGGAACCTGCTCTATACCATGTGAAAGAACGAGGAATGAATGCACTAGGAAACAGGTGGGTACAAGTAGGAAAACCTAAAAGTGTTGTACCCTATATTGTCAACCCCACTACAGCCTACACAGACTATAGCATATAAGTTTGACATCAGCCACCTGGACGGCATCGAGAAAACCGCGTGGCCTCGCCCGTCGCACCTCGTACTGTACTTCGTACTTGAGGCCTGCGACATATCGGTCGAGTTGCTCCGCATCGCTCATATCGTCCACTTGGTCAGCCAAATTGCAGAATGTTGCTGTGTAATCTTGGACCGACGCCACCTGCTTCCAGGTGCGCAGCTTCATGCGAGCAGAATCCGAGGCGGATACATGCTCGAATCTGGTTCGCAGCGCGGCGCCCCACTCCGTCCATGTGCGTATCGTGGCCACTCCGAAGATTGAAGTTGCCTGTTGCGTGACAGTTGTCCAGGTCCCGTCGTTCGCACGTGACATCCCTGCCGGAATCCCCTCTGTCTGAAGAGTCCGCTTCCACCACTCCAACGCTGGTCCTCGTAACAGTGACACTGCAAAATTAATGCGGGTAGCATCGTCAGCAATTTGCGCAGCATTAAAAAACACCTCCACACCGAACAACCATGTGGACACAGTGACGGTTTTGTCGCTGGGGTTGAACGGGGGCGGGTTCGTCGGCTTTATCTTAACAGTTGTTGAGACTGTTGCTGCTGCATGCATCGGGGTCGCCACCGAAGCCATCACCGGGGTTGTCGCTGTTGCCTGACGTGGCGTAGACTGCGACTGTTGCCTCGGCGCCGCTCGTGTCTGTTGTTGCGGCTGCGACTGTTGCTCCGGCGTCCCTCGTGCCTGTTGCATCCGTGCCGTCCACTCATCTTCAGCGTCCAGCGAGTTCTGTAGCTCGCTAAGGACCTCGTCGTTAGGCGCGAAGCTGCTACTTGCTTCATCCACGGCGGGCGACTCCTGACGCGCTTCACCTCGCGTCTGGCGTAGCTCGGCGTTTTCCTCCCTCAGGCGATCCACCTTTGCAGACATGGTCTGCAAGTTGGCTTGCATCGCCCGAAACTGTTGCATGAACTCGTTGAACTCCGCATGTTCCATGTTTCGCAGGCTTCTCCTAACGGGCAGCGGGTTAACAGCGATTTTTATGGTTTTGATGAAGGCGCAAACGCTATTAGTCGGAGCGAGATAATCGTATCTATCTCTCAGCCGACCGCTTTGCAGCCCACCAAACCTATCGCACCCCTGCACTAAAAACTACCCCGGAAAGTGGAGGGTAATCTAGGAAAGTAGTGTCAGAACATTATAGCTTATGCTGTTGTGTAGGCTATAGTGGGGTATCCCATAGGGGGTACAACCAATTAGGGTTTCATATTTGTACTCACTTCATTTCATAGTTCATTCATTCTTGTTCAAATCTTCTCATGGTATCGAGCAGGTTCCCCCTTGGGAACTGTGCTTAGGGCCCACCACATCGATTTTTTTTTCCTGCCCGAAGCGCGCTCAGCCCGAGTCGCGCTTCGGGCCCTCACTTCGTCGAGCCGCCCTAGCGGCCCTGCACTGCGGCCCCGCCACCCGTCTCCGCGGCCCCGCCGCCCGTCTTCGCGGCCCCGCCGCCTCTCTCCTAGCGGCTCCGCCGCCCTACCTAGCGGCCCCGCCGCCCTACCTCGCGGCCTCGCCGCCCCATTGCGCGGCCCCGCCGCCCTACCTAGCGGCCCCGCCGCCCCATCGCGGCCCCGCCGCCCCATCGCGCGGCCCCGCCGCCCCATCGCGCGGCCCCGCCGCCCCATCGCGCGGCCCCGCCGCCCTTCCTCGCGGCCCCGCCACCCCATCGCGCGGCCCCGCCGCCCCATCGCGCGGCCCCGCCGCCCCATCGCGCGGCCCCGCCGCCCTACCTGCGGCCCCGCCCTTACCTGCGGCCCCGCCGCCCTCTGCTGCGGCCCCGCCACCTTACCTGCGGCCCCGCCACCCTACCCGCGGCCCCGCCACCTTACCTGCGGCCCCGCCGCCTCTACCTGCGGCCCCGTGCCCTGCAGCAGCACAGCCGAGCCGCCCAGCAGCCGAGCCGCCGAGCCGCCCAGCAGCCGAGCCGCCCAGCAGCCGAGCCGCCGAGCCGCCGAGCAGCCGAGCCGCCCAGCAGCCGAGCCGCCCAGCGGCCGCGCCGCCCAGCAGCCGAGCCGCCCAGCAGCCGAGCCGCCCAGCAGCTGAGCCGCCGAGCCGCCGGGCCGCCCAGCAGCTGAGCCGCCGAGCCGCCGCGCCGCCCTCCTTCAGGGCCGCCCGACCTGCCCAGTCTGGTGAGCACAGCGCCTTTTCACTGCACTGTCCTCACCCCACTGTTTGCGCTGCTAGTCGTCTAGGGTCATGGCTACCCCTAGTGTTCTCGCCTTTGACGCTGAGGGTAGGGCCATTGACTTTGAGGTCTGGGTAGATGACCTGCAGCTGTTCTTACAGTGCGATAGGGCAGACGGCCTCTCTCTCTTTGACCTCACCTCTGGCACCTCCACTGCCCCTGCTGCTGATGCTGACGCCACTGTTCGCTCCCAGTGGGCCACGCGCGACGCTGCTGCACGTCTTGCTGTGCGTCGCCACCTCCCTACCTCCGAGCGTGCGCACTTTAGTCAGTACAAGAGTGCTCAGACCTTGTACGACGCTGTCGTTGCGCGCTACTCCTCCCCTGCCACTGCTGCACTGAGCCGTCTCATGCTACCGTACCTCTTTCCTGATCTTACTGCCTTTCCCACAGTCACTGACCTCATTACGCACCTCCGCACTAGTGACACTCGCTACCGCGCTGCACTCCCTCCTGACTTCTGCGCCAGGAACCCCCCCCCCATGTACATCACTCTTTACTACATAGTCACTCGCCCTCCTGACTCCCTTCGCGTAGTCAGGGACCACTTTCTCTCTGTCTGTCCCACCACTCTCACTGTTGACCTCCTCGAGAAGTCCCTCCTAGCGGCCGAGAAGAGCATCGTCGCTGTAGGGGCCTCTCGTGGTGACCCGCGCACCCCCATCTTTGAGGGGTGTTCCCCCTCCCCCCTTCTGCCCTCTGTTGCCTCTGCTGCTGCGGCCGACCTCCTTGTTCTTGAGTCGGTCGGTGCGGCGTCTGCCCCTAGCGGGAGACGCCGCTCTGGCAAGGGCAAGGGGGGCAAGGGCGCTGGAGGAGCGAGCGGGGGCGGTGGAGGTGGAGGTGGCGGCAGTTGGGGGAGTGGGGGTGGCGGTGGGAGTGGAGGTGGGGGTGGAGGGGTCGGTGGCGGCAGTGGAGGTGGAGGTGGCGGCGGCGGTGGCGGTGGGAGCGGAGGTGGCGGAGGTGGCGGAGGTGGAGGCAGCGGCGGAGGCGGAGGCGGCGGCAGTAGCGGAGGCGGCGGAGGCGTCGGAGGCGGCGGGGGTGGCGGTGGTGCTGGTCGCGGGTCTTCGCAGAGGAGTGGCTCCGGTGGTGGCTCGCGCCAGCAGCAGCAGCGTGGTCGTGACACCCTGTCCCCTCAGCAGCTTCGTGAGTGGTACACTGCGCGTCAGCGGGGTGGGGGTTTTGGTCCGTGCTCCTACGTTTTGCGCACTGGCGACCGTGCGGGTGAGCAGTGTGGGGGTGCCCACCCCACCCAGCGCTGCTTTGGCCGCCTGACGGACGCGTGGCGTCACCAGTTCCCGGAGGCCTCCGAGATCCCTCGATGGGGCGAGCTGTCTAGGGCGGGTGTTGCCATCTATGATCTTGACTTTGATGCTATTCTCTCTGCCATGTATGCTGTGTCTATTAGTGATGAGGGTGACTGTTACCGGTGTTTCCCGCCCGATCCGGGCATTGAGACTGCTGCTCTAGGTCCTGGTGAGGCTGCTGCCCTAGGTGCTTGCGACGCTGCTGCTCTAGGTGCTCGTGTGTCTGCGTCCTCAGGTACTGGTGAGTCTGCGCTCTCAGGTACTGCGTCGGCTTCGGCCTCCCTCACCTTCACCCTTGACTCTGGGGCGTCTCGCTCCTTCTTTCGGGACCGCACCACACTCACACCGCTGAGTCGACCGGTTGCAGTGTCGTCTCCTGTCTCACGAGACTCTCCTCTGGCACCACCGCCTTGGCCACCCCTCTCTGCTTCGGCTCAGAGGTATGGCCTCCCGTCTTCTTGTGTCCGGTCTCCCCCGGTCCCTCCCTCCCCTTCCTCAGGGCCCTGGCCCTGCCTGTGTCCCCTGTGTCGAGGGGCGCCTGCGTGCTGCCCCTCACTCCTCCCAGTTTCCTCCGACAGAGGCCCCGTTGCAGACACTTCACATGGACGTGTGGGGCCCAGCCCGCGTCCGTGGACAGGGTCACGAGCGCTACTTCCTGCTCGTTGTTGACGACTACTCGCGTTACACCACAGTCTTCCCCTTGCGCAGCAAGGGTGATGTCACTGAGGTGCTGATTGACTGGATCCGCGCAGCTCGTCTCCAGCTCAGGCAGAGCTTCGGCTCGGACTTTCCTGTTCTGCGTCTGCACTCGGACAGAGGCGGAGAGTTCTCCTCTGGCCTTCTGCGTGCCTACTGTCGTGCACGGGGCATCCGTCAGACCTTCACGCTTCCGGACTCACCGCAGCAAAATGGGATTGCTGAGCGCCGCATTGGCATGGTCATGGACGTCGCTCGTACGTCTATGATGCATGCGGCTGCCCCCCATTTTCTGTGGCCGTTTGCGGTGAGGTACGCGGCGCATCAGATCAACCTCCACCCCAGGGTCTCCAGGCCGGAGACCTCCCCAGCCTTGCTGTGGACGGGGAAGGTTGGCGATGCGTCGGCGTTCCGGGTCTGGGGATCTCGGGCGTTTGTCCGCGACCTGTCTGCGGACAAACTATCCCCTCGTGCTGCTCCTTGCGTCTTCCTGGGGTTCCCCCCTGACGCGCCTGGGTGGCAGTTTTACCACCCCACCTCTCGCCGTGTTCTGTCCTCCCAGGACGTCACGTTTGACGAGTCGGTCCCCTACTACCGCCTCTTCCCCTACCGCACTCCGTCCCTCCCCCCACCCCCACTCTTCCTGGTACCAGGTCCCCCCCAGGTAGACCCCCTCCCCCCTCAGGGTCCTGCCCCTTCAGGTGTGTCCCAGGTAGACGCAGTCGAGCCTGTCGAGGTCACTGGTGACTCTGGTGCTGCTGAGGGTGCTGAGGCTGGGGGTGCTGTACCTGGGGGTGCGGAGCCTAGGGGTGCTGGGCCTGGGGGTGCTACGTCTGGGGGTGCTGAGCCTAGGGGTGCTGAGCCTGGGGGTGCTGAGCCTAGGGGTGCTGAGCCTGGGGGTGCTGAGCCTGGGGGTGCTGAGCCTAGGGGTGCTGAGCCTGGGGGTGCTGAGCCTAGGGGTGCTACGTCTGGGGGTGCTGAGCCTAGGGGTGCTACGCCTGGGGGTGCTGAGCCTGGAGGTGCTCCGCCTGGAGGTTCTCCGAGTGCTTCGTCTCGCCGGGAGCCACTTTCTCCACAGGAGCTGCGTGAGTGGTTTGCCCGGCGCTGGAGGCGTGCTGCTGGTGCTGGAGGTCCTTCGACTGCTGAGGGTGCTGCGGTCGCGGGTCCCAGAGGTGCTCGTCCTGGGTGCACTGGAGCTGGTGCTGCTGAGGGTGCTGGCGCTGAGACTACCGCTGGCAGTCCTACTGGGGGTGCTCCTGGTGCTGCTGGAGGTTCTGGAGCTACTGGTGGTGCTGCTGGAGCGGGTGCTCCTGCTGAGGGTTCTGGTGCTGTCCCTGCTGCTTCTAGCGTCGCCGCGCGGCCTCGACCGTACTTCGTGCCACTCCTGCAGCAGGTTCTTGGTCTTCCACCTTCTACTGGTCCTCCTCCTCCCTTAGACTGTCCACAGCCTGTCTCGTCCCAGCTACAGTTGCAGCCTACCTCCCCTTTCCCTGCTCCTTCTCCCTACACTGGTCCTACTGGAGGTCTGGCTGAGCGTCGTGAGCCTGCGTCTCGCCCTACGTCGCCTGTCCGTGCTGCTCGCACTAGTGGTCGCGGTTCGCGTCAGCGTCCTCCTCCTGTCCCTGGCACGCACCGGATGTCTCTGCGTCCGTCCACTGCTCCTCTGCGTGCCCCTTTGCCTTCTCCTCCTGAGTCCTCTCTTCCTGCTCTTGCCGACCCGGAGTCGGACTCTCTTCGTGCTGCCAGTCCTACTGTCACGCGTCTCCTTGCTACTGTTGTCACTGACCCTTCTTTCGAGTCTACTGCTGCGTCTGCTCTAGTTACTGAGCTCGTCGACTTTGCTGCTCGCTGTCGCTTAGACTACGCTGCTAGTCTTGTCGCTGAGTCTGAGTCTGTCTGTCCTCCGTCCGTCGGGGGTGAGTGTGCCCTTGGCACGGACGTCCTTGAGGACAGGCAGGAGGAGTTCCAGTGTCTGGCAGCTGCCTCACCTCATCTCGTGTCCGTACTGCTTACCCCTGAGGGAGACCCGGATGCACTTGACATCCCGACTCCGCGCTCTTACGCGGAGGCGATAGAGGGTCCCTACTCCTCTCAGTGGCAGGCAGCTATGGATGCAGAGATGGCTTCCTGGAAGTCCACAGGCACCTACGTTGACGCTGTCCCCCCTCCTGGGGCGAATATCGTCAGTGGCATGTGGATCTTCAGGGTGAAGCGGCCGCCGGGTTCTCCGCCTGTCTTCAAGGCGCGTTACGTGGCTCGTGGCTTCAGTCAGCGGCAGGGAGTTGACTACTTTCAGACCTTCTCCCCCACCCCGAAGATGACCACTCTTCGGGTACTGCTGCACGTTGCTGCTCACCGTGACTACGAGCTGCACTCTCTTGACTTCAGCACAGCTTTCTTGCAGGGCAGCCTGCACGAGGAGATCTGGCTGCGTCGCCCACCTGGCTTCACTGGGTCTTTCCCTTCTGGTACCCAGTGGAGTCTCCGGCGTCCAGTCTACGGTCTCCGCCAGGCGCCACGTGAGTGGCACGACACACTGAGGACTACACTTGCGGCTCTTGGGTTTGCTCCTTCTACTGCCGACCCGTCGCTGTTTCTACGCACCGACACCTCTCTGCCGCCGTTCTACATCCTCGTGTACGTCGACGACTTGGTCTTTGCCACAGCTGACACTGCTGGACTCGCCTACGTGAAGTCCGAGCTGCAGAAGAGACACACGTGCACAGACCTAGGTGAACTGCGCAGCTACCTTGGCTTGCAGATCACCCGGGACAGAGCACGCCGCACCATTACCCTGACTCAGTCACACATGGTGCAGCAGGTCCTTCAGCGCTTCGGCTTCACGTACTCCTCGCCTCAGGCCACTCCTCTGTCTACTCGCCACTCGCTCTCAGCTCTGCCTTCGGATGAGTCCGTAGAGTCGAGTGGCCCGTACCCAGAGCTTGTTGGCTGCCTCATGTACCTGATGATCTGCACACGACCTGACCTTGCATACCCTCTTAGCATTCTGGCACGCTATGTTGCTCCTGGGAGACACAGACCAGAGCACATGGCTGCAGCGAAGAGGGTGTTGCGCTACTTGTGCAGTACGTCGGGCATGGGGCTAGTGCTTGGAGGGCGGAGTCCAGTGGTCCTCACTGGGCACGCGGACGCTTCTTGGGCTGACGACCAGGCTACGCAGCGGTCGTCACAGGGTTACACCTTCAGCCTTGGTTCCGGCTCTGTTTCCTGGCGGGCTACTCGCTCGTCTTCTGTTCTTGGCTCGAGTTGTGAGGCTGAGATCTACGCCGGGGCCATGGCTGCACAGGAGCTTCGCTGGCTCATCTACCTGCTGACCGACCTTGGAGAGCCGCCTCGTTCTCCTCCAGTCCTGTACGTAGACAACAAGGCCATGCTGGCCTTGTGTCGAGAGCAGCGACTGGAGCACAGAACAAAGCACATTGCTCTCCGCTACTTCCTTGCTCGTGAGCTACAGCAACGTGGTCAGTTGCGGCTTGCGTACGTGGCCTCTGAGGCCAACACTGCTGATGTCTTCACCAAGGCACTTCCACCTTTTGATCATCAGCGCTTCTGCACTCAGCTGGGTCTTGTGCCCGTCTTGCCTCACTTGCTCTCCTCTTGACCTTGCCTGTACTCTCACATATATATATACCTGCTCTTGCTTGTCTAGCTTTATATATATGTGTGTACTCTTGCATGTGAACTGGCCGTGTGGCCGTGACCCTGTGCTCGGACTGTGTGGTGACTTTGTGATCCACCCTGAGCTTGCTTTGCTTTACTTTGCTTGACTGGTCTTGTGACCCCTTGTTCTCCCCCACTTTGCCTATGGGGGTGTGTCAGAACATTATAGCTTATGCTGTTGTGTAGGCTATAGTGGGGTATCCCATAGGGGGTACAACCAATTAGGGTTTCATATTTGTACTCACTTCATTTCATAGTTCATTCATTCTTGTTCAAATCTTCTCAAGTAGGCTCTGATACCAAGTGTTATGAGTTGTACGAAAGAAGAGTGCGCAGAATGCAATATCGCGGAAGTGATTACAACTACTGAGCAAACAACGAGGCCTAGGCATAATATAGCACAGCTAGCTAGGCCGAGGTCGCGGAGTCCCGCGAAGGTTGGGTGCAGGTTTGGGGTTGGGAAACCCGAAGGCGACGCGGGAGACGTTCGGAAGGCGAGGTCGACGGACCGAGCCTGAATTCCGAAAGTTGGAATTGTACGCGTAAGAGATGCCTCAGTAAGGAATTAGCAAAATTCCTTACATGAGTGAACGAGCGAGAATTGCACTATCGAAGCAAGAGTACAATGAGCGAAGGCATGAGCGAAGAATATATAGCGAAACTACAGTGCTAACGGTAATGGACTGTGGTTGTCGCATGACGGGCCTGGGACTGAGGTTGGGAAAAGTGTCGAAGTGTAGGCCCGGAGCGCGGGTTATCCGCCGAGCCGTGAGGTCGGGGTGCGACGTGCGAAGGTGGCGGGGGGATTGTCAATGCGAGGGTTGCGAGTGGTAACGGTGCTGACTGTGGTGCTACAGTGGTGTACGCGTTGAGCGGGGACGCGAAGTAAGGAAAAGGAATTTTCCTTACACTACCCCCTCCCCCCTAAGGAGGTCCTCCTTACGAAAGTGCGTGTACATCCCTGAAGTTTCGGCTGCGCAGATACTCGGTGAGGACGGGGTGGTTTTCGATTCTATCCAGGGGAACCCAGTTGTCTTCGGTGGGTGTACGGTCTTTCCAGCGGATCAGGAACTCGATCCTTCGGGCTCCTCGAGGGTCGCGAACTCTGTGACTCAGAATCTTCTCGGGGGTGATGATTGGTTCAGTCGGCGGTCGTGTCATGCTGGCTGGGCGATTACGTGGGAGTTGGCTTGTGGACGAGACGTAGGGACGAAGCAGGCTGACGTGGAATGAGGGGCTGACGTACCAGTCAGCGGGGAGGAGGAGGTGGGCGGTGACGGGTGTGATCATGTGGCTGATGCGAAATGGTCCACAGTATCGGGGGCGGAGTTTTGGGGTGATGGGCAGGCGGAGGTTCTGGGTGTCAAGTAAAACTAGGTCGTCGGGTTGGTAAGTGACGGGTCTGCGGTGGCGGTCGGCGTTGCGTTTAGCGATGATGTTCGATTTTTTTATTGCGTCTGCTGCCCGGATCCGTGCTGCTTGTAATATTTCGGCGAACTGTTGTGCTCGTGGCACTGGGTTGTCGGGATTCGGGGTCATGGGTACTGTCGGGTCTTGTCCGTTGTCCGTAGTTCAGGTCCGTCTTGGCGGAAGGTGAATTGTTGTACGCAAACTCGATGAGTGGCAGTTGCTGTTCCCAGGTGGTCGGGTCGTCGCACGTGGCTCGGATGAGTTGTTCCATGGTCTGATTTGTCCGTTCTGTCTGTCCGTCGGTTTCGGGTTGGTACGAAGAGCTGAACTCTAGTCGCGTGCCAAACTGCTGCCATAGGTTCCGCCAGAAGTTGCTGGTGAATTTCGTGTCGCGGTCGCTGATTATTGCTGCTGGTATCCCGTGCAGTCGAACGACGGTGGAGATGAAGAGCCGTGCTGTTTCTTCGGCTGTGATTGGTTTTTTGCAGGCTGCGAAATGTGCCATTTTCGTCAGTCGATCGACGACGACCAGGATCGCGTCGTTCCCACTTGCCCCGGCCGGTAACCCCGTGACGAAGTCCACCGTCACCTGCTGCCAAGCGCGCTCTGGGGGTGGTATCGGCTGCAACTGTCCTGGCGGCCGCTTTCTTGAGGATTTCATGAGCTGGCAGGTGGGATACGATGCCACGTGTCGCTGTACGTCGGTCAACATCTCGGGCCAGTAATAATACTGCTGCAGCTGCTGCCGTGTTTTTTCTACCCCGAAATGTCCCGAAGTAACTCCGTCGTGTGCCTCTTGTAACAGTAATTCCCGTAGCAATGTGTACCCGGGCACCCAGATGCGGTCGGTCCTGGCTTTTACGTAATACCGTAATCCCCCGTATATAGGACCCCCCCCATTTGTAGACCCCCGGGTCTATAATACGGACCCGGGTACTCTATTCGAGTACATTTGAGTTATACCCCCTAAATGGCCCCTAACATTATAAGACCCCCCCACATCCTAGAGAAATGTGGATTTTACAAACAAGCAATTGAAAATGGTCATAATCCGTGCCAGAATGCAGTAGGGGTGTCGGGAAGATCCCGCCCTTTCCAGGACTGTGCAGCCCGCACGAAGCGTGCATGGGGTGTGAAGGCTGAGGCCATCAAACGGTGCCATGCGCTGTTGTGTGAACACCAAGTGGTGTTGGTGGCCAATGGGAGTAGGCTCCCAGATAGGGTTTGTGATGACGTGGGTTCGGCCCGTGTGGAGACCAATTCAAGTTTGTTTGGGGTGAGATAAAAACGGAGCAACTCCAAATCACTTCTTTGAGCTCCAAAACTACATTCTTAAAAATGTCAATATGAACAGACCCGGGTCTTCTAAAAAGTGTACCATATAATTATACCCCCCAGCCTTTTTAGGGGTGATTATCATAATACCCTAGGGTCTTATATACAGATAATTACGGTAGACTGCCCTTGCTGCTGCGAACTGCTGCGAATCCCCTCCTGTGAAGAATGGGTATGTTTGGTACCCGTGGGTAAATAGGCCTGTCAGTAGGGGACTAGTCTAGGCAAGTAGGCGTGGATCTGGGCAGTGGGGCGGGTCAGTGCGTCGGCGATGTTTGAGGCTCCCTTTTTGTAGGTGACCGTGTAGTGAAAGTTTGACTCGAAGAAGTCGAGCCAACGAATCTGTCGTGGGTTGAGGTGTGGCTATGCGCGGAGGTATTGTAGTGATTTATGGTCTGTCCGTACTGTCACGTCTGCGCCGGTCAAGTAACAGCGCCACACTTTGAACGCGTGCACGATCGCAAGCATTTCGCGGTCGTGTATCGGGTAATTTTTCTCGGGCGGATGCAATTTTCGTGACTCGTATGCAATGGGCTGTAGGCCGTTGCAGAAGTCCTGTAGCAGTACGGCTTCGATGGCGATGTCGCTTGCGTCGGTAACCACTTCGAATGGGCGGTGTGGGTCGGCGATGCGCAGGACGGGCGGTGAACAGAGAACATTTTTCAGGGCAGAGAAGTCAGCGTGCTCTTTCTCCCCCCACGTAAAAGCGACCCCCTTCCGTAACAAGTCCGTCAGCGGCGCAGTTAGTCGTGCCATGTCGGGGGCGAACCGACGCACGTAGTTTACGAATCCCAAAAAGCTCTGTACTTCCGTGATATTCGTCGGGGGGTGCCAGGCTTTTACCGTGTCTAACTTCTTTGGGTCAATTTCGATCCCAGCCTCCGAAATAACGTGCCCCAAAAACTCTAACCTGTCCTAAAAGAACTCGCACTTGGAACCCTTTGTCAGTAGTCGATGCTCGTCTAAAATCTTAAATACTGCTTCCAGATCTGCTAAGTGCTCCTGCTTGTCGCGACTGTAGACGAGGATGTCGTCGAGGTAAACTAACACGCATTTATCTAAAAGTGGCCTAAACGCCTCGTTCATGGTCATCTGAAATGTCGCTGGTGCGTTGGTCAGCCCGAAAGGCATCACGGTGTACTCGAATGACCCGTATCGAGTTCGGAAAGCTGTTTTGGCGCAGTCCGATGGTTCGACCCTAATCTAATGGTAACCTCCCCGTAAATCGATTTTCGAAAAAAAACCCGTGCTCTTCGCAGTTGGTCGATCAGTTCGTCGGCGCGAGGAATGGGGTACCGCGACTTGACTGTTACCCTGTTGAGCGCTCGGTAATCGATGCACATGCGAAACCCGCCGTCTTTTTTTGGCGTGAACAGTATCGGTGCGGCGAACGGTGACGAGCTCGGTCGGATGAATTTCTTCTCTAACAAGTAATCTAACTGCTTCCTCAGTTCGTCGAGCTCGGGCTGTTTCAGTCTGAACTGGCGCTGTACAGTTGGCTGTGCCCCTGGTTCTAATTCTATTCGATGGTCATGTGCGCGCTGAGGTGGCAGCCCTTCCGGTAAGTCGTCGGGAAAAATCCCGGGGTATCGTTTCAACAGTTCCTGTAGTTCGGGCGGTACCGCTGCCAGCAGTTTCTTGAACTCACTCGGCTGCTCTGCTTCCTCTATCACTGCAATGTCTACTGCGTACACGTCAGCTCCAGCAGCGACAGCTCGTTTCATGGTGACGGCGTTGACGTGTACCGTTGAAGACTCGGGCGACTGCCAGCGAGGTAGTTCAACCCAGTTACCGCTACTTCGCACAGTGCAGCTACCCGTCGTCCAGTCAATTCGCGGGTTATACCGTCGCAGCCAATCGCGTCCCAGTAAAATGTCGTGCCCATCTAGTGTTGTTGCGAGCATTTCCTGTGTAAACCCGAAATTCCCCCCGCAGCGGACATTGACTCTCTCCACCCTTTCCCGTATGGCCAGTGGCGTGCCGTCGACTAAGCGTGCGTCTATCTCAGGTAAACAACGGCTAAGTGTCAGTTGCAGTTTTCGTGCGGTTGCGGCATTAACTAAACAGTGGCTTGCTCCTCCGTCGATAAAAATCTTCACTGCTGCTCCCTGTATTTTCCCGTGGATCAGTACAGGGCAATCCGTCGCTGTACCCTCCTTATTCGTCCGAGTCCGATCGATACCATGAATCGGTACTGTGACTCGGTGAGGGTCGGTGGGGTTGGGCGAGCAGGCAGTCTCGTCAGTAGTTGGCCCGATTCCTACTGACTGCTGGCGTTTCCCTGCCTTGGAGACTCCCTCCCCTGCTCTGCTCCGCGGCGCCTTAGCTCCTCTGGGCATTCACTCTTGCGATGGCCCGGCCTATTGCAAGCAAAGCAGCGCCCCTTAAACGGCGCGGCAGCTGCATTCGTCGCAACGGCATGTACGGTGGCGTGCTCGATCGGTCCCCGAGGACGATGTCCGTAGTAGGACCCCGGTCTCGGACGGCGTAAAATGTCGATTTTCTCGGCGAGCGCGAGAATCTCGTTGAAGTTCGAGAGCCCGCGTAGCATAATCTCGTGCGAGATGTCCGGCTTCAGCCCTCCGACGTAACGGTCCACCCGCTCCGCTTCGTGCATGTAGCCGACTTGCTCGCATAATGCGAGAAACCCACTCGTGTAGTCTTGAACCGACCCGAGTTGCCGCCAAGTACGCAGTCTCTGACGCGTCCAAATAGAAGCCGCGATTGGCTCAAAGCGCGCCCGAAGCCCTGCGCACCACGCATCCCACGTGCTGTACTGGGCGGTCTCGCAGAATGAACTCCAGGTGACAGCTGGACCCGTGGGCCCTTCCTCTTGCGACGGTGGCTCGTAGGCGCGTGGCGACGTCACGATGACTCGCCACCAGTCCATGGCGGGGCCCCTCAGCAGCGAAACGGCATATCGAATCTTCGCTGCGTCCGACTCGACGTAATTTGCGTCGAAGAAGACGTTCATCGTGAAGACCCACGATTGAACCGTCGGACCTCCACGCTGGCTCGGGTCGAAACAGGGCGGGCATTGCGGCTTGAGTGGCATTGGTGCCATAATGGCCTGTTCGCCACTTGTCGCCACGAATTCCACATGTCGACGGGCTTCGCGAGGCTCCCGCGGGCTTGGTGCGACCCTGTTTCCTCCCATGCCAGGCATCGGCTGGGCGGCGCCATCGCTGGCTACGCCTGAGCGTTCTCCCACGCTGTCATGTTGTGTTGGTGTGCCGGACGAAATGATGATCGGCTCGTCCGATTGTGCAGATGCATTTGTCGGTGCGTGTGGTGGCGCTGGAGTGTTCACCGTGGATTGCTGACACGCGGAGTCACGTTCCGCCGTGAGCGTCGCAATTTCGAGCGCCGATTCTTCAAGTTGGCGCACCAGACGGTCAAGCTGCTCCTGCATCAACGTTGCGAGCGTGAATTCGGCCATGGCGGGGGTGTCGGGCAAGCTCAGCGAGAGCCTCTGTCGTGGCCGTGCGTGCTTACGAGAGAGCACTACGAGCGGCGGTGCTGTGTCGCTGAGAGACGTCTACCCCCCCCAAAAATCGAGATAGTGGGGAAGTGAAAGGTGTGGGTGCGGTCCGAGAAGAGATCGTAGGCTCTGATAACCAAGTGTTACGAGTGCAATTGAGTGAACGAGCGAGAATTGCACTATCGAAGCAAGAGTACAATGAGCGAAGGCATGAGCGAAGAATTTATAGCGAAACTACAGTGGTAACGGTAATGGACTGTGGTTGTCGCGTGACGCGCATGGGACTGAGGTTGGGAAAAGGGTCGAAGCGTAGGCCCGGAGCGCGGGTTACCCGCCGAGCCGTGAGGTCGGGGTGCGTGTTAGAGTCTTAGGCAAGGATGAAGTTTGACTATCGAGAGAGTTGGTACAAAGGAGAAACCTAAGGGGTTGTACCCCACAATGGGTACCCCACTAAGCCTACCCAAACCATAAACATAGATATATGTTTGACACACCCCCATAGGCCAAGTGGGGGAGAACAGAGGGTCACAAGACCAGTCAGGTAATGCAAAGCAAGCTCAGGGTGGATCACAACGTCACCACGCAGTCCGAGGACCAGGTGAAGCCGAAGCGCTGAAGGACCTGCTGCACCATGTGTGACTAAGTCAGTGTGATGGTGCGGCGTGCTCTGTCACGGGTAATCTGCAAGCCAAGGTAGCTGCGCAGTTCACCCAGGTCTGTGCACGTGTGTCTCTTCTGCAGCTCTGACTTCACCAAGGCGAGAGCCTCAGTGTTAGCAGTGGCAAAAACCAAGTCGTCGACGTACACGAGGATGTAGAACGGCGGCAGCGACGTGTCGGTGCGCAGAAACAGCGACGGTTCAGCAGTCGACGGAGCAAACCCAAGAGCTGCAAGTGTAGTCCTCAGTGTGTCGTGCCACTCACGTGGTGCCTGGCGGAGACCGTAGACTGGCCGCCGGAGGCTCCACTGGGTACCAGGAGGGAACGACCCAGTGAAGCCAGGAGGGCGGCGCAGCCAGATCTCCTCGTGCAGGCTGCCCTGTAAGAAAGCTGTGCTGAAGTCAAGAGAGTGAAGCTCGTAGTCACGCTGAGCGGCAACGTGCAGCAGCACCCGAAGAGTGGTCATCTTCGGGGTGGGGGAGAAGGTCTGAAAGAAGTCTACTCCCTCTCGCTGACTGAAACCTTGAGCAATGTAACGAGCCTTGAAGACAGGCGGAGAACCTGGCGGCCGCTTCACCCTGAAAATCCACATGCCACTGACGATGTTCGCCCCAGGAGGGGGAACCTCGTCAACGTAAGTGCCTGTGGACTTCCAGGATGCCATCTCTGCGTCCATGGTTGTCTGCCACTGAGAGGAGTACTCACCCGCGATCGCCTCAGCGCGTACGAGCGCGGGGTCGGGATGTCTGGAGCATCCGGGTCTCCCTCAGGGGCAAGCAGCATGGACACGAGATGAGGCGCAGCGGCTGCAAGACACTCAAGGTCCTCCTGCCTGTCCTCAAGGACGTCCGTGCGAAGAGCACACTCACCCTCGACGGACGGAGGACAGACAGACTCAGACTGAGCAACAAGACTAGCGGCGTAGTCTAGACGACAGGCAGCAGCAAAGTCAACAAGCTCAGCAACAAAGGCAGATGCAGCAGCAGACTCAAACGACGGGTCAGTGACAACTGTGGCTAGCAGACGCGTGACAGTAGAGTGAGCAGCACGGGTGCGGGCAGACTCAGGCTCAGGAACGGTAGGCAGAGAAGACGCAGGAGGGGACGGCAGGGGAACACGCTGTGGAGGAGAGGAAGGATGACAAACTACGGGGTGGGTGCCGGGGACAGCCGGCTGACGCGAACGAGCTACACGACGACCGGAACTAAGAGAACGGACAGGCGAGACAGGACGCGACGCAGGCTCACGACGCTCAGTAAAACCCCCTGTCTGCTCAGTGTAAGGAGAAGGAGCAGGCAGCGGTGAGCCAGGCTGTAACGGAAGACCAGTAGACGAAGGGAGACTAAGAACCTGGCGAAGCACAGAGTCAGGCGGTGGCTGAGACGACGGAGACGGTGGAGCGAAGAACAGGTGCGGCTGTGCAGTGCCACCAGCACCAGCATTTCCAGCACCCCCAGTAGCTCCAGCACCTCCAGCAACTCCAGAACCCTCAGCGCCAGCTCCTCTAGGACCAGCTCCACCAGCAGCAGCACCCCTAGAACCATCACCTCCAGTCCCAGGGTCTCCAGCCTCAGTGTCTCCAGCAGCAGCACCCTCAAACTCAGCAGCACCTCCAGCCCCTGCAGCTCCAGTACCTCCAGTACGAGCACCTCTGAGACCAGCACCACTCCCAGCTCCAGTGACGACAGCAGAAATACCTCCAGCGGCAGAGCCTCGAGCTCCAGAAGCGCGACCCTGACGGTGACCGTACCAGTCGTGCAGCTGCTGTGAGGTGAGAGGCACACGCGGACGAAGGCGGCTACTCCAGGGAGACCGCGCAACAGCAGACTCAGAACCCTCAGCGCCAGCACCCGCAGCAGCTCCAGAACCTCCAGCGCCAGCACCCGCAACAGCTCCAGAACCTCCAGCGCCAGCACCCGCAGCAGCTCCAGAACCTCCAGCGCCAGTACCCGCAGCAGCTCCAGAACCTCCAGCGCCAGTACCCTCAGCAGCTCCAGAACCTCCAGCTCCAGCACCCTCAGCAGCTCCAGACTCCGCACCCCCAGGCTCAGCACCCCCAGGCTCAGTACCCCCAGAAGTAGCACCCCGAGTAGGACCACCCTCAGCAGAACCTGAGTCACCAGTAACCTCAACCGGCGCAGTCAAGGGAGGAGGGTCTACCTGAGACACACCTGAAGGAGCAGGACCGGGAGTGGGGAGGGGGTCTACCTGGGGAGCACCTGGAGCGAGGAAGAGCGGCGGGGGGGGGAGAGGGGCAGTGCGGTAGGGGAAGAGACGGTAAAAGGGAACCGACTCGTCGAACGTGACGTCCTGAGAGGGGAAGACACGGCGCGTGGTGGGGTGGTAAAACTGCCAACCAGGCGCGTCAGGGACAAAGCCAAGGAAGACACAGGGAACAGCGCGGGCGAAGAGCTTGTCCGCGGTGGTATCGCGGACAAAGGCACGAGCACCCCAGACCTGGAAACGCGACGCATCGCCAACCTTCCCCGTCCACAGCAGTGTGGGCGAGGTCTCCGGCAAGGAGACACGGGGCCAGAGGTTGAGCTGATGCGCGGCGTACCGGACCGCAAACGGCCACAGAAAATGGGGGGCAGCCGCATGGATCATGGAGGTACGAGCGACCTCCATGACTAAGCCAATGCGGCGCTCAGCAACCCCATTCTGCTGCAGAGAGGCCGGAAGCGTGAACGACTGGGTGATGCCGTGCTCCTTACAGAAGGCTGCCAAGAGGTCGGAGGAAAACTCACCACCTCTGTCAGAGTGCAGACGCAGGACGGGAAACTCCGTCCCGAACCGCTCGCGGAGCTGGAGACGAGCAGCGCGGATCCAAGGGATCAAAACATCGGGGACCTGACCCTTGGTGCGCAAGGGGAAGACCGTGGTGTAACGCGTGTAGTCGTCGACGACCAGCAGGAAGTACCGCTCGTGGCCCTGTCCACGGACGCGGGCTGGGCCCCACACGTCCAGGTGGAGAGTCTGCAGGGGAGCCTCTGTGGGAGGGAACGAGGAGGAGTGAGGAGCGGTGCGCTGCCGCCCCTCGACACAGGGAAGACAGGGAGGAGCAGGCGAGGGTGGGAGGGGAGGGAGAACCCTGGGAAGACCAAAGACAAGGACCCGGCGGTGCATGCTACGAAGGCGCTGCACCGAGGGGTGACCAAGGCGGTGGTGCCAAAGGGCCGTCTGGTGCGACAAGGCGCGACACGAGCAGGGGGCCGACAACTGACCTGACGCAGACGCAGACGCAGCTACCTGAGGGGACTCAGTGGTCAGTGTGTACAGGCCCGACCCAGGCTGCCGAGTGAAAGTAGCCAGGTGACGACCCGTCTGAGCACACGTGCAGTGTGTCACACGCTCGTAGGCAGGGGTGAACTGGTGAAAACCCGCGTCCTGGAGCGCAGAACCCGCCACCAATTTCGTAGAGAACGAGGGGAGGTAAAGACCCGACAGTGTGCCGGACGGGACAGCAGGACAAGGGAGGACAGTGGAGGAGGTCGCACGGACTGGACCCCCAGAGGGGTCTGCCACGGAGACTGGAACCAGCCGACTGAGCGGCGTGAGGGTGGTGCTGTCGCGAAAGAAGGAGCGAGAAGCACCAGAGTCAAGTGTGAAGGTGTATAAGGCCTCAGCAGGCGCAGTACCAGAGAGAGCAGACTCACCAGCACCTGGAGCGGCAAGCTCTATACCTGGGTCAGGCGGTACGCACAGGTAACAGGCACGGTCAGCACTAGTAGGCAATGCATACATGGCAGTGAGAATAGCATCATAGTCAAGAGCAAATATATCTACCCTCTGCCCAAGCAGCTCCACCCAGTCGAGGAGCTCAGCCTCGTCGCCAAACTCGGTACGCCAGGCGTCACTCAGACGGGCGAAGCAGCGGGACTCTGTGTGACCAAGCGTCCCGCAAGCCTCACCAGTCCGATCGCCTGTGCGAATGACGTACGGGCAGCGAACGGTACTCAAAGACCCTCTACTCTGAGCGTACCACTCGTGAAGCTGCCGGGGCGCAAGTGTCTCGCGTGGACGCCGCTACAGCTGCAGCTGGCCACTGCCAGACGCTCCCAACTGACCAGCTCCAGGGCGACAGCTACGACGGCTACCGCGACAACCCCAACTAGCGTACCACTCACTAAGCTGCTGGGGCGTGAGAGACTCGCGCGGCCGTCGCTGGAGCTGCATCTGGCCACCGCCAGTAGTAGCAGTAGCAGTAGTAGCAGCAGCAGCAGCAGTAACAGCAGTAGCAGCAGTAGCAGCAGTAGCAGCGCGGCCACCCCTACAACCCCAACTAGCGTACCACTCACTAAGTTGCTGGGGCGTGAGGGACTCACGCGGACGCCGCTGGAGCTGCATCTGGCCACCGCTAGTAGCAGCAGTCGCAGTAGTAGCAGCAGTAGCAGCAGTAACAGCAATAGTAGCAGCAGCAGCGCGTGTAGGGCAGGCGCGGCAGGCAGGCAGGCAGGCAGATGGCGCGGTAGCGCGCAAACAAGGCAGGTGCTCACCAGTGGCGGGAAGAGAAGGCGCTCGCTGGGCGAGCAGGGCCGGCGCTCGGCGGGCGGCTGCACGGGGTCCAGGGGCGGCGTCGCGAGTCCAGGGGCGGCTGCACGGAGTCCAGGGGCGGCTGCACCAGGGGCGGCTGCTGCAGGGGCCAGGGGCGGTTGCTCTGGGTCCAGGGGCAGCTGCTCGAGGGTCCAGGGGCGGCTGCTCGGGGTCCAGGGGCGGCTGCTCCAGGGGCGGCTGCTGCAGGGGCCAGGGGCGGCTGCTCTGGGTCCAGGGGCGGCGCTCGAGGGTCCACGGGCGGCTGCTCTGGGTCCAGGGGCGGCTGCACGGAGTCCCGGGGCGGCTGCACCAGGGGCGGCTGCTTCAGGGGCCAGGGGCGGCTGCTCTGGGTCCAGGGGCGGCTGCACCAGGGGCGGCTGCTTCAGGGGCCAGGGGCGGCTGCTCTGGGTCCAGGGGCGGCTGCTCTAGGGGCGGCTGCTTCAGGGGCCAGGGGCGGCTGCTCTGGGTCCAGGGGCGGCTGCACCAGGGGCGGCTGCTTCAGGGGCCAGGGGCGGCTGCTCGGGGTCCAGGGGCGGCTGCTCCAGGGGCGGCTGCTGCAGGGGCCGTGGGCGGCTGCTCTGGGTCCAGGGGCGGCGCTCTAGGGTCCAGGGGCGGCTGCACCAAGGGCGGCTGCTTCAGGGGCCAGGGGCGGCTGCTCTGGGTCCAGGGGCGGCTGCTCCAGGGGCGGCGTAGCTGGTGCAGGGCAGCGCGCGGGTCCCACAGGCGCCGTGACGGGCGACGGGGGGCAGCGCACCGTCACCGGAGGAGGCGACGCGCGGGGCCGGCGGCAGGCTAAAACGGGGCCGAAAAACGGGCTACGCGGGCAGCGGACGCGGCGCGCAGGGCCTAAGCGGGCTGCTCGTAGGCGGCTCACGCGACGCGCGGGCCGGCGGCAGGCTGCGCAAGCGGCTGACGTGGCGCACGGGGCCGAAAACAGGCCTAAACGGGCTGCGCGCGGGCTGCTTAAGAGGCGCGCGCGGGAAAAAAAAAGGGCCGCGCGCGTGCAGCCGAGGCGCGCGCGGGCAGTAGGCAAGGTAGGTAAAAAGTAAACGGTGGGCCCTAATCCTAGGTCCTAATGACCTATGCTCTAGATGCCATGTTAGAGTCTTAGGCAAGGATGAAGTTTGACTATCGAGAGAGTTGGTACAAAGGAGAAACCTAAGGGGTTGTACCCCACAATGAGTACCCCACTAAGCCTACCCAAACTATAAACATAGATATATGTTTGACTGTGCGACGTGCGAAGGTGGCGGGAGGATTGTCGATGCGAGGGTTGCGAGTGGTAACGGTGCTGACTGTGGTGCTACAGTGGTGTACGCGCTGAGCGGGGATGCGAAGTAAGGAAAGGGAATTTTCCTTACAAGAGGTCAGTCTGAATGTCAGGATGTGAGTATATAGTTGCATTTAATGTACATACTTTTCGAAATGAGCGTTCATTTAGACGAGAAGAAACCAAGCCCCTCCTCTTCGAGTCAGAAATGATAGTCCTGTCGGTTATTCTCCACTCCTAAAAGGTACTTCTTTCACAAATCAGGTCAGTGTATTCATAAATCATGAGTCGAGGCACGAGGTAACGTGCAAGCAAACGCAATTAGTAATAACGGGCAAATAAAGTCCCGATACCTGGTAAAGTTTGTTTTATGCATCGTGATGTTGGAGTATGGATGCTAAACTAGGAATTTGAAATGCATTGCACCATCTAACTCACGTTTGGACAGTGCTGTAACGTTCATCCTAAGGCATGATTTTGTCTGTACAGTACAAATTGAACTATGTTTACGCTGGATCATTCCATAACGCCTTTCCAGGGAACTGTAAGGAATTTTCTCGGCATTCCTTACGGAGCCCGACTACATCGCGTACAGCAACAGCCGTTGTTCGCCCGTTACTGCTAACGGGACTTCGCCAACTTCGCGCGCACTGTTTTGCCAAACCTCGCACTGCTGGCCCGGCCGTGTCGGCCTACGCTTCGGGACTAGCCCGAGCCTCGCTGCCAGCATAGCACTAGCTAGCTCGCACGCACCGCGTTACCGTTTGCATGTTTCGCGTATAAATGTTCGCTCATGCCTTCGCTCACATCTTTGTACTCGTTTGACACCTTAGTGCAATTCTCGCTACTTCGATTCATTGCACCCGTAACACTTGGTATTCAGAGCCCCTTTCTTTTCGACCGCGCATCTCCGCACCCCAGGAAATCAACTTTTGATTTTTCACTCGAAGGACTCACGTACCTTAGCACCTAGGAGCCGGTGTCCTCGCGTTCTCTCGTAAACGCGTGCAGCCACGACTGCGCCTAGACTAAGACGAGCCGACGCCCTTCGAAATGGCTGAACACATCGACGTCACGACTCTCACACAGGAGCACTTGAACGATCTGCTGCGACAAATCCGCGAGAGCGCCGAGGAAATCGCGACGCTGACGGCAGAACGCTCGTCCCTGCAAAACGACCTCACACGAGCACAATCCCAAGCACCTGGCACTCCGATTCAGCCCGCACCACAAACATCACAGCACGGAAGTGTGGGGCAACCCGCGAGCGCCGCAAGTGATGGCGTCGTCTGCCATGACGGAGACGACGACCACGGCACGACACACCCCGACGCGACGAATGCGGCCAGGACTCAGCCTCAAGTCACGATTTCAGTGCCGGCCGGCGGATCAACTCTTCCGTCGCCGATGCCGCTAAAGCCGCAGCGTCCGCCATGCTTTGACCCAAGTCAGCGGGGTGGTCCTACCGTTCAGGCGTGGCTCTTCACGTTGAACGTTTTCTTCGACGCGAACTACGTCTCGGAGGATACGGCGAAGATTCGTTACGCTGTGTCGTTGCTGCGAGGACCCGCCATGGACTGGTGGCGCGTCATCATCACGAAGCCGGCGGACTACGCAACTCTACCGACAAGGGAAGGACAAACCGGACCCTGGGTGCCGTCGTATTTCGTGGAGGTGCCCCAGTATCGCACGTGGGACGCGTGGTGCGCAGGTCTGCATGCTCGTTTCGAGCCAATCGCGGCTTCGATCGCGGCGCGACTGAAGCTCCGCACTTGGCGCCAACTCGGTTCCGTCCAAGACTACACGAGCGGATTTCTGGCGCTATGCGAGCAGGTGGGATATATGCACGAGAGCGAGCGCATCGACCGCTACATCGGCGGCCTGAAGCAGGACATCGCTCGGGAAATCCAGCTTCGCGGCGTCACCGCCTTTCAAGAAATCCTCGCTATGGCGGAGAAACTTGATTTCTTCCGCCGACCGAGACCGGGGTCCTACGGAAGCAGCCATTAGGGACATCGGCCTCGTGGGACGAACGAGGGCGCCACGATACGTGCCGTCGCCGCAAATGCCGCTGCCGCACCGTTCAAAGGGCGCTGCTTTGCGTGCAATCGGCCGGGACATCGCAAGAGCGAATGCCAGGGGGAAGCGGAGCAGCAGAAACAGACCAAGCAGCAGGGAAACGCTGGAAGTCAGTAGCAGACGGGCCCTCTACTGACAGGTCACGCCGCTCGCCCGACCCAACCGACCCTCACCGAGTGATTGTGCCGGTTCACGCAATCGACCACACCCGGCCGAATAAGGAGGGTACTACGGTAGACAGCCCCATACTGCTTAGTGGGAAAATCGGGACGGACTTAGTAAAAATCTTCGTAGACGGGGGAGCCAGCCACAGCCTCATCAACACTGCCACAGCACGAAAACTGCGACTGCCACTGGACAGATGCTTACCTGAGATCGACGCAAGACTGGTAGACGGCACGCCGCTGGCGATACGGGAACGCGTAGATCGGGTTCGGATTCGATGTGGGGGTAACTTCACATTTAGCCAGGAAATGCTCGCAACGACCCTCGACGGAACCGATATTTTACTCGGGTGTGATTGGTTGCGACAACACAATCCGCGAATCGATTGGACGACGGGTGACTGCACCGTGCGAGTGAACGGTAACAACATCGCCTTACCTCGCTGGTGTTGAATAGTAGGAGTAGGGCCTAGGCTTAGTAGCCTAGGCCAAAGGGAGTCGAGAGAGTTTAGCAAGAAGAAGTGAGGGTTTCACTATAGCAAACAAGGAACATATAGGCAAGAGAACAAGAACAAGAGGTGCACCACCAAAATTTAATAATAACTACACTAAACTACAGCTACAGGCAGTTACACAAATATATTTTGACACTCCCCCATAACTGCCTGCAGCAGGAGTTTGTGCAGAACACAACCTGCAGGGGTACACCAGCAACAGCAGGCACGGTAACAGAGCAGGTACAGCAGCAAAGGGGCAGGCGACAGCAAGACACTCCTGCCACCCCCTTACTCTCCTCCCCCCCCCCGAACACAGGAGAGGCGGCAGGGAGAGAGAGGAGGCGGGCTGGCGCTGGCTGGTCACCCCCTCCATCCCCTCACCCTCCCCCTCCCCCTCCCCCCCACACTGCTGCAGGAGCAGCAGAGGGGGGAAGAGAGGAGAGGTGGCGGGACGGCTGCTGGTTGGTCTCACACCCGCCACCCCAGTGCCACACCCCCGGCTCCCCCACACCCTCACACCCTCCCCCCCAGCGGCAGCTGCAGCAGTGGGAACGAAAGGAGGAGGAGGGGAAGGGAAGCACACCACCTATCACCCCCACACCCGCCACCCCCATACCCTCCCCCCCACGGCTGCAGGGAGACGAAGGAGGAGGGGGGGGGCGGGGAGAAAGCCGTAGAGCGGCTACAGAGGGTCGGCGCGGGTAGGGCAGGGACGGCTGCAGCGAGTGCACGCGCGGGGTGAGGCAGAGGCGGCTGCACCGAGTGCAGGAGCGGGGGCGGCTGCTCCAAGGGCAGGCGCTGGGTGGTGCAGGGGCGGCTGCACCGAGTGCAGGCGCGGGTGAGGCAGGGGCACCGTCGCGGGCGCCAGGGGCGGGTCCGCGGCAGCTCAGGACACCGCCGCGGGCGCCAGGGGCGGGTCCACGGCGGCTCAGGGCACCGCCGCGGGCGCCAGGGGCGGGTCCGCGGCGGCTCAGGGCACCGCCGCGGGCGCCAGGGGCGGGTCCGCGACGGCTCAAGGCACCGCCGCGGGCGCCAGGGGCGGGTCCGCGGCGGCTCAGGACACCGCCGCGGGCGCCAGGGGCGGGTCCACGGCGGCTCAGGGCACTGCGGCGGGCGCCAGGGGCGGGTCCGCGACGACTCAAGGCACCGCCGCGGGCGCCAGGGGCGGGTCCGCGGCGGCTCAGGACACCGCCGCGGGCGCCAGGGGCGGGTCCGCGGCGGCTCAGGGCACCGTCGCGCACCACGGGGCACGTGACGGGCAGTTCAGGGCACCGTCGCGTGCCACGGGGCGCACGACGGGCAGAAAAGATGTCACGCGCCACCCGGGCGCGGGACAGGACGAAAATCGCCACGCGCCCGAGGCGCGCGACCAGAAAAACAGTAGCGGAAGCGTGAGGCGGGCCCACAGGCCTGGACTTAACAGTCTCTGATTCCATGTTGAATAGTAGGAGTAGGGCCTAGGCTTAGAAGCCTAGGCCAAAGGGAGTCGAGAGAGTTTAGCAAGAAGAAGTGAGGGTTTCACTATAGCAAACAAGGAACATATAGGCAAGAGAACAAGAACAAGAGGTGCACCACCAAAAGTTAATAATAACTACACTAAACTACAGCTACAGGTAGTTACACAAATATATTCTGACAGCTGGGGCTCACCTGAGTCTTCGTCGGTGCGTGTCAACGCGATCACGATGAAACGCGCCGTAGCGGCAGGAGCTGACGTGTACGCGGTCGACATTCGGGAAGCCGAGGCAGCAGACAAAGGAGGGGATTTACAGAAACTGCTGGCCGACGTACCGAGTGACCTAGCAGCACTGTTGAAGCAGTACAGCGACATTTTCCCGGACGATTTACCGACGGGACTGCCACCTCAGCGACCGCACGACCACAGGATAGAGTTAGAACCGGGGGCACAGCCAACAGTACAGCGACAGTTCCGACTGACCCAGCCCGAACTGGACGAACTGAGGAAGCAGCTCGATTACCTGCTCGAGAAGGAATTCATTCGCCCTAGTTCGTCGCCTTTCGCAGCACCGATACTGTTCACACCGAAAGAAAACGGGGGATTTCGCATGTGCATAGATTACAGAGCACTGAACAGGGTTACCATCAAATCCCGTTACCCCATCCCGCGAGCCGACGAACTGATCGACCAACTGCGCACAGCCCGGGTTTTCTCAAAAATCGATCTCCACGGGGGTTACCACCAGATTCGCGTCAATCCACCCGACTGCCCTAAGACCGCATTTCGAACACGCTACGGATCCTTCGAATACACCGTCATGCCCTTCGGACTGACCAACGCCCCCGCCACTTTTCAAATGACCATGAACGAAGCTTTCCGCCTGTCAGAACATATTTATAGCTTATGCTGTTGTGTAGGCTATAGTGGGGTATCCCATAGGGGGTACAACCCAATTAGGGTTTTCTATATGTACTCACTTCATTCATAGTTCATTCATTCTTGTTCAAATCTTCTCATGGTATCGAGCAGGTCCCCCCTTGGGAACTGTGCTTAGGGCCCACCACATCGATTTTTTTTTTTTTTCCTGCCCGAAGCGCGCTCAGCCCGAGTCGCGCTCCGGGCCCTCACTTCGTCGAGCCGCCCTAGCGGCCCTTCACTGCGGCCCCGCCACTCGTCTCAGCGGCCCCGCCGCCCGTCTTCGCGGCCCCGCCGCCTCTCTCCTAGCGCCCCCCCCCCCCCCGCCCTACCTAGCGGCCCCGCCGCCCTACCTCGCGGCCTCGCCGCCCCATCGCGCGGCCCCGCCGCCCTACCTAGCGGCCCCGCCGCCCTTCCTCGCGGCCCCGCCGCCCCATCGCGTGGCCCCGCCGCCCTACCTAGCGGCCCCGCCGCCCTTCCTCGCGGCCCCGCCGCCCCATAGCGCGGCCCCGCCGCCCTACCTAGCGGCCCCGCCGCCCTTCCTCGCGGCCCCGCCGCCCCATCGCGCGACCCCGCCACTCTACCACGCGGCCC
This sequence comes from Closterium sp. Naga37s-1, assembly GCA_947471745.1. NCBI lineage: Eukaryota > Viridiplantae > Streptophyta > Zygnematophyceae > Desmidiales > Closteriaceae > Closterium > Closterium sp. Naga37s-1. The sequence goes on along the minus strand of CANJKZ010000055.1, from coordinate 233,683 downwards.
CGCTGCCCTATCTCGCGGCCCCGCCGCCCTACCCAGCGGCCCTCGCTGCCCTATCAAGCGGCCCCGCCGCCCTTTCTGCAGCGGCCCCGCCACTCCTCTACAGCGGCCGAGCCGCCCAGCAGCAGCGCAGCCGAGCCGCCCAGCAGCAGAGCAGCCGAGCCGCCCCGCCGCCGAGCCGCGCTGCAGCCGAGCCGCCCGGCCGCCCTGCTGCCGAGCCGCCCAGCAGCCGAGCCGCCCGGGAGCCGAGCCGCCCTGCCGCCGAGCCGCCATGCCGCCGAGCCGCCCGGGAACCGAGCCGCCGAGCCGCCCTGCCGCCGAGCTGCCCTGCCGCCGAGCCGCCCGGGAGCCGAGCCGCCCAGCAGCCGGGCCGCCGAACCGCCCAGCTGCCGGGCCGCCCTACTGCCGAGCCGCCCGACCTACCCTGCCTGGTGAGCACAGCACCACTGTTACTGCGTGCCCTTCCCCTACTGCTTGCACTACTACACTGTCGTCGTCATGGCTACCCCTAGTGTCCTCGCTTTTGACGCTGAGGGTCGAGCCATTGACTTTGAGGTCTGGGTCGACGACCTGCAGCTGTTCTTACAGTGCGATAGGGCGGACGGTCTCTCCCTCTTTGACCTCACCTCTGGCGCCTCTCCTGCCCCTGCTGCTGATGCTGACCCCACTGTTCGCTCTCAGTGGGCCACCCGCGATGCTGCTGCACGTCTTGCTGTGCGTCGCCACCTGCCTACCACTGAGCGCGCGCACCTTAGTCAGTACAAGAGTGCTCAGACCTTGTACGACGCTGTAGTTGCGCGCTACTCTTCCCCTGCCACTGCTGCCCTGAGCCGCCTCATGCTACCGTACCTCTTTCCTGACCTTGCTGCATTTCCCACTGTCGCTGACCTCATTACGCACCTCCGCACTAGTGACACTCGCTACCGCGCCGCCCTTCCTGCTGAGTTCTGCGCCAAGAACCCCCCCCCCATGTACATCACTCTCTATTACATAGTCACACGCCTCCCTGACTCCCTTCGCGTAGTCAGGGACCACTTCCTCTCAGTCTGTCCCACCACTCTCACTGTCGACCTCCTCGAGAAGTCCCTCCTGGCGGCGGAGAAGAGCATCGTCGCTGTAGGAGCCTCTCGTGGTGACCCTCGCACCCCCATCTTTGAGGGGTGTTCTCCTTCCCCCCTGCTGCCCTCTGTTGCCTCTGCTGCTGCTGCCGACCTGCTTGGTCTTGAGTCGGTCTGCGCGGCGTCTGCCCCTAGCGGGAGACGCCGCCCTGGCAGGGGCAAGGGGGGCAAGGGCGCGGGTGGAACTGGCGGGGGCGGTGGAGGTGGCGGTGGAGGCGGCGGAGGGAGTGGGGGTGGCGGTGGGAGTGGTGGCGGGGGCGGTGGTGGCGGTGGCAGCAGCGGAGGAGGAGGCGGTGGTGGCGGCAGCGGTGGGAGCGGAGGCAGCGGTGGTGGTGGAGGTGGAGGCGGCGGTGGCGGAGGGGGTGGAGCTGGTCGGGGTGGTGCCCCGCAGCGTAGCGGCTCTGGTGGTGGCCAGCGTCAGCAGCAGCAGCAGCAGCAGCAGCAGCAGCGTTCGCGGGACATCCCCCCGCCCCAGCAGCTCCGTGAGTGGTACACGCAGCGTCAGCGGGGTGGGGGTTTTGGTCCGTGCACCTACGTCCTTCGTTCCGGCGATCGCGCGGGTGAGCAGTGTGGGGGTGCCCACCCCACCCAGCGCTGCTTTGGCCGCCTGACGGACGCTTGGCGTCAGCAGTTCCCCGAGGCTAGTGAGATTCCCCGTTGGGGAGAGCTGTCTAGGGCTGGCGTAGCTATCTTTGATCTTGACTTTGATGCTATCCTTGCTGCCATGTATGCTGTGACTATTAGTGAGGAGGGTGACTGTTACCGGTGTTTCCCGCCCGACCCGGGCATTGGTACTGCTGCGCTAGGTACTTCTGCGGCTGCTGCTCTAGGTGCCAGTGCGTTTGCACTCTCAGGTACTGGTGAGGCTGCGCTCTCAGGTACTGCGTCGGCTTCGGCCTCCCTCACCTTCACGCTTGACTCAGGGGCTTCTCGCTCCTTCTTTCGAGACCGCACCACACTCACGCCGCTTGACCGGCCGGTTGCAGTCTCCCTGGCTGACCCCTCTGGGGGTCCTGTCCTCTCTCACTTCTCCACTGTCCTCCCGTGTCCGGCTGCCCCCTCGGGCACCTTGTCTGGTCTGTACCTCCCCTCGTTCTCGACGAACTTGGTGAGTGGTGCTGACCTGCAGGATGCGGGGGTTCACCAGTTTACTCCTGCGAGTCAGCGGGTGACCCACTGCTCGGACGCCCGCACAGGCCGACACCTGGCCACGTTCTCGCGTCGGCCGGGGTCGAGTCTCTACACCCTGACCACTGAGTCTCCTCCTGTCCCTGCGTCTGGCCAGGTAGCTGCGTCGGGTCAGGTGTTTGCTGCTGCGTCCAGGTCTGGTCCTGAGTCTGCCCCCTGCTCGTGTCGCCGCCTGTCTCAGGAGACTCTCCTGTGGCACCACCGTCTTGGCCACCCCTCCTTGCCTCGTCTTCGGGGCATGGCTTCCCGTGTCCTTGTCTCTGATCTTCCCCGGTCTCTCCCTCCCCTTCCTTCGGGACCCGGACCTTCCTGTGTCCCCTGTGTCGAGGGGCGGCTCCGGGCTGCCCCTCACTCCTCCCAGTTTCCCCCGACAGAGGCTCCTCTGCAGACGCTTCACATGGACGTGTGGGGCCCGGCCCGCGTCCGTGGGCAGGGTCACGAGCGCTACTTCCTGCTGGTGGTTGACGACTACTCGCGTTACACCACAGTCTTCCCCTTGCGCAGCAAGGGTGATGTCACTGAGGTGTTGATTGACTGGATCCGCGCAGCTCGTCTCCAGCTCAGGAGGAGCTTCGGCTTGGACTTTCCTGTTCTGCGTCTGCACTCTGACCGAGGTGGAGAGTTCTCCTCTGGCCTTCTGCGAGCCTACTGTCGTGCACGAGGCATCCGCCAGACCTTTACGCTTCCGGACTCTCCACAGCAAAATGGGATTGCTGAGCGCCGCATTGGCATGGTCATGGACGTCGCTCGTACGTCCATGATGCATGCGGCTGCCCCCCATTTTCTGTGGCCGTTTGCGGTTCGGTACGCGGCGCATCAGATCAACCTTCACCCCAGGGTCTCCCGGCCGGAGACCTCCCCAGCTCTGCTGTGGACGGGGAAGGTCGGCGATGCGTCTGCGTTCCGTGTCTGGGGATCTCGGGCGTTTGTCCGCGACTTGTCTGCGGACAAGCTGTCCCCTCGTGCTGCTCCCTGTGTCTTCCTCGGCTTCCCCCCTGACGCCCCAGGGTGGCAGTTCTACCACCCCTCCTCTCGTCGTGTTCTGTCCTCCCAGGACGTCACGTTCGACGAGTCAGTCCCCTTCTACCGCCTCTTCCCCTACCGCACTCCTTCCCTCCCCCCGCCACCGCACTTCCTTGTGCCAGGTCCCCCCCCCGGTAGACCCCCTTCCCCCTCAAGGTCCTGCCCCTTCAGGTGTGTCCCAGGTAGACGCAGTCGAGCCGGTCGAGGTTGCTGGTGACTCTGGTCCTGCTGCGGGTGCTGAGCCTGGGGGTGCTGACTCTGGGGGTGCTACGCGCGTGGGTGCTGAGCCTGGGGGTGCTGAGCCTGGGGGTGCTGAGTCTGGGGGTGCTGAGCCTGGGGGTACTGCGACTGGGGGTGCTGAGCCTGGGGGTGCGGAGTCTGGGGGTGCTGAGCCTGGGGGTGCTGCGACTGGGGGTGCTGAGCCAGGGGGTGCTGCGTCTGGAGCTGCTGAGCCTGGTGCTGCGGAGCCTGCGGCCACTGGACCTCCCCTTGTGGCGTCTGGCGGTACGGGACCTGGCGGTTCTCTGGGTGCTTCGCCTCGGCGGGAGCCCCTCTCTCCACAGGAGCTGCGCGAGTGGTTTGCTCGCCGCTGGAGACGTACTGCTGGAGCTGGAGCTCCTTCGGCTGCTGAGGGTACTTGTGCCGCTGGTCCCGGAGCTGCTGGGCCCTCGGGTCCGCCTGGAGCTGGAGCTGCTGCGGGTGTTGGTGCTGAGACTGCTGCTGTCCTTCCTGGCGGTGGTCCTACTGCGGGTGCTGCTGGTGCTGCTGGAGGTCCTGCCGCTAGAGGTGCTGTTGGCGCTGGTGCTGCTGCTGAGGGTGCTGTCCCTGCTGTGTCTGGAGTCGCCGCGCGGCCTTGGCCGTACTTCGTTCCACTCCTACAGCAGGTTCTTGGTCTTTCTCCTCCTGCAGCGTGTCCACCGCCTGTTCAGTCACAGTCCCAGTTAGTGCCCGCCTCCCCACTTCCTGCTCCCTCTCCTTACACTGGTCCCACTGGAGGTCTTGCTGAGCGTCGTGAGCCTGCGTCTTGTCCTGCGTCGCCTGTTCGTGCTGCTCGCGCTAGTGGTCGCGGTTCGCGTCAGCGTCCTCCTCCTGTCCCTGGCACACACCGGATCTCTTTGCGTCCGTCCACTGCTCCTCTGCGTGCCCCTTTGCCTTCTCCTCCTGAGTCCTCCCTTCCTGCACTTACCGACCCAGAGTCCGACTCTCTTCGTGCTGCTAGTCCTACTGTCACACGTCTCCTTGCTACTGTCGTCACTGACCCCTCTTTTGGGTCCACTGCTGCGTCTGCTCTTGTTGCTGAGCTCGTCGACTTTGCTGCTCGCTGTCGTCTAGACTACGCTGCCGGTCTTGTTGCTGAGTCTGCGTCTGTCTGTCCTCCGTCCGTCGGGGGTGAGTGTGCTCTTGGCACGGACGTCCTTGAGGACAGGCAGGAGGAGTTCCAGTGTCTGGCTGCTGCTTCACCTCATCTCGCGTCCGTACTACTTGCCCCTGAGGGAGACCCGGATGCACTAGACATCCCGACTCCGCGCTCTTACGCGGAGGCCGTAGAGGGTCCCTACTCCTCTCAGTGGCAGGCAGCTATGGATGCAGAGATGGCGTCCTGGAAGTCCACAGGCACCTACGTTGACGCGGTTCCCCCTCCTGGGGCGAACATCGTCAGTGGCATGTGGATCTTCAGGGTGAAGCGGCCGCCGGGCTCTCCACCTGTCTTCAAGGCGCGGTACGTCGCTCGTGGCTTCAGTCAGCGGCAGGGAGTTGACTACTTTCAGACCTTCTCTCCCACCCCGAAGATGACCACTCTTCGGGTGCTGCTGCACATAGCCGCTCAGCGCGACTACGAGCTCCACTCTCTTGACTTTAGCACTGCTTTCTTGCAGGGTAGCCTGCACGAGGAGATCTGGCTGCGCCGTCCACCTGGCTTCACTGGGACTTTCCCTACTGGCACCCAGTGGAGCCTCCGACGGCCAGTCTACGGTCTCCGCCAGGCACCGCGTGAGTGGCACGACACACTGAGGACTACGCTTGCGGCTCTTGGGTTTGCTCCCTCTACTGCTGACCCGTCGTTGTTTCTGCGCACCGACACTTCTTTGCCGCCGTTCTACATCCTCGTGTACGTCGACGACTTGGTCTTTGCCACAGCTGACACTGCTGGACTAGCCTACGTGAATTCCGAGCTGCAGAAGAGACACACGTGCACAGACCTGGGTGAACTGCGCAGCTACCTTGGCTTGCAGATCACTCGGGACAGAGCACGCCGCACCATTACCTTGACTCAGTCACACATGGTGCAGCAGGTCCTTCAGCGCTTCGGCTTCACGTACTCCTCGCCTCAGGCCACTCCTCTGTCTACTCGCCACTCGCTCTCAGCTCTGCCTTCGGATGAGTCCGTAGAGTCGAGTGGCCCGTACCCAGAGCTTGTTGGCTGCCTCATGTACCTGATGACCTGCACACGACCTGACCTTGCATACCCTCTTAGCATTCTTGCACGCTATGTTGCTCCTGGGAGACACCGACCAGAGCACATGGCTGCAGCGAAGAGGGTATTGCGCTACTTGTGCAGTACGTCGGGCATGGGGCTAGTGCTTGGAGGGCGGAGTCCAGTGTGTCAGAATGTTATTGTATACATCACTTTATAACTGCCTGCAATGTAGACTTAGTGTAGTTACCTTGCTTGTTAGGTGGTGCACCTTGCTTCACTTCTTTCATATTTGTACCCTTGAACCTATAGTGAAACTCTCATTCCCCTTCACAACTTTCTCGACACTCTCCTCACCCTCGAACTTAACTACCAAGGCTCCTAAGCTATGGCTCCTAAGCCAAACTCACGCTAGTATTTTGTTACAGTGGTCCTCACTGGGCACGCGGACGCTTCTTGGGCTGACGACCAGGCTACGCAGCGGTCGTCGCAGGGTTACACCTTCAGTCTTGGTTCCGGCTCTGTCTCGTGGCGGGCTACTCGCTCGTCCTCTGTTCTCGGCTCCAGTTGTGAGGCTGAGATCTACGCCGGGGCCATGGCTGCACAGGAGCTTCGTTGGCTCACCTACCTGCTGACTGACCTTGGAGAGCCGCCTCGTTCTCCTCCAGTGCTGTACGTAGATAACAAGGCCATGCTGGCCTTGTGTCGAGAGCAGCGCTTGGAGCACAGAACGAAGCACATTGCTCTCCGTTACTTTCTTGCTCGTGAGCTGCAGCAGCGTGGTCAGTTGCGACTTGCGTACGTGGCCTCTGAGGCCAACACTGCTGATGTGTTCACCAAGGCACTTGCGCCTTGTGACCATCAGCGCTTCTGCACTCAGCTGGGTCTTGTACCTGTCTTGCCTCACTTGCTCTCCTCTTGACCTTGCTTGTACTGTCACATATATATACCTGCTCTTGCTTGTCTAGCTCTATATATATATGTGCACTCCTGCATGTGAACTGGCCTTGTGGCCTTGTCGTTGTGCTCGGACTGTGTGGTGACTTTGTGATCCACCCTGAGCTTGCTGTGCTTTGCGTGACTGGTCTTGTGACCCCTTGTTCTCCCCCACTTTGCCTATGGGGGTGTGTCAGAACATATTTATAGCTTATGCTGTTGTGTAGGCTATAGTGGGGTATCCCATAGGGGGTACAACCCAATTAGGGTTTTCTATATGTACTCACTTCATTCATAGTTCATTCATTCTTGTTCAAATCTTCTCACCGCCCGCTCTTAGATAAGTGCGTCATCGTATACCTGGACGACATACTAATCTACAGCCCTGACAGAGCACAGCACTTACAGGACATCGAAGCAGTTTTTAAAATACTGAGTGAGAACCGCCTACTGACAAAAGCGTCTAAGTGTGAGTTTTTACAGGACTGCCTGGAATTTTTGGGACACGTTATTTCAGCTGCAGGAGTGGAAATAGACCCGAAGAAAATTGCGACGATTCAAGCATGGCACGCGCCGACCAACTTGGCCGAGTTGCAGAGTTTTTTAGGGTTCGTCAACTACGTGCGCCGGTTCGTCCCCGACATGGCGAAGCTGACTGCCCCGCTGACAGACCTGCTGAGGAAGGGGGTTGAGTACAAGTGGGGGGAGAAAGAGCAAGCTGCCTTCTCGGCCCTCAAAAACATTTTGTGCTCATCGCCCGTGCTTCACATCGCAGATTCACACCGTCCGTTCGAGCTCGTCACTAATGCAAGTGACATCGCTGTGGGAGCAGTACTGTTGCAGGATTTCGGGAACGGCCTCCAGCCAATCGCATACGAGTCCCGCAAGCTGCACCCGCCCGAACGCAACTACCCGATACACGACCGCGAAATGTTGGCGATCGTGCACGCGTTCAAGGTTTGGCGGTGTTACCTGATGGGCGCCGACGTGACAGTACGGACAGACCACCGATCACTACAGTACCTACGCGCCCAACCAAATCTCAATCCGCGACAGATCCGCTGGTTGGACTAACTTCCACTACACGGTTACGTACAAGAAAGGCGCATCCAACATCGCCGACGCACTCACTCGCCCTACCGCCCAACTCCATGCCATCCTACTCGCCCAAACCAACCCGCTTTTAACAGGCCTATTCACCCACGGATACCGCACCGACCCGTTTTTCACGGCCGGAAATTCACAGCAACTGGCAGAAGCTAAAGGAGTTTATTACGTAAAAACAGGCACCAGCCGCATCTGGGTACCCGCGTACTCACTACTGAGGGAGCTGCTACTGCAGGAGGCACACGACGGAATTACCTCGGGACATTTTGGGGTAGAAAAAACGCGACAGCAACTGCAGCGGTATTACTACTGGCCGGAGCTGTTGATCGACGTGCAGGAGCACGTGGGCTCGTGCCCCACGTGTCAGGTGATGAAGAGCTCAAGGAAGCGGAAGGCGGGTCAATTGCAGCCGATACCACCGCCCGAGCGCGCCTGGCAGCAGGTTACCATGGACTTCGTCACAGGGTTACCTTCGAACCCTGGGGGTAACGACGCGGTGATGGTCGTCGTTGACAGGTTGACGAAGGTGGCACACTTCGCTGCGTGCAAAAAGTCGATCTCAGCCGAGGAGACCGCTCGTCTGTTCATCGCAGCCGTTGTTCGCCTGCACGGGATACCAGCAGCGATTATCAGCGACAGGGACACGAAGTTCACCAGCAACTTCTGGAAGAACCTCTGGGAGCAGTTCGGAACCAGGCTGCAGTTCAGTTCGTCGTACCACCCCGAGACCGACGGTCAAACGGAGCGGACAAATCAGACGATGGAGCAGTTGATTCGTGCCACATGCGACGACCCCACGACTTGGGAGCAGCAGCTGCCGCTGATCGAGTTCGCGTACAACAACGCCACGTCAGCGACGACGCAGCAGTCCCCCTTCTACCTGAACTACGGGCAAAATCCTACAGTGCCCATGACGCCGAGTCCGGACAACCCAACACCACGCGCACAGCAATTCGCCGAAATTCTGCAAGCTGCCCGCACCAGAGCCGCAGAAGCAATTAAAAAAGCAAACGTCATTGCTAAGCGCAACGCTGACCGCCACCGCCGCCCAGTCACATACCAGTCAGGGGATTACGTACTGCTCGACACGCAAAATCTGCGACTGCCCGACGTACCAAAACTTCGACCGCGCTACTGTGGCCCATTCCAAATCAGCCACATGATCACGCCAGTAACCGCGCACCTACTATTACCAACCGACTGGTACATCAGCCCTTCGTTCCACGTCAGCTTGCTTCGCCCATACATCCCAACCACAAGCCAACTGCCTCGCCACCGCCCGCCATCCATGACTCGCTCTGCATCAGAGCCGATCATCGAACCCGAAAAAAATCTGAGTCATCGGATTCGCCACCCTACGGGAATCAGGAGGATTGAATTCCTCGTTCGCTGGAAGGACTGCACGCCAACTGAACATAGCTGGGTGCCCCTGGCCAACATTGAAAACCACCCTGCCCTGCAAGTGTACCTGAGGAGCCGGGGATTCCGCGATATACATGCACTCGCGTAGCGGAGGGGGCTTCTTGAGGGGGGGGGTAGTGTAAGGAATTTTCTCGGCATTCCTTACGGAGCCCGACTACATCGCGTACAGCAACATCCGTTGTTCGCCCGTTACTGCTAACGGGACTTCGCCAACTTCGCGCGCACTGTTTTGCCAAACCTCGCACTGCTGGCCCGGCCGTGTCGGCCTACGCTTCGGGACTAGCCCGAGCCTTGCTGCCAGCATAGCACTAGCTAGCTCGCACGCACCGCGTTACCGTTTGCATGTTTCGCGTATAAATGTTCGCTCATGCCTTCGCTCACATCTTTGTACTCGTTTTGGCACCTTAGTGCAATTCTAGCTACTTCGATTCATTGCACCCGTAACAGGAACACATTTCCACAGTCCAAAGCAGCAGAAATGTATGTTTTTGTGCCTTTCCAGCAGGCTCGACTCGGCCCACCAACCTTGGTGCTGCTGTTCGCAGCGGCAAAGAAAAGCTAGCATGCATCTCCCCTTCCCTTCCCCTTCTCCCCTCCCAATTACACCGCAAACCTATTTCCCGCGCGCGCGGCCCCTCAGCCCACCTCGTCCTCCCCCCTCTCCGTTCCGCCACCCAAATTTCTTGCGCTACAGTTCCATTCCGCCACGACCCAAGCGCATTCGCTCCCCCTCCTCCGCTCCACCTCCCCCACTCCCCTTCCCCCCGCTACACCTCAGTGGACCAATCAGCCCATCATCCTGCCGCATCCATGGCAGCCATGGCGACTTTTTTCACCCACATCATGTCATGTGCACGCCCTCCAGTCCAGTATCTCCACCCACCCCACCCACCTCTGCTCCGCGCCCTGTTGCATGAGCAAGTTCAACCTTGACTACCTCCCTAATTACTCTGTTCCGCCTTTGCAGTGTGTGGCCTTGATTGTCCCAACCACAGGGATCTAACAACGTCCCGTCAGTTCTCGTATACGTAGTAAGGGGACTGGCTTTTGCACAAGACGACGTGCAGGTGTGAGCCTGAGGTTGTCGGTCTGGACGTTAACAGTGCGTTTTTGTGAGTAAAATCAGACGGGCGTAAACACGACCGAGTGCGTGGCCAAGGTCGCAGTAGCCCGCCTCTCCCCGATGCGCGTGCTCCACGAGCGACGCTCCCAGCAGCTTAGTACCGGCGTCGTCCCAGTTGGCCGTGCAAAGCCGTTTTTTGACCGGGCGAGCCGAATGTGGGCTGGTGCGTTTCGGCATCACCGTTAGCCGCTTATCCTCACCGGTTTCCCGCCAATGGCAGTGCGTTAAATCCACCGTGCTTCGTCAGCGCAGCTATATCGCCAGTTCGCGCCCCACATTGCGCGGCCGGACGTGTGACATGGCTGCCAGCTGGCGTCCACGTCATCATATTCAGACGGTGACGATTCGGGCGTTCTCTGCTGCTGTCTCTGCCTAGTAATCCCTTTCCGTTTGTTCCTCTCGTCTCTTGAATTCTCCATTATCCCCGCGTTGCTTAAGGACGAGGAACACGAAGCCGACGAGGGCCGATGGCGAATGCAGGCGAGAGTACGATGAAAGAAGGATCGGCTCGTAGATTGACGGAGCGCAGGGATGCCGTAAGCGCAGCTGCTAACGGTATTATCGATGCCCATGCGAAGGCTTCGGAGACTAGCGAACACGCCGACGAGTTGGCAAGCGACGGCAGCAACAGCAACGGCAACGGTAACGGTAACAGGAATACCGACGTCGATACCGCAAGCACCAGCAGCGGCGATAGCGGTATCAAGGGCAAGCCGAGAGAGCACGGGGGAAGGCAATCGGGCGCAGGCCCCGCCTTCCGCCCGAACCAGCAACTCCCCATGCCCACGCTCAACCGCGCCCGCTTCGGCCTCCCCGCCATCTGCCTCGATCTCGCCGTGCTCCCCAGCGGCTCCGCCGGCAGCCCCAGCAGCGGCAGCAAGGCGGCGCACGCCCGCGCGGGCGCGGACGGGCGGTTCGCGCGGAGCGCGAGCAGCGGAAGCAACGCGGAGGAGGAGACGGGGGAGATCGTGGGGACGGAGGAGGAGCCGATGGACGTGCGCGCGCGCAAGCAAAAGTTTCTCTTCTTCGAGAAGGAGTGCTCGCAGATCATGGCGCACGTGTTCGTGGGCAGCGACGCCGTGGCGCGCGACAGGGAGATCCTGCGCAAGTCGGGCATCACGCACGTGCTCAACTGCGTGGGGTTCGTGTGCCCCGAGTACTTCCCCGGCGACATCACGTACAAGACGCTCTGGCTGCAGGTGTGCCGCCGCCGCCGCCTTGTTGCCTCCTCCGTCCCCCTCCCCCCCTTCCGCCCGATCTGACGGAATGGTTGTTAGATTATTTTTCTCTTATTTTATATTATTTCTTATCCTGGCGGGTCGGGGGAGAGGTGAGGTGGGGAGGCAAGTAAGTCACGTTTACTAAGATACGCCAGGCATTTCGCTCCGTGTGCAACGTCGATCGTACTGGGTGGGAGCGCAGCTACGTGCGTGTCCCCCAGGATCGAAGCGACGTCACAGCTGCCCCGCTGTCGTGTGGCAGCGTCACTCTGGCGCGCGCTGCGTTCCGCTGCTCCACTGCCATCCCTGCTGCTCTCCCTACTCCCCCCTCGGCCGCTCTCCCCTGTGTCTCCCCCCTCCATCCGCCCAACTCCCGTCCCCCCATCACAACCCCCCAACGCCGGAAATCATAGGATGCGTGCGACTATCGAATCGACTCGAAAATCCTTCCCCAAATCCACCCTTCCCCTCCGCCCCCCTGCGCCCATATCCTCCCCCCAACCAGGACAACACGTCGGACGACATAGGTGCGTGCGACTCTCGAATCGACTCAGAACTCCCCCATCCCATCCCGCCACCCTCTCCCCTTCGCCCCCATGCGCGCATGTCCATCCCCACCAACCCACCCATCCAGGACAACCCGTCGGTTGACGTCGCGTGCGTGCTGTGCGACGTGTTCGACTTCATTGGGGCAGTTCGGGCGGGTGAGAGTGCTAGTCATTACACCCGCAAACCTCTCCAACCACCCATCTCCACCCATCGCTACTACCTTCATCCTTCCTCCCCCGCCTCCCCTCAGGACAACACGTCGGACATATCGTGTGTGCTGTACGACGTGTTGGACTCAAAACTCCCCCATGCCCGCATGTACCCTTCCCCCCGCCCCCCTTGCGCCCATGTCCGCACCCTTCCCCACCCCTCCCCCACCTCCCCACAGGACAACACGTCGGAGGACATATCGTGCGTGCTGTACGACGTGTTCGACTTCATCGAGGTGGTGCGCGAGGAGGCGGGCCGCGTGTTCGTGCACTGCTGCCAGGGCGTCTCGCGCTCCACCTCACTCGTCATCGCATACCTCATGTGGACCGAGGTATGCCGCCTCTGCCCTCCGCTATGCTGCCCTCCCCTGCCATGCCCTGCCATGCCATGCCATGCCATGCCATGCTAATTCACGCGATGCCTCGTGCCACGCCATGAGACGCCGTATCATAGCATGCATGCCATGGCACCTGCCCATCCATCGCATGTCACGCCATCGCCAGGCGATCCCATGCGCATGCCGCGCGCCATGACACCCTATGTCGCGATGCTTCATGCTGCCACTGCGCCAACTGCTGGAGATGTGCATGGGTGGAAGGGGAAGTGAATCTAGGGGGGGTGAGGTGATGTGCAAGAGACTGGGGGTATGCACCCGTTCCTAATGGCGAGAGGGTCAAATGATCTCCACCCGTTCCTAACGCGCGTCAAGCGTGAGATTATGGCATAAGCGTACGCGCGCTGCTGCTGATGCGCCACTGCGCATCTCTTCTAACTGCTCGCCGCCTTGCCCTCGCCCCCTTTCCGTTCGCGTCCCTCGCCCTTCTTCAAACCCTTCAACTCTCCCTTCTTCCCCCTCCCCAACCACTTTTTCCCTCCCGTCCAACCCCTTTTTCCTTCCTCCGCCCTTCCCCTCCGCCTCTCCCCGTCCCCCGTCGTCGCCCTCCACGCGCGCGCTTCGGCGAGCGCAGAAGCGCGGGTTCGAGGACGCGTTCCGGTTCGTGAAGGCGATCCGCGGCGTGGCGAGCCCCAACATGGGCTTCGCGTGCCAGCTGCTGCAGTGGCAGGAGCGCGTGCTCCCGCCCTCCGCGCTCCCCCCCGCGCACCAGCCGCTGCTAGACGACGGCCACGACGACGACGCCGCGGGGGGCAGCAGGCAGGACGGGGAGGACAGCCAGGCAGCGAAAGAGGAGCAAGAGAGGGAGAGGGAACGGGAGAGGGAGAGGGAGCGGGAGCGGGAGAGCGTGGTGCGCGTGTACCGCATGGCACCGCACTCGCCGTACGATGGCGTGCATCTGGTGCCCAAGGCCGTGCTGGACGTGGGGCCCCGCTGCCTCGACCCCCGCGGAGCCTTCGTCATCCAGGTATATGCCTCTCCCTCCCCCTCCCTCGTTCTCACCCTCTCCCTCTTCTCTTTCTCTTGTCTTTCTTTTGAAGTTCCGCCGTGGCTGCTCGTCTATGTGCCTCTCGTTCTCGCCTGCCACAGCGCCCTCCCCCCCCTCCCTTTGCCGCCTTGCTCCTCGGGCTCAGCTCAGCCCTCCGCTGTGAACTATCCGTCGCTTGTCAGTCGTCAGCTTTGTCACCACCAAGAGCCTTTTCGGCTTCCCTTCCCGCCCTCTCTTCCTCCCTTCAAACCCCATCTACCCGCCTGGCATCCCCCCTAATCTCCTCCCCCCGTTCTCCCTGTCTTCCCACTCCGCGCCCTCCCTCCCTCCACTCTCCTTCCCCTGCCACTCCGCCTGCACTCCTCATTTCCTTCTCCCCCCATCCCCTCCCCTCTCCCCCTCCACCTTTCTATCCCCCTCCCCTTCCCTTTCCCCTTCCACCTCCCCTTCCCCCATCCCCACGCCCGCGCCCGTTCCGCAGGTGGGGCGCACTGTGTACACGTGGAAGGGAAGCCAGTGCCACCCGCTCATGGCGGAGCAGGCGGAGCGGGCAGCGCGCCAGCTCGTCACATACGAGGGCCTTTCCCCCCACTCCCCCTCCCCCGTGCTGCAAGGCGCGGAGCCCGCGCCCCTGCTCTCCGCGCTCCACTCCCACGCCTCCCGCGCTGGCAGGCGGGCGGGCGCGGGCGGCAGCGGGGGCGGCAGCAGCAGCAGTGAGTGGGCGGCGGTGATAGAGAGAGAGGGGCTCACGTATATGGGGCAGGACGCGCATATGCTCGCGGGCGCAGGGAGCAAGTCTCTTGCTGTCAAACCCACGATTCCCAAACTGGCCTCCATCCCTGGGAGTCAGAGCGCTAGGAATAGCAGCAGCAGCGGCAGCAGCGGCAGTTCAAGTAATAGCAGTAGTAGTAGCGGCAGTAGCGGCAGCAACGGCAGCAGCGGGAGTAGCGGCAGCTGCAGCAGCAGCGGGAGCAGCGGGAGTGGGAGCAGCAGCAGCAGCGGGGATGCAGCGGGGTGGGGCCCAGTGGCGGAGCAGCAGAGCGAGTACGACTATGACTACGAGTGCTTCCTGCGGGCGCTCGAGGGCGGCACGCCCAAGCCCATCGCGGGCCTCGCTTCCCCCAACGCCAAGGTGCTGCCGCACCATGGCAGGGGGTGGCTGGGCGCCACGCTCGATGACTGCTGGGCCGCACTCGCTGCAGGGGGAGGGGGAGGGGGAGGGGGAGGGGTTGGGGAGGGTGAGAGTGGGGGTGGCGGAGACAGCAGTGAGGGTTCCGCCGTTCGTCTGCACAGCCGGTCGTTTTCCGTTGGGCACGCCACCCTCCCCTCGCTGTTCCCTGTTCCGCCTGCCTCCGCCTCCGCCTCTGCCGCCTCCGCGTCATCCAAGCCTTCTAAGCCGGGATCGTTGTCCCTGGGCGCAGACTCAGGAGGAGGGGGAGGCGCTGCCTCGAGCAAGCTCCTCTTCGCGCCTGTGCTGCGCAAGCCTCTGCCGTCGCTGCCGTCACCGTCGTCCTTCTCCCCGCGCTCCCTGGGCTTCTTCCCGCCCTCGGGCGTGGGTGCGTACGGGGCTGCGCTGCAGAAGTATAGTCCCGAGAAGAAGGGCGAGGGGGGCGTTGCGGGTGCTGCTGCAGGGGCAGCAGGCACGTTGGCGGGCAGTGGAGGCAGCAGCAGCAGTAGCGGTAGCAGCAGCGGGGGCAGCAGCAGTATTAGCAGCAGCAGCAGCAGCAATACCAGCAGCAGCGGTAGCGGTCAAGCGTCGTCTAGGCTGGGGGGCGCAGGGAAGGCTCCTCGAGGTAGCAGGCTGCAAATGTCCACAGGGGGGCTCGCAGGCTTGCAGGGCACGGGCGGAGCCAGTGGCGCGGGCGATGGGGACGGGGTGGCGGGCGGGCAGGTGGGCGCGGAAGCGAGAGGCGCGGGGGAAGCGGAGGTGCACGCGCTGGGCGGATCCGCGCTGAGTGACATGAATACCGCCGCAGTGCAGGGGGCGGGGATGGGGGCGGAGGAAGAGGACGAGAGTTCGGGAAGCGGGGGTGGCGTTGGGAGGGTGTCTAAAGGGGGAGGGGAAGCGGGCAGCTGGATGCTGTCGCCGCGTGGGCCTAGGAACACGCCCAGCAAGCTGTGGGAGGCGGAGGAGGCAGGGCAGGGTGCAGCAGTGCAGGAGGAGCGGAGAGAGAGGGAGGCGCGGACACGGGGAACCCGAGGAGAGGGGTCAGGGACTAGGGAGCGATCAGGTGCAGCGTCTGCTCGGCCGCTCCCTCCCAAGCCTTCGCTTCCCTCTGGCATGGTCCCTGTAGGCAATGCAGTCCCCTCCGCTGCCTCCTCCTCTGGCGCTTCCCGCGCCACCCTCCCGCCCAAAGGCCGGTCCGCGTCCCCTCTGCGCCCCCCCCGCCCCCAGCAAACCACTGGTGGTGCTGCTGCCCCCAGAGGAGGGGGTAGAAGGGTTGGTGTGGGTGGGATGGCTGATGGGTTCATGGATGGCGGAGGGGGGAGGGAGGAAGAGGATGACGAGGACGGGAGTGGGGATGGGAGAGGGAGGGACATGTATGGAGCGCTGCTGACGCCTAGAAGGAAGCCTCCTGTGTCGGCCTTTGGAAGGGAGAGGGGGGCGCGGAAAGGGAGAGAGGGAGGGGAGGGTGGTGGGAGGAGAGGGCAAGGGGGTTTGGAGGAGGACAAGTGGGGAGGTGATGGGGGCGAGAAGGGGGTTGGCGGCGGGGGCTTTGGTGGGGAGGATGGTGGGTTTGGTGTGCCTGGGATGGAAGATGACGGGGAGAGTGCGGGGATGGGGAGTGATGATGAGAGTGGTGGTGGAATGGCGTTTAATCTGCCCACGCCTAGAAGGGGCGGACCACAGATAAAGAAGATGTTTTGAAGGGAGTCGAGCGTTGGAGAGTCGGGGAAGGGCAGGAACAAAAGAAGACCTCTTTATTTTAATCTTATGTGATGCAGGAGAAGTGTGCGAAGTGCTGCAACGGCGGTAGCAGGCCCGAATTAGCTCGTTGCAGTCTGGGTTGGTGCGGAGTGGAGGGGTGGGCGCTTGTTAGAGGTGTTGTTGTGAGCAGTAGAGGGATCAGCAACAGAGAGGTGCTGTGGTGTTGCACCCACACTCTTTGGGACCAGATAGCCATGCAAGTAAGAAAGCGAGAGAGTCCAGGCAACACGAGGAGCCCTGCACAAATGCATGCATATGGAGCAGAGGGGATGGGGCCGAAATCCACAAGTTGACAAGGGAGACTTGGTCATCTACCGGACGACCCCCAAGGGAGAGCCCGTGGTGGTTGTGCAGAGCAATCGCTTGGCATGGTAGTTGATTTGTGCAGAGCAATTGCTCGCGAGTCGCGTACGAGTACCTGTAGCTTGGTGTGTACTGCTCGTAGACCTGCTCTGCATGTGTTTACGGTAGGTATTTATATGGGATTGGTTGGTGTCCTCCTTTAGCTTGTTTGTTAGTATAATAATAGCAGCTTTTTTATTTCAACCGGCTCTGCGTGTGCCTGCCTGGTGGTTAGTCAGATGAAACCAACGAGGTGTTGCATTGCAAAATGAAAAATTTCTAAGCGTTTATCGCTTTCAAATTTGCGTATTGTGAAAGCGAAGCTGACTGTAACGCAATTTCGCGCATCGTCGAAGCGCGGTATTCGCCTTCTCTGAATATATAATGTGGGCTGGGGTGGGGTAATTCTTCCCCCACCCACGTCTCTCATTTTTACAATCGCTCAAGTTCAATTCCCACCCACCCTCCCCATGCTAGTCATCTTCAGAGAGTAGTAGTTCTTAGACATTTTGGATGTGATAGTATATTATTATTATTGCTAGGAACCATTGTACTTGAGCACCATTGTAATGAGAACGATGCCAATTGCTACAGAAGCAAACTTTCTCAATTGACTGGTTTTGTGCCATTAGAAGGGGGGGGGGGGGTCACTATTCTAGCTGCTGGCTTTAAACATCATGGCAGACAGTACAGTATGGGTGGAAGATAATCCACCACACTGCCCTAGTCATTCCCCTCTGGTAGAGGGGAAGAGGGGGGGGGGGGAGGGGGGATGTATTTACACTTTTACACTGTCTCATTGTTTATCTCATGTTATATACAAAACCCCAAATGCCCATCGTACGGCCTGAGCACATGTTGGCTCGTTATCCAATGAAACCATAATGCTCTCACCACCACATTCAGCTAGTACTCATCATTTTGCTTTGCCGGCCATCTTCACCAGTACCACAGCACAGTACCTCAGGTAGCAGCAACGCCAGCCACTCATACAGGAACATGCTGTACCACATTGCTTCTTCTACCGGTAACGAACGAGCATCCTCTACTCTCACGGCAACTAGGCAGCACCAGGCTTGTTAAGCCCCCGGAGCATCATGGCAGCACGCACAACCACCCACTTCTTCTTGCCCTGCAGCACCGGGTACGGCATCATGGGCATCTGCACATCCCCCTGCACCTCCAGCTCCTTCTGAATGAGCGCCGCCCTCGCCTCCTCTCCCAGCTCCACTCCCTCACTCCTTACACTCCGCACACTCACCCCACTATCCACTGCGGCCACTGCATCAGCTGCTGCTGCGGCTGCGTCTGCTCCGGTGACCGAATCAAAGGAAGAGGCTGTGAGGTGTGCGAGGTGCGCGGCGCGCTTGCGCACGGACTGCTGCACAAACTCGACAAAGAATTGAGGGAACCCGGGGATGCGCTCGTACCCAGGCATGTAGTTGATGTCCACCACAAAGTACCTGCATGCAAAACCACAAGGGACGTGCCGGTTGACAACACAACGGACAACTCGAGTAGGCCTAGGGCCAGATGACGGTGCAATAAAAATACACACATCTCGTTGTCTTTCTCCAAGAAACGCCTAGGAAATGACAAGGACAAAGCAACCCTATGCACACAGAACTGCGCTTGGCACAGATTCCTCCTCCCCACCTCTCTAGCCCCTGAGCTGACCTGTCATCGTGGCCGCCTTGTCTTAGAATGTCCACGTTGAAAGCATGCAGGCGCAGGTGCTTGCGCAGCGTGAGTCCAAGATCGTGCATGAGGGCGGGCGGGGGGTCAGTGACCCTGGTGTCCTGCAGCTCCTCCTCGCTCATGTGCACGTTGGAGATGCGGTTGAACTCCACCACGCCCACTCCCTGCGAGCAAACAGATGCCATGCATGCATGCATGCATGCACCACACATTGTGCACACAGCAAATGCCATACGGAACCCACAGATGGAAGAATGAGCCTGGCTGTGTGCACTTAGCGATGCTTGTGAAGCGAGGCCAGAGAGGGTGCGGGGTGCAGGAGATGCACTGAGGATCTCCAAGGACGAGCAAAGCATGCGAGTGAATGAGTGAGAGGGTGGGTGAGTGAGTGAGTGGATGGGTGGGTGGGTGAGTGATTGCTTGAGTGAAAACCGTTGGCTACTAAGTCAAAGGAACCAGATGAAACGAGTTTTGAGCAAGCAGAAGAAGGCACGGCGGTCCCTCCCACATAGGCCGCATTTCCTTCCCTGGAATTAGGGTTCCCACCACCAACCTTGCGCAGGAAGTCCCATTTCCCCGCCTTGGGGCTCGGAACCTCCATGGGCAGCGGCGCCACGTCAGAATCGTCCGCAGCGGGCGCCCAGAGTTCAGGCGGGGGGATATCAGGCAGGGACTGACGGCGGAAGACCATGATCTTGTCGCCCAGCACGTAGAGCTTGAAGAGGATGCCGCCGTGGTTCACAAACTCCTGCAGCAGCACGGGCGCCTGCACCTGCAGCAGCGACTGCTCGTCCAGCACGAGCCCCAGTGTGTGCGAGCTCGTTGTTCCGTTCGCCTCCAGGGGCTTCGCTACCGCCGGCAGGGAGAAACCCGCGTCTGACAGGAGGAGCGGGCGGGGGCGGGGCAGGAGAGGCAGGGTGAGGTGGGCAGGCGGGGCAGGGGGGGAATGGGCAAGAGGGGCAGGGACAGGCAAGGTGCACAGAATAGCAAGAGCAGTGCAAGGGGGGCGGGTGCTACTATGGTTCAGTTTCAGCCGTCGTGTCCTTCCTCTCCGCCTTTACAACCGAAGTCTCTCGCGCAACTGCAGTGAACTCAACAGTTTGCTGCTAAGAATAATGAACGGCGCGGAACCGCCATCATTCCCATGGTGAGCCTGGACCTAGTGTCTCACCCAAGGTGAAAAGACAATCTTAACCCTCGCCTCGCCCCTCAGTAGAGTTGAGGCACCTCAAAACTAAACACAGTTTTAATCGTCGTTTCGTCTCTCACCTTGTAATATCTTGGCGATGTCCTGGGACGGCGTGCCGCGCTCGATGATGATCTGATTGGGCACGTGCACCTGCGCGCCGTGCTCGGACGCGTCCACGTGGCTAACGGCCGCGAGCATCTCGCGGCGGTCGTCCAGCTTGTGCACGTTCTCGTACTCGTCGATCACCACCACCTCCGGGTGCTGCCGCTCGTACGCCCCTAGATTCGCCGCCCACTCCTCGCCCTGAAAGGAACGCGGAGAAGAGGAAGGGAAGGAGGGAAAGGGGGTAAGAGAGAGGGAGAGAGGAGGAGACGGGAGAGATTTTTGGGGAGAGCGGAGGGGTTGTGGTGGTTCAAGGAAGAGGGTGGTTGGGGGAGATGGGGGGTGGAATAGTGGGTGCGTAAGAAATCCCATACTTCGGTGTGCCTTACTCTTTCTTGTTTTCACATAAGACGCGGTTACATGCAGTCAGCCTTCAAGTTCTTGAATAGTTCTTACGACGGAAACGAACGCAATAGTTCTTTCGAAGCGAACGAACTAGTAGTTCTTCGCATTTGGACACAAGAAGCTCGTAAAATGCCGTTGGCGTCCCGAGCAGCGCATGAGTTCTGAGGCGTCTCAAAGCTCGATGTCGTCAGCATAAAGAAGCAGCACAGGCGAGACGATAAAGCAGATCTTACGTCAAGTTTGTGCAGGATCATGTTGAAAGGCCCTTGATCAACCAACGGACGGCTCGGATCAATCTCCACAAATTCGACACCGCATGTCTGAGCGTGTGCTAGTAGCTCGGGTTGCATGAAACTCGCTATTCTCTTGGGCCGTAGCGCGTATCCCACCATAATTCGCTCGCCCACCACGCCATTCCCAGCAGCAATCTCCTCTGTCATTGTAATGCGTATTTTCAGAACCAGGTGATTTTCTCGGGTGTAGGGACAGTGGGTACGCGCTTATTGCGTTTCGACGCCTGTGTCCGTGCTCGAGAGAGTGACGGGAAGAAGGATGTGATGCGAGAAATAAGAGCTGTGTTGGAAAGGCTAACTCTCTTGGCAGCTTTGTGGGAATGCTCGAGGTTTCCTGCTACAAATTTGGAAAGAAGTAAATAGATTACTTATTTGAAAGTTCAGGACATTATATGTACAGTTTGAGCAAATCCCTTGGACAGCCAAGTGAGTCAGCATGGAAGGTTAGACAGGTCAGTCAAAGCGCAGGGTGATCCCAGAATTCCGTTCATCCAATCCGATCCGACGACGGTGTTGGTAACCTGGGAACCGTGGAGGTGGTGCTGACTGCTGTGAAGGTCCTCCTTCCGTTGCTCTCCAAGGCACAGCATGCGTCGGGTCGCGCGGAACCATGCCATTGACTGCCCGCTTCGCTGTGGTGGAACGATCGAACGGTACGCTTCCTTCGCGGTGCCATGCGGTGTGGGCGAGGGAAAATCTTGCGAAAGAACTGATTCGTTCACGACACGACACGACTCGACACGACACGACAGGACGACGAATGAAACGGGTGAGCTGAGGTACTGACAGTTCCCGGAAGCAACCCTGTGCCCCCCGGGATTTTGATGCGCACGTAAATTCTCGGGCTATTTTCAGGTGGATGCAACTTAATCTAGCAACTGCACTCAACTGCATACCATGTTATTGGGCAGGTGTGTACACTTTACGCAGCTTAGAAATGTGTCATCTTAAAATTACACGCCGCCCAAGATTCGTTTCAAATTAGCACAAACAGTCGAGAATAGATGCGATTTCGGATTACACAAAGCAAAATCGGAATGGCTGGCTCTCGATTCTGCATTTTCTGACGTCACCAGAAGCCACCATTGCATGTTTGCCCAATTTCAACACGATTTTTTGCTTTGCCCCAACTCTTCTTGAAAAGAAATAAATGCTAGATCAGCTGTAATGTTGACGCGGATGACGAACGTTGCGCATGGCAAATCAACATTTTCTTCTTGGACATGCAGAAATTTGGAAATGATAATCCCAAACGTGTGAATGCTGTCTGGCTGAATGTATTGCCTCTACAAAAAATAATTTTCATACGGTACATGTATATTCTAATAATTGGAATACCTTAGCTTTTGTTACAATCCCAAGTGGGACTTGGCGAAGGACCATTCAGGGTTGATCGCAGGGTAGTATTGCAGCGGAAGTAGTGAATTCAGGTCAGAGTGAATGTTGTCAAACTTATATGATCTAGCCTGTATAGGCTGTAGCGGGTTAGATACTAAGGGGTACACAATTCTAGGGTTTCATATTTGTATCACTTTCATTCCTTAGTCAATCCATTCTCGTTCTAAGTTTCTCATGGTATCGAGCAGGTTCCCTCGTGGGAACTGTTCCTAGGGCCCACCAAGATTTTTTTCCTACCCGGGGCGCGTGCCGCCCCTGCCCGAAGCGCGCCTAGTGTCCCGCCCTTAGCGACCCGTCGCGCCCTTCTTAGCGGCCCCTCAGGCCCCGTCGCTGCCCTCTCTAGGCCCCGCGTGGCCCCTTAGCGGCCCCGTCGCCGCCCCTTACGGCCCCGCGACCGCCTCTTACGGCCCCGCGACCGCCCCTTACGGCCCCGTCGCCGCCCCTTAAGGCCCCGTCGCCGCCCCTTACGGCCCCGTCGCCGCCCCTTACGGCCCCGTCGCCGCCCCTTTCGGCCCCGTCGCCGCCGAGCCGCGACCCCGTAGCCACCCTTAGCGGCCCCGTCGCCGTCCCCCCCTCCCCTCGGCCTCGTCGCCGCCCTTCAGCGGCCACGTCGCCGCCCCTCCGCGGCCCCGTCGCCGCCCTTCAGCGGCCCCATTGCCGCCCTTCCGCGGCCCCGTCGCCGCCCTTTCGCGGCCTCGTCGCCGCCCTTCAGCGGCCCCGTCGACGCCCCTCAGCGGCCTCGTCGCCGCCCTTCAGCGACCTCGTTGCCGCTCCTTGCGGCCCCGTCGCCGCCCTTCGCGGCCCTGCCGCCGTTCCTCGGCCCCTCAGCCACCCTTCCCGGCCCCGTCGAGCAGCCGAGCCGCCGTCACCGCCGAGCCGCCGAGCCGCCGAGCCGCCCTTGCCGCCGTGCCGCCGAGCTGCCAAGCCGCCGAGCCGCCGAGCTGCCGAGCCGCCGAGCCGCCGAGCTGTCGAGCCGCCGAGCAGCCGAGCCGCCCTGCAGCCGAGCCGCCGAGCCGCCGAGCCGCCACGCCGCCGCAGCCGAGACGCCGCAGTCCCTGCCGTCGCGGCCCTGTCCCTGCCGGCCTGCCTCGGCCCGCCCCACCTGCCTGGTAAGAGCAGCGCCTCTGCCACTGCACTGCCCTACCCCGCTGCTCTCTCTGCCAGTCTACTGCTGTCATGGCCACCCCCAGTGTTCTCACCTTTGACACTGAGGGTCGGGCTGTTGACTTTGAGGTCTGGGTAGATGATCTGCAGCTTTTCCTACAGTGCGATAGGGCAGACGGTCTCTCTCTGTTTGACCTCACCTCTGGTGCCTCTCCTGCCCCTGCTGCTTATGCTGACGCCACTGTTCGCTCACAGTGGGCCACGCGCGATGCTGCTGCTCGCCTTGCTGTGCGCTGCCACTTACCGACCGCTGAGCGCGCGCATTTTAGTCAGTACAAGAGTGCTAAGACCTTGTACGACGCTGTCGTTGCACGCTACTCTTCCCCTGCCACTGCTGCCCTTAGCCGCCTCATACTGCCGTACCTCTTCCCTGACCTCGCCGCTTTTCCCACAGTCGCTGACCTCATTACACACCTTCGCACTAGTGACATTCGCTACCGCGCTGCGCTTCCTGCTGAGTTCTGCGCCAAGAACCCCCCCCCCTATGTACATCACCCTGTACTACATAGTCACCCGGCTCCCTGACACCCTTCGCTCGGTCAGGGACCACTTCCTCTCTGTTTGCCCCACCACCCTCACCGTTGACCTCCTCGAGGAGCGCCTCCTAGCAGCAGAAAAGAGTATAGTCGCTGTAGGAGCCTCTCGTGGTGACCCTCGTACCCCTGTCTTTGAGGGGTGCTCCCCCTCCCCCCTCTTGCCCTCTGTTGCCTCTGCTGCTGCGGCCGACCTCGTTGGTCTTGAGTCGGTCGGCGCGGCGTCTGCCCCTAGCGGGAGACGCCGCTCAGGCAAGGGCAAGGGGGGCAAGGGCGCTGGAGGAGCTGGCGGGGGCGGTGGAGGCGGCGGTGGAGGCGGCGGAGGGGGTGGGGGTGGCGGTGGGAGTGGTGGCGGGAGTGGGGGCACTAGTGGCGGCAGTGGAGGCGGAGGAGGCGGCGGTGGTGGCGGTGCGAGCGGAGGTGGTGGAGGTGGAGGCGGTGGTGGAGGTAGCGGCGGCGGAGGTGGAGCTGGTCGGGGCGGCTCTTCGCAGAGGGTCAGCTCCGGTGGTGGTCAGCGCCAGCAGCAGCAGCAGCAGCAGCGCACTCGTGAGACCCCTTCCCCCCAGCAGCTTCGTGAGTGGTACACTGCTCGTCAGCGGGGTGGGGGTGCTGGCCCCTGTACCTACGTTCTACGTACATGCGACCGCACGGGTGAGCAGTGTGGGGGTCCACACTCCACCCAGCGCTACTTCGGCCGCCTGACGGACGCTTGGCGTCATCAGTTCCCCGACGCTACTGAGATCCTTCGCTGGGGCGAGCTGTTTAGGGCGGGTGTTGCGATCTTTGATCTTGATTATGATGCTATTCTTGCTGCAATGTATGCTGTGACTATTAGTGATGAGGGTGACTGTTACCGGTGTTTTCCGCCTGACCCGGGCATTGAGGCTGCTGCTCTAGGTGCTGGTGAGGCTGCTGCTCTAGGTGCCAGTGAGCCTGCTGCCCCAGGTGCTGGTGAGTCTGCGCTCTCAGGTACCGCGTCGGCTCCGGCCACCCACACCTTCACCCTTGACTCGGGTGGTTCCCGCTCCTTCTTTCGAGACCGCACCACGCTTACGCCGCTTAGTCGGCCAGTGGCAGTCTCCCTGGCAGACCCCTCTGGGGGTCCTGTCCTTGCCCACTTCTCCAGTGTTCTACCGTGTCCGGCGGCCCCTTCTGGCACCCTGTCGGGTCTTTACCTCCCCTCGTTCTCTACGAACTTGGTGAGTGGTGCTGACCTCCAGGATGGAGGGGTTCACCAGTTCACTCCTGCAAGTCAGCGAGTGACCCACTGTACCTGTGCTCGGACGGGCCGTCACTTGGCCACGTTTACCCGTCAGCCGGGGTCGAGCCTGTACACACTGACTACTGAGTCTCCTCCGGTCGCTGAGTCTGCTCAGGTAGCCGCGTCGGGTCAGGTGTTTGCTGCGGCGTCCAGGCCTGGTCCTGAGTCTGCCCCCTGCTCGTGTCGTCTCCTGTCTCACCAGACTCTCCTCTGGCACCACCGCCTTGGTCACCCCTCCCTGCCTCGTCTTCGAGGCATGGCCTCCCGTGTCCTTGTCTCTGGTCTCCCCCGGTCCCTCCCTCCCCTTCCTCCGGGGCCTGCCCCCACCTGCGTTCCCTGCGTCGAGGGGCGGCAGCGCGCTGCTCCTCACTTCTCCGAGTTTCCTCCAACAGAGGCTCCGCTGCAGACGCTTCACATGGACGTGTGGGGCCCAGCCCGCGTCCGTGGACAGGGTCACGAGCGTTACTTCCTGCTGGTGGTTGACGACTACTCGCGTTACACCGCAGTCTTCCCCTTGCGCAGAAAGGGTGAGGTCACTGAGGTGTTGATCGCCTGGATCCGCGCAGCTCGTCTCCAACTCAGAGAGAGTTTCGGCTCGGACTTTCCTGTTC
Source organism: Closterium sp. Naga37s-1 (assembly GCA_947471745.1). Taxonomy (NCBI): domain Eukaryota; kingdom Viridiplantae; phylum Streptophyta; class Zygnematophyceae; order Desmidiales; family Closteriaceae; genus Closterium; species Closterium sp. Naga37s-1. The sequence goes on along the minus strand of CANJKZ010000055.1, from coordinate 208,067 downwards.
TGCGTCTGCACTCTGACAGAGGCGGAGAGTTCTCCTCTGACCTTCTGCGAGCTTTCTGTCGTGCACGAGGCATCCGCCAGACCTTCACGCTTCCGGACTCTCCGCAGCAAAATGGGATTGCTGAGCGCCGCATTGGCATGGTCATGGACGTCGCTCGTACGTCCATGGTCCATGCGGCTGCCCCCCATTTTCTGTGGCCGTTTGCGGTTCGGTACGCGGCGCATCAGATCAACCTTCAGCCCCGGGTCTCCATGCCGGAGACCTCCCCTGCTTTGCTGTGGACGGGGAAGGTTGGCGATGCGTCTGCGTTCCGTGTCTGGGGATCTCGGGCGTTTGTCCGCGACTTGTCTGCGGACAAGCTGTCCCCTCGTGCTGTTCCCTGCGTCTTCCTTGGCTTCCCCCCTGACGCGCCGGGCTGGCAGTTCTACCACCCCACCTCGCGCCGTGTTCTGTCCTCCCAGGACGTCACGTTTGACGAGTCGGTTCCCTACTACCGTCTCTTCCCCTACCGCACTGCGTCCCTCCCCCCCCCGCCGCTCTTCCTTATGCCAGGTCCCCCTCCGGTAGACCCCCTCCCCCCTCAGGGTCCTGCCCCCTCAGGTGTGTCTTAGGTAGACGCAGTCGACCCTGTCGAGGTAGCTGTTGACTCTGGTGCTGCTAGGGGTGCTGAGCCTGCGGGTGCTGGGTCTGGGGGTGCTGAGCCTGGGGGTGCTGACTCTGGGGGTGCTGCGCCTGGGGGTGCTGGGCCTGGGGGTGCTACGCCTGGGGGTGCTGCGTCTGGGGGTGTTGAGCCTGGGGGTGCTGCGTCTGGGGGTGCGGAGTCTGAGGGTACTGGACCTGCTCGTGTGGCGTCTGGCGGTGCTGGGCCTGGAGGTTCTTCGGGTGCTTCGTCCCGGCGGGAGCTACTCTCTCCACAGGAGCTGCGTGAGTGGTTTGCCCGGCGCTGGAGGCGAGCTGCTGGAGCTAGAGGTGCTGCGGGTGCTGGAGGTTGTGCTGCTGCTGAGGGTGCTGGTGCCGCGGGTCCCGGAGGTGCTCGTACCGGGAGTACTGGAGCTGCTAGGCCTGCGGGTGCTTCTCGTACTGGAGCTGGTGGTGCTGCGGGCGTCGGTGCTACTGAGGGTGCTGGAGCTGGACCCGCTGCGTCTTCTGGTGGTCCGGCTGGAGCTGGAGCTGCTGGGGGTGTTGGCGCTGAGGGTGCCTCTGGTGCTGGTGCCTCTGAGGGTACTGGAGTTGGCGCTGCTGGAGCTGGGGGTGCTGCTGGCGCTGGTGCTGTCGTTCGGGGTGCTGGTGCTGTCCCTTCTGGTGCTGGTGGTGCTGAGCGGCCGCGGCCGTACTTCGTTCTGCTCCTTGAGCAGGTTCTTGGTCTTCCGCCCTCTGCTAGTCCGGCTCCTCCCTTAGAGTGTCCACCGCCTGTCCAGTCCGAGTCACAGTTACAGCCTACCTCTCCTCTGCCTGCTCCTTCTCCCTACACTGGTCCTACTGGAGGTCTTGCTGAGCGTCGTGAGCCTGCGTCTCGTCCTGCATCGCCTGTCCGTGCTGCTCGCACTAGTAGTCGTGGTTCGCGTCAGCGTCCTCCCCCTGTCTTCGGCACGCACCGGATGTCTCTGCGTCCCTCCACTGCTCCGCTGCGTGCCCCTTTGCCTTCTCCTCCTGAGTCCTCTCTTCCTGTTCTTGCTGACCCGGAGTCGGACTCCCTTCGTGCTGCCAGTCCTACTGTCACGCGTCTCCTTGCTACTGACGTCACTGACCCTTCCTTTGAGTCCGCTGCTGCGTCTGCCTTAGTTTCTGAGCTTGTCGACTTCGCTGCTCGCTGTCGCCTAGACTACGCTGCTAGTCTTGTCGCTGAGTCTGAGTCTGTCTGTCCTCCGTCCATCGGGGGTGAGTGTGCCCTTGGCACGGACGTCCTTGAGGACAGGCAGGAGGAGTTCCAGTGCTTTGCTGCTGCTTCACCTCATCTCGTGTCCATGCTGCTTGCCCCTGAGGGAGACCCGGATGCACCAGACATCCCGACTCCGCGCTCTTACGCGGAGGCGATAGAGGGTCCCTACTCCTCTCAGTGGCAGGCAGCCATGGATGCAGAGATGGCTTCCTGGAAGTCCACAGGCACCTACGTCGACGAGGTTCCCCCTCCTGGGGCGAACATCGTCAGTGGCATGTGGATCTTCAGGGTGAAGCGGCCGCCGGGTTGTCCGCCTGTCTTCAAGGCGCGCTACGTGGCTCGAGGCTTCAGTCAGCGGCAGGGAGTTGACTACTTTCAGACCTTCTCTCCCACCCCGAAGATGACCACTCTTCGGGTACTGCTGCACATAGCCGCTCACCGTGACTACGAGCTTCACTCTCTTGACTTCAGCACTGCTTTCTTGCAGGGCAGCCTTCACGAGGAGATCTGGCTGCGCCGCCCACCTGGCTTCACTGGGTCTTTTCCTCCTGGTACCCAGTGGAGCCTCCGGCGGCCAGTCTACGGTCTCCGCCAGGCACCTCGTGAGTGGCACGACACACTGAGGACTACACTTGCGGCTCTTGGGTTTGCTGCTTCTACTGCCGACCCGTCGCTGTTTCTGCGCACCGACACTTCTTTGCCGCCGTTCTACATCCTCGTGTACGTCGACGACTTGGTCTTTGCCACAGCTGACACTGCTGGACTCGCCCACGTGAAGTCCGAGCTGCAGAAGAGACACACGTGCACAGACCTGGGTGAACTGCGCAGCTACCTTGGCTTGCAGATCACCCGGGACAGAGCACAGCGCACCATTACCCTGACTCAGTCACACATGGTGCAGCAGGTCCTTCAGCGCTTCGGCTTCACGTACTCAGGCCACTCCTCTGTCTACTCGCCACTCGCTCTCAGCTCTGCCTTCGGATGAGTCCGTAGAGTCGAGTGGCCCGTACCCAGAGCTTGTTGGCTGCCTCATGTACCTGATGACCTGCACTCGACCTGACCTTGCATACCCTCTTAGCATTCTGGCACGCTATGTTGCTCCTGGGAGACACAGACCAGAGCACATGGCTGCAGCGAAGAGGGTGTTGCGCTACTTGTGCAGTACGTCGGGCATGGGGCTTGTGCTTGGAGGGCGGAGTCCAGTGGTCCTCACTGGTCACGCAGACGCTTCTTGGGCTGACGACCAGGCTACGCAGCGGTCGTCACAGGGTTACACCTTCAGCCTTGGTTCCGGCTCTATTTCGTGGCGGTCTACCCGCTCGTCTTCTGTTCTCGGCTCCAGTTGTGAGGCTGAGATCTACGCAGGGGCCATGGCTGCACAGGAGCTACGCTGGCTCACCTACCTGCTGACTGACCTAGGAGAGCCGCCTCATTCTCCTCCAGTTCTGTACGTAGACAACAAGGCTATGCTGGCCTTGTGTCGGGAGCACAGACTGGAGCACAGAACGAAGCACATCGCTCTTCGCTACTTCCTTGCTCGTGAGCTACAGCAGCGAGGTCAGCTGCGCCTTGCTTACGTGGCCTCTGAGGCCAACACTGCTGATATCTTCACCAAGGCACTTGCGCCTTGTGACCATCAGCGCTTCTGTACTCTGTTAGGTCTTGTACCTACCTTGCCTCACTTGCTCACTTCTTGACCTTGCTTGTACTGTTACATATGTATATATATACCTGCTCTTGCTTGTTTAGCGTTATATATATGTGTGTACTCATGCATGTGAACTGGCCTTGTGGCCTTGAACTTGTGCTCAGAATATGTGGTGACGTTGTGATCCACCCTGAGCTTGCTTTGCCTTGCTTTGCTTGACTGGTCTTGTGACCCCTTGTTCTCCCCCACTTTGCCTATGGGGGTGTGTCAAACTTATATGATCTAGCCTGTGTAGGCTGTAGCGGGTTAGATACTAAGGGGTACACAATTCTAGGGTTTCATATTTGTATCACTTTCATTCCTTAGTCAATCCATTCTCGTTCTAAGTTTCTCAAATGTAAATGACTGAGATGATAAAAACATGCATACATCGGGTTTATATAAGAAAACAAGGGAATACGAAAATATCTAGACTAGCCATGTACTCTAAGGCGTACATTCCCTTATTGTAACGAATTCAAACCGTGCGGCGCGGGAACCCGTTTCAAACCTGTTCCCGCTCTTTTCACCTCAAATGTGTCTGCCTGCATCGGTCTTGGTTAAACGGTTATTGCGTCGCTTCGACTCTTCTGACTCCTCGACTTCATACTCGGCAGAGTCGGCTCGTGCAACATACTGGAATGCCTTCTCATATGATTTGATATCGTAACACTCCCCTTCATTCCTAGGCGCACAAGGGGCTGACTCGCTTGACTACTCCGGTGAGGTCAGAGCAATGTTTGTACTGCTGACGTGGCAGTCGCTTGGTAAGGAAGTCAGCTGCCACTTCGGTGGTTGGGCAGTACGCGAGGTCAACTTTCCCCTTGTCAATTTCGTCATTGACGAAAAAGTACCGAAGTGCAATGTGCTTCGTGCGGTTCATGAAACCCGGCTTGTTCGCGATCTTGATGGCGCTCTGGTTGTCGCAGTGGAGACGAAAGGTAGGCGAAGTTGGGATTTTCGCTTCCTGCAACAGTTCCTGCGGGTACATGCCTTCGCGAACTGCTGCTGTCGCAGCGATGTATTCTGCTTCAGCCAATGACAGGGCAACCAACTCTTGCTTCTGTGAGTTCCAGGAGATTGGTCCGGTTGGTTCCAGACGGAAAACAAAGCCGGTTCGGGACCGTCGATTCGCAAGATCAGCTGCATGATCTGCGTCCACGTAGCCGTTGAGGTTGAAGGAGGTTGTCGTCGGCGTGGAGTAGGAGAGCCCGATGTCAAGTGTGGAGATGAAGTACTGCAGGGCGCGTTCCAGGTCCAGCTGATTTTCAGCTACTGGCTTACGAGAGTGTTGCGCCAATTGGCTGGCGATGTATGAGAGGTCGGGTCGGCAGGTGACAAATGCGAAAAGAAGGCAAGCCAGTTGCTGCTGGTACAGATGAAGTCCCACAAGGGACAGAGGTTTCTTGTCCGGTTTGTAGTCGGCACTCGGATTGCGATAGGGAGTTGAGAGTGGTGCGGGCGGAATGTTGAATCGTTCCCCCAGCTGCTCTGCATACTTGGAGGCTGACCAACGAATTGCTTCTGGCGCGTAGGTGATGTTCAGGCCCAGAAACTGCTTGACGTTGTAGTTGATGGTAATGTCAACGCGCTACGCCAGGTTTTCCTTAAACTGGTTAAGGAGTTTGTTGCAGGTGCCTGTGTACATCAGGTCGTCGACGTAGACTGTCAGGAGAATGTAGTCGCCGTTGAAGTGAAGGCGATACATTCCCGGGTCGTGCGGCAGCTTCTTGAAGCCAATTTCCAGGAGAACTTTATGCAGATGCTGCTACCAGAGACGAGGCGCCTGCTTGATCTCGCAGAGGGACTTCTTCAGCTGAAAGACCCTGGAGTCTCCTTCTGTCAAACTTATATGATCTAGCCTGTGTAGGCTGTAGCGGGTTAGATACTAAGGGGTATACAATTCTAGGGTTTCATATTTGTATCACTTTCATTCCTTAGTCAATTCATTCTCGTTCTAAGTTTCTCATGGTATCGAGCAGGTTCCCTCGTGGGAACTGTTCCTAGGGCCCACCAAGATTTTTTTTCCTACCCGGGGCGCGTGCCGCCCCTACCCGAAGCGCGCCTAGTGTCCCGCCCTTAGCGACCCGTCGCGCCCTTCTTAGCGGCCCCTCAGGCCCCGTCGCTGCCCTCTCTAGGCCCCGCGTGGCCCCTTAGCGGCCCCGTCGCCGCCCCTTACGGCCCCGCGACCGCCTCTTACGGCCCCGCGACCGCCCCTTACGGCCCCGTCGCCGCCCCTCACGGCCCCGCGACCGCCCCTTACGGCCCCGTCGCCGCCCCTCACGGCCCCGCGACCGCCCCTTACGGCCCCGTCGCCGCCCCTTAAGGCCCCGTCGCCGCCCCTTACGGCCCCGTCGCCGCCCCTTACGGCCCCGTCGCCGCCCCTTTCGGCCCCGTCGCCGCCGAGCCGCGACCCCGTAGCCGCCCTTAGCGGCCCCGTCGCCATCCCCCCCTCCCCTCGGCCTCGTCGCCGCCCTTCAGCGGCCACGTCGCCGCCCCTCCGCGGCCCCGTCGCCGCCCTTCAGCGGCCCCATTGCCGCCCTTCCGCGGCCCCGTCGCCGCCCTTTCGCGGCCTCGTCGCCGCCCTTCAGCGGCCCCGTCGCCGCCCCTCAGCGGCCTCGTCGCCGCCCTTCAGCGGCCTCGTTGCCGCCCCTTGCAGCCCCGTCGCCGCCCTTCGCGGCCCTGCCGCCCTTCCTCGGCCCCTCAGCCGCCCTTCCCGGCCCCGTCGAGCAGCCGAGCCGCCGTCACCGCCGAGCCGCCGAGCCGCCGAGCCGCCGAGCTGCCGAGCAGCCGAGCCGCCGAGCTGCCGAGCCGCCGAGCCGCCGAGCCGCCCTGCAGCCGAGCCGCCGAGCCGCCACGCCGCCGCAGCCGAGACGCCGCAGTCCCTGCCGTCGCGGCCCTGTCCCTGCCGGCCTGCCTCGGCCCGCCCCACCTGCCTGGTAAGAGCAGCGCCTCTGCCACTGCACTGCCCTACCCCGCTGCTCTCTCTGCCAGTCTACTGCTGTCATGGCCACCCCCAGTGTTCTCACCTTTGACGCTGAGGGTCGGGCTGTTGACTTTGAGGTCTGGGTAGATGATCTGCAGCTTTTCCTACAGTGCGATAGGGCAGACGGTCTCTCTCTGTTTGACCTCACCTCTGGTGCCTCTCCTGCCCCTGCTGCTGATGCTGACGCCACTGTTCGCTCACAGTGGGCCACGCGCGATGCTGCTGCTCGCCTTGCTGTGCGCCGCCACTTACCGACCGCTGAACGCGCGCATTTTAGTCAGTACAAGAGTGCTAAGACCTTGTACGACGCTGTCGTTGCACGCTACTCTTCCCCTGCCACTGCTACCCTTAGCCGCCTCATACTGCCGTACCTCTTCCCTGACCTCGCCGCTTTTCCCGCAGTCGCTGACCTCATTACGCACCTTCGCACTAGTGACATTCGCTACCGCGCTGCGCTTCCTGCTGAGTTCTGCGCCAAGAACCCCCCCCCTATGTACATCACCCTCTACTACATAGTCACCCGGCTCCCTGACACCCTTCGCTCGGTCAGGGACCACTTCCTCTCTGTTTGCCCCACCACCCTCACCGTTGACCTCCTCGAGGAGCGCCTCCTAGCAGCAGAAAAGAGTATAGTCGCTGTAGGAGCCTCTCGTGGTGACCCTCGTACCCCTGTCTTTGAGGGGTGTTCCCCCTCCCCCCTCTTGCCCTCTGTTGCCTCTGCTGCTGCGGCCGACCTCGTTGGTCTTGAGTCGGTCGGCGCGGCGTCTGCCCCTAGCGGGAGACGCCGCTCAGGCAAGGGCAAGGGGGGCAAGGGCGCTGGAGGAGCTGGCGGGGGCGGTGGAGGCGGCGGTGGAGGCGGCGGAGGGGGTGGGGGTGGCGGTGGGAGTGGTGGCGGGAGTGGGGGCACTAGTGGCGGCAGTGGAGGCGGAGGAGGCGGCGGTGGTGGCGGTGCGAGCGGAGGTGGTGGAGGTGGAGGCGGTGGTGGAGGTAGCGGCGGCGGAGGTGGAGCTGGTCGGGGCGGCTCTTCGCAGAGGGTCGGCTCCGGTGGTGGTCAGCGCCAGCAGCAGCAGCAGCAGCAGCAGCAGCGCACTCGTGAGACCCCTTCCCCCCAGCAGCTTCGTGAGTGGTATACTGCTCGTCAGCGGGGTGGGGGTGCTGGCCCCTGTACCTACGTTCTACGTACAGGCGACCGCACGGGTGAGCAGTGTGGGGGTCCGCACTCCACCCAGCGCTGCTTCGGCCGCCTGACGGACGCTTGGCGTCATCAGTTCCCCGACGCTACTGAGATCCCTTGCTGGGGCGAGCTGTTTAGGGCGGGTGTTGCGATCTTTGATCTTGATTATGATGCTATTCTTGCTGCAATGTATGCTGTGACTATTAGTGATGAGGGTGACTGTTACCGGTGTTTTCCGCCTGACCCGGGCATTGAGGCTGCTGCTCTAGGTGCTGGTGAGGCTGCTGCTCTAGGTGCCAGTCAGCCTGCTGCCCCAGGTGCTGGTGAGTCTGCGCTCTCAGGTACCGCGTCGGCTCCGGCCACCCACACCTTCACCCTTGACTCGGGTGCTTCCCGCTCCTTCTTTCGAGTCCGCACCACGCTTACGCCGCTTAGTCGGCCAGTGGCAGTCTCCCTGGCAGACCCCTCTTGGGGTCCTGTCCTTGCCCACTTCTCCACTGTTTTACCGTGTCCGGCGGCCCCTTCTGGCACCCTGTCGGGTCTTTACCTCCACTCGTTCTCTACGAACTTGGTGAGTGGTGCTGACCTCCAGGATGGAGGGGTTCACCAGTTCACTCCTGCGAGTCAGCGAGTGACCCACTGTACCTGTGCTCGGACGGGCCGTCACTTGGCCACGTTTACCCGTCGGCCGGGGTTGAGCCTGTACAGACTGACTACTGAGTCTCCTCCAGTCGCTGAGTCTGCTCAGGTAGCCGCGTCGGGTCAGGTGTTTGCTGCGGCGTCCAGGTCTGGTCCTGAGTCTGCCCCCTGCTCGTGTCGTCTCCTGTCTCACCAGACTCTCCTCTGGCACCACCGCCTTGGTCACCCCTCCCTGCCTCGTCTTCGAGGCATGGACTCCCGTGTCCTTGTCTCTGGTCTCCCCCGGTCCCTCCCTCCCCTTCCTCCGGGGCCTGCCCCCACCTGCGTTCCCTGCGTCGAGGGGCGGCAGCGCGCTGCTCCTCACTCCTCCGAGTTTCCTCCGACAGAGGCTCCGCTGCAGACGCTTCACATGGACGTGTGGGGCCCAGCCCGCGTCCGTGGACAGGGTCACGAGCGTTACTTCCTGCTGGTGGTTGACGACTACTCGCGTTACACCGCAGTCTTCCCCTTGCGCAGCAAGGGTGAGGTCACTGAGGTGTTGATCGCCTGGATCCGCGCAGCTCGTCTCCAGCTCAGAGAGAGTTTCGGCTCGGACTTTCCTGTTCTGCGTCTGCACTCTGACAGAGGCGGAGAGTTCTCCTCTGACCTTCTGCGAGCCTTCTGTCGTGCACGAGGCATCCGCCAGACCTTCACGCTTCCGGACTCTCCGCAGCAAAATGGGATTGCTGAGCGCCGCATTGGCATGGTCATGGACGTCGCTCGTACGTCCATGGTCCATGCGGCTGCCCCCCATTTTCTGTGGCCGTTTGCGGTTCGGTACGCGGCGCATCAGATCAACCTTCAGCCCCGGGTCTCCATGCCGGAGACCTCCCCTGCTTTGCTGTGGACGGGGAAGGTTGGCGATGCGTCTGCGTTCCGTGTCTGGGGATCTCGGGCGTTTGTCCGCGACTTGTCTGCGGACAAGCTGTCCCCTCGTGCTGTTCCCTGCGTCTTCCTTGGCTTCCCCCCTGACGCGCCGGGCTGGCAGTTCTACCACCCCACCTCGCGCCGTGTTCTGTCCTCCCAGGACGTCACGTTTGACGAGTCGGTTCCCTACTACCGTCTCTTCCCCTACCGCACTGCGTCCCTCCCCCCCTCCCGCCGCTCTTCCTTACGCCAGGTCCCCCTCCGGTAGACCCCCTCCCCCCTCAGGGTCCTGCCCCCTCAGGTGTGTCTCAGGTAGACGCAATCGACCCTGTCGAGGTAGCTGTTGACTCTGGTGCTGCTAGGGGTGCTGAGCCTGCGGGTGCTGGGTCTGGGGGTGCTGAGCCTGGGGGTGCTGACTCTGGGGGTGCTGCGCCTGGGGGTGCTGAGCCTGGGGGTGCTGCGTCTGGGGGTGCGGAGTCTGAGGGTACTGGACCTGCTCGTGTGGCGTCTGGCGGTGCTGGGCTTGGAGGTTCTTCGGGTGCTTCGTCCCGGCGGGAGCTACTCTCTCCACAGGAGCTGCGTGAGTGGTTTGCCCGGCGCTGGAGGCGAGCTGCTGGAGCTGGAGGTGCTGCGGGTGCTGGAGGTTGTGCTGCTGCTGAGGGTGCTGGTGCCGCGGGTCCCGGAGGTGCTCGTACTCGGAGTACTGGAGCTGTTGGGCCTGCGGGTGCTTCTCGTACTGGAGCTGGTGGTGCTGCGGGCGTCGGTGCTACTGAGGGTGCTGGAGCTGGACCCGCTGCGTCTTCTGGTGGTCCGGGTGGAGCTGGAGCTACTGGGGGTGTTGGCGCTGAGGGTGCCTCTGGTGCTGGTGCCTCTGAGGGTACTGGAGTTGGCGCTGCTGGAGCTGGGGCTGCTGCTGGCGCTGGTGCTGTCGTCGGGGCGCTGGTGCTGTCCCTTCTGGTGCTGGTGATGCTGAGCGGCCGCGGCCGTACTTCGTTCCGCTCCTTGAGCAGGTTCTTGGTCTTCCGCCCTCTGCTAGTCCGGCTCCTCCCTTAGAGTGTCCACCACCTGTCCAGTCCGAGTCACAGTTACAGCCTACCTCTCCTCTGCCTGCTCCTTCTCCCTACACTGGTCCTACTGGAGGTCTTGCTGAGCGTCGTGAGCCTGCGTCTCGTCCTGCGTCGCCTGTCCGTGCTGCTCGCACTAGTAGTCGTGGTTCGCGTCAGCGTCCTCCCCCTGTCCCCGGCACGCACCGGATGTCTCTGCGTCCCTCCACTGCTCCGCTGCGTGCCCCTTTGCCTTCTCCTCCTGAGTCCTCTCTTCCTGTTCTTGCTGACCCGGAGTCGGACTCCCTTCGTGCTGCCAGTCCTACTGTCACGCGTCTCCTTGCTACTGTCGTCACTGACCCTTCCTTTGAGTCCGCTGCTGCGTCTGCCTTAGTTTCTGAGCTTGTCGACTTCGCTGCTCGCTGTCGCCTAGACTACGCTGCTAGTCTTGTCGCTGAGTCAGAGTCTGTCTGTCCTCCGTCCGTCGGGGGTGAGTGTGCCCTTGGCACGGACGTCCTTGAGGACAGGCAGGAGGAGTTCTAGTGCTTTGCTGCTGCTTCACCTCATCTCGTGTCCATGCTGCTTGCCCCTGAGGGAGGCCCGGATGCACCAGACATCCCGACTCCGCGCTCTTACGCGGAGGCGATAGAGGGTCCCTACTCCTCTCAGTGGCAGGCAGCCATGGATGCAGAGATGGCTTCCTGGAAGTCCACAGGCACCTACGTCGACGAGGTTCCCCCTCCTGGGGCGAACATCATCAGTGGCATGTGGATTTTCAGGGTGAAGCGGCCGCCGGGTTCTCCGCCTGTCTTCAAGGCGCGCTACGTGGCTCGTGGCTTCAGTCAGCGGCAGGGAGTTGACTACTTTCAGACCTTCTCTCCCACCCCGAAGATGACCACTCTTCGGGTACTGCTGCACATAGCCGCTCACCGTGACTACGAGCTTCACTCTCTTGACTTCAGCACTGCTTTCTTGCAGGGCAGCCTGCACGAGGAGATCTGGCTGCGCCGCCCACCTGGCTTCACTGGGTCTTTTCCTCCTGGTACCCAGTGGAGCCTCCGGCGGCCAGTCTACGGTCTCCGCCAGGCACCTCGTGAGTGGCACGACACACTGAGGACTACACTTGCGGCTCTTGGGTTTGCTCCTTCTACTGCCGACCCGTCGCTGTTTCTGCGCACCGACACTTCTTTGCCGCCGTTCTACATCCTCGTGTACGTCGACGACTTGGTCTTTGCCACAGCTGACACTGCTGGACTCGCCCACGTGAAGTCCGAGCTGCAGAAGAGACACACGTGCACAGACCTGGGTGAACTGCGCAGCTACCTTGGCTTGCAGATCACCCGGGACAGAGCACAGCGCACCATTACCCTGACTCAGTCACACATGGTGCAGCAGGTCCTTCAGCGCTTCGGCTTCACGTACTCCTCGCCTCAGGCCACTCCTCTGTCTACTCGCCACTCGCTCTCAGCTCTGCCTTCGGATGAGTCCGTAGAGTCGAGTGGCCCGTACCCAGAGCTTGTTGGCTGCCTCATGTACCTGATGACCTGCACTCGACCTGACCTTGCATACCCTCTTAGCATTCTGGCACGCTATGTTGCTCCTGGGAGACACAGACCAGAGCACATGGCTGCAGCGAAGAGGGTGTTGCGCTACTTGTGCAGTACGTCGGGCATGGGGCTTGTGCTTGGAGGGCGGAGTCCAGTGGTCCTCACTGGTCACGCAGACGCTTCTTGGGCTGACGACCAGGCTACGCAGCGGTCGTCACAGGGTTACACCTTCAGCCTTGGTTCCGGCTCTGTTTCGTGGCGGTCTACCCGCTCGTCTTCTGTTCTCGGCTCCAGTTGTGAGGCTGAGATCTACGCAGGGGCCATGGCTGCACAGGAGCTACGCTGGCTCACCTACCTGCTGACTGACCTAGGAGAGCCGCCTCATTCTCCTCCAGTTCTGTACGTAGACAACAAGGCTATGCTGGCCTTGTGTCGGGAGCACAGACTGGAGCACAGAACGAAGCACATCGCTCTTCGCTACTTCCTTGCTCGTGAGCTGCAGCAGCGAGGTCAGCTGCGCCTTGCTTACGTGGCCTCTGAGGCCAACACTGCTGATATCTTCACCAAGGCACTTGCGCCTTGTGACCATCAGCGCTTCTGTACTCTGTTAGGTCTTGTACCTACCTTGCCTCACTTGCTCACTTCTTGACCTTGCTTGTACTGTTACATATATATATACCTGCTCTTGCTTGTTTAGCGTTATATATGTGTGTGTACTCATGCATGTGAACTGGCCTTGTGGCCTTGAACTTGTGCTCAGAATGTGTGGTGACGTTGTGATCCACCCTGAGCTTGCTTTGCCTTGCTTTGCTTGACTGGTCTTGTGACCCCTTGTTCTCCCCCACTTTGCCTATGGGGGTGTGTCAAACTTATATGATCTAGCCTGTGTAGGCTGTAGCGGGTTAGATACTAAGGGGTACACAATTCTAGGGTTTCATATTTGTATCACTTTTATTCCTTAGTCAATTCATTCTCATTCTAAGTTTCTCACCTTCCCCGTAGGTGTGTGGCTGTTCCACGAAGATGGTTGCGTCCACTAGTGCATATAGAAACGCGTTCTTCACGTCGATCTGCCGCAGTGCTAGGTGCTTAGCGGCGGCAATGGCGAGTAGAATCGTGACGGAGGTGTGACGGCTGACGGGAGCGAAGGTTTGATCGAAGTCAATGCTGTGGCGCTGTTCGTACCTGCGTACAACCCATCGTGCTGTGAAGCGTTCAATTGTACCGTTGGCGTTAGTCTTCAGGCGAAAAGCCCATTTTCCGCTGAGCACCCTCCTCCCCTTCACTGCTGCACGATCGACAAGGACCCATGTGTCTCGAGATTCCAGCGCTTTTAGCTCCGCATCCATCGCGGCACGCCACTCCTTGGCGCGAGGGCCGGTGAGGGCCTGGTGCGGGTTCTTGGGTTCGACAGCGCGCGCGAGAGTAGTGATGGAAGTGTGCAGGCCGAGTAGTTGCAGGCCGGACACGTTGGTAGTGGTGTCTATGGTGACTTCCACCACACCGTCATCACTACTCTCGTAGCCAGGTGAGGTGGTGCTTGGTCCGGCTTGGCGCCGCGATGGCCCTTGCGCGGGAGCGTCGTCACTGTCATCGTCGTCGTCGTCGTTGCGTGGGCGAGGCGGTACGCTCGGATGATCGTCGGTGCCGCTGCTGTTGGCTCGTCTTCTGAAGATGTGAAGTTGCGGCCGCTGTCGACGTAGCCCCGTGCCTCGTTGCGACGTTCGTCGTTGATCCACTGCTTCAAGGTGAGTCGCTCGTAGAAAAGAACGTCACGCGCGGGAACAATTTCCTTGCTGTCGATGTCGAGGATGAGCCAACCTTTGTACTCGTTACTGAGTCCCAAATGAACTCCCCAGCACGCGCGGTGAACGAACTTGCCAATTGTGGCTGAGGTCGGTCGATACTGCACCATGCACCCCCAAACCCTCAGCATGGAGGGGTCTCCCCTTGAGCCGGTCCACTTCATGTGCGGGGAAAGGTTGTCTCTGTTGGCTGTGGTGGAGAAGAGGTTGTGCAGGCGCACCACGTGATTCATGGCGTAGGGCGCGCACTTTCGTCATGAGGGTGCGATTAACCCTCTCTGCGACGCCTTGCTGCTGGTGAGCGTAGGGGAGAGAGATCTCATGCTTGATCCCCTTCTCAGTTATAACGCTCTCCAGTTCGTAGCTGCGAAATTCCTTGGCCCCGTCGCTCTGCCAGATTTTCAGCTTCCTCCCCGATTGTCGTTGCGCATGTGCGAGCCAGATGCGGAAGACTTATGGAGCCTTGGAGCGAGCGTCGACGTTGGCGACCCAGACGTGGCGTGAGTAGGCATTGATGAAGGTGGGCGTGTATTTTTCGCCGTTGATGCCGTCGCAGGTGAGGACGATGTAGTCGTTGTACACCTTCTGCAGCTTCTTATGCGATTGGTGCTTGGTTACAGGGAGGGGTAGGCGCTGTGTGAAAGAGCGGCTGTGGGGCAAACGGTGCAAGTGACCAGATGTGGGGTGTTGTGAGGTTCTGTGCCATAAGGGCGCAGCAGTGCTCCTGGGAGAAAGACCTTGGCGGGGAGACAGTTGGCAAGAGTCTGGCGCGAGGGGTGGCCGAGCCTCTGGTGCCAGAGATCGTCTTCGGCGCGAATGCCGCTGGTGCGCATGTATCGAGCATGAAGCTCTGCTGCTTCCGCCTCCGTCTCTTGCGAAATCTGGAGTGGGGGTTCTTCCTCTTCTCCTGGTTCTGCTTCGTTGTCCGTCTCCTCTGTTTCTGCTTCTGCTGCTGTTTCTCTTCCTGCAGGTGCCGTTGTGAGGTAGAGTGCGAGGAATTCGCGGTCGGGGATGATGTTGAGCGGTGTCCTCGTCCGTTCGATGAAGCGGGCGAAAGGATCTGGGCGGGAGATTGGACCAAGTGAGTCACGCGGAGGAGTTGGCGGCACGTTCCCCTCCTCAATATCTGACCAAGGATCGTTCCATCGATAAGGTGAACGGGGAGGTGAGCGAGTGCTTGGGGGTCGTCCGAGTGCTTGGGGGTCGTCCGAGTGGAACGGCGACACGTTGAGATTCCTCTCCTTTTTTAGCTTTCATCTCCCGCTCTGCCTCCTCCAAATTTTCTTGTGTTAGTTCTCCTTCCTCAGTTTCCGTGCTGCCCCATCCTCCTATGGTAACCATGCCACTGGCGCTGGATCACCATCTTTGAACAGTGCCTGAAGCGCCAGTGGCGGATCCCCAGGTTGCACCTTCTTCTGGCGTGTAGTCTTCGTCTCCCCACGCGCCACGTCGTGCTGATTCCTCGTCCCATCCGGCCGCTACGCGTTCCTCGTACAGTTTCTGCTTCTTCTCTGCCTTTGCCTTATCTTCCTCTTCCTTGACGCTCAGCTCTTACTCTACGTCAGGATCTTTCCATTCTTTGTCAATCTCCTTGCGGTAGGTGTCGCAGGTATAGGGACGCGCACGTCCTGCTTGGTCGAGGGTGCCGGTGTTGGCTTTGAGGACGAAGCGAAGTGTGTCCAAACGCAGCGTTGGGCGTTCCTGCGGCGTGAAGCCGCGTTCATCGTCGCCTTTCACCGAAGATGCGGTCAGTGGTAACTACGAGTTCCATTTCTGTCATGCCCGTGGGTTCTGCCTCGGCGCTTTCCACTTCCTGGATTGCCGCATAATCTCTCTCCACTTGTTCTGTGCGGCTTGCCGTGGGTGTGTGGCAGGTGGTGCAGAAACCGTTAATGTCGGGCTCGTGCAGGTTGATCTCTCGGGGATGAGGACTGCGGCGGACCCACGGCCGTCCATCTGGGTGCTGCCATGACTCCTTGCTCATGAAGGGGAAGTTGAGGGGGACGAGGTCCACGAGCTCGTCGGATGAAGCCTGACAGCTCGGTATGTCGAAGTCCAGAACGTAGATGCCATTGATTGAGCGAGCCCGTCCCAAGTACTTGTGTCATTCGAGAGGAGTGTCCGGAGGAGCGTAGGTGAGGATGAGGTCGCGTGTGTCTGGGTCCGTGGCGAGCATGACTCCGCAGTCTCGGAGTTGTCCTACTGATAGCAAGCTGGAGCGGAGATCCGGGACGTAGAGCACGTCATTAAACGAGATGTGAGTGTTGCTATCTCGTGCTTGCAGCACCACGATGCCTTGCGCGTTAGCCCGCAACTGCTCATTGTTGGCGACGGTGACGCAGGAGGCGGGAGCGCGGCTGAGGTTCAAAACGTATCGAACAGATCCCACCATGTGCTATCCGCAACAGCTGTCCAGGTACCAAGTGTTGTAGTTGTCGGTGTTGTTATTGTGCAGCAGTAGCGCGAGTCGCGGAGTCGCCAGTGTCGCCTTGTAGCGTCTGTGGAAGAATGGGTCTTCTTCCTCTTTCCATCCCACAGGTACGTAGCGCTGGCGTTCGTGTGGCGGGCTTTCTTGCAAATGCCAATCTTGCTCGTCTTCGTCATACAGGTAGTAATGGTCTTCTGTGAGGGGATTGTTACTCCCTTCTTCAGATTCAATGAGCTCACCGTGGAGTTCGTCCTCTTCGTCTGGTTCAGCAGTGCGACGATGCTGTGTCGCCATGTTTGCTATCACGTTTCTGGGAGCTCCTGCTTGAGGGCCTTGTGTCTGTTGTTGTTGTTGCTGTGCAGGGGGATGAGCGGTCCGATGTTGAAGCTGAGAATGACGAGCGTCTTGTCGGCCGACCCAATTGTTGTGGTGAGTGGAATTCGGGTGGCGATAGTTGGATCGAAATTTGCATCGATCCGTTGAATGTCCGAAGACTTTGCATGTTTTGCAATAGTGGCGCCTTGGTTGTCGTCGCTCTTCACGGTTGTCTGCGTAGAAGGCGAGGCGCTCTCGGCGCGGCGCGGGGCTTGTTCTGCTCGAATCCATGTCCTTCTGTTCAGCCAGGAGAGCGGCGCATAGCGCGGCTTCAGAGATTGTCGGAGTAGCGCTTTACAGGGCTTCCACTCTGGCCCGAGTCCTTGAAGGACTATATTGACGAAGATCTCTTCCGAGATTGCGCTCCCATGCTTCGTGATCTGGTCATAGATGTTCTGTCAGCAGTTAATATAAGAGTTCGCTTTCTCCCCGTGCCCCATCGTTATCTCCATGAGTTGCTGCAGGAGCCTGCTGGCGGTGACCGAATCCTTTGGTTGATATGCCTCAACGAGGTGCTTCCAGGCTTCCAAGGCTGGAGCGGCGCTCTCTTTGTAGGAGCGAATGCTAAGTTGTTCCGCAGGCGTCATATTTCGTAGCAGCACACTATACGCCATGAGGGACTCGCTGTAGTACCGAGCTTTGGCGTCGTCAGTGTCTTCCACCGGTTTTGGGTAGGAGCCGTCGAAGTAATGGTAGATTTGCGCTGTCTGTAGGAGGAGCTCAAGCTCGAAACTCCATGAATAGAAATCTTTGCCATCAAACGTGGCAGTAGTCTTGATTTTTGAAACGCTGAGGAAGCGTGCTTGCGCGGAGTTGACAATTTTATCACTTGGACGGGGGGCTGTCAATGGGAGTTGTTGTTGGCCCCGTCCTCGCTTGGGCGGAGCCGACTTCGTGGTTGGGTGTACGGGAGGTACAGCCGACTTGCAGCAGTGGGCGACGCCGACTTGGGCGAGCTGGTTGACGGGGTTGGTTGACTTGCACGGGGCCACTGCGATGCCGCCGACTTGGGAAGCCGGCGGCCGACTTCAACTGGTGGTCGGCGATGTGGCGCGTCGACCTGGAAGTCGGCGCCGACTTGCAAGGTCGCCGACTTCAAGAGGTCGGCCTGGAAGAGGTCGCCGACTTGCGAGGTCGCCGACTTGCGAGGTCGCCGACTTGCGAGGTCGCCGACTTGCGAGGTCGCCGACTTGCGAGGTCGCCGACTTGCGAGGTCGTCGACTTGCGAAGTCACCGACTTCAAGAGGTCGGCCTAGAAGTCCGCGCCGACTCGATGACGCCGACTTCGGGTAGCCGACTTGGGTGGTCGGCTGACAACTGCGCTGGTCGATATGGAGCTGGTCGACCAGGAGTGACGTTGACCTGGAGCTGGTCGACCAAGGGTGTGGTCGACCTGGTGAGGCCGACCTGGAGTGGTTGTCGACTTGGGAGGTCAACATGCACATACAGGAGCAGCTGGTCGACGTAGTTGCACGGTTGACCAGGTTACCTGGGTGACGAGGCTCTGCGGAAGAGTGCGACGGTCTCCCAGGCGATGTTGGCGAGGCTGACCTCGGGGGTGGTATCCCGAGGTCGACATGGCGGATCAAGTGGAGTCGTCAGCACGAGGATAACACGGTGTGTGCGTTGTGCAGGTGACGAGGCTTAGCTTGCCAATAATCTGCGAGCACCTGCGAAGTAGGTGCGCTGCTGTTCTGCGGGAACAACGCTGGCATGCCGACAACCTGCAGCGTTGGCACGCCGTCGACTTTGCACCGCTGGAGCGCGGTCGACCAAGTCGTGCTGGAACGCGGTCGACCATGCTGCGTTGGCAGTCGACCAATCTGAATGCTAGCTCTGATGTAGTCTTGTCATGCCAACTTCATTGTACCATTGTTGTCAACTTTCTCTAGTGAAACTCTTGCCAAATTGCCCCGTAACCTAGCAAGCAGTGTGTGCACTAGGAAAACGACTAAGGAACAGAGAACGCAGAGATCACACGAGCATCCGTGCCTAGCCCGTAGTCTAGCTCCCGTTGTAGTAGTTATCTCCGCAGGGGCAGTAGTTGTTCATTTGTCTGTGTCGAGAGAGAAGGTGTGCACGGCAGTATCACGACTTTTCGCAGCCGGTTGTCCAGATTGAGCTGGTTGGGAAGATGTTCCCGCATCGCCTTTGCGCAGTTCTTGGAGATCTTTCTCCATAGTTGATAGTCGCGAAAATAACTGCTCGAGTGCGGCAGTGCTGATCGTGGTTGTCGCCTCATTTGTCGCAGCTGGATTGGTTTGTCTTTCGGCCGTCATATTTGCTTGGCCTCTGGATCCTCCGGCCATCTTGGTCTTGGAGCGTGTGCCGCTCGCCAGATCTTGGTTCGGCGAATTTTACGGAAGTGAAGCTGCGAAGAATCCCTGAGTAGCTCTCATACCATGTTACAATCCCAAATAGGACTTAGCGAAGGATCGTTCAGGGTTGATCGCAGGGTAGTATTGCAGCGGAAGTAGTGAACTCGGGTCAGAGTGAATGTAAATGACCGAGATGATAAAAACATGCATACATCGGGTTTATGTAAGAAAACAAGGGAATGCAAAAATACCTAGACTAGCCATGTACTCTAAGGGGTACATTCCCTTATTGCAGCGTATTCAAACCGTGCGGCGCGGGAACCCGTTTCAAACCTGTTCCCGCTCTTTTCACTTCAAATGTTTCTGCCTGCATCGGTCTTGGTCAGTCGGTTGCTGCGTCGCTTCGACTCTTCTGAATCCTCGACTTCATACTCGGTAGAGTCGGCTCTTGCAGCATACAGGAATGCCTACTCATATGATTTCATATCGTAATAGCTTTCATTACTTACAGTTTATAGTACTTGTAGCGTTTTTATTTTATAGCGGTAGGGGAAACCCTATCAGAAATCGGGCATATTTTTCACGTTCCGGATTATCCTTTTCTAATTTCTGCACGCCCAAGAAAAATTTGTTGATTTGCCATGCGCAGCGTTTGTCAACCGCGTCAACAGTACAACTGATCTAGCATTTCAGTTAGTGCAAGACGAGTTGGGTCGAAGCAGAAATTCGCGTCGAAATTGGGCAAACATGCAATGATTGCTTATGGTGACGTCAGAAAATGCAGAATCGAGAGCCAACCATTCCGATTTCCCTTTGCGTGATCCGAAATTATATATATTCTCGACTGTTTGTGCTAATTCGAAATGAATTTCGGGAAGCGCGTGATTTTACGATAACAAAATTCTAAGCTGCGTGAAGTGTACACACATGCCCAATAACATGGCATGCACCTGAATACAGTTTCTCGACTAAGTTACATGCACCTGAAAATGGCGGCCGTATATTCTCATTCGTTACTATTCAAAGGCCATAGTCTGTCCCGCCTTGCTGGAAGGATGAGGATATAAAGACACCACTATTGCTTTACAGCATGCCTAGAGGAAAGGAGAACTTGTTGTCCAAGTACAATCTTACTTGTAGGCTATAGTGGGGCACTCCTTATGGGGTACATCACTTCTAGGGTTAGTACTTGTACCCCAACTCTTGCTAATCCAATCATTCCTGCACAGTTGATTCTGACATGGTATTCAGAGCAGGAAACCTATTAGGTTTGTAGGGCCCACCGATCGTTCCGCTAGTTCCTGCCCGAAGAGCCCTTGCGCTGTCCGGCCCTCTCGCACAGTGTCACGCTGCCTTGCAGCTACTCGCACTGCCTGCCCTAGCGCGCTGCCCTGCTGTCACGCGCGCCACTGCTGCCCGCAAGCAGCCCCTGCCCCGCGCGCCTCTGCTTCCCATGAGCAGCCCCTGCCCCGAGCGCCCCTGTTGCCCGCGAGCAGCCCCTGCCCCGCACGCCACTGCTGCCCGCGAGCAGCCCCAGCCCCGCGTGCCACTGCTGCTCGCGAGCAGCCCCTGCCCTGTGTGCCACTGCTGCCTGCGAGCAGCCCTTGACCTGAGCGCCCCTGCTGCCCACGAGCAGCCCCTGCCCCGCGCGCCACTGATGCCCGCGAGCAGCCCCTGACCTGAGCGCCCCTGCTGCCCGCGAGCAGCCCCTGCCCTGCGCGCCCCTTCTGCCCGCGAGCAGCTCCGCAGCCCAGCGCGCCCCGCAGCCCTAAACGCGCCAGTGCGCCCCGCAGGCCAGCGCGCCAGCGCACCCCGCTGCTAAGCACGCCAGCGCCCCCCGCAGCCTAGCGCGCCAGTGCGCCCCGCAGCTTCGCGCGCCCCGCTGCTAAGCGCGCCAGCGCGCCCCGCAGCCCAGCGCGCCCCGCAGCCCAGCACGACAGCGTGCCCCACTGCGAAGCGCGCCAGCGCGCCCTGGAACCCTAAATAAATAATACTTCTTAAAATAATATTAAAAAAAAACCCGTCAGGTCTCTTTGCTGCCCAACGCGCTGCTGCTGCACACGCTGCTACTGCAGCGCTGTGCCTTTCCGAGCAGCGCTGCCCAGGCCGAGCCGCGCCGCCCAGCCCGAGCTGCGCTCCTGCTGCTACTGCTGCTGCTGCTGCTCGGGCTGCTGCTGCTGCTGGTGGATGTGCGACTGGGAGCACTGGAGGTGCTGCCTGGAGCTGGAGGTGTTGGACCTACTTTTGCACGTCACTGCCTATCATAGCCACTATCATGGCAGTTGCAGCGGCTAGGGGTGGACAGTGGCGGTCACTGGCTCTCCCGGACGACCCCACCCCTCAGCAGCTTCGCGAGTGGGTTCTTCAGCGAGCCCGTACATGTGGTGGAGGCTTTGGTTTTCTGCGTACTGCACAGAGGCAACAGCAGAGTCAGCAGGAGACCTTCTCCCCGCAGGTGCTTAGTGAGTTGTTTCCTCAGCGACGTGTCACTGGTTCTGTCGAGACTGCTGCACTAGGTGCTAGTGAGTCTGCTGCAGCACTAGGTGCTAGTGAGTCTGCTGCCGCTCCAGGTGCTAGTGAGTCTACTGCAGCTTTAGGTGCTCGTAATTCTCTCGCCATAGGTCCTGCCTCGGCTGAGGACTTGCACACTTTCACACTTGACTCAGGCGCGTCACGTTGCTTCTTTCGTGACTGCACCACACTCACACCACTTACTGCACCGGTAACAGTTTCACTGGCTAACCCCACAGGGGGCCCAGTAGTCGCACGAGCCTCCACTGTCCTCCCGTGTCCAGCAGTCCCCTCCGGTTCTTTGTCAGGTCTCCACCTCCCCACGTTCTCGACGAACTTGGTGAGCAACGCTGCCGTTCAGGATGTCTGGGTTGATACCTTTATTCCTGGAGGGCAGCATGTGGCAATCTGTACGTGCTCCTGGACTAGCCGTCACCTTGCTACGTTCACTCGACAGCCTGGGTCTAGTCTGTACACACTGACCACTATGGCTGCACAGGTGGCTGAGGCAGGTTAGGTGGCTGCGTCGAGTCAGGTGTCTGCGTCTGGTCAGCTTGCAGTGCCTTGCTCGTGTCGGGTACTCTCCCACCAGACTCTCCTCAGGCACCACCATCTCGGTCACCCCTCCCTGCCACGTCTCCGCAGCATGCACTCCCGTCTCCTTGTCTCTGGCCTTCCTAGGTCCCTGCCCTCCCTCCCGCGCTCGCCTACCCCGCTTTGCCTTCCCTGCGTTGAGGGGCGGCAGCGCGCCGCTCCTCACTCCTCCGAGTTTCCTCCTACCACTGCTCCACTGCAGGCTCTCCACATGGACGTTTGGGGCCCGGCCCCCGTCGGTAGAACGGACTAGGAGCACTATTTCCTGCTGGTTGTTGAGGACTACACACGTTACACCACTGTCTTCCCCTTGCGGCGCAAGGCGGACGTCAGCGGTGTTTTGATCCCCTGGATCCGTGCTACTCGTCGCCAACTGCGCGAGCGGTTTCGTCGGGACTTCCCAATCCTGTGTCTGCACTTGGACAAGGACGGTGAGTTCTCTTCAGGCCTCCTTGCGGAGTTCTGTCAAGACGAGCGCATCCGCCAGTCGTTCACGCTTCCGGCCTCTCCTCAGCAAAATGGGATTGCTCAGCATCGCATTGGCTTGATCATGGAGGTTCCTTGTACCTCCACGATCCATGCTGCTGCTCCTCATTTTATGTGGCCGTTTGCGGTCCGATACGCCGCGCATCAGCTCAACCTCTGGCCTCGTGTCTCTTTGCCAGAGACCTTGCCCACACTCCGTTGGACGGGAGAGGTTGGCGATGCGTCGGTGTTTCGGGTCTAGGACGCGCTCTCCCTTGTTCGCGATACCACCGCGAGCAAGCTCTCCACTCGCACTCTCCGCTGCGTCTTCCTTGGCTTCCCCATCGACGCCCCGCCGTGGCAGTTCTACCACCCGCGCTCGGGTCGATTCTTCTCCTCCCAGGACGTCACCTTTGACGAGTCTGTCTGTTTCTACAGACTTCACCCGCACGCGTCCCACCAGGTCCCCCTCGCGCCTCTCTTCCTGGTACCAGCCCCCCCCCCCGGTAGACCCCCTCCCTCCACAGGGTCCTGCTCCCTCAGGTGTGTCTCAGGTAGACCCACCCCCCTTGGTTGAGCCTTTGGAGATCTCTTCTAACTCCTCTGGCCTAGCTGAGGGGGGTGACTGCGCCGCTGACGACACGGCAGCCACTCGCCGCTCTCCACGCTTGGAGACTCCCCCTGGTTTCCGCCTCGGCCGTCTCCGCCGCCTCCGCAGCCTGCTGCTGTAGACTCTGGAGCTGACACTGCTGGTGCTGCGCCTTGGGGTGCTGAGACAGAGGGTGAGGGTTCTGGGGGTGCTGCGACTGGGGGTGCTGGTTCTGGGGGTGCTGCGACTGGGGGTGCTGACTCTAGGGGTGCTGCGAGTCCTAGTGGCGGTGGAGCTGTGGGTGACTCTGCTGGAGGTCCTGGAGCTGGACAGCCACTGCAGCCTGATCTACTTGAGACGCTCTCACTGCAGGCGATTCGTGCGTGGATCGTTCAATGAGGCAGTCCTGGTGGTGGAGGGTTCGGTCCTGCTAGTGCTGGAGCTACTAGTCCTGGAGGTGCTACTGGTGCTAGAGGTGCTGGACCTACTGGTCCTGGAGGTACAGCTGGCGCTGGAGGCGTTGGAGCTGCTGGCACTAGAGGTGCTGGTACTGCTGGTGCTGGAGGTGCTGGAGGTGTTGCTGGAGCTGGAGGTACTGGAGGTGCTGGAGCTGCTGGTCGTGGAGGTGCTAGTACTGGAGGTGCTGGAGCTGCTGGAGCTGGTGGTGCTGCTGGTGCTGGAGGTGCTGGGGGTACAGGAGCTGCTGGCACTGGAGGTGCTGGTGCTGCTGGTGCTGGAGGCGCTGGAGCTGGAGGTACTGGAGGTGCTGGAGCTGCGGGTCCTGGAGGTGCTCGTACTAGAGGTGCTGGAGCTGCCGGAGCAGGTGGTGCTGCTGGTGTTGGAGGTGCTGGAGGTGCTACTGGAGATGCTGGCACTCGAGGTGCTGGAGGTACTCCTGGTGCTAGAGGTGCTGGCGCTGCCGGTGCTCGTGGTGCTGCTGGTATTGGAGGTGCTGGAGGTGCTACTGGAGCTGCTGGTGCTGGAGGTGCTGGTGCTGCTGGTACTGGAGGAGTTGGAGCTGCTGGTCCTGCCCCGCGCCGACTGTTCTTCTACCCGCAGCCGCAGTCGACCCTACCGCCGCCAGACTCTGTCCTTCACCGGGTTCTTAGTCTCCCGTCTTCCACTGGCCTCACTCCACCTCTCCTGTGTCCACCAACAGACCAGTCTCAGCCACAGCTACTGCCTAACTCCCTGCTGCCTACTCCTGCTCCTCACACTGAGGTGACCGAGTCCCTGACTGAGCGTTGTGTGCCTGAGACTCGTTCTTCCACACCTGTTCGTGCTCGTCGTGTCGCTCGTCCTCGTCCTCCTGCTGTCCCAGGCACTCACGGTATGGCACTTCGTCCTTCCTTTGTTCCACAGTGTGTTGTCCTGCCTGAGCCTCCCGCGTCCTCTCTTCCGCACAAACCTGACCCTGAGTCCGACCTTGCTCATGCTGCCAATCCTACGGTCACTCGTCTCCTCGCTACTATCGTCACTGACCCTGACTTTGAGTCTACTGCATCGTTAGCCCTAGTCACTGAGCTAGTCGACTTTGCAGCTAGGAGTCGTCTCGACTACGTCGCGAGTCTTGTCACTGATTCTGAGTCTGTCTGTCCTCCGTCCGTCGGGGGTGAGGCTGCCTTTAGCAGTGACGTCCTTGAGGACAGGCGGCTTGAGCTTGAGTGTCTTGCGGCCGCTTTACCTCGTTTCGCATCCATGCTGCTTTGCCCTGAGGGAGACCCGGATGCACTTGACATCCCTACCCCGCGCTCTTACGCCGAGGCGATCGCGGGTGAGTACTCCTCTCAGTGGCAGACAGCCATGGACGCAGAGATGGCTTCCTGGAAGTCCACATGCACCTACGTCAACGATGTTCCTCCCCCTGCGGTGAACATAGTCGATGGCATGTGGATTTTCAGAGTGAAGCGGCCTCCGGGTTCTCCTCCTGCCTTCAAGGCGCGTTATGTTGCTCGAGGCTTCAATCAGCGACAGGGGGTCGACTTCTTCCAGACCATCTCCCCCACCCTGAAACTCTTCAGGTGTTGCTGCACGTTGCAGTACAGCGTGACTACGAGCTGCACTCCCTCGACTTCTCCACAACTTTCTTGCAGGGCAGCCTTCACGAGGACATCTAGCTGCGCTGCCCACCTGGCTTCCTGCAGGTACCCAGTGGAGCCTCCGGCTAGT
Organism: Closterium sp. Naga37s-1; assembly: GCA_947471745.1. Classification (NCBI taxonomy): domain Eukaryota; kingdom Viridiplantae; phylum Streptophyta; class Zygnematophyceae; order Desmidiales; family Closteriaceae; genus Closterium; species Closterium sp. Naga37s-1. The sequence continues at coordinate 182,952 of CANJKZ010000055.1, read as the reverse complement.
CTACGGTCTCCGCCAGGCGCCCCGAGAGTGGCACAACACACTGAGGACTACACTTGCGGCTCTTGGGTTTGCTCCTTCCTCTGCTGACCCGTCACTGTTTCTACGCACCGACTACCCTGCCGCCGTTCTACGTTCTCGTGTACGTCGACGACTTGGTTTTTGCCACTGCTGACACTGAGGGACTGGCCCTTGTGAAGTCAGAGCTGTAGAAGAGACACACTTGCACTAACCTGGGTGAGCTGCGCAGCTATCTTGGCTTGGAGATCACCCAGGACAGAGCACGGCGCACCATCATCCTGACTCAGTCATACATGGTGCACCAGGTCCTTCGACGCTTCGGCTTCACATGGTCCTCGCCACAGCCCACTCCTCTATCTACCGGCCACTCGCTCTTAGCTCCACCTTCAGACGAGTCCGTAGAGCCGAGTTGTCCGTACCCAGAGCTTGTGGGTTGCCTCATATACCTGATGACGTGCACTCGACCTGACCTCGCGTACCCTCTCAGCCTCCTGGCTCGCCACGTGGCTCCCGGTAGACACCGAAAGGTGCACTTTGATGCTACGAAGAGGGTGTTGCGTTACTTGTGCAGTAAATCCGGCATGGGGCTCGTGCTTGGAGGACGGGGTCCAGTGGTCCTCACAGGACACTCCGACGCTTCTTGGGCTGACGACTAGGCGACTCAGCGTTCGTCACAGGGTTACACCTTCAGACTTGGCTCTGGTTCTGTCTCATGGAGGTCCACTCGTTCTTCTTCTGTGCTTAGCTCCAGCTCCGAGGCTGATATCTACGCTGGTGCCATGGCTGTACAGGAGCTACGCTGGCTGACCTACCTGCTGACCGACTTGGGGGAGCGGCCTTGTTCTCCTCCAGTTCTGTACGTCGACAACAAGGCAATGCTTGCCTTGTATCACGAGCAGAGACTGGAGCACAGAACGAAGCACATTGCTCTACGCTACTTCGTTGCACGTGAGCTGCAGCAGTGTGGTCAGCTGCGCCTTGCTTACGTGGCCACTCGGGCCAACACTGCTGATGTCTTCACCAAGGCCCTCGGGCCTGGTGATCTTTAGCGTTTTTGCACTGCTCCTGGGCTTCTGTCCGTTCTACCTCACCTGCTTGTCTCTTGATCTTGCACTTGTTGTACACTGATATTTATACCTGCAGGTTTCTCCTTGCTAGGTTGTGATAAGTGTACTGCCTTGCTATTATAACTCTGCATGTGAACTGTCCTTTCGGCCGCTTGCATGTGCTCGGATTGTGTGGTGTCCTGAGATCCACCCTGAGCTTTCCTTTGCTGTGCTCTGTTGTCTTGTTTGACCGGTCTTGTGACCGTCTTGTTGTCCCCCACTTAGCCTACGGGGGTGCGTCAAAGTACAATCTTACTTGTACACTATAGTGGGGTACTCCTTATGGGGCACAACACTTCTAGGGTTAGTACTTGTACCCCAACTCTTGCTAATCCAATCATTCTTGCACAATTGATTCTGACACTTGTCCAGACCCGTAAGAGATTTTAACACCCTTACATCGCTTTTCGCTATTTGTCACTATCTAAGCAACCCAATATGCATTGCTCTAAAATATTGATCCAAATTTGCGCAGCCGGAACTTCAATGGAAACATTGTCGTATCATATATTTTTTATGCTACAGGTATTTCTCTATGCGATTAACCCCTCAATTGTTTCACAGATGGCCTTGGGACATGAAGGAACCAAAGAATATCAGAATAGACCATCCTATGATACCTTTTTGCACTTCCACATATTCAACCACATGTTACGGGTGCAATGAATCGAAGTAGCGAGGATTGCACTAAGGTGTCAAACGAGTACAAAATGTGAGCGAAGTCATGAGCGAACATTTATACGCGAAACATGCAAACGGTAACGCGGTGCGTGCGAGCTAGCTAGTGCTATGCTGGCAGCGAGGCTCGGGCTAGTCCCGAAGCGTAGGCCGACACGGCCGGGCCAGCAGTGCGAGGCTTGGCAAAACAGTGCGCGCGAAGTTGGCGAAGCCCCGTTAGCAGTAACGGGCGAACAACGGCTGTTGCTGTACGCGATGTACTCGGACTCCGTAAGGAATGCCGAGAAAGTTCCTTACACTACCCCCCCCCCTCAAGAAGCCCCCTCCGCTACGCGAGTGTGTGTATATCGCGGAATCCCCGGCTCCTCAGGTACACTTGCAGGGCAGGGTGGTTTTCGATGTTGGCCAGGGGCACCCAGCTATCTTCAGTTGGCGTGCGGTCCTTCCAGCGAACGAGGAATTCAATCCTTTTGATTCCCGTGGGGTGGCGAATTCGATGGCTCAGGATTTTTTTGGGCCCGATGATCGGCTCTGATGCAGGGCGAGTCATGGAATGCGGGCGGTGACAAGGCAATTGGCTGGTGGTTGGGATGTATGGGCGAAGTAGGCTGACGTGGAACGATGGGCTGATGTACCAGTCGGTCGGTAACAGTAGGTGCGCGGTTACTGGCGTGATCATGTGGCTGATTTGGAATGGGCCACAGTAACGCGGTCAAAGTTTCGGTACGTCGAGCACTCGCAGATTTTGCGTGTCGAGCAGTACGTAATCCCCTGACTGGTACGTGACTGGGCAGCGGTGGCGGTCAGCATTGCGCTTAGCGATGACATTTGCCTTTTTAATTGCTTCTGCGGCTCTGGTGCGGGCAGCTTGCAGAATTTCGGCGAATTGCTGTGCACGTGGTGTTGGGTTGTCCGGACTCGGCGTCATGGGCACTGTAGGGTTTTGCCCGTAGTTCAGGTAGAAGGGGGACTGCTGCGTCGTCGCTGACGTGGCGTTGTTGTACGCGAACTCGATCAGCGGCAGCTGCTGCTCCCAAGTGGTCGGGTCGTCGCACGTGGCACGAATCAACTGCTCCATCGACTGATTCGTTCGTTCCGTTTGACCGTCGATCTCGGGGTGGTACGACCAACTGAACTTTGGCCATGTCCCGAACTGCTCCCAGAGGTTCTTCCAGAAGTTGCTGGTGAACTTCGTGTCCCTGTCGCTGATAATCGCTGCTGGTATCCCGTGCAGGCGAACAACGGCTGCGATGAACAGGCGAGCGGTCTCCTCGGCTGAGATCGACTTTTTGCACGCAGCGAAGTGTGCCATCTTCGTCAACCTGTCAACGACGACCATCACCGCGTCGTTACCCCCAGGGTTCGAAGGTAACCCTGTAACGAAGTCCATGGTAACCTGCTGCCAGGTGCGCTCGGGCGGTGGTATCGGCTGCAGTTGACCCGCCTTCCGCTTCCTCGAGCTCTTCATCACCTGACACGTGGGGCACGAGCCCACGTGCTGCTGCACGTCGGTCAACAGCTCCGGCCAGTAGTAATACCGCTGAAGTTGTTGTCGCGTTTTTTCTACCCCAAAATGTCCCGAGGTAATTCCGTCGTGTGCCTCCTACAGTAACAGCTCCCTCAGCAGTGAGTACGCGGGTACCCAGATGCGGTTGGTGCCTGATTTTACGTAATAAACTCCTTTAGCTTCTGCCAGTTGCTGTGAATTTCTGGTCGTGAAAAATGGGTCGGTGCGGTATCCGTGGGTGAATAGGCCTGTTAAAAGCGGGTTGGTTTGGGCGAGTAGGATGGCATGGAGTTGGGCGGTAGGGCGGGTGAGTGCGTCGGCGATGTTGGATGCGCCTTTTTTTTACGTAACCGTGTAGTGGAAGTTGGACTCGAGGTAGTCCAACCAGCGAATCTGTCGCGGATTGAGATTTGGTTGGGCACGCAGGTACTGTAGTGATCGGTGGTCTGTCCGTACTGTCACGTCGGCGCTAGTCAGGTAACACCGCCAAACCTTGAACGCGTGCACGATCGCCAACATTTCGCGGTCGTGTATCGGGTAGTTGCGTTCGGGCGGGTGCAGCTTGCGGGACTCGTACGCGATTGGCTGGAGGCCGTTCCCGAAATCCTGCAACAATACTGCTCCCACAGCGATGTCACTTGCGTCGGTGACGAGCTCGAACGGACGGTGCGGATCTGCGATGTGAAGCACGGGCGGTGAGCACAAAATGTTTTTGAGGGCCGAGAAGGCAGCTTGTTCTTTCTCCCCCCACGTGTACTCAACCCCCTTCCTCAGCAGGTCGGTTAGCGGGGCAGTCAGCTTCGCCATGTCGGGGACGAACCGGCGCCCGTAGTTGACGAACCCCAGAAAACTCTGCAACTCGGTCAAGTTGGTCGGCGCGTGCCATGTTTGAATCGTCGCAATTTTTTCCGGGTCTATTTCCACTCCTGCAGCTGAAATAATGTGTCCCAAAAACTCCAGTCGGTCCTGTAAAAGCTCACACTTAGACGCTTTTGTCAGTAGGCGATTCTCACTCAGTATCTTAAAAACTGCGTCGATGTCCTGTAAGTGATGTGCTCTGTCAGGGCTGTAAATCAGTATGTTGTCCAGATACACGATGACGCTGTCAGATTTATATGACATAGCTACTGTAGGCTATAGTGGGGTAGCACATATAGGGTACAGTTTTCTAGGGTTTGCTTTTGTACCCAACTTTCCCTTAGTCAATCCATTCCTCGTTTCTTATCATGGTATCGAGCAGGTTCCCTAGTGGGAACGATTCCTAGGGCCCACCATCACGATTTTTTTTGTTTTTTTTCTGCCCGGAGCGCGCTTCGCTCCGGCCCGAGTCGTGCCCGGTGTGCTCTCCCTACCGCCGCGCCCTCGCTAGGCCCCTCACGGCCCCGTCGCGTCGCCCTTAGCGGCCCTCTCACGGCTCGTCGCGCCGCCCCTACGGCCCTTCGCGCCGCCCTTACGGCCCTTCGTGCCGCCCTTACGGCCCGTCGCGCCCGTCGCGCCGTCCTTACGGCCCCTCGTGCCGCCCCTTACGGCCCCTCGCGCCGTCCCTTACGGCCCCTCGCGCGGCCCCTTACGCCCTCCGCGGCCCCGCCACCTACCTGTGCGGCCCCGCCACCTACCTGCGGCCCCGCCACCTACCAGCGGCCCCGCCACCTACCCGCGGCCCCGCCACCTACCTGTGCGGCCCCGCCACCTTCTTGCTGGCCCCGCCACCTACCTGCGGCCCCGCCACCTACCAGCGGCCCCGCCACCTACCTGCGGCCCCGCCAACTACCTGCGGCCCCGCCACCTACCTGCGGCCCCGCCACCTACCGGCGGCCCCGCCACCTACCTGCGGCCCCGTCACCTACTAGCGGCCCCGCCACCTACCTGCGGCCCCGCCACCTACCTTTGCGGCCCCGCCGCCTTCTCTCAGCGGCCCCGCCGCCTCCTCCCAGCGGCCCCGGACGCCGCCCTCTCAGCGGCCCCGCCGAGCCGCCCAGCAGCCGAGCCGCCCAGCCGCCGAGCCGCCCAGCAGCCAAGCCGCCCAGAAGCCGAGCTGCCGAGCCGCCCAACAGCCGAGCCGCCGAGCCGCCCAGCAGCCGAGCCGCCGAGCCGCCCAGCAGCCGAGCCGCCGAGCCGCCCTGCAGCCGAACCACCCGAGCAGCCCTGTCCGGTAAGAGCAGCGCCTCTTTCACAGCACTGCCCTCACCCTACTGTTTGCTCTGCTAGTCTACTGCTGTCATGGCTACCCCTAGTGTCCTGCTTTTGACGCTGAGGGTCGGGCCATTGACTTTGACGTCTGGATAGATGACCTGCAGCTTTTCTTACAGTGCGACAGAGCAGACGGCCTCTCCCTCTTTGACCTCACTTCTGGTGCCTCTCCTGCCCCCGCTGCTGATGCTGACGCCACTGTTCGCTCACAGTGGGCCACGCGCGATGCTGCTGCACGTCTTGCTGTGCGTCGCCACCTGCCTACCTCTGAGAGTGCGCACTTTAGCCAGTACAAGAGTGCTCAGACCTTGTACGACGCTGTAGTTGCGCGCTACTCCTCCCCTGCCACTGCTGCACTGAGCCGCCTCATGCTACCGTACCTCTTCCCTGACCTTGCTGCCTTTCCCACAGTCGCTGACCTCATTACGCACCTCCGCACTAGTGACACTCGCTACCGCGCTGCGCTTCCTACTGAGTTCTGCGCCAAGAACCCCCCCCCCCATGTACATCACCCTCTACTACATAGTCACCCGGCTCCCTGACTCCCTTCGCGTCGTCAGGGACCACTTCCTCTCAGTTTGCCCCACCACTCTCACCGTTGACCTCCTCGAGAAGTCCCTCCTAGCAGCAGAGAAGAGCATAGTAGCTGTAGGAGCCTCTCGTGGTGACCCTCGCACCCCCATCTTTGAGGGGTGTTCCCCCTCCCCCCTTTTGCCCTCTGTTGCCTCTGCTGCTGCGGCCGACCTCGTTGGGCTTGAGTCGGTCGGTGCGGCGTCTACCCCTAGCGGGAGACGCCGCCCTGGCAAGGGCAAGGGGGGCAAGGGCACTGGAGGAGCTAGCGGGGGCGGTGGAGGCGGCGGTGGAGGCAGTGGAGGGGGTGGGGGTGGCGGTGGGGGTGGTGGTGGGGGTGGAGGTGTCGGTGGCGGCGGTGGAGGCGGAGGCGGCGGCGGCGGTGGCGGTGGGAGCGGAGGTGGCGGCGGTGGAGGAGGCGGCGGCGGAGGAGGTGGAGCTGGTCGGGGTGGCGCTGCGCAGAGGGTCGGCTCCGGTGGTGGTCAGCGCCAGCAGCAGCAGCAGCAGCAGCAGCAGCAGTGCACTCGTGACATCCCCCCTCCTCAGCAGCTCCGTGAGTGGTACGCTGCACGCCAGCGGGGTGGGGGTACTGGTCCGTGCACCTACGTCCTACGCACCGGCGACCGCGCGGGTGACCAGTACGGGGGTGCGCACTCCACCCAGTTCCCTGAGGCCACTGAGATCCCCCGCTGGGGTGAGCTGTCTAGGGCGGGTGTCGCTGTCTTTGACCTTGACTTTGATGCTATTCTTGCTGCCATGTATACTGTGACTATTAGTGATGAGGGTGACTGTTACCGGTGTTTTCCGCCCGACCCGGGCATTGAGACTGCTGCTCTAGGTACTGGTGAGGCTGCTGCTCTAGGTGCTAGCGAGGCTGCTGCTCTAGGTGCGTCTGCTCCCTCAGGTGCTGGTGAGTCTGCTCTCTCAGGTTCTGCGTCGGCTTCGGCCTCCCACACCTTCACCCTTGACTCGGGGGCTTCTCGCTCCTTCTTTCGAGACCGCACCACACTCACGCCGTTTGGCCGGCCAGTTGCGGTCTCTCTGGCAGACCCCTCTGGGGGTCCTGTCCTTGCTCACTTCTCCACTGTCCTCTCGTGTCCGGCGGCCCCCTCTGGCACCCTGTCTGGTCTTTACCTCCCCTCGTTCTCTACGAACTTGGTGAGTGGTGCTGACCTACAGGATGCGGGGGTTCACCAGTTCACTCCTGCGAGTGACCCACTGCACGGACGCTCGGACAGGCCGACACCTGGCCACGTTTACACGTCGGCCGGGGTCGAGCCTGTACACACTGACCACTGCGTCTCCTCCAGTCACTGCGTCTGGTCAGGTAGCTGCGTCGGGTCAGGTGTTTGCTGCAGCGTCCAGGTCTGGTCCTGAGTCTGCCCCCTGTTCGTGTCGCCTCCTGTCGCACGAGAGTCTCCTCTGGCACCACCGCCTTGGTCACCCCTCCCTGCTTCGTCTCCGAGGCATGGCCTCCCGTGTCCTTGTCTCTGGTCTTCCCCGGTCCCTCCCTCCCCTTCCTCCGGGGCCCGGCCCTACCTGCGTCCCTTGTGTCGAGGGGCGGCAGCGGGCTGCCCCTCACTCCTCCCAGTTTCCTCCGACAGAGGCCCCGCTGCAGACGCTTCACATGGACGTGTGGGGCCCGGCCCGCGTCCGTGGACAGGGTCACGAGCGCTACTTCCTGCTGGTGGTTGACGACTACTCGCGTTACACCACGGTCTTCCCCTTGTGCAGCAAGGGTGATGTCACTGAGGTGTTGATTGACTGGATCCGCGCAGCTCGTCTCCAGCTCAGGCAGAGCTTCGGCTCGGACTTTCCTGTTCTGCGTCTGCACTCTGACAGAGGTGGAGAGTTCTCCTCTGGCCTTCTGCGAGCCTACTGTCGTGCACGAGGCATCCGCCAGACCTTCACGCTTCCGGACTCTCCACAGCAAAATGGGATTGCTGAGCGCCGCATTGGCATGGTCATGGACGTCGCCCGTACGTCCATGATGCATGCGGCTGCCCCCCATTTTCTGTGGCCGTTTGCGGTTTGGTACGCGGCGCATCAGATCAACCTTCACCCCAGGGTCTCCATGCCGGAGACCTCCCCAGCCTTGCTGTGGACGGGGAAGGTTGGCGATGCGTCTGCGTTCCGTGTCTGGGGATCTCGGGCGTTTGTCCGCGACTTGTCTGCGGACAAGCTGTCCCCTCGTGCTGCTCCTTGCGTCTTCCTTGGCTTCCCCCCTGACGCGCCAGGGTGGCAGTTCTACCACCCCACCTCTCGCCGTGTTCTGTCCTCCCAGGACGTCACGTTTGACGAGTCGGTCCCCTACTACCGCCTCTTCCCCTACCGCACTCCGTCCCTCCCCCCGCCACCGCTCTTCCTTGTACCAGGTCCCCCCCCGGTAGACCCCCTCCCCCCTCAGGGTCCTGCCCCTTCAGGTGTGTCCCAGGTAGACGCAGTCGAGCCTGTCGAGGTTACTGGTGACTCTGGTGCTGCTGAGGGTGCTGAGCCAGGGGGTGCTGACTCTGGGGGTGCTGAGCGTGTGGGTGCTACGCCTGGGGGTGCTGAGCCTGAGGGTGCTACTACTGGGGGTCCTGAGCCTGGGGGTGCTGAGCCTGGGGGTGCTACTACTGGGGGTGCTGAGCCTGGGGGTGCTGAGCCTGGGGGTGCTACGCCTGGGGGTGCTGAGCCTGAGGGTGCCACGCCTGGAGGTGCTGAGCTTGGGGGTGCGGAGCCTGAGGGAGCTGGGCCTGCTCGTGTGGCGTCTGGCGGTGCTGAGCCTGGAGGTTCTCCGGGTGCTTCGTCTCGGCGGGAGCCAATCTCTCCACAGGAGCTGCGCGAGTGGTTTGCCCGGCGCTGGAGGCGTGCTGCTGGAGCTGGAGGTTCTTCGGCTGCTGAGGGTGCTGGTGCCGCGGGTCCCGGAGGTGCTCGTACTGGGAGTACTGGAGCTGCTGGGCCTGCGGGTACGACTGGAGCTGGAGCTGCTGAGGGTGTTGGCGCTGAGGCTACTGCTGTCGGTCCTGGAGGCGGTCCTGCTGGGGGTGCTACTGGTGCTGCTGGAGGTACTGGAGCTGGAGGTGCTGCTGGCGCTGGTGCTGCCGCTGGGGGTACTGGTGCTGTCCCTGCTGTGTCTGGAGTCGCCGCGCGGCCTAGGCCGTACTTCGTTCCGCTCCTTCAGCAGGTTCTTGGTCTCCCGCCTTCTACTGGTCCTCCTCCTCCCTTAGAGTGTCCACAGCCTGTCCCGTCACAGTTACAGTTACAGCCGGCCTCCCCACTGCCCGCTCCTTCTCCCTACACTGGTCCTACTGGAGGTCTTGCTGAGCGTCGTGAGCCTGCGTCTCGCCCTGCGTCGCCTGTCCGTGCTGCTCGCACTAGTGGTCGTGGTTCGCGTCAGCGTCCTCCTCCTGTCCCTGGCACGCACCGGATGTCTCTGCGTCCGTCCACTGCTCCTCTGCGTGCCCCTTTGCCTTCTCCTCCTGAGTCCTCTCTTCCTGCTCTTCCTGACCCGGAGTCGGACTCCCTTCGTGCTGCCAGTCCTACTGTCACGCGTCTCCTTGCTACTATTGTCACTGACCCTTCCTTTGAGTCCACTGCTGCGTCTGCCCTAGTTACTGAGCTCGTCGACTTTGCTGCTCGCTGTCGTCTAGACTACGCTGCTAGTCTTTTTGCTGAGTCTGAGTCTGTCTGTCCTCCGTCCGTCGGGGGTGAGTGTGCCCTTGGCACGGACGTCCTCGAGGACAGGCAGGAGGAGTTCCAGTGTTTGGCTGCTGCTTCACCTCATCTCGTGTCCGTACTGCTTACCCCTAAGGGAGACCCGGATGCACTTGACATCCCGACTCCGCGCTCTTACGCGGAGGCGATAGAGGGTCCCTACTCCTCTCAGTGGCAGGCAGCTATGGACGCAGAGATGGCTTCCTGGAAGTCCACAGGCACCTACGTTGACGAGGTTCCCCCGCCTGGGGCGAACATCGTCAGTGGCATGTGGATTTTCAGGGTGAAGCGGCCGCCGGGTTCTCCGCCTGTCTTCAAGGCGCGTTACGTGGCTCGTGGCTTCAGTCAGCGGCAGGGAGTTGACTACTTTCAGACCTTCTCTCCCACCCCGAAGATGACCACTCTTCGGGTACTGCTGCACATAGCTGCTCACCGCGACTACGAGCTGCACTCTCTTGACTTCAGCACTGCTTTCTTGCAGGGCAGCCTGCACGAGGAGATCTAGCTGCGTCGCCCACCTGGCTTCACTGGGTCTTTTCCTCCTGGCACCCAGTGGAGCCTCCGGCGGCCAGTCTACGGTCTCCGCCAGGCACCGCGTGAGTGGCACGACACACTGAGGACTACACTTGCGGCTCTTGGGTTTGCTCCCTCTACTGCCGACCCGTCGCTGTTTCTGCGCACCGACACTTCTTTGCCGCCGTTCTACATCCTCGTGTACGTCGACGACTTGGTCTTCGCCACAGCTGACACTGCTGGACTCGCCCACGTGAAGTCCGAGCTGCAGAAGAGACACACGTGCACAGACCTGGGTGAACTGCGCAGCTACCTTGGCTTGCAGATCACCCGGGACAGAGCACGCCGCACCATTACCCTGACTCAGTCACACATGGTGCAGCAGGTCCTTCAGCGCTTCGGCTTCACGTACTCCTCGCCTCAGGCCACTCCTCTGCCTACTCGCCACTCGCTCTCAGCTCTGCCTTCGGATGAGTCCGTAGAGTCGAGTGGCCCGTACCCAGAGCTTGTTGGCTGCCTCATGTACCTGATGACCTGCACACGACCTGACCTTGCATACCCTCTTAGCATTCTTGCACGCTATGTTGCTCCTGGGAGACACAGACCGGAGCACATGGCTGCAGCGAAGAGGGTGTTGCGCTACTTGTGCAGTACGTCGGGCATGGGGCTTGTGCTTGGAGGGCAGAGTCCAGTGGTCCTCACTGGGCACGCAGACGCTTCTTGGGCTGACGACCAGGCTACGCAGCGGTCGTCACAGGGTTACACCTTCAGCCTTGGTTCCGGCTCTGTTTCGTGGCGGGCTACCCGCTCGTCTTCTGTTCTCGGCTCCAGTTGTGAGGCTGAGATCTACGCCGGGGCCATGGCTGCACAGGAGCTTCGCTGGCTCACCTACCTGCTGACTGACCTCGGAGAGCCGCCTCGTTCTCCTCCAGTACTGTACGTAGACAACAAGGCCATGCTGGCCTTGTGTCGAGAGCAGAGACTGGAGCACAGAACGAAGCACATTGCTCTCCGCTACTTCCTTGCTCGTGAGCTACAGCAGCGTGGTCAGCTGCGGCTTGCGTACGTGGCCTCTGAGGCCAACACTGCTGATATCTTCACCAAGGCACTTGCGCCTTGTGATCATCAGCGCTTCTGTACTCAGCTAGGTCTTGTGCCTACCTTGCCTCACTTGCTCACCCCTTGACCTTGTTTGTACTGTTGCATATTTATATACACCTGCTCTTGCTTGTCTAGCCTTATATATATATATATGTAATCCTGCATGTGAACTGGCCTTGTGGCCTTGAACTTGTGCTCGGAATGTGTGGTGACTTTGTGATCCACCCTGAGCTTGCTTTGCTTTGCTTGACTGGTCTTGTGACCCCTTGTTCTCCCCCACTTTGCCTATGGGGGTGTGTCAGATTTATATGACATAGCTACTGTAGGCTATAGTGGGGTAGCACATATGGGGTACAGTTTTCTAGGTTTTGCTTTTGTACCCAACTTTCCCTTAGTCAATCCATTCCTCGTTTCTTATCAGACGCACTTATCTAGAAGCGGGCGAAAAGCTTCGTTCATGGTCATTTGAAAGGTGGCGGGGGCGTTGGTCAGTCCGAAGGGCATGACGGTGTATTCGAAGGATCCGTAGCGTGTTCAGAAAGCTGTCTTAGGGCAGTCGGGTGGGTTGACGCGAATCTGGTGGTAACCCCCTCGGAGGTCGATTTTCGAGAAGACTCGGGCTGTGCGCAGTTGGTCGATCAGTTCGTCGGCTCGCGGGATGGGGTAACGGGATTTGATGGTAACCCTGTTCAATGCTCTGTAATCTATGCACATGCGAAAACCCCCGTCTTTTTTCGGTGTGAACAGTATTGGTGCTGCGAAGGGTGACGAACTAGGGCGAATGAACTCCTTCTCGAGCAGGTAATCCAGCTGCTTCCTCAGTTCGTCCAGTTTGGGTTGGGTCAGTCGGAACTGTCGCTGTACTGTCGGCTGTGCCCCCGGTTTTAGTTCTATCCTGTGGTCGTGCGGTCGCTGAGGTGGCAGTCCCGTCGGTAGGTCGTACGGGAAGATGTCACTGTACTGCTTCAACAGTGCTGCCAGATCACTCGGTACGTCGGCCAGCAGTTTCTGTAAATCCCCTCCTTTGTTTGCTGCCTCGGCTTCCCGAATGTCGACCGCGTACACGTCAGCTCCTGCCGCTACAGCGCGTTTCATCGTGATCGCGTTGACACGCACCGACAAAGACTCAGGCGAGCCCCAGCGAGGTAAGGCGATGTTGTTACCGTTCACTCGCACAGTGCAGTCACCCGTCGTCCAGTCGATTTGCGGATTGTGTCGTCGCAGCCAATCACGCCCGAGTAAAAAATCGGTTCCGTCGAGGGTCGTTGCGAGCATTTCCTGGCTAAACGTGAAGTTACCCCCGCATCGAATCCGAACTCGGTCCACACGTTCCCGTATCGCCAGTGGCGTGCCGTCGACCAGTCTTGCATCGATCTCAGGTAAGCATTTGTCCAGTGGCAGTTTCAGCTTTTGTGCCGTGGTAGTGTTGATGAGGCTGTGGCTGGCTCCCCCGTCTACGAAGATTTTAACTAAGTCTGTCCCAGTTTTCCCACTAACAGTATGGGGTTGTCTACCGCGGTACCCTCCTTATTCGGCCGAGTGTGGTCGACTCCGTGAATCGGCACAATCACTCGGTGAGGGTCGGTTGGGTCGGGCGAGCGGCGTGACCTGTCAGTAGAGGGCCCGTCTGCTACTGACTTCCAGCGTTTCCCTGCTGCTTGGTCTGTTTCTGCTGCTCCGCTTCCCCCTTTCCCTTAGCGTTTTCCGGGCATTCGCTCTTGCGATGTCCCGGCCGATTGCACGCAAAGCAGCGCCCTTTGAACGGTGCGGCAGCGGCATTTGCGGCGACGGCACGTATCGTAGCGCCCTCGTTCGTCCCACGAGACCGATGTCCCCAATGGCTGCTTCCGTAGGACCCTGGTCTCGGTCGGCGGAAGAAGTCGAGTTTCTCCACCATAGCGAGAATTTCTTGAAAATCGGTGACGCCGCGAAGCTGGATTTCCTGAGCGATATCCTGCTTCAGGCCGCCGATGTAGCGGTCGATGCGCTCGCTCTCGTGCATATATCCCACCTGCTCGCATAGCGCCAGAAATCCGCTCGTGTAGTCTTGGACGGAACCGAGTTGGCGCCAAGTGCGGAGCTTCAGTCGCGCCGCGATCGAAGCCGCGATTGGCTCGAAGCGAGCGCGCAGACCTGCGCACCACGCGTCCCACGTGCGATACTGGGGCACCTCCACGAAATACGACGGCGCCCAGGGTCCGGTTTGTCCTTCCCGTGTCGGTAGAGTCGCGTAGTCCATCGGCTTTGTGACGATGACGCGCCACCAATCCATGGCGGGTCCTCGCAGCAGCGACACGGCGTAGCGAATTTTCGCCGTATCCTCCGAGACGTAGTTGGCGTCGAAAAATACGTTCATCGTGAACAACCACGCCTGAACGGTAGGACCACCCCTTTGACTGGGATCGAAGCATGGCGGACGCTGCGGCTTCAGCGGCATCGGTGACGGCAGTGCCGAATCGTCGATTGGTGCCGAAATTGTGACGTGTGGCTGGCTTCGGGCCGCATTCATCGCTTCGGGGTGTGTCGTGTCGTGGTCGTCGTCTCCGTCGGGGCGGACGACGCCATCACTGGCCGCGCTCGCGGGTTGCTCCACGCTTCCGTGTTGTGATGCTTGTGGTGCAGGCTTTAAAAACTTATATGCTATGGTCTATCTAGGCTGTAGTGGGGTAGACACTATAGGGTACAACATTTCTAGGTTTCCTACTTGTACCCACATTCTGCCTAGTCATTTCATTCCTCGTTATTTCACATGGTATAGAGCAGGTTCCCTAGTGGGAACGTTTTCTAGGGCCCACCACTATAACGAATTTTCTTTACCTGCCCGGAGCGCGCTTCGCGCCTGCCCTAGTCGCGCCCCGTGCTCCTGCCCTCCCGTCGCGTCCCCTGCCCTTAGCGGCCCGTCGCGCCCCTTAAGGCCCCTTCGCGGCCCCTCTCACGGCCCTTCGCGGCCCCTTCGCGGCCCCTTCGCGGCCCTTCGTGGCCCCTCTCACGGCCCTTCGCGGCCCCTTCGCCGCCCCTTCGCGGCCCCTTCGCGGCCCTTCGCGGCCCCTCGCGGCCCTTCGCGGCCCCTCGCGGCCCCTTCTCGGCCCCTTCGCCGCCCTTCGCGGCCCCTTCGCGGCCCCTCCGCGGCCCTTCGCGGCCCTTCGCGGCCCCTTCACGGCCCCTCCGCGGCCCCTCGCGGCCCCTTCTCGGCCCCTTCGCCGCCCTTCGCGGCCCCTTCACGGCCCCTCCGCGGCCCCTTCGCGGCTCTTCGCGGCTCTTCGCGGCCCCTTCGCGGCCCCTTCGCGGCCCCTCCCCGGCTCTTCACGGCCCTGCCGCCCCGTCGTCGCCGCCCCAGCACCAGCTGTCGTCGTGCCTGCTGCCGGTGCTACTTCCGCCACGGCCGGTCGCCGCCGCCGCTGCTGCTGAGACAACCGCCGCTGCCACTGCCCTACCCTGCAGCCGAGGCGCGGCCCTCCTCTGCCGCCCTGTCGCGGCCCTGTTCCTGCCGGCGCACCTCGGCCCTGCCCCGCCACTAGCGGACTTCTACCCACCCGCCCCTGGTAAGCGCACCGCCGAACCGTGCCCCTCCTGCTGCTCCTGCTACTGCTGCTAGCCTGCTGCTGCTGCTGCTAGCCTACTGCTGTCATGGCTACCCCCAATGTGCTCACCTTTGATGCTGAGGGTCGGGCAGTCGACTTTGAGGTCTGGGTCGATGATCTGCAGCTTTTCCTGCAGTGCGATAGAAAAGATGGTCTCTCACTATTCGATCTCACGTCTGGCGCCTCTCCTGCCCCTGCTGCCGATGCTGATAGTATTGTTCGCTCACAGTGGGCCACACGCGATGCTGCTGCCCGTCTTGCTGTGCGTAGTTACCTGCCGTCCACTGAGCGCGCGCACTTTAGTCAGTACAAGAGTGCTAAGACCTTGTACGAGGCTGTAGTTGCACGCTACTCTTCCCCTGCCACTGCTGCCCTTAGTCGTCTCATGCTGCCGTACCTGTTCCCTGACCTCGCCGCCTTTCCCACAGTCGCTGACCTCATTACGCACCTCCGCACTAGTGACACCCGCTACCGCGCTGCGCTTCCTGCTGAGTTCTGCGCCAAGAACCCCCCCCCCATGTACATCACCCTCTACTACCTAGTCACCCGGCTCCCTGACTCCCTTCGCTCGGTCAGGGACCACTTCCTCTCTGTTTGCCCCACCACACTCACCGTTGACCTCCTCGAGGAGTGCCTCCTTGCAGCTGAGAAGAGTATAGTCGCTGTACGAGCCTCTCGTGGTGACCCTCGTGCCCCCTTCTTTGAGGGGTGCTCCCCCTCCCCCCTTTTGCCCTCTGTTGCCTCTGCTGCTGCTGTCGACCTCGTTGGCACCGAGTCGGTCGGCGCTGCGTCTGCCCCTAGCGGGAGACGCCGCAACGGCAAGGGCAAGGGGGGCAAGGGCGCTGGAGGAGCTGGTGGGGGCGGTGGAGGTGGCGGTGGAGGTGGCGGAGGTGGTGGAGGTGGCGGTGGGAGTGGTGGCGGGGGTGGGGGCTTCGGTGGCAGCGGTGGAGGCGGAGGCGGCGGCGGCAGTGGCGGTGGGAGCGGAGGAGGCGGCGGTGGCGGCAGTGGCGGCAGCGGCGGTGGAGCTGGTCGGGGTGGCTCTGTGCAGCGGGGCGGCTTCGGTGGTGGTCACCGCCAGCAGCAGCAGCGCACTCGTGAGACCCCGCCCCCCCAGCAGCTTCGTGAGTGGTACGATGCGCGTCAGCGGGGTGGGGGTGCTGGTCCCTGTGCCTACGTCCTGCGTACTGGTGAGCCGTGCGGTGGCCCGCACACCACCCAGCGCTGCTTCGGCCGCCTGACGGATGCCTGGCGTCTCCAGTTCCCTGACGCCACTGAGATCTTTGATCTTGATTATGATGCTATTCTTGCTGCCATGTATGTTGTGTCTACTAGTGATGAGGGTGACTGTTAACTGTGTGTTCCGCCTGACCCGGGCATTGAGGCTGCTGCTCTAGGTGCTGGTGAGGCTGCTGCTCTAGGTGCTAGTGCGTCTGCTCCTCCAGGTGCTGGTGAGTCTGCTGCCCCGGGTGCTGGTGAGTCTGCTTTCTCAGGTAACACGTCGGCTCAGGCTTTGCACACTTTCACCCTTGACTCGCGTGCTTCCCGCTCCTTCTTTCGAGACCGCACCACACTCACACCGCTTAGGCGGCCGGTTGCAGTCTCGCTGGCAGACCCCTCTGGGGGTCCTGTCCTTGCCCACTTCTCCACTGTCTTACCGTGTCCGGCGGCCCCTTCTGGCACCCTGTCAGGTCTTTACCTCCCCTCGTTCTCTACGAACTTGGTGAGTGGTGCTGACCTACAGGATGGGGGGGTTGACCAGTTCACTCATGCGAGTCAGCGAGTGACCCACTGTACATGTGCTCGGACGGGCCGACACTTGGCCACGTTTACCCGTCAGCCGGGGTCGAGCCTGTACACACTGACTACTGAGTCTCCTCCGGTTGCTGAGTCTGGTCAGGTAGCTGCGTCGGGTCAAGTGTTTGCTGCAGCGTCCAGGTCTGGTCCTGAGTCTGCCCCCTGCTCGTGTCGTCTCCTGTCTCACCAGACTCTCCTCTGGCACCACCGCCTTGGTCACCCCTCCCTGCCTCGTCTCCGAGGCATGGCCTCTCGTGTCCTTGTCTCTGGTCTCCCCCGGTCCCTCCCTCCTCTTCCTCCGGGGCCTGCCCCTACCTGCGTTCCCTGCGTCGAGGGGCGGCAGCGCGCCGCTCCTCACTCCTCCGAGTTTCCTCCGACAGAGGCTCCGCTGCAGACGCTTCACCTGGACGTGTGGGGCCCCGCCCGCGTCCGTGGACAGGGTCACGAGGGTTACTTCCTGCTGGTGGTTGACGACTACCCGCGTTACACCACAGTCTTCCCCTTGCGCAGCAAGGGTGAGGTCACCAAGGTGTTGATCGACTGGATCCGCGTAGCTCGTCTCCAGCTCAGAGAGAGTTTCGGCTCGGACTTTCCTGTCCTGCGTCTGCACTCCGACAGAGGCGGAGAGTTTTCCTCTGACCTTCTGTGAGCCTTCTGTCGTGCACGGGGCATCCGCTAGACGTTCACGCTTCCAGCCTCTCCACAGCAAAATGGGATTGCTGAGCGCCGCATTCGCATGGTCATGGACGTTGCTGTGGCCGTTTGCAGTTCAGTACGCGGCGCATCAGATCAACCTTCAGCCCCGGGTCTCCTTGCCGGAGACCTCCCCTACTCGGCTATGGACGGGGAAGGTTGGCGATGCGTCTGCGTTCCGTGTCTGGGGATCTCGAGCTTTTGTCCGCGACTTGTCTGCGGACAAGCTGTCCCCCCGTGCTGTTCCTTGCGTCTTCCTTGGCTTCCCCCCTGAGGCGCCTGGTTGGCAGTTTTACCACCCCACCTCGCGCCGTGTTCTGTCCTCCCAGGACGTCACGTTTGACGAGTCGGTTCCTTACTACCGTCTCTTCCCCTACCGCGCTGCCCCCCTCCCCCCCCCGCCGCTCTTCCTCGCTCCAGGTCCTCCCCCGGTAGACCCCCTTCCCCCTCAGGGTCCTGCCCCCTCAGGTGTGTCCCAGGTAGACGCAGTCGAGCCTGGCGAGGTAGCTGTTGACTCTGGTGCTGCTGGGGGTGCTGAGCCTGCGGGTGCGGAGTCTGGGGGTGCTGAGCCTGGGGGTGCTGAGTCTGGGGGTGCTGAGCCTGAGGGTGCTGAGTCTGGGGGTGCTGAGACTAGGGGTGCTGCGACTGGGGGTGCGGAGCCTGAGGGTGCTGGACCTTCTCGTGTGGAGTCTGGCGGTACTGGGTCTGGAGGTCCTTCGGGTGCTTCGTCCCGGCGGGAGCTACCCTCTCCACAGGAGCTGCGCAAGTGGTTTTCTCGGCGCTGGAGCCGTGCTGCTGGAGCTAGAGGTGCCGCTGGAGCTGGAGGTTCTACTGCTGCTGAGGGTTCTGACGCCACGGGTCCCGGAGGTGCTCGTACTGGAGGTACTGGAGCTGCTGGGCCTGGGGGTGCTCCTGGTGCTGGAGCTGGCGGTGTTGCTGGAGTAGGTGCTACTGGAGGTGCTGGAGCTGGGGCTGTTGAGTCTTCCGGTGGTCCTGCTGGAGCTGGAGCTGCTGGAGGTGCTGGAGCTGGAGGTGCTGCTGTTGCCAGTGCTCCTGTGGGTGCTAGAGTGGCTGCTCCTGGAGCTGGTGGAGCTGCTGGAGTCGGGGCCGACCCTGGGGATGCTGGTACTGTCCCTGCTGGTTTTGGAGGTGCTGCGCGGCCACGGCCGTACTTCGTTACGCTCCTTGAGCAGGTTCTTGGTCTTCCACCCTCTACGGGTCCTGCTCCTTCTTTAGAGTGTCCACTGCCTGTCCAGTCCGAGTCACAGTTGCAGCCTGCCTCCCCGCTGCCTGCTCCTTCTCCCTACACTGGTCCTACTGGAGGTCTTGCTGAGCGTCGTGAGCCTGCGTCTCGTCCTGCGTCGCCTGTTCGTGCTGCTCGCACTAGTCGTCGTGTTCCGCGTCAGCGTCCTCCTGCGGTCCCGGGCACACACCAGATGGCACTGCGTCCTTCCACTGCTCCACTGCGTGTCCCTTTGCCGTCTCCCCCAGAGTCCTCTCTTCCTGCTCTTGCTGACCCGGAGTCTGACTCTCTTCGTGCTGCCAGTCCTACTGTCACGCGTCTCCTGGCTACTGCTGTCACCGACCCTTCCTTTGAGTCCTTTGACTCTTCCTGCTGCGTCTGCCTTAGTTGCTGAGCTTGTCGACTTCGCTGCTCACTGTCGTCTAGACTACACCGCTAGTCTTGTTGCTGAGTCTGAGTCTGTCTGTCCTCCGTCCGTCGGGGGTGAGAGTGCTCTTAGCACGGACGTCCTTGAGGACAGGCAGGAGGAGTTCCAGTGTTTTGCTGCTGCTTTGCCTCATCTCGTGTCCATGCTGATTGCCCCTGAGGGAGACCCGGATGCACCAGACATCCCGACTCCTCGATCGTACGCTGAGTCGATCGAGGGTCCCTACTCCTCACAGTGGCAGTCAGCCATGGACGCAGAGATGGCTTCCTGGAAGTCCACAGGCACCTACGTGGACGAGGTTCCCCCACCTGGGGCGAACATCGTCAGTGGCATGTGGATTTTCAGGGTGAAGCGGCCGCCGGGTTCTCCGCCTGTCTTCAAGGCACGTTACGTGGCTCGAGGCTTCAGTCAGCGGCAGGGAGTTGACTACTTTCAGACCTTCTCTCCCACCCCGAAGATGACCACTCTTCGGGTGGTGCTGCACATAGCCGCTCAGCGCGACTACGAGCTTGACTCTCTTGACTTCAGCACTGCTTTCCTACAGGGCAGCCTGCACGAGGAGATCTGGCTGCGCCGCCCACCTGGCTTAAGTGGGTCGTCTCCTCCTGGTACCCAGTGGAGCCTCCGGCGGCCAGTCTACGGTCTCCGCCAGGCGCCCCGTGAGTGGCACGACACACTGAGGACTACGCTTGCGGCTCTTGGGTTTGCTCCTTCTACTGCCGACCCGTCGCTGTTTCTACGCACCGACATTTTTTTGCCGCCGTTCTACATCCTCGTGTACGTCGACGACTTGGTCTTTGCTACCGCTGACACTGCTGGACTCGCCCACGTGAAGTCCGAGCTGCAGAAGAGACACACGTGCACAGACCTGGGTGAACTGCGCAGCTACCTTGGCTTGCAGATCACTCGGGACAGAGCACGGCGCACCATTACCCTGACTCACTCACACATGGTGCAGCAGGTCCTTCAGCGCTTCGACTTCACGTACTCCTCGCCTCAGGCCACTCCTCTGTCTACTCGCCACTCGCTCTTAGCTCTGCCTTCGGATGAGTCCGTAGAGCCGAGTGGCCCGTACCCAGAGCTTGTTGGCTGCCTCATGTACCTGATGACCTGCACACGACCTGACCTTGCATACCCTCTTAGCATCTTGGCACGCTATGTTGCTCCTGGGAGACACCGACCAGAGCACATGGCTGCAGCGAAGAGGGTGTTGCGCTACTTGTGCAGTACGTCGGGCATGGGGCTTGTGCCCCGAGGGCGGAGTCCAGTGGTCCTCACAGGTCACGCAGACGCTTCTTGGGCTGACGACCAGGCTACGCAGCGGTCGTCACAGGGTTACACCTTCAGCCTTGGTTCTGGCTCTGTTTCGTGGCGGTCTACCCGCTCGTCTTCTGTTCTCGGCTCCAGCTGTGAGGCTGAGATCTACGCAGGGGCCATGGCTGCACAGGAGTTACGATGGCTCACCTACCTGCTGACTGACTTGGGAGAGCCGCCTCGTTCTCCTCCAGTTCTGTACGTAGACAACAAGGCCATGCTGGCCTTGTGTCGGGAGCACAGACTGGAGCACAGAACGAAGCACATTGCTCTTCGCTACTTCCTTGCTCGTGAGCTGCAGCAGCGTGGTCAGCTGCGCCTTGCATACGTGGCCTCTCGGGCCAACACTGCTGATATCTTTACCAAGGCACTTCAGCCTTGTGATCATCAGCGCTTTTGTACGATGCTAGGTCTTGTGCCTACTTGGCCTCACTTGCTCATTTCTTGACCTTGCTTGTACTGTGATCTCTCAAAACCTGCACTTGCTTGTTTACCTTTATATATAATCTTGCATGTGAACTGGCCTTGTCGCCTTGAACGTGTGCTCGGAATGTGTGGTGACATTGTGATCCACCCTGAGCTTGCTTTGCTTTGCTTGACTGGTCTTGTGACCTCTTGTTCTCCCCCACTTTGCCTATGGGGGTGTGTCAAACATATATGCTATGGTCTATCTAGGCTGTAGTGGGGTAGACAATATAGGGTACAACCTTTCTAGGTTTCCTACTTGTACCCACATTCTGCCTAGTCATTTCATTCCTCGTTATTTCACACAGGCTATTCCGGAGTGCCAGGTGCTTGAGATTGTGCTTGTTGTGCTCGTGTGAGATCATTTTGCAGGGACGAGCGTTCTGCCGTCAACATCGCGATTTTTCGGCGCTCTCGCGGATTTGCCGTAGCAGTTTGTTCAAGTGCTCCTGCGTGAGAGTCGTGACATCGATATGCTCAGCCATTTCGAAGGGCGTCGGCTCGTCTTAGTCTAGGCGCAGTCGTGGCTGCACGCGTTTACGAGAGAACGCGAGGACAGCGGCTCCTAGATGCTAAGGTGCGTGAGTCCCTTCGAGTGAAAAATCAAAAGTTGATTTCCTGGGGTGCGGAGATGCGCGGTCCGAAAAGGAGAGAGGCTCTGATACCAAGTGTTACGTGTGCAATGAATCGAAGTAGCGAGGATTGCACTATGGTGTCAAACGAGTACAAAATGTGAGCGAAGTCATGTGCGAACATTTATACGCGAAACATGCAAACGGTAACGCGGTGCGTGCGAGCTAGCTAGTGCTATGCTGGCAGCGAGGCTCGGGCTAGTCCCGAAGCGTAGGCCGACACGGCCGGGCCAGCAGTGCGGGGTTTGGCAAAACAGTGCGCGCGAAGTTGGCGAAACCCCGTTAGCAGTAACGGGCGAACAACATGTAGTCGGACTCCGTAAGGAATGCCGAGAAAATTCCTTACACCACACATGTTTTGACGGCGTGTTCCAGAAAGCGTACGAGCCCACAATTCTTCGAACCATCCGTCTTTCCCAGGCTTCTGCGAAACACCCCGAAACGCTTGCCTGATCTAGAAACGTCTATAATCGGTGGTGTCGCCTATTGCAAGGCCAGCAACCGGCCACTCCGCCAACCCGCACACACTCATAAGCTCTCACACTCATACTCGTCCATAGACGCATCTGGATACATCAGTTTGGCGACCTCGCTATGGCAGCTGGGAGCAACCAGGGTGAGAAATCTGCGGCTTCTGGAGTAGAACCCTGCATCGCAGCAGCAGCAGCAGCGGCAAACTCCAAGGTGGATAGCGACTGTGACCTGTTAAGGAATTTCGACTTAGAACGGACTGCGACTGGCGCCATGGAGGCGGATATTATATCGGAGCAGATGGAGCAGCTTATAGCGGATGGAGAGGCAGGTGGCAGTGATCTGCATTGCAGTGGCAGTGGCGCTTCAGAAGGCGAGGCTGTTCCTGGGGTCAGAGACGAAGCTGCAGTGCGTGAGGTTCTTTCCAGCAGCCCGATGGACATTGACGTTGACGTAGACGCAGACGTAGACGTTGACATAGACGGAACGGACATGGCTGCATCCGCCAGGGAGACGTTCATCGCAAACAGTACGTGTGATTGTACAGAGGGGTGCACAGGGGGTGACACTATCGAGTTCCAAGTCACCTTCCGCGGGCAGCGCGTCTCCTTGCGCATGCATCCGCGCTCCCCGCTGCTTGCGCTTTCCGCGTGCCTGTGCGCGAAACTTGCGGTCGATTCCGCCACGCTGAAGCTCATGGTTCGCGCGCGCGCGCACTTGTCACCTTTCCGCGACCCCAGCAACGGCGCAGCGACTGCCGGAACCGGGCTTGCGACCGCATCTGCGACTGCTGCGACGGCGTCTGCTGCCAAGTCGCAGGCGACGCCGTCCCTCCTGCGACTGAGCGACCCATCCGTCCGCCACCGCGCGCTCAGCGACGCGGGAATCGCGCACGGCTCGCAGGTCACTCTGCTGGCCTCCACCATCGCTGACGTGGCGGCGATGTCCGCTCTGCAGGCGGGCCCGCAGGCCGCCGCGTCGCAGCGCGTGATCGGATTCGAGGAGGAGATCGAGCGGGCGATTCGGCGCGGCGCGGCGGGCGTAGGCGGGGGAAGCGGTTATAGTAAGAAGGAGCGTGTTGCTGTTCCCAAGGGCCCTTACACTTTTCACGACTTCCGCACATGGCAGCTTCCTGGAAGTGAGGTGAGCGGACAGGACGCAAGACCCGGAGCGTGTATCAATTAATAATAATCTCCCAGCCCAGCCTCGCCCATAGCTTCCCATACACAACACATCTCACTCCCCCTGCATCCCCTTCTGCCCCCTGTCTCCACCCACTCCCTTCCACACCACACCCATCTCTCTCCACCCACTCCCTTCCACACCACACCCATCTCACACGAACCCCCTCGTCCTTCTTTCGCCCCCGCCTTCCCCCACACGTCTCTGCACCCTGCGCCCTCCCCCCTGCGCCCTCCGCCCCGCGCGCCCCGCGTCTCCATGGTCAGATGCGCCCGCCTGTGTCTGAGGCGCTGGCGCTGCTGCAGCGCCTGGCAGCGGACCCGGGGATAGTGGCCGTCATGCACAAGGTGGGCAGGCAACCCGACGGAGATCAGTAAGTCAACACGAGGCAATATTGATGTGGGGATAGGTGCGAGGGGATAGCGTGAGGGGTTAGTGGCAAGGGGGCCTGATTTGTCACAGGTTTCAAGGGGGCAAGATTCCATGCGCTTGATGATCTCCGTAACATTCAAGCTAGCTCATGTAAGCGTGGCTGCTCATTGCCACACTCGTTGATATATATATATATATATATATCTATATATATATCTATATATATGTGTATATACATATATATTTATATATATATCCGCAATTACGAGTCGTTCGTGGCTTCATCCATCCCTGCAGCCACCTCACCCACACACCCTTCTCCACTCCCCCAACACCCCCCTCTCCCCCCAGCACCGCTGGTCTGTGCGGCTTTTGAGCGAGCTGCCTCCGGAGGGCCTCGTGGGAGTGTCGCCCGTGTGCCTGCTGGGCTTTAACAAGGTGGGAGCACCGCACTGGACTGCACCGAGCTCCACCCTACCGCACAGCACTCTCGTGCTTTGACAGAGTTAGAAGCAGTAGTTGCGCATTGGCACAGCCATGCTCGTGGTGGGTCGTGCTATTCCATTTCTCTGAGGTCGTCATGTTGGGTCGTCATGCTACCTTCTCCTTCTTCACCTAATCCCCCAACTCCACACGGCCATGCTGCCATGCCAACCCTCAACCCCCCTCTCCCCCCCATCAACGTGACGGCATGGGCGGTATTAGAACCGCGGAGAGGAGGTGTGTCTGCGGCTGCGCACGGACGACCTCAGGGGCTTCCGCAAGTACCTCGCCATCCGCCGCACTCTCATTCACGAGCTCGTGAGCACCGGGGGGGGGGGGGGGGGGGGGGGGATTGGGAGAGGTGGGGAGAGGTGGGGAGAGGTGGAGAGAGGCGGGGAAAGGTGGGGAGAGGTGGTAGGAGCAGGAGAGGGACATATTGCAGCTGGGGAGGGGCTGAGGTTATTGCCTGTGAGGGACAGTCAAGGATCGAATCGCAGCAACAGGATGGTGCCATCTTTGGAGGCTGAACTTTCTCCCAGTGCTCTCCCTTCATTTACCAACCCTCTCCACTCCTCTCGCGCCTGCTCCTTGCCGCCCTCCCTTGGCTGCTCTCCTCCTGGCTGCTCCTTGGCTGTCTTCTGTACCACAGGCGCACATGGAGGTGGATGACCACAATGCGCAGTTCAAGGCACTCGATAGCCAGGTGAGTGTGCTCTGTGGATAGGAGGCATGTGAGGCATGCGTAGATGGGATGCAATTAAACTTTTTTTTTTTTTTTTTTTTTTGCCAGCTCTGACCCTTCTTCCAACTCTGCTCTTTGACCAGCCCTGAAGCCCTTTCCGAAGTTGCATTCTCAGCGTCTTCCTCTCGCCCCTTTTTAACCCTGAACCTCCTATCCCCATCTTCTTCGTGCCCTCTCCCTCCCTCCATCCCTCCATCCGCCGTCCCTCCCTCCACCCTACCTTTCCTGCTCTCAACTCGCCCTCTTTCTGTTCCGATCACAGCTGAGCAAGGAGGTGGAGGCGTCAGACTGGACTCGCTCCGTCTCACACTCTACAGCTCCCCCCTCCGCCTCCCTCTCACACCTTCTCTCCAACCCCCCTCCCTCGTCCTCGCATCCGCACGTCACGACTGCTGCACCTCGCACGCTGCTGCCGGTGGCGCCTGCAGCACCAGCAGCTGCGGCGGCGGCGGCAGCAGCAGAGGCAAGAGCGCAGGCGGCACTTGCAGCGGCAGTGGCAGCGAGACGGGGAGGTGAAGCAGGAGCACCTGCAGAAGCAGCTGCTGCAGCTGCAGATTCCCTGAAAGGAAGGCCACAATTATCCGCAGCAGCAGCAGCAGCAGCAGCAGAAGCAGGTGGCACAAGAGACGGGAAGAGGACGAGAGGGTCAGCGCGGGAAAGGACAAGAGAAGCCAGTCAGAGTGGGGTCACTGGGCGGCACAGTGGGTGCATGGCAGCAGATGATTCACATGCGATGCAAGAAAGTGATGCTGCAGGGCATGCAGGGAGCACTCTGTTGTTGCAGCCCTGGGTGCAAGATGATGGCACCGATGGCAGCAGCAGGGAAGCAGGTAGTGCACTTGGGTGTAAGGATGGAGGTGGGATTGGAAATTGTGGTGCTGGTGGAGGTGGGAATGTGGGAACAACTTCAGGAACAGCAAGAATAGAAGCAGCAGATATTGGGGCAGCAGCAGAAGCAGCGGCAGCAGGACCAGAAACAGCTGCAGCACTGGCGGTGGCAGCAGCAGCAGCAGCAGCAGCAGCAGAAACGGAGGCATCAGCATCAGCATCAGGAAAGGGAAGCGGTGGAGAGGAGCACATGGACATGGCAGCGGCCATAGGGGAGGAGGTGGCGTACGTGCATGCAGCATCGCATGAGGCATCACACAGGCTAGTGGCGCTGAGGGAGCAGCTGCGGCAGGAGGTTCAGGACTCACAGGAGTTCCACACTGCCCTCGCCACTCTCTCGCGCATTGTCAAGTGTGTGCCTTACCTTGCCCCAACCCGCTCCTCCCCAACCCGCCCCGCCCCGCCCTGCCCCGCCAAAGCTCCGCCTCGCCTTGCTGTCTCAAACTCCTCCATTGCTGGACGTTGATTTGCTTCCTGCAGCCTTGTTGATGTGTGCCTCTCTGTTCTCTCTACTGCCTTCCAACCTCCTTCCTCATTCGTGCTCCTTCTCTCCTTGCCCTCACTCTTCCCTTCCACTTCATCCCCGTTCCTTCTTTCCCATTGCCATTCCTCCCCTGTTACAGCAACGCCAGGCAACACCCCCACGATACCAAGTACCACCGCATTCGGCCAGTGAGTTCAGTTCTTGCCATTTCCCTCACTCCTACTTCCGTGCTTCTCCACAGCATTTGTTGCACCAGCTCACTCATTTGTTTCTCAACTTCCCTTTCTACTTTTATGCGTGTGTGTGTCTGTGTGTGTGTGTGTGTGTGTGTGTGTGTGTGTGTGTGTGTGTGTGTGTGTGTGTGTGTGTGTGTGTGTGTGTGTGTGTGTGTGTGTGTGTGTGTGTGTGTGTGTGCGTGTGTGTGTGCGCGTGTGCGCGTTGTGAGTGTGTGCACCGATGCGCGTGTGTTTCCATGCCCTCTCTCCATGTCTCCAGGCCAATCCCAAGTTCCACAGCAGTGCCGGCAGGTTCACAGGTACACACCTCTCGTGGTACCCACTTCCCATGCGCCTCTCGTGTCACTTGGTGTTGTGTCAATTTGTGTCTTGTCATGTCGTATCTCTGCCACGCCCCTGCATTCCTTTCTTGTTAGATGTGAGCTGTCCATCTAATCCGTCAACTCATGTGCTAATCATGTGTTTGCTGATTGTGTCCGTCCCGTGATGAACCCTTCACCATCGCTTACCCAATGCTCTTGCACATTGAATCAAGCCTGCCCGTCATACCTCCTGTTGTTCACTCCAAACATGCACAACGTCTCTCTATCTGTGCATGCAGCGGCGGTGGCCATTCTGGTGGCAGCAGGGTTCCGCAGGGTGAACGAGAAAAGGGATGCTTCAGGTGGGAGTGCATATGAGGAAGTGCTACTGCTGCGCCGGTTTGACCCTGTGCTCCTGTGGCTTGCAGCAGACGTGCTGGATGCTGCTTCTTGATGTTCTGCACCTGCTCATGATGCTCCATGCAGCAGCGACACATGCACATGGTGCATGCTGTACGAAGTCATAATGTTTATAATATTGGTTGATGACGAAGCTTTGAGCAGCCGCAGATGCACAGACTGACGCACTCGCTTCATGCAAGGTGAAACATGTGACACTCTCTTTTCTGTGCTTAAATGAATGGTTTACGGAGACGGAAATACCGGTAGATACCCCGTAGCGTAGAGTTTGCTACACAGCAGCAGTTGAGGACATCCCATTCCGTTGATCCAAGAGGCACGGAATCCAAACCCACATGCACCTAAGGAGTCTGTTACCGTAGTCAGATATGCCACTAAAACTGTGTCAAGTGATCAGCCTGACCAGAACCAGGTTGCAAGCTTACTACCCACTCACACCGCCTCTGCTGGCAGAGAAGCGCACGACACCACCTCTGCCTGCTGCTCCCTCCACCACCAGTGAAACCTAACACCAACAGCCACTCTTCACTTCCTCCTCCTACCATCTAGATTCTGGTTTTTGACCACATTCCTCGTATCTGCCGCCGTCCTGCCCCTTCAGCTGAGCTGCCGGACAAAGTTGAGCAGGGAGTCTGAGTCGCGCCTCTCGCCGCGCATCTTCACCACAAGCGCTGCCTGTTGCCCCTGGCGTGGGCGCACGGAGAGAATGGTGGGGAAGGACCCGGCGCCCAGGCGCTCCCGTGCAAACTGCCGCATGTCCCGATCGCCCTGCCATGGGGAAAAGGGGTCAGGGGGGAGGGAATGGGGAAAAAAGAAGGGAAGTGTGCAAAGGGGGAAAGAGGGGAAGGGAAAGAGGAAAGAGAGGAAGGAAGGGGGAGAAGTGGGTGTTGTTTGTAAGACAGGATAGGAGGGTAGTGGAAAGGAAAACAAAAAAAAAAAACCCTCAAGTGTGGGTATGGGGAGTGTGGAAACGTGAAGTTCAAGACAGAAACGGGAAGAGCAGGTGCAGGAGTGAGAATACCGTGATCTCCCGGTTACAAGACCCCCCCGCATAAAAGCCCCGTGGGTCTTCTATCCGGACCAGGGGTCTTTTATTAAGTCAGTCCTGGAGAGGACCCGTCTTTTGACCCAAATCATTATAAGACCCCCCCTCAGGCTATAATGAGTGGTGTTAGTTCATGAGCTGGTTAGCGAGTCACACAAAAAACCACGAAATTCACTTTGACAGGAGAATTTGTGGTCAAGGGAGTCAAGATGCCACATCAATCACGCGTTTTTGCCGCCCTTCAAGCAAGAAATGCTGACGTGCCTGTCATTGTTCGGCATTTCTGAACGTGCGGAAAGGAATCAGGGAGACTCGAGTGCGAGAATCTGAGAATGAATTTCCGCGCTGTGAAGGAATCCAAAATTCAGTACAGAAATTTTCGAATTTATTCAACACTGCACTACACAATCCATTTTTTAGTAATTAATAGATGTCCAGGGGTCTTATGCACTATATGCCATTACATAAGACCCCACAACCCATTTCAAGCACATTTAGGATAAGACCCCCGGGGCTTCTATCCAGGAGATCACGGTATACCACATCCCATGTCATGTCACCCCTCCCACGCGCATCCCACACGCATCCCACGCGCATCCCACACCACCATCCCCTCACCACTCCACCCACCCTGAACTTGGCGACTCGTGTGCGTGCGCCCTCCTCCCCTCGCAGCACGCCCGCGGTGTGCAGGAGAGCGGGCTCGAGCGCCTGGCAGAAGGGGCACCAGGGCGCGTACACCACCACCAGCCACGACCACGCCGCTAGCTCCCCTGCCCGCCGCTGCTCCTCTGGGGTCGCTGCTGCTGCTGGCGACAGCTGGAGAGGGGAAAGCGGAGGGAAGGCGAGGTAGGAGTGGGAGTTGGAAAGAAGGGGGATGATGAGTGAGGTGTGTGGATGGGTTGAAAGGCAGACCAAGGCACATGCGGGGCATGCATGTGAGACGAAGACAGAAGCAGTGGGACGAGGAGAAAAAAGCAAGGTGAGGTGGACAGGCAGAGAAGGACAAGACGCCACACGCAGCAAGATAAGGAGAGGGAGAAAGCGAGAGACAGGATGGGAGGGAGGGGAGAGGGAGGGAGGAAGGAGGGAGGGAAGTGGGGGGGAAGGGAGGGAGGGAAGACTGGGGGAAGGGAGGGAGGGAGGGAGTGAGTGAGTGAGGGAGGGAGGGAGGGAGGGAGGGAGGGAGGGAGGGAGGGAGGGAGGAAGGGAGGAAGGAAGGGTGGCGGGGGGGAGGCAGGCAGGCAGGCGAGAAGAGAGCACGGACCAGCAGCTCAACATCCCTGGCACAGAGCTCCTCCACGCCCCCATCCACATAGATATCCTCCGCCTCCTCCTCTCTCCGCCTCTGCCGCTCCCGCTCCTCCTCCTCCCTTCTCGCCACCTCCGCGGCCGCCAGCTCCGCCTCAGCAGCCGCGCGCGTGCCCACGCCCGTGTGCCCGCGCGTCGCCAGCCCGCCCGGCCCCACCGCGGGCGCCAGCGCGAGCGCGGACAGCGCAGCAGCGGCGGACGCGCCCGTGGGAGCAGCAGCGCCCTTGGCGGCGGAGCCGGATGACGGCTGGTGCAACCCGCACTCCTTGCTCCCCGCCTCCTCCCACCACCAGCGCCCCTCGCGCTCGTGCTGGTGAGGCAGCACGGGGCGAGTGCAGGGCTCGCAGCCTATGGAGGTAAACCCCTGCGCGTGGAGTGGGTTCGTGGGGACTTCTAGAGCCTCCAGCATGTGCCAGACGTCTGAGCCGGAGACGAGGGCGAGCGGGTTGACTTTGACTAGGGTGCCCACTGCGCCGCCTGCGCCCTCGCTGCCCGGGTCGACCTGCACCAGTGGCACGTTAGCACGTGTCCCCACGGACTGGTCCCGCCTCTGCCCCGTGATCCACGCGCGCAGCGTGCGGAGCTTGCGCTGAGGGTTGAGAGCGGGCGGGGAGGGGCGGGGGGAAGGTTGTGTGGGGCCGGGGAGGAAGGGTGAAGAGGACGGGGTGGGGGAGGTGAGCGGCGGAGCAGATACATGCGACGATGGGGGCGGAGAAACGTGTATCAACACATGGAAGTAGATCAGAGCGGGGACACCACGAGAGGAAGCGAAGCGAGACAAAGGCATGGAGTCTAGCGACAGAAGTTGCTACTATAGCTTCATGCCGTTCTTTGCTGCACTGCTACTCATTATCATCAAAGCCAGAGACCGTTCAAGAGTGCGTGCAGCCATCAGAGTAACTATGACATGAGTAGGGCCGGCATGAGAGGCAGCGAGTGTGCCTCTTTCGGCCAAACGGGTGGCATCACGTGGCTGCATGCGACTCCTCCTTCCCGTCTCGCCGTCCCCTTTCTTTTTGTCATCTTGTCTTCTTTCATTCTTTTCCTGGGTGGAGGAGAGAGGGACTTTTCCTGATTTTCCCTCCACTTAAACATCCAGGTCTAACAAACTCGTTCTCCTCAGAAACCCCCTCCCCCAACCTCCCGGCCGCCCTCTCATCCCTCCTCTCTTCTCACCCCTCCCCACCTCCCCCTCTTTCCCCCAGTGTGGCGCGCGCGCACCTTGAGCGGCTGCACTTTGCGCACGGAGCAGCACTCGAAGTGGCCGTCGGTGTAGAAGGAGAAGAGCCCCTTGGCGCCCACCAGCTGCTCTACCGCCGCCGCGTCCGGGAACAGCACCTCCATGCGCACCCCGTAGTGCTGCTCCACCTGTAGCAAGCAAGCAAGCACGCGCACACGCACGCGCGCACATCGCAGATTGCATTGCGAGGAAGGATCCAGAGGGAAAGAGAGAGTGAGTGAGAGTGTGTGTTTAAACAAGAGCTAAAGAAACATTGAACAACCGCAATAACAGCATTTTGTTAGAGGAAAGGTCATGAGAAAATGACGGAAAAAAAAACACACAAAAAAAAAAAAAACAAAAAACCGGGCGACATGAAGCGGAGAATGATACCTGGTGGAGGAAGCGGTAGGTCTCGGGGTTGAGGCGGCCCGTGTCGAGGCAGAAGACGCGGAAGGGACGGCCCGTGCTCGCCGCCAGCTCCACCAGCAGCACGTCCTCCGCGCCGCTGAACGCGATCGCCGCATCCACACCGTACAACTCCAACACCTGATCGGACGGTCGAGATCGGAGGGGGAAATGTGGTGCAGGGAGAAGGCCAGGTCCAGGTGAGCTTGGAGATACTGAGTAGAAAGAAGACGATGGGGTGATGGTGTCTGAGAGTGGAGAGAAACGCAGACAATGGGTTTGTCAAATGCACGCATCGCTACGCCGTTGCAGTGGTTACGGCGTGCTTACGCCGTTGTTACGTGCTTCTGTCAGAAGTCGTTGCTCGCGATACTGGGTCGTCCTTCAGCCAGCTCCATCGGCACAACGTTTCCTTGCGCGCATTGCTCTGTGCTGTCGGCGGCATTGGTTGCGACGATCGATACCGCTGGCGAAAGGCGACATTGCTGGCGACGGGCGACATCGTGGGCGACGGGCGACATTGCGGGCTACGGGCGACACTCACCCGGTCCATGATAGCGAGTGGCGACATGCCCTCCAGCTCCTCGCTCAGCATCGCCACCTCCTCGTTCGCCCGCAGAATCGCCTGCGCCACCTCCGCCTCG
This sequence comes from Closterium sp. Naga37s-1, assembly GCA_947471745.1. NCBI lineage: Eukaryota > Viridiplantae > Streptophyta > Zygnematophyceae > Desmidiales > Closteriaceae > Closterium > Closterium sp. Naga37s-1. Next base: position 151,217 of record CANJKZ010000055.1, on the reverse strand, counting down.
TCCTTCGTCGTCGCCGTCGTCGCAGTTGCCGCCGCCGCGGACGCGCCGACGGATCGCGCACCGTCGCCTGCGGCAGCCAGAACAACGCAAGGCCGCGACTTTCTCACACCCATTTGGGCGGCAACGGCGGCGCCGTTAGGGTTTGAGGGTTTTGATGACCCGACGAACGGGGATCGGAGGGCGGAGAGAAGGCTCTGCTGCGGTGCTGCGGGAGCACCGGCGATCGCGGAAACCAGCCTGGCGCTGACGACATTAGCGACAGGCGTTGCCAGCGACGACGACGGCAGAACCATGGCGGCCGAGTTTACGCGCAAGTAGATGGTTCAAAACAAGCTTGGCCTCCTAGTGGGCGATCAGCTCGGAAGGAACGTTGTCGGGCTTGCGGAGAGAGAAGGTGTGTGAGACGATGACCTTTGTGGTGATCAGCACGGTGACGAGGGGGGAATGGAGTTGAGAATGGGTGGAGTGGTGGCTTTTATAGCTCCTAGTGTGGTGTGGAGTGGAGTGGAGTGGATCGGCTCGGGCTCCGGCGGGCTCGGTTCATCCAACAGTTGGCGGGAATGTACAGTACACCGTGGCGGCAACTCCCCCAAACGGCGTTGAGTGTGCACGCTCCGCCAATCAGCGAGACGAAATGCAGCAGCAGATGTGCTTGAAAATACTAGTGCGTCAGAGGACGAACCGTTACAAGCACAACGGCGTAGCTACATGGGAATGTATTACCAGCCATATAACTAGTGTTTGATTATTTATTGCGTCGTTGGTACCATACAAGACTGAGCTCAGGTGAACATGGATTGTCAGTGAAGTACTGCGAGCAGCAACACAAGACATTGATGACTGATTTTTGGGTTGCGTAGCAACCTTATACATTTGGTTTCACTTTTAGGGGAACTGACCGTGAACAGTGCTTTTTCCCTGCCCGTGTGGGAAAAAAATATTGTTCAACTTTTTAGTTGCCCCAAAAATGTGAAACCAAATGTAGCCAATAATTCCATAGTCGTCGATAAGTACAGAGAATGGAACAATTGGTTGGACACGAACGTGTACAAAAACAGACCCAAACGACAGCACACGAACTTGTACAAAAACGAGAAATACCAGTTGTGAGTACTTCGAAGCTAATGCTAGAATGCATCGTTAATGCAACTGCGATTAATCTGGTATGGAAGAGGCAACCAAAGCTGCCCCACCAACGATCACAACCGCAATTGTATACACGAGGCACTTAGCACTCACCCCGAAACAGAGCCACACAACTACATAGCCTACATGTACGCACACACATACGCAGATAGAAAAACACGCAGAAACATACAGCTAATACTAAGCATGCAAGCATAGCCAATGAAGTTCACCAATTAATAAACCATCGCTACCTTGCCCCCCATTCCCCTCCCTCCCCCCCTCCCTGATCTCCCTTAACCCTCCCTACACCCCTCCGTCCCTCCTTCCCTCATCTCCCTCCCACTCCCTCCCTCATCTCCCTTCTCAGCTCACGCGCCCTGCACAAAGCGAAAACAGAGAAGTTCACACACACACGGCCTGTACACAGCAAAAAACAGAGAAGCAAACACACACACGGCCTGCACACAGAAAAAACAGAGAAGCAAACACACACACGGCCTGCACACAGCAAAAACAGAGAAGCAAACACACACACGGCCTGCACACAGCAAAAACAGAGAAGCAAACACACACACTGCCTGCACACAGCAAAAACAGAGAAGCAAACACACACACGGCCTGCACACAGCAAAACAGAGAAGCAAACACACACACTGCCTGCACACAGCAAAAACAGAGAAGCAAACACACACACGGCCTGCACACAGCAAAACAGAGAAGCAAACACACACACGGCCTTGCACACAGCAAAACAGAGAAGCAAACACACACACGGCCCGCACACAGCAAAAACAGAGAAGCAAACACCTTAGAAGCCGACATACTAAACACTAGTGCAGAAAGCGACACTCGTTTGCATAAGTAGTCCCAGCTGCCCAAGCACCAGCAGAATAGATGCTAGTGCATGTGCCCCAGCGTGCTCATAAAGCTCTCTCGTGCGTTCTCTCACGCACTCTCTCACGCACTCTCACGCACTCTCTCACGCGCTCTCTCACACTCTCTCACGCGCTCTCTCACCTGCTCTTTCAGGGCTCTCTTACGTGCTCTCACACGCTCTCACGTGCTCCCTCACGCGTTCTCTCACACTTTCTCTCACGTGCTCTCTCACGTGCTCTCTCACGCCCTCTCTCACGTGCGCTCTCACGGACGCTTTCACGCGTCTCTCACGCGCTCTCTCGCGCGCTCTCTCCACGCTCTCTCACGCGCTCTCTCGCGCACTCTCACGCGCTCTCTCATGTGCTCTCTCACGCATTCTCTAACGCGCTCTCTCACGCGTTCTCTCACGCGCTCACTCACGCGCTCTCTCACGCGCTCTCTCACGCACGCTTTCACGCGTCTCTCACGCACTCTCTCATGCGCTCTCTCACGCGCTCTATCACACGCACTCTCACGCACTCTGTCACGCGTTCTCTCACGCGCTCTCTCACGCGCCCTCTCATGCTCTTTCTCATGCTCTCTCTCACGCGCTCCCTCACGCGCTCTCTCACGCGAACTCTCATGCGCTCTCACGCACTCTCTCACGCTCTCTCTCACGCACTCTCTCACGCACTCTCACGCGCTCTCTCACGCCCTCTCTCACGCCCTCTCTCACGTGCGCTCTCGCGCGCGTTTTTACGCGCTCTCTCACGCGCTCTCTCACGCGTCTCTCACGCGCTCTCTCACGCACTCTCCCACGCGCTCTCCCACGCGCTCTCTCACGCGCTCCCTCACGCGCGCTCTCACGCGCTCTCTCACGCGCTCCCTCACGTGCTCTCTCACGCGCTCTCTCACGCGCACTCTCATGCACTCTCTCACGCGTCTCACTCGCTCTCTCACGCGCTCTCTCTCACGCGCTCTCTCTCACGCGCTCTCTCTCATGCGCTCTCTCACGCGCTCTCCCACGCGCTCTCCCACGTGCTCCCTCACGTGCTCTCTCTCGCGCACTCACTCAAGCGCACTCTCACTTGCACTCTCACGTGCACTCTCACGTGCACTCTCACTCGCACTCTCATCCGCACTCTCACGCGCACTCTCATCCGCACTCTCACGCGCTCTCTCACGCGCACTCTCACGAGCTCTCTTACGCGCACGCGCACTCTCACGCGCACGCGCTCTCTCACGCGCACGCGCTCCCTTACGCGCATGAGCTCTCTCACGCGCTCTATCACGCGCACTCTCAGGAGCACTCTCACTCGCACGCGCTCTCTCGTGCGCTCTCTCGTGCGCTCTCTCACGCGCACTCTCACGCGCGCTTTCCTGCGTGTTCGCTCCCGTGTACATGCTCTCCCTCGCGCTCCGTCTCTCCCATTCTTCAAATGAAAGTGCAATGCGAGAGGAGACCAATCTACACAGAAACTTTACGAGGAGAGCAAAGAAAACAAAAAAGTAGGGAGGGAGGGGGGGAGGAGAATTCAGTGGGGGAAGGGAGGATGAAAGGACCGGGAACGCACCTGATAACAACGGTGCCTCAGAAAACAACCCGCGCTGGCGCACCAACCCGCGCTCGCGCACCAACCTGCACTCGCACACCAAGTCTCGCTTGCGCTCGTGCACCTGTCGCCGGAGGCGACGGCGGGGAGGGAAGGAGAGGCGATGGCGAGGAGGTTTGAGAGGCGACGGCGGGGAGGAGGGAGAGGCGACGGCGGGGAGGAGGGATACGCGACGGCGGGGAGGAGGGATACGCGACGGCGGGGAGGAGGGAAAGGCGACGGCGGGGAGGAGGGAGAGGCGACGGAGGGGAGGAGGGAGAGGCGACGGCGAGGAGGAGGGAGAGGCGACGGCGGGTAGGAAGGAGAGGCGACGGCGGGTAGGAAGGAGAGGCGACGGCGGGTGGGAGGCGACGGCGGGTGGAAGGGAGAGAGGACGGCGCGGTGGGAAAGAAAGGATGGCGGGGTGGAGGTAGAGGCTATGACTAGGTGGGTGGTTGGGAGAAGCAACAGGTGGGTGGATTTGTCACGTGAAAACACACGCACAATCACGTGACACTGAGTGGGCTGAAAACAACTCACTATGAACCACACAAAATAGTGCAATGTTACAATACAAAGTAAAGAGAACATCATTGTTCACTATATAAAACAAAAAACGATCAATGTGTCTAGATATTAACGTATTAGAAACATCAATTGTTAAGAATCATAAACATCCACGTTGAAAAAGATAGATTGAACTATAAATAAACGCTTGCAATGTTCCTTGAACAGTAGGCCTAAATTTGACGCTTTTAAAAAACTGCAAATTTTTGTTGTCAACTAAAAGAATGTAACATCTACGCAACCCTTCCGACGTTAACATCGAGTCTTGTTTTCTAGAATCTCAAGGTAGACAGAAAACAGAATGAAAGCAAGCACCTCTAGTTGGGTATTTCTTTCCATCCCCAGTCACTCATTTTCCCGGTATATGAAGCTTCTTTACCATTGTCCCATTTACGAAAAACCTGAATGCATCACAATCCACCTAGCATATAATTTCATGCTGCAAGAGCATAACGCAAGGCGCCTCAACTGGCCTGCAAGCCACACAACACCCTCAACAACACACACATGGGCACAATATGGCCAGCGCCAGCCCCACCACTGCCTACCATCACTGGCCACCTACACTCGGCCACCTCGTGCAATCACGGCAGCTGCCACAGCAACAGTGGCCACAGCAACCACCGTGGCAGCACCCCCCGCGTATGCCCATGCTGTGCCTGAATTCCAATGCGCGGACGAGAAAGAAGGCCGAGACACACTTGGCGCAGATGGGGAAGAAGTAGCAGCAGCACCGGCACCACCAGCACCAGTCGAAGCAGTCGAAACGGTGGAAGGAGGCGGAGAGTCGGCATTGGCCTTCTTGGATTGCCATGTTTTAACAGGAGAGTCTGTTGAAGCAGTGGCAGGGAAGTCGCCTCTCACAGGCAAGCCGTGGCGTTTGTATGCCACAGCTGACCCTGCAGCAGCCCGAATGGAAGCGGCCGCTGCTGCTGCTCCTGCCGCTGCAGCAGACGCAGCAGCACTTGCAGGGGGGGGCCTAGTGGCGGCGGCAGGAGAGGTATTGACCAACACACGTGACGACGGAGAACCATCAGCATCTGATACTGGTGCTGCTGGTGCCTCTGCTGCTGCTCGTGCCGCTGCGGCTGGTGGTGCTGCAGCAGTAGGGTGAGCTGGTGTGGATGCTGCAACTCTGACGGGGCTGGGGTGAGAAGCGGCAGCAGGTGCAGCCAAGGCTGCCTGGATCTCAGCATAGGGCACACGGATTGGTACAGTCGTAACAGGAGAGACAGGAAACTCTTCAGATGCTCCTCCTGCTGCTGCTGCAGCTGCTGCTATGGCCGCTGCTGTTGTTGGTATTGGGAGTGGGGGCCGGGTGGGGATGAGAGTGGGGCGGAGAAAGGTGGGAGAGTGGGGATGGGGAGGGAGACCGCTTCCAGCTGCTGTTGCAGGAGAGCCGTGAGATAATGAGAGAGACCCTGCGTACTGCTGCAGTGATTGCTGCTGCTGCTGCTGCTGCTGCTGTTGGCTGTGCATGAGTTGAGGCATGTACTGTTGGAGATAAAGAGAACTCTGCACTTGTGACTGCTGCTGCTGTTGCTGCTGTGGCGACGGGGGTTGCTGATGATAATGGAAGAGGTGGGGCGGTAGGGTGCTGTGAACATCCATGGTAGCATGCCCGCCATTCGCAGGATAGGCATACGTTGCGTATGGCTGCTGGGGCATTGAGGCTGGAGGCCCGTTTGAATACGAGTATGGATTGTACTGCTGCTGCTGTTGATGCTGTTGATGCTGCTGTTGATGCTGCTGCGGATGCTGTGGGTGCAGCTGGGGTGGTGGTTGTGGATCCGAGAAGTCCAGATGCAGCTTGATGCCCTGAGATTGCATGGGGGGGCACAGGACGACACACGTACACATGGCATGACACATGGGCACTGCACTGCATATGACGACGGCGGATGACAGGATACGAGGGTGATCTTCGAAGGACGCCGAGCAGATAGCTTTTTGAATGCTTGAACGAAGAGTGGGGTGAGGCACACTGAACTGTGCGATGGGGAGCAGTGGATACGAGCAGGTTGGGTCGTCTAAACGATATCCAACTGCTGAGTAGCACACATACTAATCATCCCACTACCTGTCGGCTCTATTCAATGTGGTGTTATATGACCCTCCATCCATCTCCCTCCCCGCCGCAATAAGCCCAGAGAGCCGAGCAGCAGTGCAGGGAGCCCAAGAGTGGTCCGCAAGAATTGGTTGGTTGGTTAGTTGGTTGGTTGGTTGGTTGGTTGGTTGGCATGGCATGGCACCTTGCAGTTGGAGGCGAGGGCGAAGGTGACGGCAGCTTGCAGGTCCTCGTCTGTGGATAGCACCACCTTGTCCCCCTCCTCGTCCTCGTACTGCCATGCACATGCAGGCATGCACGCACGCACTCACACACGCACACATGCATGCACACACATGCACACACGAACACGAACACACACACACAAACACGCACACACACACACACATGCGCGCGCGCGCATACACACACGCACACACGCACAAGCACACGCACACGCACACGCACACACGCAAACGCACGCGCACACGCACACACGCTCATGCGGTCACCGGCACACCGCGCACGCATGCAAGCACGCACACACACACACACACTCACACACATAGACCAGATCAGCGGTGGTGCAGAAGAGGGATGGGGGGTGGGGTGGAGAGAGTGGTGTGTGTGATGGGATGGAGTGAATGAGAAGGGGGTGGCGGACAGCAGGACAGGTACCGTGAAGAATGGAGAGGACGGGACGGCGGGGTGGAGGGACGGAGAAATTGGAGTGAGAGGGAGGAGGACGGGTCTGAGAGAAACGTGTCTGGTACAGCATGTCGCACAAGCGTGTATGGTACGTGTTATGAGGTATGCAGGAAGGCATGGTGGGAGGGAGTGCAGGTGCACACCATGACAGCAGGCGGGTTGTTGGGGTCATAGTCAGGTCCCAGGCGGGACGCCACTGCACAGATGAGCTCCGTCACACTCTCCCGCCCTGCTTCCCCCCACCCCACACGCAGTGCCATGTGGTGCAGAGACGTGGGCAAGGGAGAGGAGGTCGTGGGAAGGGCGGGGGGTGTCGGGGAGGGATGTAGATAAGAGGGGAGAAAGGTTAATAGAAGAGGTGACAGAAAGATGGGTTCTGCGTCGCTCTCTTGGCAGCACAGCCGTGTCAGCATGCAGTGCAGTGCAATGCAGCGCCGAGCATAACAACAGGGGCAAGTGCATTGGAGTGAAGTACTCGCGAGGAGGAAGAGCAAAGCCAGCCAGAGAGAAGGTGGTGACAAGGAATCAGAGGCGTGAGCTGAGAAATGGAAATGGAAAGCCTATGAGCTGAGAGAAAGCAGCGACATCTGAAACGGAATTGCACTACAAAGCCAAACAGTGCTCAAATCCGACACCACCACATTCCCTTTTGAGTATTCTCAAAGGTGACTACTGAGTTGTGTGAAGAGACTGTGAAGAGACTGTGAAGAGACAACAAAGCCAGTAGACAAAACAGCGGCACCACTTTTGAAACCTCCGGAATATCAAGAACAAAGCCGGTCCATAAACCAGAAACACAACCAATCCATTGACCAGAAACACAACCAATCCATTGACCAGAAACACAACCAATCCATTGACCAGAAACACAACCAATCCATTGACCAGAAACACAACCAATCCATTGACCAGAAACACAACCAATCCATTGACCAGAAACACAACCAATCCATTGACCAGAAACACAACCAATCCATTGACCAGAAACACAACCAATCCATTGACCAGAAACACAACCAATCCATTGACCAGAAACACCCAGAGCCCCTCGACTGACCAGCAGTGAATCGGTGCACGCGCCCCCGCCTGTCCTCCATCTTGAACGCAAACCGCATGTCACCCAGCCCTCCCGCCACCAACCCCCCTCCACCGTACCCCACCCCTCCCTCCCCGCCTGCACCACCCCCCACACCCGTGACGCCACCTGTCCCGGATACCACCTTCCCCTTGGTAATATCAGAGAGGGGCCGTGAGGGGATGGAGGGGGGATGGGGAGGGGGGAGGGAGGGGAGGGGAGAGGCAAGGGCGGTGCGTGGTGGTGTGACAACTGCTGCAGAGGAAGCAGAATGAGTAGAGTGAACAGAGTGAGCAGAGGGAGCAGAGGGAGCAGAGGGAGTGGATGCAGCAGTGGGGATGGTGCTACTGGTTGGGGCTGTGGGGTCCGCATGAGAGGCTGCTGTTGCTCCTGGTGGTGTGCACTTGCCCGGCCCTGCATCTATATTTCTTCCTCCAGCCCCTGCTGCTGCTGCTGCTGCTGCTGCTGCTGCTGCTGCTGCGGCTGCTGCAGGTGCAGGAGGTGTGGTGGCAAGGAGGGAAGGAGGGCGAGCGGGGCGGGAGGTGGGCATGGAGGAGACGGAGGCAGCGCGAGATGCATCCCAGAAGTCTATGCTGCGCACACTGCTGGGGGGCAATGGGGGTGAATCATGGGGTGGGGCGATGGTGTTTTGAATGGGCGAAGACAAGAGCGAAGAAGACGGGTTTAGTGATGGATGATGATGACGACGACGACGACGACGACGACGACGATAATGATGATGATGCGTCCTTTCACTGACAAGGACGAGAATGAAACAAGGCCGGTGCGGGGAGAGCAGAGCAGCCATGCGGCTCTTTGGATGAACTTCGCTTTGCATGTTGAGCGGCGTAAACCATATCAGCGCACCAAAAGATTTCTGAGTCGAATAAAAAACAACGGCCCCCCTATCCCTTCTCCCACCATCCCCCCCACCATACACACCTGGAGGCATCATCGCCAGTGGAAGGGTCTAGGCGCAGGGCGGAGTCCCAGAATCGCTGCATGAGCGCTCCAAACGCCTCGTTGCTCCCACCGCCGCCGCCGCCGCCAGCACCGGCACCGGCACCGGCACCGCCGCCGCTGCTGCTGTTGTTGCCCTCCCCTGATGCCGCACACTGCTGCTGATGGCGATGGAGATGGGAGCGCGGATGGAATGGGAATTCGGATAGAATGGGACTTCGGACAGAATGTGGCAGTGTAGGGTAGGGGAGAGCAGGGGGGAGGGAATGGGAGTGGGATCGAGGCGAAACGGGGTTCATAGGGGTGGGTTGGGCTGATCAGCCCACTGCTTGGAGGGCGGAAGGACACTGCATCGTATCTTACGGCCGTGGTTATATGCAGCAGGGCAGGATGAGATGAGAGATTACAGATGCGTGCCATGAGGCCGGAAGACACTGCTTGGCGTTGTACGATGCGAAGACAGCATACACTGGGCATGGCATCGCATGGCGTAGGTAGCAGGGCATGGGATGGCATGGTATGGGATGGAATGGGATGGCATGGTATGGGATGGAATGGGATGGCACGGCAACTATGCATAGCGAAGCAAGGCATGGCAACTATGCATAGCGAAGCAAGGCATGGCAACTATGCATAGCGAAGCAAGGCATGGCAACTATGCATAGCGAAGCAAGGCATGGCAACTATGCATAGCGAAGCAGAGAGGCATACCGCTGGCATGGAGAGTGCCTCATGGATGAGATGGATGACGTCCACACATGCCACACAGTTGCCGTCTGATCATGATGCTCCAGTGCCACGCACGCACCCACACGAGAGACAGCGCCAGTGCTCGCACACACCAGAAACACATGTGCCCGCACACACACATGTCCACGTACGGAAGATGCGGGCCGGGAGTGCAAAGCAAGGAGGGAAGGTGGGGGCAGGGGAGTGGGAAGGGAGGAATCTGATCATTGCACACGCAAAATGTGTAGAGAGGGTGTTTTCGAGACGTTGAAAAAAAACACCCTCTCTACACAAGGGTAGAAGTTGATCATTGCACGAAACGCTGAACCATAAACCGATGACGATAAAGAAGGGGAGATGAAGAGTGGGAGGAGATTGAGAGAAGCTGAACCATAAAACGACAGCATTGGGCGAATGGAAGGGCACAGTGGGACGGACACCAAAGGGAACGAGACATGGTACTTGGGAAAGAAGAGGATGGAGAGAAGCAAACGAGAAAGAAAGGGGTTGATGAGTCGAGAATGGGTGTCATGGTGAGTGTGAGTGTAGGTGTTAGTGTGTGTGAGAATGGGTGTGATGGTGAGTGTAAGTGGGTGTTCGTGTGGGTGCGAATGGGTGCGAGTGTGCGGGTGTGACAGCAGTGAGTCACCTTTATCAACGACAGGGAGGTGCAGGAAGCAGCCAACGTGCATGAGACGAAGCTTCGAGACATCTCAAAACTTGACTGTGGGTGCGACCGTGTGGGTGTGCTGGTGTGCAGGTGTGGGAGAGGGCACCTTTATCAACGACAGGGAGGTGCAGGAAGCGGCCAACGTGCATGAGACGAAGCTTCGGGACGTCTCAGACCGTGGTTGTGGGTGCGACCGTGAGGGCGTGGAGGTGCAGGGGGGTGTTGCATAGGCCACCTCACCTTTATCAACGACAGGGAGGTGCAGGAAGCGGCCATCATGCATGAGATGAAGCGCCTCCACCACTGGCATGTTCAGACTCGCACACTCGGGACTCGCTGTCATGGCCTGTTGTGTGCCCATGCACCCAGGCACCCATGCACCCGTGCACCCATGCACCCATGCACCCATGCCCCACACACACACCCATGCACCCACACACCCAAGCACCCATGCACCCACACACCCATGCCCCACACACACACCCATGCACCCACACACCCATGCACCCATGCACCCATGCACCCATGCACCCATGTACCCGTGCATCCATGCATCGAAGCACACAAGCATCCATGCATCCATGCATCCACACACCCATGCATCCATCCATTCGAACATTTGTTTAAAAGAGGCAATTAACAAGCCTGACAGGAGAGGCACCACACGAAACTGCAATGAGTGGCACATGCTGTATCCCCCTCCACATGCAACCTCTGCGTGTATGTTCCTGTGTGAGTGCGTCTGCCCGTGCCTCTCTGCTCTGCCTGTGTGAGTGTGTGTGCGTGGGAGGAACACCTATGCAGCTAACCGCATCCTCCACTCCACATCCGCATTCACTTTTGGCCGAGTATTGAGGTGCCTCAAAACTCGTCTCATTCTGAGGCGTCTCAAAGCTAGCTGCACCCTCTACATTTACAAATGCACTGGGCAGGCAGGACCATGCCTGCTTGTAAGCCTGTGTGCGTGTCTGTGCACAACACCAACTCACTTTGTTCACTTGCACAATGTGCAACATTCTGGGTCCAGTCCAGCACCCATGCACGCGTTCTGCCTCATCTCACGCGCCTCAAGACAGACAGTTGCCTCTTGCCATACCTGCGTGCCTCGTGCATGCGTGCGTGCGTGTGTTGGGGTGTGTGGTGGTCCCCGCTCACCTTCTTGACCGGCACGATGTTTGGGTTGGGTCCAGCCCTGTCACGAGTTTTGAGGTGGCTCAGTAGTCAACTCTTGCCATGCCGCAGCCCAGCCCAGCCTGCATGCGTGCGTGCGTGCGTGTGTGTGGGTGAGTGGGCAATAGCTCACCTTCTTGACCTGCACGATGTTTGGGTCCAGCCCTGTCACGAGCACTCGCAGCAGAATGTCCTTTGACCTGTGGACGAGGGAGAGAGAGGGGGAGGAGGAAGGAGGGAGGGAGGGAGGGAGGGAGGGAGGGAGGGAGGGAGGGAGGGAGGGAGGGAGGGAGGGAGGGAGGGAGGGAGGGAGGGAGGGAGGGAGGGAGGGAGGGAGGGAGGGAGGGAGGGAAGGAAGGAAGGAAGGAAGGAAGGGAGGGAGGGAGGGAGGGAGGGAGGGAGGGAGGGAGGGAGGGAGGAAGGATGGCGACATGGTGAGAGGTGGCAACGGAAAGGAAGCGTGAAGGCGCATTATGAAGCAGAGCAATGGCAGGCAGTAAGTGAGGAAGGACAATGATGTCGAGGAACCACAGGGAATGTGCAAGGGATGAGGGGAGGGGAGGGCGAAAAGCAACAGGGAAACGGTATGACAGGGGGTTATGGTTGGGTGAGTGGGCAGGTGGTGGGTGGGTGATTGGGTGAGTGGACTCACGTGAGGATACCCATGGGCCTGCTGGTGCGGCTGTGACCCCCGCCTCCTCGACCCGCCGCCGCTGCTGCTGCTGCGTTGCCTGACGCAACATTGGCAGCAGCGGTGGTGGAGGCGGTATTGGTGGTACTGGCGGCGGCGGCGTGATGGGCGTGAGCGTGTGTGTGGGACGAGGGCACGACAATGACAGCGGTGACGCCTCGGCTCTGCATGGTGGCGGCTGCTGCAGCCACTGTGGCGTTGGGGTCCACTGTTACAGGACTGGCATGGTGGGGCGCATGAAGGGGCAGGGGCGCACAGGGTGGGGCGCGCAGGGTGGAGAAAGGGAGGGAGGGAGAGAGGGTGTGAGGGAGAAGGGAGGCAGAGAGGCGGAGAGGGAAAGGAGTAGGATAACAAGTCCGTCAGGTGGAATGGGCTAAGGACGGTGGAGTGGACGAAGGAAGGACGGAGAACAGAAGCATGGGGTAGGCGTGGAGGCGAGGTGGGAGTGAGAGTTAGCAAGAAGCGGGCAGGGACGACGTTCAAGCATGGAGTTGTGGGACACAGAGTGTGGTGATGTGGAGAGAAAGATGACAGGCAGCATGGTGAGCGGCAGCATGGTGAGCGGCAGCATGGTGAGCGGCAGCACGGTGAGCGGCAGCACGGTGAGCGGCAGCACGGTGAGCAGCAGCACGGTGAGCAGCAGCACGGTGAGCAGCAGCACGGTGAGCAGCAGCACGGTGAGCAGCAGCACGGTGAGCAGCAGCACGGTGAGCAGCAGCACGGTGAGCAGCAGCACGGTGAGCAGCAGCACGGTGAGCAGCAGCACGGTGAGCAGCAGCACGGTGAGCAGCAGCATGGTGAGCAGCAGCATGGTGAGCAGCAGCATGGTGAGCAGCAGCATGGTGAGCAGCAGCATGGTGAGCAGCAGCATGGTGAGCAGCAGCATGGTGAGCAGCAGCATGGTGAGCAGCAGCATGGTGAGCAGCAGCATGGTGAGCAGCAGCATGGTGATCAGCAGCATGGTGAGCAGCAGCATGGTGAGCAGCAGCATGGTGAGAAGCAGCATGGTGAGCGGCAGCATGGTGAGCGGCAGCATGGTGAGCGGCAGCATGGTGAGCGGCAGCATCCCACCTGGTTTCATCTCCAATGAGATTAGCAAGGGTGGGTCGAGCAATCTTATCTCGCAGCGACCCCAGGAACCCTGGAACAGGGAGGTGGGGGAGGGGGGTGGAGGAACAGGAGCTCACGGGATAGGCATGGCTGGATTGCATGCAGGGAGCAGAGCAGGTGCGGGAAGGAAAGGTGGGTGGGAGCACAGGGGGGAGCACGGGGCATGCAAGGAAACGTGGGTGGGAGAGCGGGGAAGAGGAGAGTGGAGGAGAGTGGAGGAGAGTGGAGGAGAGTATAGTAGACAGCTGAGGGAGCAACGAATGCATGTAGAACACGGAGGCAGTGGCTCATGCTGCTGACTCTGGTTGCTTGCCCCAACCACCTTACTGCCAAGAGAACCTGTCCTACTCCCTCAACCAACCACCCAGCGACTTCTCTTGAGGCGCCTCAAAAGTATGTCCTGCTCACTCCCTCAACCAACCACCCAGCGACTTCTCTTGAGGCGCCTCAAAAGTATGTCCTGCTCGCTCCCTCAACCAACCACCCAGCGACTTCTCTTGAGGCGCCTCAAAAGTATGTCCTGCTTGCTCCCTCAACCAACCACCCAGCGACTTCTCTTGAGGCGCCTCAAAAGTATGTCCTGCTCGCTCCCTCAACCAACCACCCAGCGACTTCTCTTGAGGCGCCTCAAAATTATGTCCTGCTCGCTCCCTCAACCAACCACCCAACGACTTCTCTTGAGGCGCCTCAAAAGTATGTCCTGCTTGCTCCCTCAACCAACCACCCAGCGACTTCTCTTGAGGCGCCTCAAAAGTATGTCCTGCTCGCTCCCTCAACCAACCACCCAGCGACTTCTCTTGAGGCGCCTCAAAAGTATGTCCTGCTCGCTCCCTCAACCAACCTCCCAGCGACTTCTCTTGAGGCGCCTCAAAATTATGTCCTGCTCGCTCCCTCAACCAACCACCCAGCGACTTCTCTTGAGGCGCCTCAAAAGTATGTCCTGCTTGCTCCCTCAACCAACCACCCAGCGACTTCTCTTGAGGCGCCTCAAAAGTATGTCCTGCTCGCTCCCTCAACCAACCACCCAGCGACTTCTCTTGAGGCGCCTCAAAAGTATGTCCTGCTCGCTCCCTCAACCAACCACCCAGCGACTTCTCTTGAGGCGCCTCAAAAGTATGTCCTGCTCGCTCCCTCAACCAACCACCCAGCGACTTCTCTTGAGGCGCCTCAAAAGTATGTCCTGCTTGCTCCCTCAACCAACCACCCAGCGACTTCTCTTGAGGCGCCTCAAAAGTATGTCCTGCTCGCTCCCTCAACCAACCACCCAGCGACTTCTCTTGAGGCGCCTCAAAAGTATGTCCTGCTCGCTCCCTCAACCAACCACCCAGCGACTTCTCTTGAGGCGCCTCAAAAGTATGTCCTGCTCGCTCCCTCAACTAACCACCCAGCGACTTCTCTTGAGGCGCCTCAAAAGTATGTCCTGCTCGCTCCCTCAACCAACCACCCAGCGACTTCTCTTGAGGCGCCTCAAAAGTATGTCCTGCTCGCTCCCTCAACCAACCACCCAGCGACTTCTCTTGAGGCGCCTCAAAAGTATGTCCTGCTCGCTCCCTCAACCAACCACCCAGCGACTTCTCCTCCACCAACCACCTTATTGCCAGTAATTGCCAACCACCCTCTCTCTCCAATCATCTGACTTCCCCTTAATCCCGACCAGCTCCCCGTTCCCCCTTCAGTTCCCATCCTTCACCCACACTGCGCCTCTCACCTCCGCTTCCCTTTCTCCTTTCCCACCACATTCCCCTTCCCTCCAACCCCACGCATCCCATCTCAGTCTTGCTTTTTCCACCACCACAACACCCAAACCCACCCCACCACCCATCACCACTGCTTGCTACTCCCGAATTCCTCTTTCCATCCTCAGCAGCAGCTGCAGCAGCAGCCGCAGCAGCAGCAGCAGCAGCAGCAGCAGCAGCAGCAGCAGCAGCAGCAGCAGCAGCAGCAGCAGCAGCAGCAGCAGCAGCAGCAGCAGAAGCAGCAGCAGAAGCAGCAGCAGAAGCAGCAGCAGCAGCAGCAGAAGCAGCAGCAGCAGCAGCAGCAGCAGCAGCAGCAGCAGCAGCAGCAGCAGCAGCAGCAGCAGCAGCAGCAGCAGCAGCAGCAGCAGCAGCAGCAGCGAGGGCGTGGCCGTGCAGGGCGAAGTCGGTGAGGAGGTGCGAGCGGGCTATGGCGTCGTGCAGGCAGCGCACGCCTCCACCACATCTCACCCCACCACACCCCACCCAACCCACCACTCACCAGCACTGCTCGGCACTCCAGGCTCCCTCTTTCCATCGTCAGCAGCAGCCGCGGCAGCAGCAGCGGCAGCGGCAGCGATTGCATGGCCGTGCAGGGCGGAGTCGGTGAGGAGGTGCGAGCGGGCTATGGCGTCGTGCAGGCAGCGTGTGACGTCCAGCATGGCCACCACCTCGCCGCGCGAAACCACTGGCAGGTGCCGAAACCCACCTGGTGTATGGGTGTGGGGTGGAATGAAGAGGGAGGGAGGGAGGGAATTTGCATGGGAGGGGTTTGCGACGGGAGGGTTGTGGGAGGATGGAGTTGGGTGTGCGGGCAAGAGCTGTGATGGAGGAGAGAGAGCAGAGCAACAGAGAAGAGCCGAACACGGGTGTGGCGGGTGGGGAAGCGGGAGGGGAAGGGGAAGGAAGGAAGAAGCTTGGTGCAGGCAGCGTGTGACGTCCAGCACCGCCACCACCTCGCCGCGCGAAACCACTGGCAGGTGCCGGAATACTCCTGGTGGATATGGGGGGGGAATGAGATGAGCGTGGCAGGGGTGTGGTAGGTGGAAAGGGCGTGCGAGGGGTGTGGTGTGGGAGGGGCGTGAGGGGAGCATGGGAATGAGGTGTTAGTGCTGTGCCATGGAGAAGGGCCGGGATGAAGGAGAGTGAGAGGAGCAGCAGAGAGGAGATGAAATGAAGTTGTGGGGAGGGGGGAGGGGATGGGCAACGGAGTGCATGCAATGCGGCACAGAGGATGCTTGTGGTTGCGAGGGCGTTGGCTGGAGAAAGGCGGGAAATGCGGGGGGAGGGGGAAGAGGGGAAAGAGAGGCGGGGGGAGAAGGGGCGGGGGAGGTGGGGGAAGAAGGGGTGAGCGAGGGAGGAAAGGGGGAGAAATAGAGTGAGGAGAGGGTGATCCAAGATCCCGTCTGGCAATCCTATGAGAATTCATATCCCCATCCTCCTCCAACCATCCTCTTCCCCTCCCCTGCCTCTCTCCCTTTTCCCTCCCCCCCTCCCTTCCACCACTCCGCTTTCCCTCTCGCTCTTCCCCTTCCTCACCCCCTCTCCAATCTCCCCCTCTCCGATCTCCCCCTCTCTCCTTCTCTCCCCCTCCATTCCCCCTCTCCCCCTTCCCTCCGGATTTCCCTCCACCCTTCCCTCCCCCTTTCCCTCCCCCTTTCCCTTCCTCCCCCCCCCTATCACCCCCTTCTCCCCCTCCTCCCCCCCCCCCCCAGCACGCACCGCGCATCATCTTGTTGAGGGCGTCCATGGCGGACGAGCTGATGCGCACAAACTGCGGCTGACGTGTCATGATGACGTGGCATGGCGTGGAGTCCACGCGCCGGCCTTCGCCCACGCACCGCAAGGCAATGTCCTGTATTCCATAGGCATCCACCATAACACCATGCACACCATGCATCATGACCATGCACCATGCACCATGCACCATGCACCATGCACCATGACCCATGACCCATGACCCATGACCCATGACCAATGCACCATAACCCATGCCACATATAGGAGGCATGCATGCAGCGCATACGATGCCCCATGCTCCACGAACAGTGTAGCCCATTCTCCTTGAAACAAGGACCTTGTTGCATGCCACCCACATCACACATGCCATCCATCCCACATTCCACACCCCATACCATACCATAGCCATTGCTGAAACCCATAGCCCATGCCACACCCCATCATGTTGCATGCACACCCCATCATGTTGCATGCACACACACAGCAGAGAGGGCACATGACACGAATGTGAACCAATAGTCTCACACATACTCCCACCACGCCACTCATGCCTTGCCCTTCCCTGCCACGCCCACGCCATGACAATCCCCAATCCATCGCCCATCTCCCACATGCCACACAGCAGCCCGTTGCGGTCCCACATGCCCATGCCCATGCCACGCCATTCCCCTATTGCCCATCCCACATTGCCCAACCGTTCCCCGACCGTGCCACACCCGTGCAACAGCAGCAGCAGCCACACCCACCCGGTCGGACATGATCCCGCACAGCAGTCCGCTGCTGTCCGTCAGCAGGCACGCGTCCACCACACCATGCCATTCCCATGCCCATCGCCCACCTCCCCCGTGCCACACCCCTGCACCTGCCACCCTACCATCCAGTTAGACCCACCCGGTCGGACATGATCCCGCACAGCAGTCCGTTGCTGTCCGTCAGCAGGCACGCGTCCACGCGCCTTGCCGCCATGCGCCTGGCGGCCTCCGCCACGGCCGTGCTGTCCGCCATGATCAGCGCCTTGGACAGCCGCAGCCGCCGCACCGTGCGCTCCTTGCTGCTGCCCCACCACCGGGGGGGGGTGAATGGCGCGCGGAGTGTGCGAGGAAAGGGGTGAGGGAAGAGGGAGGGGGAGAGGGAAGGGGGGTAAAGGGAAGGGGGAGGAAGTAGGGGAGAAAGGGGAAGGGAAAGGACGCGCCTGAGAATTGGCTCGGGGACAAGCGGGGCAATGCGGGGACCAATGAGGGTGGGGTGGGCAAAGGGGGGGGATGGTGGGGAAGTAGAGGAAGGAAAAGAACATTTAGGCCGCTAGGATCAAGGTATTTAGGTTCTTTGAGGAGAAGCTCGCAATGCCGCTTCCGTACTGCTTGCCCAGTGCTCCGCTCGTGCGCTCACGACACTCCGTTGGGTGCTAAGAGGAATTTTCGAGAATTCTTAAGGCCGTAAGGAATAAAACGCTCACGACATCCCGCCCGTTGCGTGGTGTTCCGTGCGGAATTCGGGTGATTTTTTTGTCACCCGTTCCAGCCACATCTGGGCGTGAATTCATCTAACGAACACACACGTTCGTACGCACGCACGCACACACGCACACGCGCGCGCGCGCGCGCGCGCGCGGGGGTACGCCCACCACCGCACCTGCCGCCGACAGCCCCGCTGCTGCTGGACGGCCTCTTAACGTTGCGGGCGCCGACGTTCCCCGTGCCGCCGCTCGTCGGGCGAGCAGCGCTGGCGGAATCCTCCGCCTGCCTCTGGCCCGCGGATGGCGGAGGCTGCGACCGTCGCCGCTGGGCGCCTGGCGAGCGCGCGGGGTTGGGGGACGGGGACGGCATTGCGCCGGCCGGCGCGGCGGGACCTGGCGGTGCGGCGTCGTCAGGCTTGGACGGATTCATGGCGACTAGTGGATAAGGTCGCGGAGACCGATGCTGCGGTAGTTGATGTTCTCATGAAGTCAAGATGTCATGACGTGACGATTGCATGACGAGGGTGAATCTGAACTGAAAGCTGGATTGGTTTGCGGGGAGGGAGGGAATGAATGAACAAACCTCGAAGATTGATGGGAAGCTTGCTGATTTGAGGGGGGGGCAATCGCGAATTTTCGTTATAGTGCAGCTCAAACACCAGCGTGCCGTTTGTTTCAAGAAAGTATGTATGGTATGACCACCAGGAAATACCGGAATCATAGGATTGCTTGCGGATCTGTACCAAAAGGACCAGCGAATGACAATGACAATGCCGCCATGGCCATGGCGGAGAGATTTAACTCAGGCAATGTCTATCAATTTCTTGCCTGATACGGACTCCGTTACGCTCATTCGATGCACGGCTTTAAGCTCTACCTATTGGTGCATTTTTAGTGTTCATTACGGGAACCTAAACACCATTTCTGCGAGTTCCAGGCTAGCATCAGTGATTAACTTTCGTTTAAGTCAAGAAACTACACAAGACTCTCATCTGAGCTTATCGCTACTCCATAGGTTTGCTCGCGGCAATCAGAAGTCATTCTCAAGGTATCGCGTCAACATTGATGTCAGCTGCAGCGGGAGTTTCCATGGCTCCGTCTCCTTCAACTCCCAAGGCCGGACACCCCCCTCGGAGAAAGCTCTGGACCTGTCTGGCCTGGACCTGCAGCGCTTTGCTTTCAAACACAGAAGCTATAAAACACCACCTGACCCGTGGAATGTGCTCAGATCTGCTTGCTTCTCAGCCACTCACGGGCTTTCAAGCCTTTCGCATCATCGCACCATGGGGAAGGGACGCAATAACAAAGCTGGCAAGAAGACTGCTGATGACGATCGCGAAAAGGAGGAGACTGCTGTACCTGAAATACCTGTGAAGACTGCTGCTGACAAGAGCCGTACGCCTTCGTCTTCATCGCCGGCTGACGTGATTGGTCCGTTCCAGGATCTCCTTGATCTGCACAACAATGCGGATCAGGAAAGCGGTCCTGCTGAAGACGACGCGGAGGACAACGGGGAACATGCGGATCGGGAGAATAAGGAGGTGGTTGACGAACCTGCTGTGGATGCTACGGAACAAGGAGACGATGATGCAGAGTCGGTTGAGGCCCCTGGCGAGGATGACGACGGCTACCTGAGCGACGATTCGGATGAGCATCTAGAACCTGATTCGCTCAGCAGCGTCATTGCCTTGAAGCGTTTTTCACTAACCTTGTTGGTGCCGATCTCCAGGAAAGTTGAAGTCAAGCGTGCTGCTATAACGGTTGCAGCGCTGCTGGATGATGAGAAGGATCAGTTATCTCCGGACGCTTTACAGACGACGACGTATCAGGAGCTTACAGCGACATACTTCTCAGGCACGCGTTATGGCCGCCTGCAAGTCACTTTTAACCGTGTCAGGGACGCGAACTACATCTGGAACCAGATCATCAAGCATGAATGTGTGAATGGCGACATCATTGATCTCACCTGGCAGCACCCGGAGGATGCGCGTTTCCTTCGTGAACGCGTCCTGAACCCGTCGGCGAAGGAGGTGGTGGTTAAGGGAGTGCCGGCCGACATCACTGCTGAGCTGATCCGCCATCTGTTGGTGGTGTCCAAGCTCGTCAAACGCGGCAGGAGCGCCTTCGCTAGCTGCTTTGGTTTTCACCGTACTGTGGACCCGGTCACCGGGTTGGATACTGACCGCATTCGTGGTTTGATTATCCCCCACGCCGCTGATCAATACCGCTGGAGGTATTTTGTTGAGGACCCGTCGACTGGAAGACGCTACCTTCTGCACTTTCCGTCGCTGTCCTGCGAACTTTGCAACGGCCATCACATGTCACGCTACCATGACCACTACATCACCCCCAGGCAGGAGAACTTCACCAGCTGGAACCTGACAGTCAAAAAGGTTCATGAGATGAACGGTACAAGCAGGATGGTTTCTGGCTCATCTCCTCTATCATCCTTACCGCCTGCTTCTCCTTTCTTACCTTTTACTGACGACTGTTTTCCCACTCCTCCCCGCAGCTGCTTCCTTGAAAGCCTCAGCCCTCATGAAACGCATCCTGAAAGACCCCGCGGTAGTACTCACCTCCACAGGTGGTGTGCGGGAGGAGTGGGTATGTGTGCAAACGGTGTGCGAGAAGGCGCAAGGGAACCATTTCGAACAAGCAGCGGCTCATGTCGCATCTGCCAGGCACAAAGGGGGTTTGAAGGCAGACGGCAATGCAACGCGTGCCAGCAAGCACTCCCAGAAGATGGCCATTTTCAAGAAGGAGTTCATTGTCAAAGCGGTAGCAAAGTGATCAGCGGCTTAGTCACAAGTACCTGGACCGGACTGGATGACGCAGCAGGATGGATTGTTGGTACAAGTTGTGTAGTGGGTGCCCTGTTTTCTTTCGCTGTAGCAGGATGTATCGTTGCAATAAAGCTTAACCGCCCGTGGATGCTGTGGGGCTCAACGAAGTGGATTAATGGATAAGACCAACCAGCTCACCTTTCTCGAGCTCAACATCAACGGGCTCGGCGGCAGCGGAAAACAAGAGAGATGTGTCAGGTGGTTAAGGAAGGCAGCGAACATGGTGGTCCTTACAGACACCAGGATCCCGGCAGACCATAATTTCTGGACGCAAGTTAGATCAGAAGCTCAAGCAGTGGTGGCGCCGTCGCAGAGGGCTGGCGGGTTAGCTGTCTTGGGCTTCCTGCAAGGGATGCGGTTCACAGAGGTAGTTCGACATGTGTCAGGCAGGCTTATGAGTCTCATGGTGAAGTGGCGGGACCTAAGCTGCAGAATAGTAGCGGTGTACTTACCGACACAAGCTTCTGCAAGGGGGGTGTTTTTCCGCGATGTACTGACCCCTTTCGTGCAGAGCCTTGGCACATCGCCTCATACGATCCTTCTTGGGGACCTCAACATCGTGGCTGATCCGGAGTTGGATAAATCGTCGAAGCTTGGCACTCCGGCGGAAAACCAGCGATTCCTGCAGATCTGCTCGAGATGGGACTTGCAAGATGCTTTCCGCTGCCTGCACCCAAGCCGCAAAGAGTACACTTTCTTTTCCAGATCTGCAAGGACGAGTACACGGATCGACAGGGTCTTAGTTTCTCACTCGCTACTCAGCTACGTAACAGAGGCGAAACACAAGATGGTGCCTTATGGCCTCACCGACCACTGGTTTGCGGTGTCGGTCACACTTAAGTCGGCGTCGGCAGGGGATCATGGGCCTGGTCTCTGGAGGCTTCAGGCGTCGCAGGCCGGCGGAGAAGGAACTCATAATATCATAGCAGCGGTGCTGGAAGCGCAGGCAGACCAGCCGACTCAGAGCTTGGAGAGACTTATGTTGCATCTGCGGGCAAGCATGAGAGCACACGTAGCGGAGGAAAGGAAACGGGTGAAGGCGACCATGCTACATCTGGAGCAGAAAGTGGAATCCCTACGGTGGAGGGTGATGTCAGATCCATCGGCACAAGACGCGTACGAAGAGCTGGTAAAGAGTGAAGCGGCCCTAAAACTTTACCAAGATGTTAACAAGGAGCGGCTCCAAGTCATGGCAGGGATGCTGGCGGAGCTGGCGGGGGAGACACCATCGGCCTTCCTTTCGGGCCTGGTCAAATCAAGAAAAGCAAAGACAGAGATCAGCGAGCTTTTGTTTAAAGGCACACGCCTGGAAGGGGCAAAGGAGGTGTTGCGGGCGGCTTCTGAGCATTTCCGAGAGGCATACACATGCTCACCGGCTGGGACCACCAAGGAGTCGTGGCCGATCGATGAAAGGCGGAGACTACAAGAGGCAGACCGGGAGCTGTTGGGGAGAGAATGGTCGGAGCAGGAGGTGAAGCTGTCGCTCAAGGGGCTCCCAGTGGGTAAAGCCCCCGGTCAAGATGGGCTGCCGAAGGAGTTCTTTGAGCGCAACTGGGACCTCCTCGGGCTAGCTGTGATGAGGGAGGTCAAAGAGTTCGAAAAGACGGCGCGGCTATCCGAAGCTTTCCTGACAGCAGTTACGATCCTGTTGCACAAAAAGGGGGACGGAGACAACTTGAGCAACTACAGACCAATCACTCTACTGTGTTTCTTCTACAAGTTGGTGGCGAAAGTGTTGGCAAACAGGATCAAGGCGGTCTTACCGAAGGTGATATCGGAAAATCAGTTCGGCTTCCTCCCGGGGAGAAGCCTAGCCGACGCGGTCTCTCTTGTAGCTGACACGATTGACGCTGCGGTGGAGGAGGATGAGGACTGGCTGCTGCTTCTGGTCGACTTCCAGAAGGCATACGACTCGGTGTCGCGGGAATACCTGTTCAAGACACTCGAGAACATGGGCTTCCCACCAGGATACTCGGGATGGGTGAAGGGTCTTCATGACGGCGCTGCCACCAGGATGTTGCTAAACGGCTGGGTGGGGGACAAGGTGGAAATGGACAAGGGCGTTCGGCAGGGCTGCCCTCTCGCCCCTTATCTCTTCCTCTGCGCTGTAGAGCCACTCTGCCAGGAAATCGAGAAGAGAAAACTGGGAGTCAGGAAGAGGGGGGTCAAAGGAGAGCTGGCCTACATCGGCTATGCGGACGACACGACCCTGGTCCTGAGAGGGAAAGAACAGGTGGTATCGGCAAAGAAGCTGTTAGATGACTTCGCGGAGATATCGGGGCTGAAGGTGAATCAGGAGAAAACATCGCTGATGCCGCTGGGGAAAAACAGGAGGAGGTTGCAGCCGCTGGTTTCACCTTTCACCTGGGTAGACAAGGACAGAGCGGAGAGGCTGTTAGGGATCTGGATTACATCTGGTGGATCGCCGGAACCAGCTTGGGACAAGGCTTTCGAGAGTGTAAGCGCGGTGCTGAGTTGCTGGGAAACAAAGCACCTCAAGACATCTGCACGTGTCACCATTATCAACAGCTACGCGATGCCGATCCTGCTGTTTCAGGCCCAAATATACGCTCCGCCACACGAAGTCTGGACGAAGGTGAAACGACTCTGCCACAACTTCATCTCCGGGGGCAAAGCACTGCTGGACAGACATTTCATCCTTTGGAGCTATGACCTGTCATGTCGGGAAAGAAAGGAGGGCGGCCTGGGGGTGATCGATCTGAAGCATAGGATAGAAAGCAGCGTGATCCAGAATCTGGGGAAGGCCCTGGTGGAGCAAGAACCGTTGAGAGTCTGGTTATGGGAGAGGGCGGCAGGTTTCCCGCTCGGCCTGGCGACGGTCTACGCCCACCCTTCGATTCTGAACCACTGGTTGGGAGGAGGGACAAGATGGAAGGCAGCTGTTAAAGCCCTTTGGGACTCAAAGATCTTGACCATGGGTGACCCTGCGCACAGATGGGATGCGGAGGAGGAGCAACTGCTATTCAACCGGAAAATCTTTTTCAGAGGACGGTCGCCCTTCGGAAATCAGGCGGGCTCGCACTGCTTGAAGGGTGTTCGCTTGGGGGACTTGCTGAAGAAAAACCGCGACGGCAGCAGAACCGTCAAGTGTGACGCCACTCTGGAACAGGAGCTGGGGGGAATCGACCAACGAAAGTGGGCCCGGAAAGCGTGGGAGGCAACGCCGCAGAGTTGGAAAGACATGTTACTCACTCAGCTGACTGCAGAGGAGGTTTTCAGGGAGTCACGGCTGGTGCGAATACCGTCGTACAGGCCGAGGGAGTTTTTCTACTACACACTGGAGTACACGGTTAACGGTGTGCTATATGGAAAGCGGGCGGAAGTTGACAAGAAGGGTCACATATCTGCGTTGGAGTACGCCAGTGTGGTATCGGTCGACCATTTAATCGCCACGCCTATGGCGGTCATAGAGGGGAGGATGCGTGGCTTACTGGGCGACCCGAGGTCACGACTGCTGCACTCGCCAATCTGCGATAAGGGGGAACGAGCTGAACTAAGACAACTGCGAAGGGCAATGAGGCCTTCACCTGCTCAGCCCAAACAACAACTGCAGTGGGAGGAAAGGAGGGGGGGAAAGATTGACTGGAGGAGAGCCATCAAGATTCGTGACTCACTTGCAACCCCAGCCAGGGCACGGGAAGTGGTGCTGAGAGTGCACAGCAACAACCTGCAGGGGGGGGAGAGACTTCCGTTCCTGGGCGCGAGGGCGCGCTGTGTTCATTGCGGGGAGGTGGAGTCACAGGACCATTGCCTTTTCAGCTGCCCCACGATACAACCAGTGGTGGGGGTGATGAAGAGGGCAGTACGATGTATGAACCCGGGCAGGTGCATGGAGAGCCTCGGAGACATGATGTTCCAGAAAAGCAGCACGTCGACGGGTTTTCCGGAGGCGGCTTTCATCTCGATCACAGCACACCAAGTCTGGCTAGAGAGGTGTAACGCGGTTTTCAGGGGCAGTCGGTTCCAGCCAAAAAGGGCACTGCTGCGCATAGCGGTGAGCTTCACAAGACACGTGAAGATCTACAGCCGGGCTCGGAAAAGGGTGGTTGGCAAGAGGGCTCCGAAAAAGACAGGTGACTGGAGTCATTTGGCAGCTGACGAGGCGGATGTCATGCGCAAATTGTACCAATGCGAAGCTTCGATGACGTGGAAGGCAGGTTTCAAGGCAATTTGGGAAGATGGTGGGGTGGCTTTCCAACCTCCGTAGAGATGAAGAGGGGGGAAATGTTTCTCGAATCATTTAGCCCTCCTAGAAACAGTTACGACTGCGGATGTATGGATGCACGTTGTATACTTATATCCACCAAAAAAAAAAAAAAAAAAAAAAAAAGGATTGCTTGCTAACTCCTGTTTTCACAGGCTTACAGTCCGAACAAGATATTGAGATTTATGTGGTGCTACTATATAGCATCATAATCTAAAGCTGCGAGAGGAACTTGACCGGTGAACAACATTAGTCAAATTAGAGAGCAGTGGCTGATCCGTGGTGCCTTGTGCAATTACAGCAATGTTAGATGATATAATGCATGGAATTAGGTGTTCTGCTTTTGTATCAGAGCCTGGTGAACAACATTAACCTCATCTCATCATCCCATACACTTTAGTCTCGCCTCTTGATTGTGTTAAGGGTTATTACTCTAGCTAAAACAGTGAGCAGGCCGGGTTAGTCACGACATGTCACACCATGCTCAGAGCATGGTGCAAGCCCTAAGCCTTAAATCCCAAACCGAAAACCCTGAACGAATTAGTCAGAGTTGCAGCAAGCCCCCTCTTTCTTCCTCTTCCTCTTTCTTCTTCCTCCTCGTCCTCTTTTCCTCTCCCTCTTCAGGCTGCGCCTACCCCCGACCGCCCTCACTCTCCTCCCCCATGTCCCACCCGTCCACCTGCCACCACCACAGCTCCACAGCACCATCACCCGTCTCCTTGAACGCCACACCCATGCCATCCTCACCCGCTGCTGCCACCACTGCCTGCTCCCCCACCGTCCCTGCCACCTCTGCCTGCTGCTCCCCTATCTTCCCTGCTGCTTCCTTCTCCCCACCAGTGACCCCAGAAGAACCAAGCTCCTTCTCCTGTACCTTACCACTGATTCCTGTGCCCGCGTCGCTTACCGCTCTCACCCCATCCCCCTCCTTCCTCTCCTTGCTCACCCTCTCACTGTCACCAGTGTCATCAGCAGCACCAGTGGCATCAGCAGCACCAGTGGCATCAGCAGCACCAGTGCCATCAGCATCACCAGCGCCATCAGCATCACCAGCGCCATCAGCATCACCAGCGCCATCAGCATCACCAGCGCCATCAGCATCACCAGCGGCATCAGCACCATTACCAACACAGCCTGCAGCTGCTGCCTTCCCAGCCTCCTGCCCATGCAACGCTACCCCGTCCACCACTTCCCTCCCCTCTCCTCCTTCCCCTCCTCCCTCTCCTTCCCGTCCTCCTCCTCCTCCTCCTTTTCCTCCCTCACCCAATGCCGCACCTGCAAGTATCCAATCGTCCACACCCGCACCACCACCACCCACTGCATTAACAACGTCATCACCACCATCACCCACCTCTTCCTCCTCCTCTGCCCATTCATCCAACTCACACCACACGCCATCGGCCCACACACCTTCCCATTCATCTCCTTCCTCCTCATCCTTCCCCACAGCACCATCCCTAGCAGCACGGCCTCCCCCCAACGTCTTTCCTGCCTGCAACGCTGCCACACCATCACCACGATTGCCGCCAACACTGTCATCGACACTCATGAACCCTGTAATGCCTGTGCCCTTGTCTGTGCCCTTGTCTGTGCCTTCTGTGCCTTCTGTGCCTTCTGTGCCTTGTGTGACCTGCTCGGCTGTGCTGCCTGCACTCACACCCACCTCCTCTTCCCCTGTGCCTGCTGTAAATTCCTCTTCCGCTCCCTCTCCCTCTTTCCCCACTCCCTCTTCTACTCCCTCTCTCGCTCCCTCTCCCTCTCCCCCCACTCCCTCTTCTATTCCCTTTCCGGCTCCCTCTCCCTGTCTTCCCCCTTCTGTCACCACCAACACCCCACCACTCTCACTCACTCCAGTGCTTTCACACTCGTAATCACGTGCACCTTCCTCCACGTCTCGTACCCCCATGTCTCCAGCTCCTTCCCCACCAACCACCATCTTGTCTACCCCTTCGCCTTCACTCGTCCCACCGTGCCTCTCCTCCTCCCCTTTGCCTTCCGCCTCCTCTCCTTTCCTCTCCTCTGTCTCGACTAACGCCTTTCCTCCTCTCTCCACGACCTCGCTTCCACTCTCCCCTTCCCCTCCTTCTGAGTCTGTGCCTATTTCTTCTTTGCTCTCTTCCTCATCTTCTTGCTTCCCTTCCTCTCTGCTTCTTCCATCCTCTCTTTGCTCCTCCTTTGTCTCTTGTCCCTCCTCCTTTGTCTCTTGTCCCTCCTCCCTTGTCTCTTGTCCTTCCTCCTTTGTCTCTTGTGCCTCCTCCTTTGCTTCTTATGCTTCCTCTTTCATCGCGTGTGCTTCTTCCGTCGTCTCTTGCACCTCACCCATTACGTCCTCACCCCCTATCATCTCATCTCGGTCCACCATCCCTTCTTCGATCCCCTTCATTTCTCCTTCCACTGTCACCTTTCCGTCGCTCTCTCCCTCCTCTCCCACCTCCCATTCTCCCTCCTTCAACTCCATTTTCCCTATCACGTCTCCTACACCCTCCTCCACCTCTGTCTTCCCCTGCTCCGCTCCTTCACTTTTCTCCACCTCCTCTTCTCGCTGCACCTCTCCTTTCTCTTTTATCTCCTCGTCTCTCTCCACCTCCTCTTCTCGCTGCACCTCTCCTTTCTCTTTTATCTCCTCGTCTCTCTCCACCTCCTCTTCTCGCTGCACCTCTCCTTTCTCTTTTATCTCCTCGTCTCTCTCCACCTCCTCTTCTCGCTGCACCTCTCCTTTCTCTTTTATCTCCTCGTCTCTCTCCACCTCCTCTTCTCGCTGCACCTCTCCTTTCTCTTTTATCTCCTCGTCTCTCTCCACCTCCTCTTCTCGCTGCACCTCTCCTTTCTCTTTTATCTCCTCGTCTCTCTCCACCTCCTCTTCTCCTTTTACCTCGTTTTTTCCCTCTTCCACCTCTCCTGCCTCCACTACCACTCCTGCACCCTCCTCCACCTCCCCACTCCCCTTCACCTCCCCTTCTCTCTTTTCCACCTCCCCCCTCGCCTCCAAAACTCCTTTCCCGCTCACAAGCTCATCACCACCCTCCCCCTCGCCCTCTCCCCCCCCTTTTCTGCTCTCCCCCTCCCCCAGCTCACTGTCACGGCATAAATCCTCGCCCCCGCTCCCACTACCATGCACCGAACCTGTACCAGCCTCTTCCTCCTTACCTGCTGCCTCACTCTCTTTCACACTCTCACTCTCCTCCATGCCCTCACTCTCATTCCCACTCGCACACGTGTCACCACTCCCCTCCACGGATGTTCCCTGCACTCCTGTCAGCATATCATCTCCACCTGCCATCAACCCTTCACCACCCTCTGTGTCTCCGGTCACAGCCACAGTCGCCACATCTTCAATGCCATTGATTAACCTAATCACATCGCCACCAACCCTCTGCACAATCTCCTCCTCCTCCTCCTCCTCCTCCTCTTCCTTCCTCCCCACTGCATCTCCAATTGCATCGCCCACTCTCTCTACCTGCTCCAAACCCACTTTCTCCTCCTCGGTTCTTCCAGTCTGCCCCTGCGCCCACACTTCATTCAACATGCCATGCTCATCTGTGCATGCCGAAACCCTCTCGCTTGCCTTTGCTGCTTCGCCTCCCACCCTGCCTTCCGCTTTCACCCCCCCTTCCTCCTCTCTTACTTCCACTGCCGATGTCCCTACCCCGCGCTCCTCCTCTTCCGCTTTCACATTCTCTCCCTCTTTCTCTCCCTCTTTCTCTCCCTCTTTCTCTCCCTCTTTCTCTACCTCTTCCTCTCCCTCTTTCCCTCCCTCTTTCTCTCCTTCTTCCTCTCCCTCTTTCTCTCCATCGTTCACTGCATCATCCGTACTCCCTTCCTCTATTTCGTCCTCCTCCCCACCTATCCATGTCTCCTCACCGCCCCTCCGCACGTCCTCTCCATCCGTCACTCCCTCCTTTGCCTCACTCGCGCCCCAAACACCACCACTCGCTGCCACCCCTGCCAGTGCTGCAACCCCTTCTTTTCCTTCTATGCCCGCTGCTTTCCCTCTTCTTTCTCTTCCACACACTTCTCCTGCTCCTCCATTTGCAGCAGTTGCGCCTGCCACTCCCATTCTACCATCTTCCCCTCTACCTCCTCTTCCTTCTGTTCCTCCTGCTCCTCCTGTTCCTCCATTTCTACCTCTTGATATTCCTGCTGTGCCAACAAGACTTTCCCCACTACGGCCCGTCTCACCACCATCCCACACGGGAATCAGCACAGGATCCGTTACACCCACAGGACCAGACCTAGCAGCATAATCCGGGGCTTCACTATAACGAGGATACTCCACCCATGGTTCCTGTTCCTCTTGCTGTTGCTGCTGCTGCTGCTGCTGCTGCTCTCGCTGCCATGCAGCTTGGTGCGTGTCATAGTAATAGGCATCTCGAAACCCTGCTTCGCCTGCCGCTGCTGCTGCTGCCGCTGCATCTTCTCCTTCTCCTTCGTCTTCTGATGGCAACACCACTGTATCGTTCACTGTTATGCGCCGACCATAGGCTGCTGCTAATACCGATGATGAGGAGGAGGAGGAGGAAGCGGAGGATGGCGCTGACGTGGACGATGATGCTGACGTGGATGGCCATGCAGGCAGGGAAGCTGGCAGTGGATCCGAGGAGGTGAGCTGGAGCGACAGCAGCTCTGCTTGCTGCGCCTGAGGTGACAGAGTGTTGAGCGAGAAATGCTCGTGTGAGGACGCATGTGAAGGCGCGTGATGTGAGGATGCATCGAGAGGAAAGTCAGATGATGAATGAGAAGCAGCAGCTGCTGGCGTGTACGAAGCAGGAATGACCGTTGGTGAGGGTGAGGCCGTGGGTGCGCCTGGATAGAGGGACTGCGCAGGGGGGGGAGGACTTGCAGAGATGGCACCTGCAGGATCTGATTCTTGCTGCTGCTGCTGCTGCTGTGTGGAGGAAGGGGAGGAGGAGGAGGCGAGGGGCATGATGAATCGACGTACGGTGACAGCAGCAGCGACAGCAGCGGCGAGCAGGAAGGGTGCAGAGAGCATCACCATGCCTCGGCTGCCCATGGCAGAAACGGCTGTGCCCAGATGAGGGAGTCCCAGAGGCAACTGAGTATGCTGTTGCTGCTGTTGGTGTCGCTGCTGCTGCTGCTGCTGCGGCCTTTGTTGTTGTGGTTTAGGCGCTGGTGGTCAGGGGATAGGAAAGGGCCAACAAAAAAAAAAGGGGGGGGGGAGGGAGGGGGGGGGGGGGGGGGGAGGGGGGGGGGGTGGGAAACAGCGGAAAGGGGAAACAGATTAAAGCAAATCGAGAGAGCAGCGCAAAAGACTGGGGAAGAGAGGACAAAAAGTAGCAACCATGGCATGGCAGCAGCAAGGTCTTGAAACGCGGCAGTGCTGGTGTAAGAAGTGCCTTCCTCTCAAACACGCTTTTGGCCACACAGACGATGCTCCCCTCCCCTCCCCTCCTCTAAACTCCCCCCAGCCACCTCACCTGCTGCGGTTCTCCATTCCTGCCGATGCCTTGCAGCCCTCGCTGCCGCCTGCACACATGGCAGCACAAAAGCAGTGAGGGGGTGAGGGAGAGGGATGATCATTATGGATTGCAGTTTTGAGGCGCCTCAAACCTTGGCAACCTTCAATGAACCCTGCACAGCACACATGCTCGCCCCACCCTCTGCCCATCCCCCTAGCGCACCCTCCGCCCATGCCCCCAGGCGCACCCTCCGCCCTTTTCCCAGCCCACCCTCTGCCCCCATGCCCCCTTACGCACGTGCTGCTGGTCGCGCACTTTACGGCACATGGTGGTGCGCGTGGGCTCGTCCCACTTGCCGCTCACAGGCACCCCGTGCTGCTCCTGAAACTGCTCTATGCTCGCGCGCGTTATCGGCCCGAAGAACCTGCAGGAGGGACGAGGGGGAGAGGCGAGGGGCGAGGGCAGGAAGGGGGTTATGGAGGCGCCTAAGAAATCGTTGCAGCCCGTGCTGCTCCTGAAACTGCTCTATGCTCGCGCGCGTTATCGGCCCGAAGAACCTGCACGAGGGACGAGGGGGAGAGGCGAGGGGCGAGGGCAGGAAGGGGGTTATGGAGGCGCCTAAGAAATCGTTGCAGCCCGTGCTGCTCCTGAAACTGCTCTATGCTCGCGCGCGTTATCGGCCCGAAGAACCTGCACGAGGGACGAGGGGGAGAGGCGAGGGGCGAGGGCAGGAAGGGGGTTATGGAGGCGCCTAAGAAATCGTTGCAGCCCGTGCTGCTCCTGAAACTGCTCTATGCTCGCCCGCGTTATCGGCCCGAAGAACCTGCACGAGGGACGAGGGGGAGAGGCGAGGGGCGAGGGCAGGAAGGGGGTTATGGAGGCGCCTAAGAAATCGTTGCAGCCCGTGCTGCTCCTGAAGCTGCTCTATGCTCGCCTGCGTTATCGGCCCGAAGAACCTGCAGGAGGGACGAGGGGGAGAGGCGAGGGGCGAGGGCAGGAAGGGGGTTATGGAGGCGCCTAAGAAATCGTTGCAGCCCGTGCTGCTCCTGAAACTGCTCTATGCTCGCCCGCGTTATAGGCCTGAAGGACTTGGGGGGTGTGGGGAGAAGAGGAGGGGTAGGAGGGGCGGGGGAGCGGCGGGTGGTTGTGGGGACGGTGGGAAACGGGGGAGGTGGGAAAGAGGGACGAATGAAGGTGGAAGGGTGAAGGCGGGAGGATGGAGCGGAGGAGAATGGGGGAGGAGGGGAGATCGCATGGATGGATGGATAGCATGAGAAACGGGCCAGGTACGGCAGAGAAGCATTTGGGCAAGAAAATCCGGAGGGGAGAATGGGGCGTTGATGGTAGGTGTGGCCTCTGGCTGCGTGTCAGGGTTGCACGAGGCAGGGAATCTACGATGGGAAAAAAAGCCGTGTCAACCGTACAGGGTGGAAGGGATGGGAGAGGGGGGCGCAATAACGCAATAACGGAGACATCGAACGAATGCTGATGCCATGCGGTAGGTAAGGGTTGTTGTGACATGACGAGAATGAGCGCACACAGGTAGGCAAGCACGCAAACGAGCAAGCAGGCAGGCAAGCATCCCTCACCCGGTCACCAAGGAAGCATCCGGGAAGAAGCCGAAGTGGAGCAGAGCGCTCTGTGCGTCAGGAGAGAGAAGGCAGGCAGGGATAAGTGGAGGAGAGGGGAGGCCAAGGGGGGAGGGGGAAAGGGTGGGAACGGGAAGAGAGGGAAGGGTGTATGGTTTTTAGACTTTTCCAAAGCGGTATGAGTACTCTAGTTCTGGGTCTGGGAAGTCCCAATGGACGGCAAACAATGCAGGCAAGAGAGGGAACTTTGCTCCAGCCCTTGTAGCCCTTCCCGCACGCATCATTCGCCTTTCCGCCTCTTCACTTCATTCCGCCCTTACTTCAGGCATGGCTAGCGTGGAAAGCGGCTGACACCACCAGACATCACATCCCCTTCCCCCTTCACACACACACACACACACACACACACACACACACACACACACACACACACACCCACACACACCCACACACACCCACACACACCCACACACACACACACACACACACCCACACACACACACACACACACCCACACACACACACACACCCACACACACACACACCCACACACACACACACACACCCACACACACACACACACCCACACACACACACACACACACCCACACACACACACACACACACACACACACACACACACACACCCACGCGCACCTGCACGTCAGCAACTTCAGGCCCACTGTCGCCCAGGCTCAAGTCATGCAGCAGACACAGATCCGACAGCAGCCGCACCGCCCGCCCCCGCCCCCGCCCCTCAACCCCTCCGCCGCTCTCCCCTCCGCTTCCCGCGCGCCTCTGAACCTCTCCTCCGCCCCTCGCGGCTTCACCGGAGCCCCTAGATCCTCCCGCGTTCTCTCTGGACCCCGAGTTTCTTCGTTGAGCTTCCCCCGCTCTTCCAGCGCCGCTTGCGCCGCCCGCGCGCGGAACACTGCCCCCGCTTCCGGTACTACTTCCTCCGCTTGAAATGTCACCTCGTCCGCCAACCCGCGCCCCTTGTGCGCGCGCGCTGCTGGCTGCAGTGCTCCGCTGCGCCGTCGCCGACTCCGCTGCCGACGCGTCGTCTCTCCGCGCCACGGGCGCTCGGAGACTGCGCGACCCCGATCGGGAAACGCGGCGAGATGCGCGGAGTGGCGACGAAACCAAGTACGCGGAAGACGAGAGCAGAGACGATGGGGGAAAAGGCGCGAGATGAGACAGCCTAAGGGTCGGGAGTATAAAAGCGCTCCGGTCGTACGCGCAGGCGGGGCTTTGGAAATGGGCGTTTGGGTTTAAATGGAGTTCTGCAGTGGTGTGCGCGGGGCTTGCGCGGAGGTGGGTGGAGCTCGCGACATGCGACACGGTGTGTTGCAAGGGACCACGGGAGTGCGCTGCGAGCATGGGAGCCATAGCGGCTGGATTACAGCAGAAAAGTTGTGGTGATTGTTCCGTGCGGGGTCGTGAATTCCGATGTTCGGACTCCTTACGGGTGTCACGCGGAATCACTAGCGTTCCTGCTGGGCCCGTACCCCACGTGTCGACCGCTGCTAGTCATAAAACAGAATGCTCAAAGGACGCCAAGCCAATCTGCCAAGTTTGACGCAACGAGGAATGCTAATGAGGGAGCAAGCACGAGTTGCAATTTGCGAAGCAACGGAAATAGCTGTTCGCGAAGAGGTGTGTTCCAGCTGGAATGGATGCGTCGAACCAGCAGCGAGAAGCATTTGGCCCGAAAATGCGTCGAGAGGGAAAGCAGGTGGCCGAGTCACGAGAGAGAAGAGGGTGGCCCGAACCAAGCGTAGGTGCGGGAGGGTTAGATTTGGGGGAAGGTAAGGGAGGAGGGGCGCTTCGGAATTGGCTGTAGGATTTGATGGATGCGGCGCGGCATCTTCTTGAGAGAGGTGAGATGCCATTGGCTGCTACTTGTTGTGGCGGGAAAAGCCAGATTCCGCGTAACGTGCTGCTGACAGATGTTCGCGCACAAACGCTACAAGATACAGTGTGCATTCTGTTTCCATTCTGTGAGTTATACACATATAGACCTAAATAATGATAGCAGACCCCTAATTTGTATAATGCCAGTTAGGAATGATCATTAGGCCCGACCCAA
Organism: Closterium sp. Naga37s-1; assembly: GCA_947471745.1. Taxonomy (NCBI): domain Eukaryota; kingdom Viridiplantae; phylum Streptophyta; class Zygnematophyceae; order Desmidiales; family Closteriaceae; genus Closterium; species Closterium sp. Naga37s-1. The sequence goes on along the minus strand of CANJKZ010000055.1, from coordinate 116,823 downwards.
CCCGACCCGACCCGACTTGGGCGGGCCAGCCGAGTTCCGGGTCGGGTCGGGTCGGGTCGGGTCGGAACTTCAAAGAATCCTGGCCCGACCCGGGTATTGGGTGCCGGGACAGGCGTGACCCGCCCTCGGGGGTAGGGACCGGGTCGGGTCGGGTCGGGCCAGACCCCCATGTTGAAACAACCGAAGGGTTATATAAATCATTCCCGAAGCTGCTCCACTGTATCAGTACCGCAATAGCTCATATAGAGCATGCGGAATGTCGAAGGTCACCCGAAGGTCAACCGTCTGAGGAAGTCAACGGTCGTGACCTTTGACGATCCAGTAACCGCACGACAGTTAATTCACTGCAACATGGTCAACTGTCGAGGATAGCGATAGTCACGGTTACTGTAGCTATGCAATACAGTTAATAAGGGAATGTACCTCTTAGAGTACATGGCTAGCTAGATTTCTATTTAAACTCTTGTACTCCTATCTTACAATCATCTTGTTCTCTTTCAATCATCATTCAACAAGGTCACTACAGAGACTCCATTGCCTCCTCTCAGACTTAAACCTATCCTATCCACTGAATCCTCTGGTTGTATCAGCATGGTATGAGAGCTAGAGTGGATTATAGGATTTGCCAAGTCTTCGTTCTTCTCAGAACAATCCCCTTATAAAGTTATTCATTACACCTCAAAGTCTGTAATACTGTGGCTCCTGAAGGAAAAGCTACTGCAGACTCACCGGGCCCACCACCAGCAACGACTAACGTGCCCTCAGCGGTGACCTCCGTCAGCGCCGATGTCGTTGAGGAGCTAGTCGCACGCATCAACGCCCTTGAAAGCCATCAAGCAATGAGCATTGACGGCTCAAGCTATGCACGTGGCGTTGCTGGACTCCCTCTCCTGGAGAAGACCGCCGCGTCAACTCCGAGAGATCCTTCACCTTTGACAATCGTCAAGGGTCAGCTCCTGCACAGGACAACCCACAACGCTCACAGTCAGACACCACTTCAATGCAAACCAAATTTGTATTGACTTCAAAATTGAAGACCTCAATCCCTTTCGACGGAAAGGATTTTTACACGTGGAGTTTTGAATGCGAGCTTCTCGCGACAACCGCTCAGATCTGGATGTACTACGACGGAAGCCTACCTTTTCCTTCGGAAGGCACCATCCAGGAGAAGCATCAATACTACCACGAATCACTCCTCGCGTACACCGCTCTCCTTCGCAACCTCTCACCTGAAGAACAACTTGGCATTCGTCCTTATAAGACGGAGTGGGCTCCCGCGCACGCGTCTTAAAAAAACACCTGCGCAACTCATATATGGCAACAGATCCAGTTACGATGAGTCGTCTGCTCAGCCAGCTAACATCGGTTAAAATGAAGCAAGGGGAGAAAGCGGGACCGTATGTCAACCGGTGCCGCAATCTGCGCGACCAAGTCAAGAAATGCGGTGGGACTGTCCCCGACGACATGTTCATCTCGATGGTCATCTCTGGCCTCGGCCCCGACTGGCGACAGTGCCAGTCACTCCTTCGCGCCCGAGCAACCATATCGGAGTCGGCTCTGTGCGCCACGCTTCTTTCGGAGCAGAAGGAGATCGACCTGTACAACGAGAAGAATGTCAAACAAGAGAAATTAGTCTTTTACACAGAAGCATCACAAGGGGAGCAACGCGGAAAGAAGGGAGCTTTCTGCAAATACTGCAAGAAGTCTGGCCACACTATCGACCAGTGCTACAAGCGTCAGGCTGCTGATGAGCGACGCAACGCCTCCAACCAACAACCATCGGCACAAACAAAGCCCTCCGCCACTGTGTCGCCTCCTTCCGTCGCCAGCACTTCTCAATCTCCTGCACTCATCACGGCGAAGGACAAAGGAAAAGGGACAATCATAAGCTGCATGGCTCGCCGCAACAGAGGGTTCCGTTACTGGGATCGAGTAACATTCGCTCGCGACGATCCCATCAACCCCGTTGCGCCCAGCCCAGACAATGATCCAACAGTCTTTACCTGGTCCACTCGCCCCTTAGACATTCCTCCTGACTTCGAGCTCCCCCCTCCTACTCCGGAATGGCCGCCGAGCATTTCCGCAAACAGATATTTTGCCCTCTCACCGTACACCGGCGACCTTGATCGCATCGTCACACCCAAGATCGCCAACCTCGCCCGTCAGCGCTACGAGGATTTGGACACGTGGTACCTCGACAGTTGCTGCGGGCAACACATGGTGGGATCGCCAAAGTTTATCAGCAACTCACGGCGTATGCGACGGCCCTGCGAAATCACTGCCGCAAACAACGGAAAAATGAAGGCATATGAGATTGGCGAAATCTACCTCGAGGCCATTTACACGAAGTTCACCATTCACATCGGGGACGTCCTCGTCGCACCTGACCTACAATACAATTTACTCTCGTTAGCGCAACTCATGCGGTGCGGAATCGACATTCGCAGCAATCGAAAGGAGAAGACCTTCGAGCTCTTCCACAAAGAAACTTACATCGGAAAGGCGATCGATGATGATGGAGTCTTCGTGCTGCAATTCTCAGCTCAGGGCACCACCGGCGATTCCCACCGCACACTGCTACTGAAAACAACTCCCACAGAGCCAACAACATGGTCACATCCCGACGAGATGGATCTCGAGCAACCTGCCTCCGACGGCCTCCTGCGCTTGCGCACAGTCCCGACTGCCTCGACCTCCAACCCTGCAGAAACCGGATTTGCCACAATGGAAGAAGACAGCGGCACGTCAGAACCTGCAACCGAAGAAAACAAGACGGCGGAGACACGCTGGACGGGCTGGAACGCTTCCGAGTGTCAGAGGTCCACTGGTGATCCCCGATTGATCCTGGGGAAGGGTTACAGGCACGTTGGCCTGGGGGGTTATGGGCGCACTTACCCGCTACACAAACAAGCACTTTTATCCCAATGGTCTAGTGGTTGGGATTCTGACATGTTATCAGAGCAAAGGTCTCGTGTTCGGATCCCGGTGTGTGCACCTCGAGCATCCCAGTGCGGGGGGGTGTCAGAGGTCCACTGGTGATCCCCGATTGATCCTAGGGAAGGGTTACAGGCACGTTGGCCTGGGGGGTTATGGGCGCACTCACCCGCTACACAAACAAGCCCTTTTATCCCAATGGTATAGTGGTTGGGATTCTGACACCGAGCCCGCGCTCGGATCCTGGGGAGAAGTTTTAACTCCAGAAGAAGCAGCCGCAAGCGGGTGGGACGCAGTTTCAACGGAAGTTGGCGCGACCGGCTGGGGGACTTCCCCTGCCCCAGCAGAGGAAGCTGGCACAACAGCAGGAGAAGCAGTCGGAGAAGCAGAGACAGCTGAAGTCACACGGGGCACCGAAGGAGGATGGGGCACCTCGGCCGAAGCAGAGCAAGGGCACACCGAAGCAGCTGGTTTTCCTCCTGCGGAAGTCGCCGTCGTCGACCCATACTGGGCAACTCGCGGCACCTGCTGGGGAGGTCCACCTCTCCCAGATCAATACGCCCCTGACACACCCGAGCCAATGCCAGAAGAGTCAGACAAAGAAGAGACCTACAAATTAATGGGAGAACCAACAAAGTTACCTGAACCCACTGAAGAGCCGGAGCCGCCAGTACAAGGACCACATGAAATTGAGGTCATCGGCGCTGAATACAGTTACTTCAGAATCCCCATGACGGGGATCCCAGTTCGGGAGTGGCCCAACCAGTGCCTGCTCGTCACCGGAGACCAAGTCGAAGCCGGCGATACCGACGACGTCATCGGTATTCCCCGCGCGCTTCTGGAGCGAAAGGCAATTCGTGCGCTTGCCGCCGATACCGACAACGCCGCCGACGCAGGCCCTGAAGGGGAGGCAAACGACGAAGCAGCGCGACAAAAACATTATCAGAAGACGGTCGGTTACCGTGCGGACCCAGGAACATGGCACCAACGGCTAGGACATCCCTCCCACGCCACGCTCAAAAACTCGCTCAAGGCCGGAGTCTTCGACAACGACGCGCTCCTCCTTCTTCGAGACGGTTCCCTCACCGCGGACTCACCTAACCCGCCGTGCATCGTCTGCCCAACCGCGTCGCTCAATCACCAGCCGTTCCCCGATTTGCCCCCAGGGTATGAACGCTACAAGCCGCTGGACAAGGTTTACAGCGATTTTATGGTGCTCAGCCAGGAGGGGCTCGACGGGGAGCAGTACACACTTACCTTCATCAACGCGCTACGTCTGGGCCGTCAACACCGACAGCAGGTCTCTGGCCTTCGAGTGCTTCATTGCGTGGATGAAGCGGGCTGAGCGACAGTCCGGTCTCAAACTCAAAGCCTGGCAGACGGACGGAGCCCTGGAGTTCTTCTCAGACGAGTTCAAGGAGCTCTTCAAGCAGAAGGGGATTGAGCACCTGGTGTCCCTGCCCTACGCTCACCAACAGCAAGGAGTAGCAGAACGGACAAACAGAAGCCTCGCCACGCGGATGAGGGCTCTGATGAAGCAGTCGGCCATCCCAAAAAAATATTGGCCGTTTGCGATGAATCATGCTGTCCAGCTGCACAACTTGTTGTCCTCACGAAGCCTCGAGAACAACAACTCTCCCTACCGGGCATGGACGGGCAGAAAAGCAGATACACGCCTGCTCCGAGTGTTCGGCTGCATGGTACAGTACAGACCCCACACTGCGAGAACCGGAAAATTTGCTGACCGGGCACGATGGGGCATCCACCTCGGAATCGAAAGGGAATTCAAGGCGTGGATAGTGCTGGACTACGCGACACACGAAGTGACGAAATCACGTGACTGCATCTTCTACGAGAAGCTGACTCTGCCTCTTTTCAAGGAACACCAGGCAGCCGACAAACTGCCCGAGAGGGTCTTCGAGGGCCACCGCAGCTTCGCCACGTCACACGACGAGGCTGATTTGGCCGAGGATGCAGACACACCTGATGTCACCCCAATGGACTCCGCCCCGAGCATCCCCCTCACAAGCCAATTCGGGACTCCGATATTCGTACCTCTACACCAACCCGATCCTGACGATATAACACGTGAGGCTCATAACTACACCAGTGAGGCGCGCCGCTCACCCGATGCCGAGTTACCACCACCCAACCCGTCGCAGGATACCCTCCGCCTCGGCAACGACAGCGATGACGACGTAGTGGAAGTTACCAGCTTCCATGACCACGACCGACTTCACTACGAAAAGACTGACGAAACCGGTCTCCGCGTCCTCGGCCTCGCCGTCGTTGTTCGCCACACCTCGCCCAAGGAACCAACCACAGTCCGCCAAGCCCTGTCTAGCCCCGACAGTGAAAAATGGAGAGCAGCCATGGCCGCCGAAATCACGTCGCTGAAGAAACGTGGCACCTGGAAGCTAGTTCCTCGATCATCGGCAAAGGGGAGAAAAATTCTCAGCGGAAAATGGGTTTTCCGCATCAAAACTCTCGCAGATGGCTCGGTCGACAAGTACAAGGCGCGTTGGGTGGTACGGGGATTTGAACAAACGCACCTGGTAGATTTCACTCTCACCTACGCTCCAGTCGGCCGCCACACCTCGGTGCGGATTCTTCTCTGCATCGCCGCCATCAAACAGCGACCGCTCCGGCAAATCGACGTCGGCAGCGCCTTCCTATACGCCCCCGTCGATGCCATAATTTTCGTCGAGCAGCCGCATGCATTCGAAGAAAACGATGGCGCCGTGTGCCTCCTCCAAAAATCCCTCTACGGAATCAAGCAGGCACCTCGTCTGTGGCAGCAGTACCTTCATTCCGTCCTCCTTGAGCTCGGCTTCACTCAGCTGCCGCACGACCTCGGAATGTACAGGCAGGAATCGCGCGGGAAATTTATCCTCCTCGTCGCCTACGTCGACGACCTTCTCTACACCGGCGACGACACGGAGCTGCTGGACCAGTTTGAGGCTGACATCAAGGAGAAGCTGGAGGTGACAGTAAACCACAACGTCACACAGTTTCTCGGCCTCAATGTGACCCAGTCCGCATCCTCCATTCACCTCTCCGCCGCCAAGTACGCCGAAACACTCGCAAAGCGATTCGCCATCGCACCGATCAACCTCACCACCCCTTATCGCACTCCTCCTCCTACCAACAAGCCAGACACCACACCACTCTCTCCCGACAACCATCGTCTCTATCAGCAACAGCTGGGATGTCTCCTGTTCGCCGCCGTCACGTGCCGGCCCGATCTCTCCTACGTCGCAAGCCAGCTCGCACAGTACCTGAAGCGACCTGAAGGGGAGAATCTACTGGATCTACGCCGAGCACTACAGTACTACATCTCCACTCCCGACGTCGGTCTCACCTACGAAACTAACCTCACCGCTACTCTACAGCTCCATGGCTACGTAGATGCCGACCACGCTGGAGATGTTGACAACCGACGCTCCCGCACAGGATTCATTTTCCAACTCCAACCAGCGGGACTCATCTCCTGGAACTCTCAGAAGCAGGAACTCATCGCTCTTTTGTCAGCAGAAGCAGAATTCATCGCAGCCAGCGGAGCTGTTCGCGAAGGACTGTACCTGATGGAGCTCCTGCAGGAGGCGAAAGTGACGATGAACGGGCACTTCACGTTACTCTGCGACAATCAGAGCGCGATAAAGATCGCGAACAAGCCCGGCTTCGTCAACCGCACCAAGCACATCGCCCTTCGCTACTTCTTTGTGAAGGATGAAATCGAAAAGGGGAAAGTCAAGCTGACGTACTGACCTGTGACAAGGCAGCTGATTTCCTGACGAAGAAGCTGCCACGTCAGCAGTACCAACGCTGCACCGACCTCTGCGGGATCACCAAGAAACCCCACGTGGCCCACCTTCAGGAATGAAGGGGAGCGTTGAAACAACCGAAGGGTTATATAAAGCATTCCCGAAGCTGCTCCACTGTATCAGTACCGCAATAGCTCATGTAGAGCATGCGGAATGTCGAAGGTCACCCGAAGTTCAACCGTCTGAGGAAGTCAACGGTCGTGACCTTTGACGATCCAGTAACCGCACGACAGTTAATTCACTGCAACATGATCAACTGTCGAGGATAGCGATAGTCACGGTTACTGTAGCTATGCAATACAGTTAATAAGGGAATGTACCCCTTAGAGTACATGGCTAGCTAGATTTCTATTTAAACTCTTGTACTCCTATCTTACAATCATCTTGTTCTCTTTCAATCATCATTCAACAAGGTCACTACAGAGACTCCATTGCCTCCTCTCAGACTTAAACCTATCCTATCCACTGGATCCTCTGGTTGTATCAGCACCCCATATGCAGGGTAAGAGGCTCTCCTTACTACTTTGCATTGTTGCATTGATTGAATATTTGTGTAATATTATTATATAAACGTCCTCCATTTTGTAAATAAACTATTCATAGTTGCTTAAACTGTTACACGTGTTTGGAAAAATTCTACGAAGGCCTAAAAGCTAACGGAGTGTTAAGAATACTAGGCAAGAACGAGTAGATTAGGTCAAGATGGGGGTACAAGGCTAGAATGTCGAGAGAAATTCTGTACCCCCTAAAGCTAGCCCCAATACAGCCTAACTAACAATAAACATATAGTTTGACACACCCCCATAGGCGAAATGGGGGATAGCCAGAGCAAAGACAATGGTCACAAGACCAGTCAAGAGAAGAAACAAAGCACAGCTCAGGGTGGATCACAAAGTCACCACACACACTGAGCGGAAGCAAGAGGCCACAAGGCCAGTTCACATGCAGAGCACAAGCAATACAGTGATCACAACCTAGCAGGTGTAAGCATACAGGAATATATATAGATCACAGTAGAGGCAAAGCCTACAGCAAGTGAGGAAACGTAGGCACAAGGCCCAACAAGGTACAAAAGCGCTGATGATCACCAGGCGGAAGTGCCTTGGTGAATATATCAGCTGTGTTGGCCCGAGTGGCCACGTAAGCAAGACGAAGCTGACCACGCTGCTGCAACTCTCGAGCCAGGAAGTAACACAGAGCGATGTGCTTCGTTTTGTGCTCCAGTCTGTGCTCCTGACACAAGGCAATGGCGGCCTTGTTGTCGACGTACAGCACTAGAGGAGAACGAGGCCGCTCTCCCAGGTCGGTCAGCAGGTAGGTGAGCCAGCGTAACTCCTGTGCAGCCATGGCTGTGGCGTAGATCTCAGCCTCATAACTGGAGCCGAGAACGGAAGACGAGCGTGTAGAACGCCAAGAAACAGAGCCAGAGCCAAGGCTGAAGGTGTAACCCTGTAACGACCGCTGCGTAGCCTGGTCGTCAAACCAAGAAGCGTCCGAGTGACCAGTGAGGACAACGTCGCCCCGCCCTCCAAGCACGAGCCCCATGCCTGATGTACTGCACAAGTAGCGCAGTACCCTCTTCGCAGCATCCATGTGCACCTTTCGGTGTCGACCAGGAGCCACGTAGCGAGCCAGAAGGCCAAGAGGGTACGCAAGGTCAGGACGAGTGCAGGTCATCAGGTACATGAGGCAGCCAACTAACTCTGGGTAAGGACCACTCGGCTCTATGGACTCGTCCGAAGGTGGAGCTGAGAGCGAGTGACCTGTAGCCAGAGGAGTGGACTGTGCTGAGGACCAGGTGAAGCCGAAGCGCTGAAGGACCTGCTGCACCATGTGTGACTGAGTCAGTGTGATGGTGCGGCGTGCTCTGTCCCGGGTGATCTGCAAGCCAAGGTAGCTGCGCAGCTCACCCAAGTCTGTGCAGGTGCGTCTCTTCTGCAGCTCCGACTTCACCAGGGCGAGAGCCTCAGTGTCAGCAGTGGCAAAGACCAAGTCGTCGACGTACACGAGGATGTAGAACGGCGGCAGCGAAGTGTCGGTGCGCAGAAACAGTGACGGGTCAGCAGTCGACGGAGCAAACCCAAGAGCCGCAAGTGTCGTCCTCAGTGTGTCGTGCCACTCACGCGGCGCCTGACGGAGACCGTAGACTGGCCGCCGGAGGCTCCACTGGGTACCAGGAGGGAACGACCCAGTGAAGCCAGGAGGGCGGTGCAGCCAGATCTCCTCGTGCAGGCTGCCCTGTAAGAAAGCAGTGCTGAAGTCAAGAGAGTGAAGCTCGTAGTCACGCTGAGCAGCAACGTGCAGCAGCACCCGAAGAGTGGTCATCTTCGGGGTGGGGGAGAAGGTCTGGAAGAAGTCAACTCCCTCTCGCTGACTGAAACCTCGAGCAACGTAACGAGCCTTGAAGACAGGCGGAGAACCTGGCGGCCGCTTCACCCTGAAAACCCACATGCCACTGACGATGTTTGCCCCAGGAGGGGGAACCTCGTCGACGTAGGTGTCTGTGGACTTCCAGGATGCCATCTCTGCGTCCATGGCTGTCTGCCACTGAGAGGAGTACTCACCCGCGATCGCCTCAGCGTAAGAGCGCGGGGTCGGGATGTCTGGAGCATCCGGGTCTCCCTCAGGGGCAAGCAGCATGGACACGAGATGAGGCGCAGCGGCTGCAAGACACTCAAGGTCCTCCTGCCGTGCCGAGAGCACACTCACCCCCGACGGACGGAGGACAGACAGACTCAGACTCAGCAACAAGACTAGCGGCGTAGTCTAGACGACAGGTAGCAGCAAAGTCGACAAGCTCAGCTACTAGGGCAGACGCAGCAGTGGACTCAAACGACGGGTCAGTGACAACAGTGGCAAACAGACGTGTGACCGTAGGGTGCTCAGTACGAAACTGGTCAGACTCAGGGTCAGCAGCAATAGGCAGAGAGGACTCATGAGGGGACGGCAAAGGAACACAAGGCGAAGAAGAGGAAAGACGACGGACTACAAGGTGGGTGCCTGGAACAGCCCGCTGACGCTGACGAGGAACACGACGACCAGAACGGACAGGCGAGACAGGACGCGGCGCAGGCTCACGACGCTCAGCAAGACCTCTTGACTGCTCAGTGTAAGGAGAAGGAGCAGGCAGGGGTGAGCCAGGCTGTAACGGAAGACCAGTAGACGACGGGAGGCTAAGAACCTGGCGAAGCACGGAGGTAGGCGGTGGTAAAGACGACGGAGAAGGCGGAGCAAAGAACAGGCGTGGCTGTGCAGCGCCACCAGCACCAGCGGCTCCAACACCCTTTGCAGCTCTAGCACCCCCAGCAGCTCCAGTACCTCCAGCAGCTCCAGCACCCTCAGCAGCTCCAGCACCCTCAGTAGCTCCAGCACCCTCAGCAGCTCCAGTACCCTCAGCAGCTCCAGCACCCTCAGCAGAAGCACCCCCAGAACCAGCACCTCCAGTCCCAGGGTCACCAGCCTCAGTGTCTCCAGCAGCAGCACCCCAGACCCAGGGTCTCCACCAGGAGTACCCTCAGGCTCAGCAGCACCTCCAGCCCCAGAAGCTCCATTACCTCCAGTACGAGCACCTCCGAGACCAGCACCACTCCCAGCTCCAGTAACGGCAGTAGAAGTACTTCCAGCAACAGAGCCCCGAGCTCCAGAAGCGCGACCCTGACGGCGACCGTACCAGTCGTGCAGCTGCTGTGAGGTGAGAGGTACACGCGCACGAAGACGGGTACTCCAAGGAGACCGCGGAGCAGCAGTCTTAGCACCCCCAGACTCAGCACCCCCACGCTCCGCACACGCAGGCTCAGCACCCCAAGACTCCGCACCCCCAGGCTCCTCACACGCAGGCTCCGCACCCCCAGGCTCAGCACCCCCAGTCTCAGCACCCCTAGGCTCCTCAGGCTCAGGCTCCGCACCCCCAGGCTCAGCACCCCCAGACACAACACCTCGAGCAGGACCACCCCCAACAGGACCTGAGTCACCAGTGACCTCCACAGGCGCAGGCACGGGAGGGTCTACTTGAGAAACACCTGAAGGAGCAGGACCTGGCACGGGGAGGGGGTCTACCTGGGGAGGACCTGGAGCGAAAAAGAACGGCGGGGGGGGGGCGAGGGGCAGTGCGGTAGGGAAAGAGACGGTAAAAGGGGATGGACTCGTCAAAGGTGACGTCCTGAGACGCAAAGACACGGCGCGTGGCTGGGTCGTAGAACTGCCAGCCATGCGCGTCAGGGACAAAGCCAAGGAAGACGCAGGGAATGGCGCAAGGGGAGAGCTTGTCCGCAGTGGTATCGCGAACAAAGGCACGGGCACCCCAGACGCGGAAACGCGACGCATCGCCAACCTCCCCCGTCCAACGCAGTGTGGGCGACGTCTCCGGTACAGAGACACGGGGCCAGAGGTTGAGCTGATGTGCGGCGTACCTGACCACAAATGGCCACAGAAAATGGGGGGCAGCCGCATGGATCATGGAGGTACGAGCGACCTCCATGACTAAGCCAATGCGGCGCTCAGCAACCCCATTTTGCTGCGGAGAGGCCGGAAGCGTGAACGTCTGGCGGATGCCGTGCTCCGCACAGTAGGCTGCCAAGAGGTCTGAGGAGAACTCACCACCTCTGTCAGAGTGCTGATGAAGGACAGAAAAGTCCGACTGGAACCGCTCGCGGAGCTGGAGACGAACAACGCGGATCCAGGGGATCAAAACAGCAGGGACGTCCCCCTTGCGCTGCAAGGGGAAGACCGTGGTGTAACGCGTGTAGTCGTCGACGACCAGCAGGAAGTACCGCTCGTGGCCCTGTCCACGGACGCGGGCTGGGCCCCACACGTCCAGGTGGAGAGTCTGCAGTGGAGCCTCTGTGGGAGGGAACGAGGAGGAGTGAGGAGCGGCGCTCTGTCAAACTCATATGCTATAGTCTGTGTAGGCTGTAGTGGGGTAGACAATATGGGGTACAACACTTTTAGGTTTTCCTACTTGTACCCACCTGCTTGCTAGTTCACTGATCCCTCGTTCTTTCACATGGTATAGAGCAGTTTCCCTAGTGGGAACGTTTCCTAGGGCCCACCGAATATCGATTTTTTTTTTTTTTTTCTGCCCGGAGCGCGCTTCGCCCCTGCCCGGGTCGCGCCCCGTGTGCCTACCCTCCCGTCGCGTCCCCTGCCCTTGGTGGCCCGTCGCGCTCCCCTAAGGCCCCGTAGCGGCCCCTCTCACGGCCCTTCGGGCCCCTTCAGGCCCCTCGTGGCCCCTTCGCGGCCTCCCTTCGAGGCCCCTTCGCGGCCCCTTCGCGGCCCCTTCACGGCCCCTTCGTGGCCCCCTCGCAGCCCCTTCACGCCCCCCCTCGCGGCCCCCTCACGGCCCCCCTCGCGGCCCCCTCGCGGCCCCTTCACGGCCCCCTCGCGGCCCCCTCACGGCCCCCTCGCGGCCCCCTCGCGGCTCCCTTCGCGGCCCCGCCCCGCTGCCCGTAGCGGCCCCGCCCCGTCGCCAGTCGCGGCCCCGCCCCGTCGCCAGTCGCGGCCTCGCCCCGTCGCCAGTCGCGGCCCCGCCCCGTCGCCAGTCGCGACCCCGCCGCGTCGCCCCTGCCTCGTCGCGACGCCCCTGCGGGACCCGCGAGGCGCGGCTCCTATGCGTCGTGACGCCCCTGCGGGACCCGCGTGGCGTCACCCCTGCCCGCCGCGGCGCCCTGCCCTAACCCGCGCCCTGGAGCAGCCGCCACTACAGCAGCCGCCCCTGGAGCAGCCGCCACTGCAGCAGCCGCCCTTGGAGCAGCCGCCCCTGAAGCAGCCGCCCCTGGAGCAGCCGCCCCTGAAGCAGCCGCCCCTGGAGCAGCCGCCACTGCAGCAGCCGCCCCTGGAGCAGTCGCCACTGCAGCAGCTGCCCCTGGAGCAGCCGCCCCTGCAGCAGCCGCCCCTGGAGCAGCCGCCACTGCAGCAGCCGCCCCTGGAGCAGCCGCCCCTGCAGCAGCCGCCCCTGGAGCAGCCGCCACTGCAGCAGCCGCCCCTGGAGCAGCCGCCCCTGCAGCAGCCGCCCCTGGAGCAGCCGCCACTGCAGCAGCCGCCCCTGGAGCAGCCTCCCCTGCAGCAGCCGCCTCTGGAGCAGCCGCCCCTGAAGCAGCCGCCCCAGGAGCAGTCGCCACTGCAGCAGCCGCCCCTGGAGCAGCCACCCCTGCAGTAGCCGCCCCTGGAGCAGTCGCCCCTGCAGCAGCCGCCCCTGGAGGAGCCGCCCCTGCAGCAGCCGCCCCTGGAGCAGCCACCCCTGCAGCAGCCGCCCCTGCAGCAGCCGCCCCTGCAGCAGCCGCCCCTGGAGGAGCCGCCCCTGCAGCAGCCGCCCCTGGAGCAGCCACCCCTGCAGCAGCCGCCCCTGGAGCAGCCGCCACTGTAGCAGCCGCCCCTGGAGCAGCCGCCACTGCAGCAGCCGCCCCTGGAGCAGCCGCCCCTGGAGCAGCAGCCCCTGCAGCAGCCGCCCCTGCAGCAGCCGGCCCTGGAGCAGCCGCCCCTGCAGCTGCCGCGGAGCCCTCGCCCTACAGTGGTCGCGGCCTCGCCATTGCCGCCGTCGTACGCCTGCCCTTCTCGCCACTGGTGAGCACTGCCCTGCCCGTACTGCTGTTACTGCTGCTCTTGCTGCTACTGCTCTTTCCACTGCTACTGCTACTCCTGGCGTGGCCAGATGCAGCTCCACCGCCGTCCGCGTGAGTCCCTCGCCCCCCAACAGCTTCGTGAGTGGTACGCTAGTTGGGGTTGTAGGGGTGGCCGCGCTGCGACTACTGCTGTTGCTACTGCTGCTACTACTGCGGCTACCACTGCTCCTGCTGCTCCTGGCGGTGGCCAGATGCAGCTCCAGCGACGTCCGCGTAAGTCCCTCACGCCCCAGCAGCTTCGTGAGTGGTACGCTACTTGGGGTTGTCGGGGTGGCCGTAGTGGGAGTCGTCCTGGAGTGAGTAGTTCAGCAGCTGCTTGTAGTGGCCAGGTGCAGCTGCAGCGTCGTCCGTGCGCGGTCCTTTCAACCCAGCAGCTTCGTGAGTGGTACGCTCAGCGTGACGGGTCACGGGGTACTGCTCGCTGTCCGTACGTCATTCGCACTGGTGCTCGGACTGGTCAGCCTTGCGGGACGTTTGGTCACGCAGAGTCCCGCTGCTTCGCCCGTCTGAGCGACGCCTGGCGTACGGAGTTTGGCGACGCGGCTGAGCTCCCCGACTGGGTGGAGCTGCTTAGGCTGAGGGTAGATATCTATACTCTTGACTATGATGCTATCCTCACTGCCATGTATGCATTGCCTACTAGTGATGAGGGTGACTGTTACCTGTGTGTTCCGCCTAACCCGGGCATTGAGACTGCTGCTCTAGGTGCTGGTGAGGCTGCTGCTCTAGGTGCTGGTGAGGCTGCTGCTCTAGGTGCTAGTGAGTCTGCTGCCCCAGGTGCTGGTGAGTCTGCTCTCTCAGGTACCACGTCGGCTCAGGCCTCCCACACCTTCACCCTTGACTCGGGTGCTTCCCGCTCCTTCTTTCGAGACCGCACCACACTCACGCCGCTTAGTCGGCCAGTTGCGGTCTCCCCGGCAGACCCCTCTGGGGGTCCTGTCCTTGCCCACTTCTCCACTGTTCTACCGTGTCCGGCGGCCCCTTCTGGCACCCTGTCGGGTCTTTACCTCCCCTCATTCTCTACGAACTTGGTGAGTGGTGCTGACCACCAGGATGGAGGGGTTCACCAGTTCACTCCTGCGGGTCAGCGAGTGACCCACTGTACCTGTGCTCGGACGGGCCGTCACTTGGCCACGTTTACCCGTCAGCCGGGGTCGAGCCTGTACACACTGACTACTGAGTCTCCTCCGGTCGCTGAGTCTGCTCAGGTAGCCGCGTCGGGTCAGGTGTTTGCTGCGGCTTCCAGGTCTGGTCCTGAGTCTGCCCCCTGCTCGTGTCGTCTCCTGTCTCACCAGACTCTCCTCTGGCACCACCGCCTTGGTCACCCCTCCCTGCCTCGTCTTCGAGGCATGGCCTCCCGTGTCCTTGTCTCTGGTCTCCCTCGGTCCCTCCCTCCCCTTCCTCCGGGGCCTTCCCCCACCTGCGTTCCCTGCGTCGAGGGGCGGCAGCGCGCTGCTCCTCACTCCTCCGAGTTTCCTCCGACAGAGGCTCCGCTGCAGACGCTTCACATGGACGTGTGGGGCCCAGCCCGCGTCCATGGACAGGGTCACGAGCGTTACTTCCTGCTGGTGGTTGACGACTACTCGCGTTACACCGCAGTCTTCCCCTTGCGCAGCAAGGGTGAGGTCACTGAGGTGTTGATCGCCTGGATCCGCGCAGCTCGTCTCCAGCTCAGAGAGAGTTTCGGCTCGGACTTTCCTGTTCTGCGTCTGCACTCTGACAGAGGCGGAGAATTCTCCTCTGACCTTCTGCGAGCCTTCTGTCGTGCACGAGGCATCCGCCAGACCTTCACGCTTCCGGACTCTCCGCAGCAAAATGGGATTGCTGAGCGCCGCATTGGCATGGTCATGGACGTCGCTCGTACGTCCATGGTCCATGCGGCTGCCCCCCATTTTCTGTGGCCGTTTGCGGTTCGGTACGCGGCGCATCAGATCAACCTTCAGCCCCGGGTCTCCATGCTGGAGACCTCCCCTGCTTTGCTGTGGACGGGGAAGGTTGGCGATGCGTCTGCGTTCTGTGTCTGGGGATCTCGGGCGTTTGTCCGCGACTTGTCTGCGGACAAGCTGTCCCCTCGTGCTGTTCCCTGCGTCTTCCTTGGCTTCCCCCTTGACGCGCCGGGCTAGCAGTTCTACCACCCCACCTCGCGCCGTGTTCTGTCCTCCCAGGACGTCACGTTTGACGAGTCGGTTCCCTACTACCGTCTCTTCCCCTACCGCACTGCGTCCCTCCCCCCCCCGCCGCTCTTCCTTACGCCAGGTCCCCCTCCGGTAGACCCCCTCCCCCCTCAGGGTCCTGCCCCCTCAGGTGTGTCTCAGGTAGACGCAGTCGACCCTGTCGAGGTAGCTGTTGACTCTGGTGCTGCTAGGGGTGCTTAGCCTGCGGGTGCTGGGTCTGGGGGTGCTGCCTCTGGGGGTGCTGAGCTTGGGGGTGCTGACTCTGGGGGTGCTGAGCCTGGGGGTGCTACGCCTGGGGGTGCTGCGTCTGGGGGTGCTGAGCCTGGGGGTGCTGCGTCTGGGGGTGCGGAGTCTGCGGGTACTGGACCTGCTCGTGTGGCGTCTGGCGGTGCTGGGCCTGGAGGTTCTTTGGGTGCTTCGTCCCGGCGGGAGCTACTCTCTCCACAGGAGCTGCGTGAGTGGTTTGCCCGGCGCTGGAGGCGAGCTGCTGGAGCTGGAGGTGCTGCGGGTGCTGGAGGTTCTGCTGCTGCTGAGGGTGCTGGTGCCGCGGGTCCCGGAGGTGCTCGTACTGGGAGTACTGGAGCTGCTGGGCCTGCGGGTGCTTCTCGTACTGGAGCTGGTGGTGCTACGGGCGTCGGTGCTACTGAGGGTGCTGGAGCTGGACCCGCTGCGTCTTCTGGTGGTCCGGCTGGAGCTGGAGCTGCTGGGGGTGTTGGCGCTGGAGGTGCTGCTGGTGCTGGTGCTTCTGAGGGTGCTGGTGTTGGTGCTGCTGGAGTTAGTGCTGCTGGCGCGGCTGGAGCTGGGGGTGCTACTGGAGCTGGAGCTGCTGGCGCTGCTGGAGCTGGGGGTGCTACTGGAGCTGGTGCTGCCGTTCGTGGTGCTGGCGCTGTTCCTACTGGTTCTGGGGGTGCTGCACGGCCGCGGCCGTACTTCGTTCCGCTCCTTGAGCAGGTTCTTGGTCTTCCGCCCTCTACTAGTCCTGCTCCTCTCTTAGAATGTCCGCCGCCTGTCCAGTCTGAGTCACAGTTACAGCCAGCCTCACCACTGCCTGCTCCTTCTCCCTACACTGGTCCTACTGGGGGTCTTGCTGAGCGTCGTGAGCCTGCGTCTCGTCCTGCGTCACCTGTCCGTGCTGCTCGCACTAGTGGTCGTGGTTCGCGTCCGCGTCCTCCCCCTGTCCCCGGCACGCACCGGATGTCTCTGCGTCCTTCCACTGCTCCGCTGCGTGCCCCTTTGCCTTCTCCTCCTGAGTCCTGTCTTCATGCTCTTGCTGACCCAGAGTCGGACTCCCTTCGTGCTGCCAGTCCTACTGTCACGCGTCTCCTTGCTACTGTCGTCACTGACCCTTCCTTCGAGTCCACTGCTGCGTCTGCCTTAGTTACTGAGCTTGTCGACTTTGCTGCTCTCTGTCGTCTAGACTACGCTGCTAGTCTTGTCGCTGAGTCTGAGTCTGTCTGTCCTCCGTCCGTCGGGGGTGAGTGTGCCCTTGGCACGGACGTCCTTGAGGACAGGCAGGCGGAGTTCCAGTGCTTTGCTGCTGCTTCACCTCATCTCGTGTCCATGCTGCTGGCCCCTGAGGGAGATCCGAATGCACCAGACATCCCGACTCCACGCTCTTACGCGGAGGCGATAGAGGGTCCCTACTCCTCTCAGTGGCAGGCAGCCATGGACGCAGAGATGGCTTCCTGGAAGTCCACAGGCACCTACGTCGACGAGGTTCCCCCACCTGGGGCGAACATCGTCAGTGGCATGTGGATTTTCAGGGTGAAGCGGCCGCCGGGTTCTCCGCCTGTCTTCAAGGCGCGTTACGTGGCTCGAGGCTTCAGTCAGCGGCAGGGAGTTGACTACTTTCATACCTTCTCTCCCACCCCGAAGATGACCACCCTTTGGGTGCTACTGCACATAGCCGCTCAGCGCGACTACGAGCTTCACTCTCTTGACTTCAGCACTGCTTTCCTACAGAGGAGATCTGGCTGCGCCGCCCACCTGGCTTCACTGGGTCTTTTCCTCCTGGCACCCAGTGGAGCCTCCGGCGGCCAGTCTACGGTCTCCGCCAGGCACCTCGTGAGTGGCACGACACACTGAGGACTACACTTGCGGCTCTTGGGTTTGCTCCTTCTACAGCCGACCCGTCGCTGTTTCTGCGCACCGACACCTCTTTGCCGCCGTTCTACATCCTCGTGTACGTCGACGACTTGGTCTTTGCCACAGCTGACACTGCTGGACTCGCCCACGTGAAGTCCGAGCTGCAGAAGAGACACACGTGCACAGACCTGGGTGAACTGCGCAGCTACCTTGGCTTGCAGATCACCCGGGACAGAGCACAGCGCACCATTACCCTGACTCAGTCACACATGGTGCAGCAGGTCCTTCAGCGCTTCGGCTTCACGTACTCCTCGCCACAGGCCACTCCTCAGTCTACTCGCCACTCGCTCTCAGCTCTGCCTTCGGATGAGTCCGTAGAGCCGAGTGGCCCGTACCCAGAGCTTGTTGGCTGCCTCATGTACCTGATGACCTGCACACGACCTGACCTTGCATACCCTCTCAGCATTCTGGCACGCTATGTTGCTCCTGGGAGACACCTCCCTGAGCACATGGCTGCAGCGAAGAGGGTGTTGCGCTACTTGTGCAGTACGTCGGGCATGGGGCTAGTGCTTGGAGGGCGGAGTCCAGTGGTCCTCACTGGTCACGCAGACGCGTCTTGGGTTGACGACTTGGCTACGCAGCGGTCGTCACAGGGTTACACCTTCAGCCTTGGTTCCGGTTCTGTTTCGTGGCGGTCTACCCGCTCGTCTTCTGTTCTCAGCTCGAGCTGTGAGGCTGAGATCTACGCAGGGGCCATGGCTGCACAGGAGCTACGCTGGCTCACCTACCTGCTGACTGACCTTGGAGAGCCGCCTCGTTCTCCTCCAGTTCTGTACGTAGACAACAAGGCCATGCTGGCCTTGTGTCGGGAGCACAGACTGGAGCACAGAACGAAGCACATTGCTCTTCGCTACTTTCTTGCTCGTGAGCTGCAGCAGCGTGGTCAGCTGCGCCTTGCTTACGTGGCCTCTCAGGCCAACACTGCTGATATCTTTACCAAGGCACTTCCGCCTTGTGATCATCAGCACTTCTGTACGATGCTAGGTCTTGTGCCTACTTGGCCTCACTTGCTCACTTCTTGACCTTGCTTGTACTGTGATCTTTCTATACCTGCACTTGCTTGTTTACCTTTATATATGATCTTGCATGTGAACTGGCCTTGTGGCCTTGAACTTGTGCTCGGAATGTGTGGTGACGTTGTGATCCACCGTGAGCTTGCTTTGTTTTGCTTGACTGGTCTTGTGACCTCTTGTTCTCCCCCACTTTGCCTATGGGGGTGTGTCAAACTCATATGCTATATTCTGTGTAGGCTGTAGTGGGGTAGACAATATGGGGTACAACACTTTTAGGTTTTCCTACTTGTACCCACCTGCTTGCTAGTTCACTGATCCCTCGTTCTTTCACACGCGCTGCCGCCCCTCGACACAAGGAATGCAGGGCGGCGAGCTGCGCGTGGCAACGGGCTGTGCGCGGCTGCAGGCTGTGCGCGACGTCGGGCGGCAAGCTGCGGGCTGCGCGCGGCTGTAGGCGACGGGCGGCTGAGGCGGTCAGCGCGACGCACTAAGCTGCAGCGGGCCGTTCGCGAGGTGCAGCAGTGGGGCGCGCTAAAAAAAAAAAAAGGTTTTTTAACGGGCGCGCGCAGCTGAGGCGTGCGCGGGCAGCAGGCAAGGCAGGTAAGGCTGTAGGGGCAGACAATGGTGGGCCCGAATCTCAGGTCCTAAGGACCTATTGCTCTAGTTACCATGTTAAGAATACTAGGCAAGAATGAGTAGATTAGGTCAAGATGGGGGTACAAGGCTAGAATGTCGAGAGAAATTCTGTACCCCCTAAAGCTAGCCCCAATACAGCCTAACCAACAATAAACATATAGTTTGACACGGAGTCACCTAGTAGTTCCAGGTACGGGAATAAGAACCAATCAAGTTTAGGTCCGATCACGTGTTCCTTAACATGGGCGCAGATTTAGAGAGTAGTAGAGCTTGAGAACGATTGCTTGCTAGCTGCCTAGGTACCGGTATTGCAAATCGAACTCAATGTCGAGGGAACAAACAAACCCTAGACATTGACTTCGCGATATGCTTTAGTTCAAACTGTCGAGAGAGGAAAACTCTGTCAGAAACTAATGAGCAGGAATGGTTGCATTGACATCAAACTGAGTACTAGTATAACCCTAATTGGGTTGTACCCCATATAAGCTACCCCACTACAGCTTACACAACATAAGTAGCATTCAGGGTTTTTTTTTTTTTTTTTTTTTTTTTCCATTACTCGGGTTTCCAGAGCTGTTTTCTAGGGAACTCTGAAATTCAAGGTTCATTATGAGCGTTACTCTGATTTGTCAGATAAAACTTCGCTTATGAAAAATATGCTCTGGCAATCAGTGTACCTATTTTTCCAACTCTAAGTGTCCTCTCAAGTATTGAACCCAGGCCTTCTGTGTAAGAGTGAGGATCTTGGATAGGATAGGAATGCTTTGGAAGAGATTGGTAGCGGAAGTCTTGTTGTAAGAACTCAGATCATAGTGAATGTAGATGACCAAGTTGATTAAAAGATAGAATACAAAGGATATAAATAGTCCTAACTAGCCATGTACTCTAAGGGGTACATTCCCTTATTGTAACTGCTTTACAGATATCTCTACAGTGACTCTGACTATTGCACTTCTTTCTTGTTACCGAGTTGCTGCATGTAACCTGTATATACGGTTACGCCTGTTGCCATTCTTCGATTGTGAGTCAAGCGTCGGTCCAGATGGTCAACAGTCGCGACAGTTGACTTTTGCGACTGTTGACCTTCCTGCCCTTGGTACGGGCTGATCCGATATTGCTGCTAGCATTGCTTCGATAGAGATTGATGCGATACTGCTGCACCTGCGGGAATGCTAAGTGCAATTCCATTTATACTCCAACACTCCCCTTCATTCCTGGAGGTGCGCCACGTGGCTCTTGCGAGTGACTCCGCACAGGTCCGAGCAGTAATGAAACTTCTGACGTGGCAATTTCTTCGTGAGGAAGTCAGCTGCCATTTCGCCAGTTGGACAGTAGGTGAGCTGGACTTTTCCCTTGTCGATTTTGTCCTTCACGAAGAAGTAACGCAGGGCGATGTGTTTCGTGCGGTTGACGAAGCCTGGCTTGTTTGCGATTTTGATCGTGCTCTGGTTGTCGCAGAGTAGCTTAAAGGACCCGTTCATCGCCGTCTTCGTTTTCTGCAGGAGCTCCGTGAGGTAGAGTCCTTCGCGAACTGCTGCGCTTGCTGCGATGAATTCTGTATCTGCTGACGAGAGGGAGATGAGTTCCTGTTTGTTGGAGTTCCATGAGATGGTTCCTGCAGGCTCAAGTTTGAAGATGAAGCCTGTGCGGGACCTCCTGTTGTCTGCGTCCCCAGCGTGGTCAGCGTCGACATAGCCGGTGAGTTGTAGTGGAGCTGTTAAGTTAGCCTTATAGGTGAGGCTGACATCAGGCGTAGAGATGAAGTACTGTAAGGCGCGGCGCAGGTCTGCTAGGTTCTCCCCTTCAGGTCGGCGCAGGTACTGGGCGAGCTGGCTGGCGATATAGGATAAGTCCGGGCGGCATGTGACGGCGGCGAACAGTAAACATCTGAGCTGCTGCTGGTAGAGACGGTGATCAGCCGGTGAAAGCGGAGTAATGTCGGGCTCGTGGTTAGGCGGAGGAGTGCGGAATGGGGTAGTGATGCTGACGGGAGCTATCCCGAACTTCTTAGCAAGGGACTCGGCGTATTTCGCGGCGGAGAGGTGAATCGTATCCGCGGTCTGAGTGACGTTAAGGCCGAGGAACTGAGTGACCTCATGGTCGATAGTGACCTCCAGCTTCCCCTGGATCTCGCGTTCGAAGCGATCGAGCAGGTCGTTGTCGTCTCCGGTGTAGAGAAGGTCGTCGACGTAGGCGACGAGTAGGATGAAGTGGCCACGGGATTCGAGGCGGTACATCCCTTGATCGTGGGGAAGCTGCTGGAAACCGAGCTCGATGAGGACGCCGTGAAGGTGCTGCTGCCATAGGCGTGGTGCTTGCTTGATGCCGTACAGGGATTTCTGAAGGAGACAGATGGCATCGCCTTCTTCCTCGAATGCGTGTGGCTGTTCGACGTAGATGATAGCGTCGACGATCACGTAGAGGAATGCGTTGGAGACATCGATTTGCGGAGTGGGCGTTGTTTCACGGCGGCGATGCAGAGAAGGATGCGCACTGAGGTATGGCGGCCGACAGGTGCGAATGTGTGGTCGTAATCCACAAATTGTGTTTGCTCGAATCCGCGAACCACCCAGCGCACCTTGAATTTTTCGACCGATCCGTCCGCGAGGGTCTTGATTTGGAAAACCCACTTTCCTGTAAGGATTTTTCTCCCCTTTGCGTGGCGGCGTGGTACCAGCTTCCAGGTACCGCGACGTTGGAGTGCAGCGACTTCTGCGGCCATGGCGGCTCTCCACTTCTCAGCATCGGGCCCGTTGAGAGCCCGACGAACGGTGGTGGGCTGGACCAACTTCTGGTTACCCCGAACGGCGACAGCGAGGCCAAGGATGTGAAGGCCCGCGAGGTTGGATTCGGCTGTGGTGGTGACTTCGATCACGTCGTCGTTGTCGCCAGGGATGTCGCGAAAGGTGTCGCGGGAGGAGTCGCGAGCTGGGTCTTCGTTCATGGGTGAGTGCATTTCTGCACTTGCATAATCGTGCTGTGCCTGTACTGCTTCATGAGGATCAATGTTTGTTGGGAAGTATGTAGGAGTGCGGAACTACTCCGTAACGGGGATGAAAGGTGCTTCATCTGCTGCTGCCTCGTCTGGCTGTTCTCCTGCCATGTCAACGTCGTCCTCGTCATTGGCGTAGCTGTGCTGTCCCTGAAAAATGTTGTCTGTCTCAAAGTTAAGGAGGTACTTAGGTTTAGGATGCCTAGGCTTAGGAGCCTAGGCAAGGAGGGTATCGAGTGGGTTGTGCCAAAGGATAGCGAGAATGGAGGGGTTTCACTATAGAATGTTGTGAACATATAGGTGAGAGAGAGGGTGCACCACCAACTGATACAAATGCTATCTACACTACACTACTGTAGGCAGTTATACAAAATGTATACAAACATATTTGACACACCCCCTAACTGCCCACAGTAGAAACCACGTGCAGACAACACTCCCTGCAGGGGTGCACCAAGGTAGAGAGCAGCGGAAGGAGGAGAGGACAAGCGAGGAGGAGGAGAGAGAGAGAGAGGAGGTGGGCAGCGGCTGAAGTTGTTAGCACACTGGCAACTGGAGCTACTGGCTCACGGGCAACTGGGGTAACGGGCTCGTACGCCTGGAGCATTCCGCTCGTACGGCTAGAGCAACTGACCCACGGGCGACTGGAGCAACGGGCTCACTGGCGACTGGCGCTACTGGCTTCACGGCACCCCCCACCCCCCCCAAACCTCTCCCCCACAAGGCAGTACGGCTGGAGCTGACGCAAGCAAGGAGGAGGAGTGGAGAGGCGGCTGCTGGAGTGAGGAGAGGAGGAGTGGAGAGGCAGCTGCTGGAGTGAGGAGAGGAGGAGGAGTGGAGAGGCGGCTGCCGGAGTGAGGAGAGGGTGCAGCGGAAGGAGGATGAGAGGAAGTGCAGCGGAAGGAGGAGGAGAAGGGGGGGCGGCTACCGTCACATACCCGCCACCCCCATACCCTCTTCCCCCCCCCACAACGCGGCACGCACCGCACATGCACGGGCAGCGATGAGGAGGAGGATTAGGGAGGGGCGGGAGGGCTCAAGGGGGCTTAAGGAGGCGCGGGCGCGAGCCCTGCCACCTCCCCCCCGCAATGTCCCCCGTAGAAGAGGGCGGCAGCAGGCGCGGAGGCGGGGAGCGGGGTGGCGATGGCGGGGTCGCAGGCGGCTGCTGCTGGTGCTGGCGCTCGCGACCGGTGCTCGCGCATGTCGCTGGCGCTGACGCTGGCGGTGGCGCTGGTGACCGGCGCTGGCGCTGGCGCTGGTGCTGGCGCTCGCGACAGTCGCTGGCGCTGGCGCACGTCGCTGGTGCTGGCGCTGGCGTTCGCGACGGTCGGAGGCGCTGGCGCTGGCGTCCGCGACCAGCGGCGGGGCGACGCGACAGTGCGCGGGACGGGGCGACCAGCGCGTGGGGCGGGTAGCACGGGGCGAGCAGTGCGGGGCAGGCACCGGGCGAGCGCCTCGAAGGGCGCTGCAACGATCGCCATGGCAACGAGGGCAGCCATGGCGAAATAAAATTAACGAGGTCCTTAAGAACGGACCTGCTCTGATATCATCTCAAAGTTAAGGAGGTACTTAGGTTTAGGATGCCTAGGCAAGGAGGGTATCGAGTGGGTTGTGCCAAAGGATAGCGAGAATGGAGGGGTTTCACTATAGAATGTTGTGAACATATAGGTGAGAGAGAGGGTGCACCACCAACTGATACAAATGCTATCTACACTACACTACTGTAGGCAGTTATACAAAATGTATACAAACATATTTGACAGTCTGGTGCGTCTTGTGCAGTGCGGTGTTGGCGGTACAGTGGCAGAGTAAGTCTTTCGTAGAAGATGCAGTCATGTGAACGCGTGAGCTGGTGGGTGGCGAAGTCCAGGATTGTCCAGGCGTGGTATTCGGATTCGATTCCGAGGTGAATGCCCCAACGAGCGCGGTCCTCAAATTTTCCGGTTCGGGCAGTGTGGGGGCGGTACTGTACCATACACCCGAAGACTCGCAGCATGCGTGTGTCAGGGTGTTTTCCGGTCCACTCCTTGAAGGGTGAGCTGTTGTTGGGCAGTGCCTTCGAGGAGAGCAAGTTGTGCAGTCGAACTGCATGCGCCATCGCGAAGGGCCAATACTTGGTTGGCACAGCCGACTGCTTCATGAGGGCTCGCATTTTTGTCGCGAGGCTCCTGTTGGTTCTCTCGGCCAATCCCTGCTGTTCGTGGGCGTAAGGCAGAGAGATCATCCTCTTGATCCCCCTTTGCTTGCATAGGGTTTTGAAGTCGTCCGACATGTACTCCAGGGCTCCGTCTGTCTGGAACGCCTTCAGTTTGTAGCCATCACTTTGATTCTCTGCCATGGCGAGCCAGACTTCAAAGCAGTAGTAGGCGAGATAGCGGTCCTTGACGTTCACAGCCCAGACGAAGCGTGTGCCGGCGTCGATGAAGGTAAGAGTGTACTGCTCCCCTCCGACTCCTTTCGCCGTGAGCACCAGGAAGTCGCTGTAAACCTTCTCCAGCGGTTTGTATCGTTCGGCTCCAGGAATCTTTTCGGCGAAGGGTGTGTGACGGAGTGCGGCTGCCGGACAGACGGTGCAGTTGGGTAAGTCGGTTCGTGGTTTCAGCAGCTTTCCATCGGGCAGCAATAGTGCGTCTGCCGCAAAAACATTTGCGTTGATGCAGTTGTTGAGCACTTAGATTGATGGGTTTCCCATGCGTTGATGCCAGATGTCTCCGTCGGCCCGATATCCCTTGGTGCGCGCGTACAGCTCCTCTCGTGCTAATATCCCCTCGGGTGTTTCTTGCCTTGTTTTATCCGCAGGTTCGTCGGGCACGGCGACTTGTACTGCCGCTGCTTGAATTGTCGTGCCTTGATACGTTCCGCTGGTGTCGCCGATGGTGATGGTGTCGATCATCGTGTGCAGCTCCAGTGGCCTGTCGGGAGGCGGGGGCGAAGTCCGTGCTCCGGACCTCCGCCTCGACAGTTCCCAACCTCGGCGCTTGGCCCGTAGCGCACCCCATTTTCATCAAATTACCGTTACCACTCTAGCTTCGCTATATATTCTTCGCTCATGCCTTCGCTCGATGTACTGTTTTGCTTCGATAGTGCAATTCTAGCTAGCTCCCTCAATTGCACTCTTAACAAATAGCTACCTTTTACTACACCTGGCAATGGAATGGAAGACCTCGCGTATGACGAACAATGGACAGTACCTATGCCACCCACCACTGTTACAAATGCCATATGTACTCACAAATGCAACACCCAATCCCGTGCGACTCGGCAGAAATTCGGACTTGAAATGACATCCAATTGATGTTCAGTCCCTATTCAGAATTTCGGACTTCGCTGAGTTCATTTCGCCACACACGAAACACGTGTTACATGAATCTGTAGCGAGTGAAGCAAAAGGTTTGAGTTTTCTTGTGGGGCTGCCAAGTGGCGCCCTCACAAGAATTCGGACCCGGCCGGGGTGAACTTCGCACTGTAGTGATGCGTACCACCTCGCCGAAGACACTTGTTTTTCCGCAAGACCTCCTTGGTCCGAGTCAAAGTAAAGATTCGGTGCAAGGGACCAAGGACGTGTATTTCGATTCCCGCTGGACGAGTACTACAGGTCTCGGATGGGGTTATAGCTGTGGTCGTCTGTAGTGCAAAGCTCTTTCCCGCCTTCGTTGCATGCTCACAGCAAGTCTCATCCATCTTCCTCCAACGTCGTGGTGAGCATGTCTGATGATAATGGTTGTTACCTGCATCATTATCAGTCACGTATCACTCCAAACTGCAGGCATTTTCTCTGATTGTCGAATGAATTTCATGTTTTCTTTTGTCCTCCACAGTGAAAATCGTTCAAACATGGGCGACACTCCTGCTCTTGTGTGCGACAATGGATCCAGTACGGTGAAGGTCAGTAGCATTGGCATTATCTATCAACAATGCTCGTGATTTCCTTTTAATGCACTGTGAGCATTACATTCCAGACCGGATTCGCTGGAGATGATTCGCCATGTGATGAATACCCCAGCATTGTTGGTCGAGGAATGGAAGGGAATGCTTACGTTGGTGATGAAGCCGTTTCCAAGCGTGAAATTTTGATGCTGAAGCATCCTATTGATCGCGGTGAGATTACCTGCTGAATGAGATTGCGCACAACTTTTATTTTTTCTCGCTTGTGACCTTCGCGCGTTTTTGCATTCCAGGTATTGTGGCCAACTGGGATGACATGGTAAGGATTTGGGACTACAACTTCACAAATGTGCTTCGTGTCAATCCCGAGGAGCATCCGGTGCTGATGACCGAAGCTCCTTTGAATCCTGCTGCAAATCGCGAGAAGATGGCGGAGGTTTTGTTTGAGACTTTCAACGTGCATTCAATGTATGTCGCCATTCAGGCTGTGCTCGCCCTGTTCGCAACCGGTCGCATCACTGGTAAGTTTCTGTGCCTCTGCGCAGTCGCATTTGCAACTTGTTTTTTCTGCTGCTAATATCCTCTTTGGTTTCAGGCATTGTTCTGGACTCCGGTGATGGCGTGACCCACGCTGTCCCCATCTTCGAGGGTCACGCTCTACCGCACGCGGTTCTCCGTTTGGATCTTGCCGGTCTTGATTTGACTGAGTACCTGGTTTCGATGTTGAGTGAGAAGGGTTACGCCTTGGCTGCATCTGCCGAACGGCATATTGTGAGGAGCATCAAGGAGACGCTCGCAGTTGTTGCTCTTGACTTTGACAGTGAGATAGCTTCACTTGCAACGTCTGATTTGGAGAAGAATTATGAGCTTCCTGATGGCCAGGCGATTATCGTTGATTCTGAGCATTTTAGGTGCCCAGAAGCGCTCTTCAACCCGTCGTTGGCTGGCAAGGAAGGCTCGGGTATTCATGAGTTGTGCTACAACAGCATCATGAAGAGTGACATCAATATCAGGTAGGATCTGTACAGCAACATTGTTCTCAGCGGTGGTACCACTCTCTTCCCTGGGATTGCTAATCGTGTGACCAAGGAAGTTATTAAGATAGCTCAACTTACGAGGAAGGTTGAGCTGATTGCTGCACCTGAACGGAAGTACACTGCTTGGATCGGTGGATCCATCTTAGCGTCTCTGTCCACCTTTCAACAGGTATGCCTCGCTTTTTCTATGCTTTTATGCCTTTCCTTGTTCTTTGCTGACTTAACTTTGGTGATGCAGATGTGTATTTCCAAGGAGGAGTACGATGAGGTTAATGCATTTGTTGTTCAGCTGAAGTGCTTCTAGTACCCTAGTATGAAGTTGACAGTTTTCTACAAGATTATTCCCAACCAAAGTTAGGAAGGTTGAGGCAGTTTTGGGCTGTTTGGGACTCCGGTTTTAATGACTGCTGGCTAGTTTTGAGGATTTTACGTATTAGTTACCGTAATTCCCTGTGGTGCAGACCCCAGGTGCGGTCAAATTTTGTAAAAAAGGCACTACCGTATTTTGAAATGTCTCCAGTGCAGCCTTCTGTAATATTCAAGGATAATTTTATATGATTGTGTCTATACGTGGTGTCATACCTCTGTGCTCGGTGCCTATATATAAGCGGTACGTTCCAGTGCAGCAATGTCCAGCTCGTACGTGACATTACATGCTCTGGTGGCTGTCACATGCGCGACGGAAGTGATGATTCTCACTGGGCATATTCGATTCCACCGGAAGATGAATATAGATGAATATTCAAGTTGTGAATACTAGTCTTGCTTGTTAATTATGTATGACATTAAACAGTGCTGACAACAAGCTGTTTTGCAAGGAAGAGGTCGTGCAAGTATAGGGCCAGCTGGTGTCAGCACCGCCAAAGGAAGAGCCTTCTGCACAGGCCGTGCGTCAGGTGGCAGATGATGCTGCTGCTGGGGTTGCTGGTGGCAGTGGTGGTGGAGTTTGGTTGGCAAGGCGGGCGGTTGGTTGGAGGCCGGGCATGCAGTAGAGAGGTGCTCGTGGAACTCAAAGAGCGCGGCTTGGTAGTCGAGGCAGTTGCTGAGGCGCGAGAGGAAAAAGGGGCCGTTGGCCGATAAGTCAAACTCTATTAAGGTGAAGATTTCCAGAGCGAGGGAGAATATCTACTGGCGGGAGAAAAGGGCAGGACATAACGGGAATCCGGAGGGGAGATGTCCGGGGCCAGCGACGCTATCCACTGGCGGGACAGGAAAGGCAGCGCACAAGGGACATCCTGCTTTTGGATCTTCGCCCCTGCATGATCCGTTGCTTGTCCCACTCCTGCTCCTGCTGTTTGCACGCCTCTTGTGCTGTACATGCTTCCCCTGCTGCTGCTGCTCCAGCAACTGCTTCCTCTGAGAAAGAGAACTCACCAGAGCCGTTGCTGCAGTGGCTGCAGCTGCTGGTGCAGGCAGCAGGACGCGCAGTGAGCGAACAGCACAAGGGGGTGTTGTGAGGAACGCACATATTGAAAGCAAGGGAGAGAGCGGACGTGGTGACGGCAGTGGGAGGGGAGGGGCGAGAGGAGCGGGAGAGAGTGTGCAGGATGGCAGAATAGGCGGTGGTGTAGAGGAAGGTGACGAAAGGGTGCGGTGGTGAAATACACATGGCGCGACTGCTGCATGCCCTGGGATGCAAAGGGGGAAGAGAGCAGGGAGACGGGTTAATCATGTGGTGGGTGGGACACGGGACAAGGAGTTGGGTCGAGAGAGAAGAGTGAGTGAGATGGCAGGAGTTGAGAAGGGAGTGAGGCAGACAAAGGGGAAGGTAGAGGAAGGGGGTGATGGGACGGAGAGAGGGAGGTTTAGGTGAGTGGTTTAAGGAAGAATTAGGTAGGGTTGAATGCGAAAACAGAATGTTGGGCTGCTGGCATTGGAGAGGCGGGGGAGGAGAGGGCAAGGGAAAGAGGAGAGCACGGGGAGGGAGCAGAGGTGGAGAGGACAAGGACTGTTTGTTGAGAAAGGAGTATTGAAGACGCCTCACATCCCAGCCTAACAACCACAAAAAACTCTCCCCTCCCCATCCCCCATATTTTCACCGGCAAACGCCCCCTCTTTTCACACCCCCTGCACCTCACCTCCGCTACCCAGCCTGGTAATGATTGACACGCTGATCCCAAGTGCATGGGAGGCAAACCTGCAACCGCACCCAGTAGCCACACCACAAGTGCACTCGGCAATTGGTAGTGGGGGCTGGGTAGCTGGAGCCCGCGCAATGTTAAAGAGGTGGTGCGGGGGAGGGGAGTACCGGGGAGGAGAAGGCGGTGTTGTAGAGGCGGAGGGCGCCCGTGCCGTGCAAGCGGGTGGTGAGCGCGTCCAGGAAGCAGTGCGCCACTCGCTGCCCCGCCCGCCCTCCGCACTCACTGCTGCTGCCACGCGCGCCCGCAGCCCTGCCATGCGGTCCTGGGCGAGTATGGGTGTGGGTGGGGGGCGTAAAAGGTGTGAAAGGAATATGATATTTCCTGCCATTGGGAAGGGGGTGTGGTTGAGAATCGGGAAAGATGGGTTGTAAATGGGGGACCGACAGACTCTCTCTGCCTGAAGCACAAGGGAGCGCTTGAGAGGAAGCGCGTGCATACCGACCTGCAGCAATAGAGGGCACCGCAGCAGGTGGAGTGCAGGGCGGCAAAGGAGTTGTGTGGGGCAGCGAGTACAACAGCAGCGAGGGCGAGGAGGAACGGATCCATTTCTTGTGACAGGCCGTCCGGATCCGAGCCTGCCAGGACACCTGGGATGCGGACGGCATTGCAGGTGCAGCGGCTCCTGACGCAGCAGCGGCAACACTAGTGGTGGGCATAGGAGGGAAGGCAGCTGCTGCAGTGGGAGCAGCAGGGTGCTGAGTGCTGAGTGTTGTGGAGGGGTGGACCTGCCATGCTACTCGCTCTGCTGCTGTGTGCTCCATTGCCGCTTCCCGGCTCTGCACTGCCCGACGCTTGCTGCCTGGCTCCTCTCCACGCGCGCCCACTGTGCCGCCGTCATCCCAGCTATTCCGCAGGGCGAACGAGAGCACAACACCAGCCCCACCACGACCCCTGTAAGCCTACCCCCATCGCCACCGTCTGTGCCTTGCGCATGCGCGCCCAAGCCATTCTCTTGGCCCCCCTCGAACCCACGCTCCAGGCCATTCGTTAGCCCTCCCTGCGCGCAAATCACTAGATCACATGCCCGACTATGCCCAGGCCAGGCCTCGCGCCTGCCCGCCTCGCATGTCCAGCAGCTCGCCCATTTGCTGTCCCGCCCACATACAACCAGTACCAGCACCAGGAAAATCATCATCAGCAGCAGCAGCAGCAGCAGCAAGAAAATCAGCAGCAGAAGCAACAACATTGCCACTTGCACTTTCTTCGCTCCGCTCCATGCTTGTCGCACACTTCCCACATCACTGCCTCCACATGCGCCGCACAAAAGAGACCCGCGTGTCGCAACACTCCTCCAGTTCAGCCACGCCTTGGCTAATTATCCGCGCGCCTTGCAGTGGCGAGTCATGATCGCGGCCCGCTGCACAGGCGGATGGGCAAGGCGCTGTCCCCACATCGCCTCCCCCGCACACCGGATCCGCGAGCAGCAGGCTGCCGAGGAAAGCGTCGGTGGGGCCGTCAGAACGACCGCCATTGACCCCCGCCATACACGCTGCAGCCTTGTCGTGAATCGTCTGCGGCTCCAACGATCTGAAAGAATCCCTCGATTTCAACGACTCCCCATGCCGCGGCGACATAGGGTTTGCCTGTGCCGCTGCTGTCGTCATAGCACCACTGCCAACCAAATCTGGCGCTGCGGCCAAAAAGCGAGCAGCAGCGCTGGCAGTAACGAAAATGGGCGTGGCAAGATCGGCGATGGAGGCTGCAGGTGTAGAGTACAGCGTGGCGTTGGGGGAAAATGGTGCGGACAACAACTGACGAGAGAGTTGATCCGGCTGGGGCTGCTGGTGGTGCATTAAGAGTCGCGCGAATCGTTGCTGCCGATGGGAGTCCCGTCCGACTGCGAGCCGTCCGTGATGGCATCCAGAAGGTTCAATAACTACTCTCCACGAATATATCAAGCGACGGTATTTCGTCGCGCAACGTCGCATTGCTCCACCGGAAATTTGTCAGGATCGTAGACGCCTCAGTCGACAAAAGTCTGCTTGCTATTATTGATGACGTTCTCCTCGTTCTCACGATTCCAACGATATGCGCAGCGGTTAATTCTGTCAACGTTTCACTAAAGTTTGACTGTTTTCTCTCTCACCAATGCTTGACTGGCGCTTCACTTGCGCTCTGCAGAGGAATTCGGTTCGCGATTCCTTCACTAGCGAATGCTTTCGCGGAGATTTGAGTGAGATTCCACTGAACAATCAGAAATGTGCACTGTTGGACTTGAATCTTGCCCTTCAAAATAGAATTGTGCCAAGGTTGTATTTCCACACAACTACAACAAACTTATACTACCCCCAATGCACACAAGTACCCCAAACCAAAAAACGTGTCACACAAGCGAACTCGTAGTAACCAAACTTGTCCCACCCGCCAAGTGTCACGTCGAGTCGCACACGCAACCCCAACACTTTCGTTGAACACTCCCCAAGTCCGAAAGTCAGAAACTTGTTGAACACGCTATCTATTCAACCCCAATTCTTTCCCCGTCAAACCAACTCTTCTCCCCTAGTCATTTCACTTGTAAAACAGATTAGTTGCGACTACTGGAGGGCTGGAAAATTGGCTGGAAAGTCTTAGCAGGGCTACTGGAATTGGCTGGATGAGGTAAAACTTCACTATGCTCAAGATTGTACAAGCCCACTAAGGCACAACTCTTTAAAACCAGGGTACACATTCAACGCGACTCCAGGCTAAATTTTGGGCGGCATGTTTGCGGGAACTGCTGATTGGTTGACGAGTAGCGAATAAATAGTTGAGAATGGGCGAGCATGGGGCTTTTCGTCCGTGAGAGATGAGGCTTGGCAGGGGAGAAATTGATAACACTTGGATCTAGAAATTGGGGATCAAGGGGAGGGCAACTGGGTTGGCGGAAAGGGGAAAGGGGGTGAGACTATATTGTGGGGGAAGGGGAAACAATTTCGGTGGGAGCGGAATAGGTATGGGGAGGGGGGAAACGAATTGGCGGAAGCACATTCGATGACTTCGGTTTACATTTGCCAAATCTCGAGGGTTCAAATGTTCACCTGCTGAAGCGAACACTCCCCCCAGATATTCCTAAATCACTGAGTAACCCCGAGGTCAAAGGTTAACCTTTGACAGAAATCCAATTGAATGTGCACCCTGGTTTTAAAACCGGGGTGCACATTCAGCTGAATGTGCATCAAAGGTTATCCCTTGACTGAGTGGGTTACGAGGTGTGCTTTCAACCCCTTCAAGTCGAAATTCGTTTCCCCCCTCCCCCGCAATTTCGTTTCCCCACGCCCCCGCAATTTCATTTCCCCCTCCCCGTCGAAATTCGTTTCCCCCCTCCCCCGCAATTTTGTTTCCCCCCTCCCCCGCAATTTCGTTTCCCCCCCCTCCCGCCAATCTGTTTCATCCCTCCCGCCATTCGGTTTCACCCACTCCCGCCATTTCACCCCCTCCCGCCACCTACGAAATGCCCGAAGCTCTAGCGGAATCATTTTTTTGTCGCCCCTCGTGAGCCAATCACTGTTTTTCTCCAAACCCCCTTCCCAACATCTCAAGCCGAACCGCGTTGAATGTGCACCCTGGTTTTAAAACCAGGGTGCACATTCAATTGGATTTCTGTCAAAGGTTAACCTTTGACCTCGGGGTTACTCAGTGATTTAGGAATATCTAGGGGGAGTGTTCGCTTCAGCAGGTGAACATTTGAACCCTCGAGATTTGGCAAATGTAAACCGAAGTCATCGAATGTGCTTCCGCCAATTCGTTTCCCCCCTCCCCATACCTATTCCGCTCCCACCGAAATTGTTTCCCCTTCCCCCACAATATCGTCTCACCCCCTTTCCCCTTTCCGCCAACCCAGTTGCCCTCCCCTTGATCCCCAATTTCTAGATCCAAGTGTTATCAATTTCTCCCCTGCCAAGCCTCATCTCTCACGGACGAAAAGCCCCATGCTCGCCCATTCTCAACTATTTATTCGCTACTCGTCAACCAATCAGCAGTTCCCGCAAACATGCCGCCCAAAATTTAGCCTGGAGTCGCGTTGAATGTGTACCCTGGTTTTAAGCATCACAAACAAAGTCAGATAGGTAGCTCAAACTTGGCTGCTAGACAAGGCAACTTGAGTGACTTTGAGAGCCACATGAGGTGCATGAATAAGAAGGCTCTGGAATTCTCTGATATAGCTGATTTTGGATTGTAGAAACCTGTAGAAAGCGTTAACACTTCGGCTGAAAGTGAATCCGAACTGTAAAGAGACTTTGGCTGAAATCTGATTGGTTGCG
The DNA here is from genome assembly GCA_947471745.1 of Closterium sp. Naga37s-1. Classification (NCBI taxonomy): domain Eukaryota; kingdom Viridiplantae; phylum Streptophyta; class Zygnematophyceae; order Desmidiales; family Closteriaceae; genus Closterium; species Closterium sp. Naga37s-1. The sequence continues at coordinate 83,184 of CANJKZ010000055.1, read as the reverse complement.
GAAGTTTCTGAATATTTCGCGAAGCCTTGACTCCGTTGCCGCCATTCCCCCCTTGCTGCTCCTTGTGTGCAAAGGGCTGGGGCGGCAGAAACTCGCTTCTCCAACAATTTCTTCACCAATCTTCCTTCCATTTCACTCAGAATTCTTCCCGTATCTTCCACTTCCGTAGCTCACACGCCAAGCAACTTTAGGAGCTTCTTAGTTTCTTCTCTTTGCTTCCTCCACACGCCACCGTGAAGTTTCCGCCGTAGGTCCGAATTCAGCCGTCGCGTAGTGTGGTTCCACGAAGCACCTCTAACAGAATTGGCTGCAGCGCGCGCCAAATACGGGCGCCATTGCGAAAAAGGACTTGCTTCCAGGTTGCGGGAAACTTGCAAAAATGTTACTTCTAAGAAACCTGCCTCCCGCAACTTTCCAGTGATGGTCGAATGTTGCAGAAATCCGAGTCACTTGAAAGTTGCAAAAAAATTGCATTTCTGCAACACAACCGCAACTTAGCGGACACTCGTTGGATACTTTGAGTATACATTTCAGTCGGGCCAACATCATAGACATGCAAATTAGTATGGTAACCCTATCCAATGGTATGCAAAACCGTCTTACCTCAGTTTTGGAGGTATTGACATGCTGCCCTAGTAACGCGTTTGATTTTAATTCAAAAACGGATCCTTACCGCGCTTGCCTTCGCACTAAGACGTGATTTCTTCGAGCCAAGAAAAAAATAAACCCCAATTGGAACGGGATGCGTCAGGGAGGCATCAACCCTAACAACAATGTCCTTTCCCCTGTTTAGGGTTTATCCCTCCCAGAAATGCATCCAGGTCCCTAGGGTTTTTATTGTTTTTTAGCCCTGCCCTAACACTTCCGGGAAGCAATATATTGGGTGCAATAAATTGTTACAAAATGGACCCCATATAATTTTCTATAGTCATATGCTTGTTCCCCACCTCAGCGACTTACCACTCGCGGGGCTTCACCACCACTTGTAACATAGCCTTGAATGTGCTTGATAGCTTCTGGGTATTGATGAAACACCTGCAAATGAAAGGTAACAACGACTCACCACCACGCGACTCTGTACATGGGAGGGGTGGAAAATAAGAGGGGAAAGATTTTCAAGTGAGAAGATAGAGGTGCAAAGAATTTTGCATTAAGTGGTATGAGCTATACTCGGTAGCTATACTGGGTGATAAGATACCCTGATGAATAGGTATGTTGTTCTCTGGGAGACGCTAGTTGACGCATGAGAAGACAGAGGCACGAGCTGTAGGCGAAAATGGAAGAAGCAAAGAAAGTTGTGAGTGAATGAGGTAGGCGACGGGTGGTTGTACGGGAGAGAATCAAGCACATTGTGAGGTTAAAAATTATAGATGCTTCTAGAGCTTGCGGATGTGCTGATGTGTCGTCTTGGAATGCCGTCGATTTCTAATGTATGCAAGAACAGAGCAGTAATTGGTTAGTAAAAAATCAGTAGGTTCGACTACGACGGTTCGGTAAGCTAAGCCTTGGTCCGAAGAAGCCACGTCATTTCACGAAATCTGAACACTTAGCACTGATTGGGCGCGACTGTAAACCCGTGTGCCAGTTGCCAGTTCCGATTCCTGTTTGCACCTTGGCGAGCCTCTTTCCGTTTTGTATCCACGTTACTATGCTCGCAACTTTCGAGAAAGCGAACCTAATTCGTGCGAAGTGTTCATCATTCAGACACCAAAAGTTTCACAGCAAGGAAGACTCCCAAGGTTTGGTCGTGACCAGATGTACTGTTCGGTGCTGAGTTTTCGAATTTCATGCTAGAAATGCGCGGCTCGGGTAACCCACGTATCCAAAATGCACGCCTCGGGTAACCCACGAATCCAAAATGCGCGGCTAGGGAGGCGGGTACTTAGCATCAGACATGCAGGTTGCAGAATTGACTTGGTGTTTTTCTGATACTTTTCTGCAACTTTCCGTATACTTTCCTGCAGACTTCATACTTAAACTCGGTTTTCGGCCAAAACCTTTTCCGCGATGGCGTGCTGAGCCACGGCGACGCCAGCAACCTTCGTGCGATCCGTGCGACCGCTGTGAGGCCTCTGGGCAACCTCCGTGCGACCTATGTGCGACCTATGTGCAAACTATGGGCAGCCACGGAATGGCGGCTAAAACGATCCGCGACGTCGTTCTACTAGCCGGCCTCGCTTGACCCATTCTGGTTACAACGCCGAATGGGCATGAGGGGACGGCGTGCACTCAACGCCACCGGTTGGAATTCGAATGGGCGTTGGAGTTCGATTTCGAGTCAAATTATGTGGCAACGCCACTCCATGCGTTCCTCGGATCCCTCGAACCCACACCAAGGTAGTCACTATGACCTAGTCCAAAACCATTGAAGTGTCAAACTCTTATGCTATAGTCTGTGTAGGCTATAGTGGGGTAGACAATATGGGGTACAACACTTCTAGGTTTTCCTACTTGTACCCACCTGCTTGCTAGTTCATTCATTTCCTCATTTCTTCACATGGTATAGAGCAGGTTCCCTAGTGGGAACGCTTCCTTGGGCCCACCACTGAAACCTTTTTTTTCTGACTGGAGCGACAGTCGCTCCTGCCCGAGGCGCGCCTTGTGGGCCGCCCTTCTGTCGAGCTCTCTTAGAGGCCCCTCTCACGGGCCCTCGCGCCACCCTTAGCGGCCCCGTCGCCGCCCCTAGCGGCCCCGTCGCCGCCCTTCCAGGCCCCTCGCGGCCCCTAGCGGCCCCGTTGCCGCCCCTACGCGGCCCCGTTGCCGCCCCTAGCGGCCCTGTCGCCGCCCCTAGCGGCCCCGTTACCGCCTCCCTCCCTACGCGGCCCCGTTGCCGCCCCTACGCGGCCCCGTCGCCGCCCCTAGTGGCCCCGTCGCCGCCCCTACGCGGCCCCGTCGCCGCCCCTAGCGGCCCCGTAGCCGCTCCCCTCCCTACGCGGCCCCGTCGCCGCCCCTAGCGGCCCCGTCGCCGCTCCCCTCCCTACGCGGCCCCGTCACCGCCCCTACGCGGCCCCGTCGCCGCGCCTACGCGGCCCCGTCGCCACCCCTAGCGGCCCCGTCGCCGCTCCCCTCCCTACGCGGCCCCGTCGCCGCCCCTACGCGGCCCCGTCGCCGCCCCTAGCGCCCCCGTCGCCGCCCCTACGCGGCCCCGTCGCCGCCCCTAACGGCCCCGTCGCCTCCTCCCTCCCTACGCGACCCTGTCGCCGCCCCTACGCGGCCCCGTCGCCGCCCCTAGCGGCCCCGTCGCTGCCTCCCTCCCTACGCGGCCCCGTCGCCGCCCCTACGCGGCCTCGTAGCCGCCCCTACGCGGCCCCGTCGCCGCCCCTAGCGGCCCCGTCGCCGCCTCCCTCCCTACGCGGCCCCGTCGCCGCCCCTACGCGGCCTCGTAGCCGCCCCTACGCGGCCCCGTCGCCGCCCCTAGCGGCCCCGTCGCCGCTCCCCGCCCCTAGCGGCCCCGTCGCCGCCCCTACCCGGCCCCGTCGCCGCCCCTAGCGAGCAGCCGAGCCGCCGAGCCGCCCAGCAGCTGAGCTGCCGAGTCGCCCAGCAGCCGAGCCGCCCCTGGAGCAGCCGCCACTGCAGCAGCCGCCCTTGGAGCAGCCGCCACTGCAGCAGTCGCCCCTGGAGCAGCCGCCACTGCAGCAGCCGCCCCTGGAGCAGCCGCCACTGCAGCAGTCGCCCCTGGAGCAGCCGCCAGTGCAGCAGCCGCCCCCGGAGCAGCCGCCACTGCAGCAGCCGCCCCTGGAGCAGCCGCCCCTGGAGCAGCCGCCCTGGCTTCATTGGGTCGTCTCCTGCAGGTACCCAGTGGAGCCTCCCACGGCCAGTCTACGGTCTCCGCCAGGCGCCTCATGAGTGGCACGATACACTGAGGACAACGCTTGCGGCTCTTGGGTTTGCTCCTTTGACTGCTGACCCGTCGTTGTTTTTGCGCACCGACACTTCGCTGCCGCCGTACTACATCCTTGTGTACGTCGACGACTTGGTTTTTGCCACTGCTGACACTGAGGCACTGACTCTAGTGAAGTCAGGACTGGAGAGGCCTGTGGTTTCCTCCTCCGGGCTCGGCTCCGGCTGTTTTCTCTCCTCCTTAGTCACCGTCGTCTCCTCCTGTTGTCCCGCACGACTGGACCAGTCGCTGTCCTCCGCGTGCTCGGCCCTTGTCTCCTCTTGCCGACCTCCGCACCGTCTTGTTTCGTTCTTCTCGTCGTTCTCCGCCTGTGTCTGTTCTCCCCTCACCTCCTGCGTCGTCTTTCATTGTTTCCTCTCAACCTATCACTGACTACTACCGTGCTGCTTGCCCTGTTGTCTCTCATGTTCTCGCCTCCCTTGTCACCGACCCTCGTGCCTCTCCGTCGTCTGACTCGGCTCTTACTGCCTCTGTTGCTGACTATGCTTCGACTCGCCGTCTTGAATACGCCACGCGCGTGGTGGCTGCTCCACCTCCCCGTCCTCTGTCCGTCGGGGGTGAGTCTGCCCTTAAGTGTGACGTCCTAGAGGACAGGCAGTTTGAGCTGGAGTTCTTAGCAGTCGCGTCCCCCTCTCTCTACGCCATGTTGCTTTTCCTTGAGGGAGACCCCGACGCCCTTGACATACCGACACCTCGCACGTATCGTGAGGCAGTGTCAGGGGAGTGGGCCTCTCAATGGAAAGCGGCTATGGATGCAGAGCTAGCGTCTTGGAGATTCACAGGCACGTACGTCGACGCAGTTCCCCCTCCCAGGGCGAACATTGTCGATGGCATGTGGCTCTTCAAGGTGAAGTGGCCGCCTGGTTCACCGCCTGTGTTCAAGGCGTGCTACGTGGCTAGGGGTTTTAGTCAGTGTGAGGGAGTTGACTTCTTCCAGACCTTCGCCCAGACCCCGAAGATGACTACTCTTCGGGTGTTACTGCACGTAGCAGCACAGCGAGACTACGAGCTGCACCACTCCCTCGACTTCTCCACTGCGTTTCTCCAGGGCCGCCTACACGAGGAGATCTGGCTGTGCCGTCCTCCTAGATTCACTGACACCTTCCCACGTAGGACCCAGTGGAGCCTGAGGCGGCCAGTCTACGGTCTCCGCCAATCGTCCCGTGAGTGGCACAACACTCTTCGCTCGACGCTTCGTGACCTTGGGTTTCGTCATTCCTCTGCCAAACCGTCGCTGTTTGTTCGCACTAGTTCCACTCCTTTCTTTATACTTGTGTACGTCAACGACTTGGTGTTTGCTACAGCAAACAGGGCAGCTCTGACTGAGGTGAAATATGAACTGCAGAAGAGACAAGTGCACTGACCACGGTGAACTGCAATGCTACCTTGGCCTGCAGATCACCACGGACAGAGCCGCTCGCACCATCACACCGACTCGCTGGCCCTTTTCCCGACGAGCCCTTTGAGTCTAGTGGCCCCTGCGCAGAGCTTGTGGGCTACCTCATGTATCTGATGACTTGTACTCGGCCGGACTTCGCCTTTCCCTTCAGCGTCCTCCCTCGCTTTGTTGCTATTGGGAGACACCGTCCAGTTCACTGGACAGCTGCTGTGAGGGTGGCGAAGTACCTGGCGACTACATCAGACATGGGGCTTGTGATTGGAAGGACACGGCCAGTTGTGTTGACTGGTCACTGTGACTCTTCCTACGCTGACGACGTGGAGATTCAGCGCTCAACTCAGGGTTATTGCTTCAGTCTGGGTGCTGGTGCTGTGTCGTGGAGGTCTACACGGTCGTCGTCTGTGGCTTCGTGCAGAGGCAGTGATCTACACTAGTGCCATGGCGGCACAGGAGCTTCGCTGGTTGACCTTCTTGCTCGCCGACCTTGGTGAGCGGCCTCGCTCTGCACCGACCTTGTACGCTGACAACAAGGCCATTATCCTCCTGTGTCGAGAGCCTCGACTGGAGAGCATAGTGAAGCACATTGACGTGAGGTACTTCCTCCTACGAGAGTTGCAGCGACGAGGCCAGGCACGCTTGGACTTTGTGGCCTCAGAGGCCAACACTGCCGACATCTTCGCCAAGGCCTTGGCGCCTGGTGACCACCGCAGGTTCTGTGTGCAGTTGGGGCTTGTTGAGGTAGGCCCTCGGTTGCTGTAGACTTGTTGTTTGCTCTGCTTGTTGTACTTTGCTATATATATCCTAGTGAACTCATGAACTGGCCTTGTGGCCACTTGCTTGTGCTCGGAATTTGTGTGGTGTCCTTGAGATCCACCCTGAGCTTGCTTTGCTTCTTGCATTGACTGGTCCTATGACCGTTTGTTCCCTCTGCTTTCTTTGATGCCCCTCACTTAGCCTATGGGGGTGTGTCAAATATTTTATGTGTGATATAGGCTGTAGTGAGGTGCCTTCTAGGGGGTACAACTTTTAGGTTTGCATATTTGTACCCCATCGTATTTCTAGTTCATTATTCTGTTGTGTTCCTACTTTGAGAAGGGAGGAGGGGGGGGGGGGGGATAATGTAAGGAATTTTGTCTAATTTCTTACTGAGGCACCTTATGCGCGTACAATTTCAACTTTCGGAATTCAGGCTCGGTCGGACGACCTCGCTGTCAAATGTTGATCTGTGTGAAAGGTTGTAGTGAGGTGCTCCTTCGTGAGTACAACTCAGTTAGGGTTTGCTATTTGTATCATCCACATTCCTAATCTCATCATTCCGTTGCATTCTTACTTTGAGATGGTATCACGAGAAGGTTAGTTCCTCGTTACTTCCTAGCCCGCGCCCTTTCTAGCGCACCTCCGCGCCCTCCGTACCCCCCGCGCCCTCCGCGCCCTCCGCGCCTTAGCCTCCGCGCCCTACGCGCCCTCCGCGCCTTAGCCTCTGTGCCCTCCGCGCCCTCCGCACCCTCCTCGCCCTCCGCGCCCTCCGCGCCCTCCACGCCCTCCGCGCCTTAGCCTCCGCACCCTCCACGCCCTCCGCGCCCTCCGCGCCCTCTCCGCGCCTTAGCGCCCTCCTCCTCCGTGCGTCAGCGCCCTCCGTGCCCCTAGCCCGTGCCGTCGCAGACCTCCGCGCCTAGCGCCCTCCGCGCCCCTAGCCTGCGCCCCTAGCCCGTCGCCCAGGCCCACGCCCTAGCCCGTCGCCCCAGCCCGCGCCCTAACCCGTCGCCCAGGCCCGCGCCCTAGCCCGTCGCCCAGGCCCGCGCCCAAGCCCGTCGCCCCGGCCCGCGCCCTAGCCCGTTGCCCTAGCCCGCGTCCTAGGCCGACGCCCCAGCCCGTCGCGTAGCTCGTGCGCCCTGCCCTAGCATGTTGCGTGGCCCGTGGCCCCTGCCCCAGCCCGTCGTGCGCGCCTGTGCGCCTTGCCCCTAGCCCGCGCGTCGCCCTGCCCCTAGGCTGCGCGCCCCCGCAGGTATCGTGCCCCGCAGGTAGCGCGCCCCGCGGGTAGCGCGCCCCGCAGGCAGCGCGCCGCGCGGGTAGCGAGCCCCACGGGTAGCGCGCCCCGCAGGCAGAGCGCCCCACAGGTAGCACTCCCCGCAGGCAGCACACCCTGCAGGCAGCGCGCCCCGCAGCGCTTTAGCACCAGAAAATAAATTATTTAATTAAACCCTAAAAAAAAAAGAGGGGTTCAGGGTGTTGGGTTGCAACTGTCGCCCATGTTCCTGCTTGTCGGACGACCTGCACAGCTCCCTACATACCGCAGCCGTCAGTACTGCAGCCCCTACTGTCGCACGTACTTTCCACTGCCAGTGGCTCTACTAGCGGCAGTCGACAGCCGCACTTACAGTCTCTAGCTCCAGCCGTTCTAGCTCCAGCCACTCCTAGCTCCTGCCGTGTCTAGCTCCAGCCGTTCTCGCTCCAGCCGTTCTAGCTCCAGCCGTTTCAGCTCTAGCCGTTCTAGCATCAATCCTTTTCGCTCCTCGCTCCTAGCTTAGATTGCACCGTGTTCCAGCCGTTCCTCGCATAGTTTCACCTGGCGCTCCTAGTTGTTCTCGTTGTTTCACTGCACCCGTCCCTAGATCCTGACGCTCCTAGCCTTTATTATGGCGCCCACTAGGGTTCTCCAGCAGCAGGGATAGCAGCAGCGGCAGTTTCAGCAGTGGCACCCGCAGCAGCAGTGGCGCCCTAAGCAGCAGCTCCGCCCTCAGCAGTTGTGGCGCCCTCAGAAGGCGTGGGGGCCTGGTGGTTCGGGTAGCGTTGGCTGCAGCAGCGGCCCAGCCAGCTTGGGGGCTCGTCGCGGTGGTCGCGACGTCGGCCCCTGCCAGTACCGGATCCTGACCGGCCCTGGTGCTAGCACTACCTGCTGGCGTCCTGACCACTCTGCACAGCGCTGCTACAGTCACCTCGACGACCTCTACCGTAAGCGTTTTGGGCCTGGATCGGCTCCCCCAATCTGGCCCAGTCTGTTTCGTAGTGGTTACCTTATGTTTGATATGTCTATTGTGAAGAATGTTATAGTCACAATAGGCTTGAATGTGCCTAAAACGAAAGATAGAGAGCACAGACGGATTTCTGCACAGCGGCTTCAAACGTTGATAGCGTTCTGCTCACAGCTGCAAATGACTTGATTCAAATTGGATCTGGAGCGTCTTTACGTCGCCTACAATAAGCAATTGAGATTGCACAATTTCATAAAGAATTGACGACACAGCGTCGGTTTGAACGAACGGTACTATGGCAGCCACTATAGTCTTAGAACACAAGATAGGAAGAGTTACGAGTTGGGAATGACTCCCAGCTCCTACAAACCCCAAGAGCCGAGGTACAGTGATGTGGAACAGTGCCACACTGTCCCCAACCACGAAGGGTCTCGAAACTACCCTTCACTAGGGCCTACACCAAGTGAAATGTTACACTACACAAAGTAATGTAAATATCTTCAATATCTTGAGGTGTACCCTTTTTGGCGAGCTTCGAAATCACTTGAGGCTTGACACCAAGGCTCGGGCTCTTCATCACAAACTCATCCTTGAGTTCTTGATGGGTCCGCTGCACACACCTGCGACACGCCGAACGTTCGACACAGGACAAAATAGAAACCGCGCACGACAAAATAGAAACCGCGCGCGAGACACAAACGACCGCGTAACACGCGTCTAGCGATAACTCGCTATTGACTCGACACACACACTCGACATCATGACTCAACATTCACACACAATTATAAGCATGAAATATATATTATCCCATGCCCTCATACCATTCCATACACACACACATTCACGCACACGGACAACAAGCCGAGTGCAAACTGTAGGGTTGCACCAACAAACTCCCCCTCGGATTGTTGGCCTTAGGATATGTTGCTCTCTCAGTTCAGAGCCATCCCAGCCAGCTTGCAACACTTCCAATGCTGCTGCTCCACCAGCCTCTTGGTCATCATGTCAGCCGGCTGCCCCGTGGTCTTCACGTAGCGCAACTCAACTTCACCCGCGGTTACCATGCTCCTCGTCCAATGCCACTTCACCCTCATGTGCTTCGTGAGTCCATGCAACACAGGGTTCTTAGCAAGAGCAATGGCACCCTGGCTGTCACAGTACAGTGGGGTAGGTCCTTGCTGCTCCTCCCCCAATTCAGCCAACAAACGCCGCTGCCACACAATCTCCCGTACGGCACGGAAGAGTGCCATGTACTCGGACTCCACCGAGCTCAAAGCTTGGTCAACCTGCTTCTTGCTCTCCCAAGCAGTTGGGCCTCCACCAACACAGCATATGAAGCCTCCCACACTTGTCATGTCCTCTGGTTCTGATGCATATGAAGCATCCGAGTAGGCGGTGAGGAACAAACGCCCGGGTTCAACACCATCCGCGCCCTTTTGGCGCCTTTGTGCCGCCGCCGAGTATTGCAGCCCAACGGTCGGTGTTTGGCCAAGATACTTGGCCACCCTCATTCCAGCTGCTACCTGCTCCTCATTAGGGCATTGCACAACCCTAGCCAGCTGCCCGGTAGCAAACGCGACGTCCGGTCGGGTGTTTACCGCCGCATACATGAGGCTGCCCACCAACGAGTGAAATCGGCGCCTCTCCTCTTCACCAACGCTCTCCTCCTCTGGTCCCTTCACACACTTGAACCCAGAGGGAAAGGGTGTAGCCACATGGCCTTCACTCTGCCCAAAGTTGGCAGCCAATGCCTCCAGGTACTTTCGTTGATGCACCCGCATGCACCGCTTCTCCACATCTCGTTCGATGTGGAGCCCAAGGTAGAAGCTCACGTCACCAAGGGCCTTGCACTTGAACTTGTCTTGAAGCTTCAGCATCACCTCCTTCACAAGGTCAGAAGAGGGTGAGAAAATGAGGATGTCATCCACATAAACCACCATGAAACTCCTCTGCTCCCCCTCGCCAAGCATGAACAAGGAGTGATCGGCCGTTGAGGGAGTGAAGCCGATCCCCTCCAACACTTCGCGCAGCTTCATGTACCATTGCCTAGGGGCCTGCTTCAGCCCATAGAGGGCCTTCTTCAGCTTCCACACTCTGCCACTACCATCATCAAACCCCTCTGGCTGCGCCATAAAAATCTCCTCCTCAAGGATGCCGTTAAGGAATGCCGTTACGATGTCCATTTGCTTTACTACCCATCCTTTGATGGCGGCTCCCGCGAATAGGGTTCGCAGCGTCGTCGGCTTCACCACAGGGGCAAACAGCTCCTTGAAGTCCACCTTCTCCTTCTGCTGGTACCCCTTGGCTACAAGCCTAGACTTGTAGCGCTCGATCTTGCCGTCGGCATCCGACTTGATTTTGAAGAGCCACTTGGACGTTATCGCCGTACGCCCCTCCGGTAGCTCCACCAATTCAAACGTGTCATTCTCCTCGATGCTCTTCAGCTCACTCTCCATGGCCTTCTTCCACTCCTCAGCATCACTACTCTCCAAAGCCTCCTTGAGAGTTGCTGGTTCTCCCGGCATCTCCACCGGAGAGAAGAACGCGAAGGCACACTCCTCGTAGTCACTCTCCTCGTCGTCTCCGACCATCATTGCCGCTCCGGCCAGGGCTGTCTTGCCCTGCTTTCCCGGCGCATCATAGGTCAGCCTATTAGGGGGTTGAACTCTCCTCTTCCCCCTTCCTTCCTCTTCAGCTGCAGGGACTTGAGGGCCTTGGCGTTGCTGCGGTGTGGCTCGAATCCGTGGAGCACTCGTAGTACGGGAAGGGAGTGACGGTGCACGCTCGCTCACTTGCTGCACCTCCTCCTCTTCTTCCTCTGCATCATTGGCCTCCTCTCCCCCATTCACAAGGGAGGATTGCCTTGTGGTTGTGCTGCCGCTGCTCAGCTCCAAAGGCAGCTCCACATGCTCCAAACCGGAACTCTTCACCTCCCCAAACCGCACGCCTATCTTCGCCTCATTCTCCGCCTTCCAATCCTTGTACATGAAGTTCTCCATGAACTTGCAGTCCCTGCTCACCAAGAACTTCTTGGTGAATGGGTCCCAAAGAAGCCATCCCTTGCTGTTTTGAGCCATGCCCAAGTGCACGGCCCACACCGCCTTGGCACCAAGCTTGTTGTGCCGAAGATGCTTAGGCACGAGCGCCATGCACATGCACCCGAACACCCGAAGCATATCCACCTTTGGCTTCCTTCCTAGCCACTCCACATAGGGCACCCATTTGTCTGCTCCCACATGAGTCAAGGCTCTGTTCTTGGCCACACACGCGCTCCGCACCGCATCAGGCCAGAAATAGTCGGGTAGCCCGGCTTCAATGAGCAACCCGCGTGCCGCCTCCGTGATTGTGCGGTTCGCTCGCTCGGCGATGCCGTTCATTGCAGGGGAGTATGGCATGGTGAGGGAGTGCCGAATACCATTCTTCTTCAGCCACAACCCAAACTCCTTGCTCAGGAACTCTCCCCCTCGATCGGTGCGGATTGACTTGACTAGACGGTCTTGTTGCCGCTCCACCATCGGGAACCAATCCGTCTTCAACGTTTCAGCCACGTCGCTCTTCTTGGCCAGCACGTACACCCAAGTCATGCGGGTGTAGACGTCGACAATGGTGAGAAAATACTCAGCTCCAGCAGCTCCAAGCTTCAGGGGGCCCACCACGTCCATCACCACCTCATCAAGCGGTGCCTTTGCCGTTGCCTCCGAACTAGGGAACGGAAACCGGGTGAACTTGGCTTGAATGCACGTCGGGCAGCCAAGCACCTCATCGGGCTCCCCCTTCACACGTATTCCAGCAACCATCTCATTCTTCACTAGCTGCTGCAAGATGGGCAGGGCCACATGCCCCATGCGCCGATGCAAGGTGAGCCAATCACACTCCCCCGTAGCCGAAGTTGGATTGGAGAATGCCGCGCTCGCAATAGCGCCCCACATACTCTCTCCGTAGTCCTCCTCCGCTGCTGCCTCTGGGTTCTCCTCACCCTTTTTCTGCTCCTTGCTTGCTGCACCACTCTCCTTAGGTTCACTGAACTTGCTGGTCCCTCCAGGTTTGCTCTTCTTGAGCTCATTCTCCTTAGCGCGACCGTTCGCGCCATCGTCGCTACCGACCGCTCCATCCTTGGTGCTGATGCTTGCTGCCACTTGCCTCTCCTTAGGCATAGGGACCACTGGGATCTGCCACATCTCGTTGTAGACATCCCTGTCCTCATGAAGGTCCCAAAGAATTCGATCGCCAAGCCTTGCGGTGTAGGTCTTGGCTCCCTTCGAGTTCGTGTCCATGCCGGCCTTTGCCAACCGCCGCACGGAAATCAGGTTTGCAGCAAGGCTGGGCACCCAAAGCACGTTCTTGAGGCCCACCATCTTCCCATCAGCACCCTTGAACATGGCCTTGCCCATGCCTTTCACCTCTGCTCGCTGCCCCAAAGCCGATGTGACATGCTTCACCGGTGACGGCTCGAGTTCGGTGAGCAAGTCCGGGCTAGGTGTCATGCTATAGGTAGCACCACTATCAATCACCCAATAGTCCAGGGGGTGTAGGGTCACCTTCCCCACAGCTGCTGGCTCCTCAAAGCCTTCATCCTTCTCTGGACCAGCCGGTACTTGCGTCGACACGAAGTAGAATAGACCCGGGTATCGATCGTCGCTCGGGTCCTTGTCGTTGTCTCCGCTCTTCATGTTTGCAGCTCCGCCACCGCGACCGCCACGGCCTCCACGGCCTCGTCCTCTCCCTCCTCCTGCTCCTCTACCCTCTTGGCCTTGAGCAGGGGTCCAACCATCAGGGAGTTTGTAGCAGTCGCGCCACATGTGTCCGCTCTTGTGGCAATAGTGACACTCGCCGTCGAATCGGCCGCGACCGCGTCCGTAGCTCTTGTCGTCGCTGCCGTAACCGCCACTCCTGCGGCCTCCGCCGAAGTTGCTGCCACCAAACCTTCCTCCCCCTCGTCCTCTGCCTCTTCCTCGACCATATCCACGGCCGATGCTCGCTGCCCCAGCGCCATCCGCACTCGCCAACTCACGGCGGCGGAAATCCTCTTGAAGGATAGCTCGCTTCACGTCTTCAAGCGAGAGGCGGGGCAAGTCGCGATTAAGGTTGATGATGAGCGAGGACCATGACTCTGGGAGTAAGGCCAGCAACTTGGTCTTCTTTTGGAGCTCACTGTAGTTCAAATCAGCTCCCTCAAGCCGCGTCAACAAGTCGAAGAATTTCTGCACCCCTTCTTCAACCGCTTCGTCTTCTTCAATTCGTAGCGCCGCCATTTGCCGTTCCAAAACCACCGCTACCGCCGCTGTTGCAGGAGCATGTACACCCTTGAGAGCAGCCCATGCCTTTGGTCCTTTCTCTGGTTCACGCTGGAATGGCTTGATGTGACGGATCTGACTGCTCCCCAACGCTTGCCCAAGTAAGAGATAGCCTTGTGCGCTCTTCCGCACCCACGGGCTCTTCTCCGGGTCGTTCTCGGGGCGCTTCTCCGTTCCTTCCATCACCTCCAGCAGGTCATAGTGGTCAAAGATGTTCTCCATCTTGAAGGACCATTCAGCAAAGTTGTCACCGTTGAACTTGTCAAGCCCAAACACCCTAGGCTCATCCCTAGGTGGGCCAAGACTTGGTTGCATGGGCGCCATGGCTGAATCACGGGGTTGGCCTTGAGCTTGAGCTTCTCCACTGCCACCAGCACCTCTGCCACCCCTTTCCTCAGGTCCAGAAATTGTCGAAACTGCTCCAAGGGCTCTGATACCACTTGTTATAGTCACAATAGGCTTGAATGTGCCTAAAACGAAAGATAGAGAGCACAGACGGATTTCTGCACAGCGGCTTCAAACGTTGATAGCGTTCTGCTCACAGCTGCAAATGACTTGATTCAAATTGGATCTGGAGCGTCTTTACGTCGCCTACAATAAGCAATTGAGATTGCACAATTTCATAAAGAATTGACGACACAGCGTCGGTTTGAACGAACGGTATTATGGCAGCCACTATAGTCTTAGAACACAAGATAGGAAGAGTTACGAGTTGGGAATGACTCCCAGCTCCTACAAACCCCAAGAGCCGAGGTACAGTGATGTGGAACAGTGCCACACTGTCCCCAACCACGAAGGGTCTCGAAACTACCCTTCACTAGGGCCTACACCAAGTGAAATGTTACACTACACAAAGTAATGTAAATATCTTCAATATCTTGAGGTGTACCCTTTTTGGCGAGCTTCGAAATCACTTGAGGCTTGACACCAAGGCTCGGGCTCTTCATCACAAACTCATCCTTGAGTTCTTGATGGGTCTGCTGCACACACCTGCGACACGCCGAACGTTCGACACAGGACAAAATAGAAACCGCGCACGACAAAATAGAAACCGCGCGCGAGACACAAACGACCGCGTAGCACGCGTCTAGCGATAACTCGCTATTGACTCGACACACACACTCGACATCATGACTCAACATTCACACACAATTATAAGCATGAAATATATATTATCCCATGCCCTCATACCATTCCATACACACACACATTCACGCACACGGACAACAAGCCGAGTGCAAACCGTAGGGTTGCACCAACAAAGAAACGAGGAATGAAGAAGAGAGAGGATTGCACTAGCAGCAGTTGGCATACATATAGGAAACCCTAATTGGGTTGTACTCGCTATAGAGTACCCCACTGCAGGCTAGACAATTATAACATTCTGACACACCCCCATAGCCAAAGTGGGGTGTAATCAGCACAATGAGCAAGCAGGCATAGAGCAGGAGTTCACAATAGCGAGCAAAGCTAGAGTTAATCACAGCGGGCAAGTGAGGAGGAGGAGGAACTGTGGAGGGAGAGAAGATGGGAGGCAACGACTGAAGCTGCAGAGGCACGGGCATAGGAGCGGCTGACTCAGTGGCTACCGAAGCAAGGGCGACGGACTACTGGAGTAACTGGCTCCGCGGCTATAGACGAGCGGCAGGAGCAACGGACCCACTGGCGACTGGTGCAACAGGCTCACTGGCTACCGAAGCAAGGGCGACGGACTACAGGCGCTGCAGGCGACACGACAGCTACCTTCACACAACCTCCTCCAGCTGCCCCACACCCCTCGACACACACCCCCTACTCAAACCCTAGTTCTACTCCCACAGTACCCCCCTTTCACACACCCCCTGCTGCACCCTAGGTTCACTCACACCCCACCCCCTAGCACCACTCCGTCGACTCCCACACACCCACCCCCCTCAGCGGCAGCTGCAGCAGTGGGAGACAGAGGAGGAGGAGGAGCAGGGGAGACCACACACCCGCCACCCCCTACTCGCCACCCCCAAACCCTAACACAGGGCAGGGCGGGATGGCGGGTAGGGAGGTTACGGGGGGGGGGGGGGGGGGGGGGGGGCGACGCGCAGCCTCCCAGGGCGCCAAAACAGGCGGCAGAAGGGGCGACGCTCGCCCCCTCCCCCCCCAGGTAGCCCCTCCCGTCGCCTGTCGAGGCGACCTGAGGGGGAGCCGCGACGGGCGACGGGAAAAGAGGGGGGGGCGGTGCACCTGCCCCCGGTGCGCCGCGACAGGCGACGGAGCATGGCCAGGGCGGGGCCGGGGCAGGGTCGAGGCAGGGCCGAAAGGGGCGGCGAAGGGGCCGCAAGGGGCGGCGACGGGGCCGCTGGAGGCGGCGACGGGGCCGATAGGGGCGGCGACGGGGCCGCGAAGGGGCCGCGAGGGGCCTGGAAGGGCGGCGACGGGCCGCTAGGGGCGGCGACGGGGCCGCAAGGGGCAGCGACGGGGCCGCTGGAGGCGACAACGGGCCGTTAGGGGCGGCGACGGGGCCGCGAAGGGGCGGCGACGAGGCTGCTGGAGGCGGCGACGGGGCCGATAGGGGCGGCGACGGGGCCGCGAAGGGGCCGCGAGGGGCCTGGAAGGGCGGCGACGGGCCGCTGGGGGCGGCGACGGGGCCGAGAAGGGGCGGCGACGGGGCCGCGAAGGGGCCACGAGGGGCCGAGAAGGGCGGCGACGGGGCCGCAAGGGGTGGCGACGGGGCCGCTAAGGGTCGCGCGAGGGGCACGCCACGGGGCGTGCAACACACAGAGTAGCAGCGGAAGCAGTTAGGTGGGCCCACAGGCTAGGAGCGTAGATGCTCTGATAGCATGTGAAGAAACGAGGAATGAAGAAGAGAGAGGATTGCACTAGCAGCAGTTGGCATACATATAGGAAACCCTAATTGGGTTGTACTCGCTATAGAGTACCCCACTGCAGGCTAGACAATTATAACATTCTGACATCTATGGATGCTGTTTATTCTGTCAGGTACGGATCTCTTGGCTTACGCGTACCTAGCTTAGGACCTTTGCCTGTTGCTAGTGTCGGTACTTGTGCTTTTAGTGTAGGTGCTTGTGTAGTCACTAGCCCAGCCGTGACGACTGCTATTGCGTCGCTCTCCTTCACGCTGGACTCCGGCGCATCTCAGTGCTTCTTCCACGACCACACCACTGTCACACCTCTTTCGGCTCCAGTCCCAGTTGCCCTGGCTGATCCTACTTCTGGATCAGCAGTTGCTCGTAGCTCGACCACTCTCCCGTGCCCAGCTGTCCCCTCTGGTTTCCTCAGTGGTCTCTACATCTCCTCGTTCTCTCGGAACTTGGTGGGTGTTGGATACCTTCAGGACTCGGGGATCACGATCACTTTTCCTGCGCACGGGAGGACTGCGATCTGTACGGACTCTTCCACCGGGGCAGTTCTTGCCACGTTCACCAGAGAGCCCCACTCAGGTCTCTTCGTCCTGCACACTCCGCCCCTGCAGGTAGCTGCGTCTGGTCAGGTTGCGTCGTCCCCCCCGGTAACAGAGTCCGGTCAAGTTACTGCGTCCCCATCGGTTGATGTGTCCGATCAGGTTGCTGTGTCCAGTCTAGTTGCTGCGTCTTGCTCGTGTCGGTCTTTCACCCACCGGACCGCCTTGTGGCACCACCGTCTTGGCCACTCGTCGATCCCCTGCCAATGCACTATGGCTAGTCACCGTCTTGTTTCAGGTCTCCCTCGCGTCTTCCCGTCGCTCCCTCCCTCGCCTGCGCCGCCGTGCACTCCTTGCGTCGTCGGCCGTCTTCGTGCCACTCCGCACTCCTCCTCCCTTCGTCCGGCCACTGCTCTGCTCCAGACACTCTACTTGGATGTCTGGGGCCCTGCACCTAAGCAGGGACCTGAGAGGGAGCTCTACTTTCTGGTGGTCGTTGACGACTTTTCCAGGTACACCACGGTGTTTCCTCTTGCGAAGAAGTCCGAGGTGAAATCTACACTGATCCGGTGGCTTCTAGCCACTGAGGGCACTCGTGGCCGTCGTGTCTCCTGTCTCCACTCTGACCGTGGGGGTGAGTTTCGCTCAGGCATTCTTGCCGGATTCTGCGGCAAGCAGGGCATCGTACAGTCCTGGACGCTGCCGGAGTCCCCACAGCAGAATGGGGTTGCTGAGCGCCGCATTGGCTTGGTCATGGACATCGCCCGCACGTCCATGATTCATGCCCCTGCGCCCCATTTTCTGTGGCCCTACGCGGTTCGCTACGCCGCTCACCAGCTGAACCTCCAGCCGCACGTCTCGCGGCCAGAGGCTTCACCGGCCAGTCTTTGGACCGGGTCCCCTGGTGTTGGTTCAACTTTTCTTTGTATGGGGCTGCCTTGCGCTTGTCCGCGACACCTCTGCAGACAAGCTCCCGGCTCGCGCCGTCCCCTGTGTCTTCCTTGGTTTCCCGGTAGCCTCGACTGACTGGTCCTTTTACCACCCGCCCCTCCACCAGTTCCTAGACTCCCGTGACGTCCGGTTCGACAAGTTAGTGTCCTACTACACCCGGTACCCCTGTCGAGGTCTCTCGGTTCCCCCTCCCCCCCTTTTCCTCGCACCCTCTCTTCCCCCTGCTCCCGCTCCTCCGGTACCCCCACCCCCCCCTGGTCCTACCCCGTCAGGTGTGTCTCACGCTACCCATCTACCCTCAGTCGCGCGTCAGGTAACGTCTCCTTCCCCGCAGTCCTCCTCACAGTCCCCTCAGCAGCCTGCGGCACTTCTGCGACAGGTTACTGTGGACTCGGTTGGTGTTGGAGCTGGAGGTGCAGCCACTAGCGGTACTCGGTCTGGGGGTGCTCGTTCGAGGGGTGCTGGAGTTGGAGGTGCTGGTGCAGGTGGCGCTAGCCCTGGGGGTGCTGGAGCTCCTGACACTGGAGGTGCTAATTCTAGGGGTGCTGGAGCCGGAGGTGCTGGCACTGGAGGTGCTAGTTCTGGGGGTGCTGGAGCTGGAGGTGCTGGCACGGGAGGTGCTAGTTTTGGGGGTGCTGGAGTTGGAGGTCTTGGCACTGGGGGTGCTAGGAGAGGGGGCGTTGGAGCTGGGGACCCTGACCTTGTTGATACCCCTTCTGGGGACACTGGTACTGGGGGTACTAGTTCTGAGGCGACTGGAGCTGGGGGCACTACTTCTGCGGAGAGCACTCCGCCTCCCCACCGCCACGACACGCGTTACCAGGCAGCCTGCCTGCGTGCGCGCGAGGAGCAGGAGCGGTTGGAGCGGGAGCGGCAGGAGTTGCGGCAGTTGGACCTACTGGATCAGCAGCAGCACCAGCACCAGCAGCAGCAGCCGCAGTAGCTCCCTCTGGAGCGGCTGTTGTTCCCGCCCGTGAGTGGCCTCCAGGCCCTTGGTCTTGCCTCCTCTCCTCCTGTCCGCTCTCCGTCTCTGTCCTACGTTTTCTCCTTCTGACGCCCGTCCGGCGGTCTGGTCTTCTCCTCCACCGCGGTCTCCTCCTCCTGTTGTCTAGGGTTACCGTTCCCGTCCTTGTCCTCCGAGTGCTCGTCCCTCGTCCCCTGTTACCGACCTCCACACTGGCCTCCTTTGTACCTCTCTTTGTCGTTCTCCTCCTCCGGTGTCAGTTCTCCCGTCTCCTCCTCCGTCTTCTCTTCCTGTCTCCCCTCCCCTTGTCTCCGACTACTACCGTGCAGTTCGCCCTGTTGTCTCCCGCGTTCTAGCGACCAGTGTCACCAACCCTCATTTCTCTCCGTCGTCTGTCTCCGCTCTCACTGCCGCGGTCGCTGACTTTGCCGCCGCCAGCCGCCTTGACTACAACACTCGTGTGGTGCCCGCTCTTCCTACCCGTCCTCTGTCCGTCGGGGGTGAGTTTGCCCTTGGCTGTGACGTCCTAGAGGACAGGCATTAGGAGCTGGAGTACCTAGCAGCCGTTTCTCCCACTCTCTGTGCCATGCTGCTTTCTCCTGAGGGAGACCCCGACGCCCTTGACATACCGACTTCTCGCACGTACCGTGAGGCAGTGTCAGGGCCTTGGGCCTCTCAGTGGAAGGCGGCCATGGACTCCGAGTTGGCGTCTTGGAGATCCACACGCACGTACGTCGACTGAGTTCCCCCTCCCCGGAAAAACGTAGTCGATGGCATGTGGCTCTTCAAGGTGAAGCGGCCGTCTCGATCACCCCCGGTGTTCAAGGCGCGCTATGTGGCGAGAGGCTTCAGTCAGCGCGAGGGAGTTGACTTCTTTCAGACCTTCGCTCCGACCCCGAAGATGACTACACTTCGGGTGTTACTACACGTAGCAGCACAGCGTGACTACGAGCTCCACTCCCTCGACTTCTCCACTGCCTTTCTCCAGGGACGACTGCACGAGGAGACCTGGCTGTGCCGTCCTCCCGGTTTCACTGGTACTTTCCCTCCTATGACTCAGTGGAGCCTGAGGCGACTAGTCTACAGTCTCAGAAAGTCGCCCAGTGAGTGGCACGACACTCTTCGCTCCATGCTTTGTAACCTTGGGTTTCGCCCTTCCTCTGCTGACCCGTCACTGTTTGTTCGTGACGGCTCAACTCCTTTCTTTATACTCGTCTACGTTGACGACTTGGTCTTTGCTACACCAGACAGGGCAGCTCTGGCTGAGGTGAATTCCGGACTGCAGAAGAGACACACGTGCACTGACCTTGGTGAACTGCAACACTACCTTGGCCTTCATATCACCAGTGACGGAGCCTCTCGCACCATCACGTTGATGCAGTCACATATGGTGCAGTAGGTCCTTCAGCGGTTCGGGCTTCAGCACTCCATCACACAGCCCACTCCTCTTGCTGTAAACCACAGACTCACCAGCCCCTTCCCCGACGGGCCTTTTGAGCCCAGTGGTCCCTACCCAGAGCTTGTTGGCTGCCTCATGTACCTGATGACCTGTACTCGCCCGGACCTCGCCTACCCTCTTAGTGTCCTCTCTCGCTTTGTTGGACCCGTGAGGGTGGCGAAGTACCTGGCGACTACATCAGGCATGGGGCTTGTGCTTGGAGGGGCTCGGCCAGTTGAGCTGACTGGCCTCTGTGACTCTTCTTACGCTGACAACGTGGAGACTCACCACTCGACCCAGGGTCACTGTTTCAGTCTGGGAGCTGAGGCTATGTCGTGGAGGTCCACACGGTCGTCGTCGGTGGCTTCGTCCAGTGTAGAGGCAGAGATCTACGCCGATGCTATGGTTGCTCAGGAGCTTCGCTAGTTGACCTTCTTGCTCGCTGACCTTGGTGAGCGACCTCGCACTGCTCCGACCTTGTTCGCTGACAACAAGGCCATGATTCTCTTGTGTCGCGAGCCTCGACTGGAGACCAGGGTGAAGCACATCGACGTCCGGTACTTCCTCCTACGTGAGCTACAGCGACGCAACCAGGTGCGCCTGTACTTTGTGGCCTCAAAGGCCAACACTTCTGACCTCTTCACCAAGGCCTTGGCGCCTGGTGATCACCTCCGGTTCTGTGTGCAGTTAGGGCTTGTTGAGGCAGGTCTTCGGTTGTTGTAGCCTTATTGCTTGCTCTACTTGTTGTACTTTGCTATTATGTATCCTAGTGAACTCTTAAACTGGTTTTGTGGCCGCTTGCTTGTGCTCGGAATTTGTGTGGTGTCTTTGAGATCCACCGTGAGCTTGCTTTGCTTCTTGCATTGACTGGTCCTGTGACCGTTTGTTCACCCTACTTGCTTTGATGCCCCTCACTTAGCCTATGGGGGTGTGTCAAATGTTGATATTTGTGATAAGTTGTAGTGAGGTGCTCCTTAGTGAGTAAAACTCAGTTAGGGTTTGCTATTTGTATGACCCACACTCATAATCTCATCATTCCGTTGCATTACTTTGAGACTCGCCTCCCGAACGCCCCTCGTGTCGCCTTCAGGTTTCACAACCCCGAACTTGCACCCGATCAAGCGCGCTCCCGCGGCCTCGACCTAGGTAGCCGTTCGCTATATCAATGCTAGGTCTCAATATCTGCTCAGTTGTTGTAATCACTTCCGCGATATTGCGTTATGTGCACTCTTCCTTTCACAACTCAGAACACTGATTGTCATGAGAAACATTTAACATTCTAGGTAATGTTCCAAAAAAGCCTTGTTACGATGAGCTGTACATGCCACTTTGACCATCGTGAAAACAAGGGAAAATATGTCAATGGTAACTTACATGGGGCACTATAACGCGTACGGTAACGATTTCAACGCGTTTGGTAACTCGCTTAACGCGTTTGGTAACTCGTTTAACACATTTGGTAACTCGCTTAACGCGTATGGTAACTATACACTAGCAACCCATCACGCGAATGGTAACTAGAAGAAACCCTCGCCCAAATTTACCCCGATTCTGGCTTTTCCCGCTCGCGTCAGACTTAATTGACGAATCTTGAAGCAGAAACCTCTGACACACTCTCCGAGATTCCGACACATTTTCCCGAAATTCTGACACACTTTCCGAAATCCTGACACACTTTCCGATTTTCAAGCTAAATGCAAAATCGTAAGTGTTTTAAAGACAAATATTTATACATAACTGATATTCTTGCGCTCTTTCCGCAAACTGTTTGTACTAAATTCTATCGTGCAGCCGGGGCAAACAAATCTATACACCTTTCAGATGGCAAATAAATTTGAGAGCATCAACCATAAACTCCTTGCGACAAAGCGTTTATGGTTCTTTTTTAATGAAACATGTAATTCTAAAGAGATGTATCTTTTTCACATGCAAAAAATGGCCAACGTTGCAGTAATTACAAAAGTAAAAGCCCCGAGGTCCTTTCGCGGAATGTATTTTTTTTTCATTTCGCAAGTTCGCAATCATGCTATCAAAATATGATTTTAACCATTTTTTTACGAGCTATATATATAAAAAAACAGCTCTAAAACTTTTCGGTCCGTGGTAATAGAACAAACGGGGCACTTCAAAGTCGCGGCGGGACTTGTTCAAAAACAATAAAACTGTGCGTAAAATATTTCAAACTCGATAAATTTCTTGATTTCAGGATCATTTCGGCGGGAGTTTCAAGTAGTTACCATTCGCGTGATCACTCGCCTGTGTTAAGTTACCATACACGTTAAGCGAGTTACCAAACGTGTTAATCGAGTTACCAAACGTGTTAAGCGAGTTACCAAACGCGTTGAAATCGTTACTGTACGCGTTATAGTGCCCCATGAAAGTTACCATTGACATATTTTCCCTGAAAACAACGGGGGCCAAGTTCGCAAATTCCCAATCGTCATTGGCACACCAATCAGACAACAGTGAGCACATTTCGAACCTCCTCCCGAACCTCTCGAGTGCCCTCGTCCTCCTAACCAACTCACACATACAACTGGATGCGAAGCGCACGCTCGGATCTACGAGATGGAGGGTGTGGGTGGAGAGTCCACGTATGAGATGTGATTGTGAACTACGAATGACATTTGCGCAGTGGGTGTGACACAAATTTTAGAATTTGGCTTGATGTTTCGCATGATCGTTGTGACACTCTGTTGCTTTGGTAGAAAACCGTCCAGACTTGCGAAGTTTGCGTTCGCCCTTACAGTTCTTCCGTCAAGATGCAGGAGTGGCTTGGCTCTTGACATTTCAGATTCCGGTCAGCAGTCAAGATAAAGTTTTGGACAACACAGTTTACTGTATTAGTGAGCTGTGAGCTGTAACACCATCACAGTTCACTACAGAGGTGTAGTCGCACTGAGCTGTCAAATGTTTGTCGCCCAGCCTGTGGCATTGCCCGTTTGGCTGGTGCCCCAGCCCAGGTCTCGAGTTACCTATAGAGGGGTGAAGAGCACTTTCTGTTCCCACCATCATTGCATTCGGTGCTCACAGCAAGTCATCCCCCTAACCTTCCTCCAGCTCGTCGTGGTGAGGATGTCTGACGACAATGGTTGCTACTTCTTCTCGTCGTTATCAGTCAAGTAAAGCACTCCAAACTGCATTAGGCGGATTGTCTGGAATTGTCGAAGGAATTTCATGTCTTTTGTTTTTCTGCTTTTTGGTTAATCTTCTTCCACAGTGAGGGTCATTCAGTATGTCGGGCAAACCTCATCTTATATGCGACAATGGCTCCAGCACGATGAAGGTGAGTAGCATTGGCATTGGCGATTTGTACGATGCTCGTGATTTCCTTCTAATGCACTGTGAGCCTGTATTTCAGGCCGGTTTTGCTGGAGAGGAAGGGCCGTGTGCTGTACTTCCCAGCATTGTTGGGCGAGGAGTAGAAGATCAGCATCGTGATTACTTCGCTGGTGATGAAGCCGTGGCCAAGCGTGAACTTTTGACGCTGAAGTATCCTATTCAGCACGGTGAGATTAACTTCGCTGCTGAATGGACCACGCGCGAAGTTTATTTCTTCTCGCTTGTGACCTTCGCGCGTTCTTGACTTTCCAGGTATTGTGGCGGACTGGGACGACATGGAAATTCTTTGGGAGTACACCTTCACAAATGGGATTCGTGTCGATCCAACGGAGCATAAGGTGCTTATGACTGAAGCTCCTCTGAATCCGGCGGCAAATCGCGAGAAGATGACGCAAATTATGTTTGAGACTTTCAACGTCCCGGCATTGTATGTCGCCAATCAGGCCGTGCTCGCCCTGCACTCCGCCGGTAAAGCCACAGGTACGTTTGGGCCTGTTTCTCCGCGCAAGTCGCTATTTACGGTGTGTTTCTGCAGCTGATCTCCTCTTTGGTTTCAGGTATTGTTCTGGACTCCGGTGGCGGTCAGACCCACGCTGTCCCCATATTCGAAGGTCACGCTCTGCCGCACGCGACTCTCAGATTGGATCTTGCCGGTCGTGATCTGACCAAGTACCTTGCTTCGCTGTTGTGTGAGAGGGGTCGCGCCTTCACCACATTCGCTGAGCGGGAAATCGTGAGGGACATCAAGGAGAAGCTGGCTTTCGTTGCCGTTGATTTCGAGCAGGAGGGCTCGTCGGAGCAGAGTTATGAGCTTCCTGATGGCGAGGCTATTACCGTCGGTTCTGAGCGATTTAGGTGCCCAGAAGCGCTCTTCAACCCGTCGCTGGCTGGTAAGGAAGGCTCAGGTATCCACATGATTTGCAACAACAGCATCATGAAGTGTGAGGAAGGTATCAGGCAGGATCTGTACAGCAACATTGTTCTCGGCGGTGGTAATACCATGTTCCCTGGAATTGGTGCTCGCCTGAGAAAGGAAGTGACTCAGCTGGCTCCACCCTCCACGTTCACTGAAGTGATTGAAGCACCTGAGCGGAAGAACAGTGCCTGGATTGGTGGATCAATTTTTTCGTCTAAGGCATCCTCCGAGCTGGTATGCTTTTTTTGCATTTTCTATCGCTTTTATGCCTTAGTTCTTAGAGCTGACTTGAGTTACCTTCTCGTGATGCAGATATGGATTACCAGGGACGAGTATGATGAGGTTGGTGTATCCGTTGTTCAGCTGAAGTGCTTCTAGTATTACGGTACGAGGGAACATTGGTGCCCTGCATTCCATTTTGAAGTTCCTTATGCACTTCGTAAAGGAAGCAGGAGTACTGATAGTGAAGGCAGTTTGGTTAATAGCGAGCCAACAGTTTGTCGGGACATTCTTCCTTGGTTGTGTCCACAATCGTCAAGTATAACCACCTTTGTGCAAGCACTG
Source organism: Closterium sp. Naga37s-1 (assembly GCA_947471745.1). Taxonomy (NCBI): domain Eukaryota; kingdom Viridiplantae; phylum Streptophyta; class Zygnematophyceae; order Desmidiales; family Closteriaceae; genus Closterium; species Closterium sp. Naga37s-1. The sequence continues at coordinate 58,049 of CANJKZ010000055.1, read as the reverse complement.
CATCTGCTTTACAATGGGGAAGAATCTTGTCATCCTTACCTGCAACCACAAAACCTGAACGGGATTTGATGAGAAATTGCAGGGGAAGTATAAAATTGGTGACAGGAATCATCCAAATTAGACCAGTGCAGCACCACAATGGGATGAGCAGGTAGTAGTTGAGACAGCAACACCCAAATATGGATGAGGGCATCTCCTGTCAGCTTTCACCATATGCTCTCAACATACTTTCCTGCATTCAAATCTGCCTTCAAACAGAAGTGTCATAAGAAGAAACACCCATTTTTCATTCTGTGAATCTTGAGTGGTTAATGCAGGGGACTACGTATGTGTTAATGGTAACGTAATACGAAAGAGATGCAGCCGGCGGGAGGGTTGGAGGCAGGTGGAAGGAAACGAAAAGTGTGCAGGAGGATAGAAACAAGGAAAATCTACCGTGCGTGACATGGCATGAGATGGTCCATGCTCTCAACCCATGACCCACGGCACCTGCCAGAGAGTGCACATGAGCAGCGGGCAGCCATGCCATGTGAGCTGCGCTGCGCCCTCTGTGGCCAGCATGCCCAGCCCCAGGGGGGTGCTGCGGATGGTGCCATACGCCTCCTCCAGCACGTCTGCCGGCACCGCCAGCGGCACAAACCCCGCGTGCCGAATGCGCTGCGCCCACTCCACCAGGCTCTCCGGGCGCACCGACCTCTGCATGCCCTCAGTGGCCACCATGTTCACGATGTTGTACCCGAAGAAGGCCCGCTCAAATGCCAGGATGTGGTCGCGGCGAGTGGGAGCTTCGAGGAGGGGGGAAGGCGCAGGGGTGGGTGGTGTGGGCTTCTCAGTGGCTTGTGAGAGAGAGGACATGCAGACTTGGGACCAGCTGGTGTCAGCACTGCCCACCGCGCCTTGTGCAAAGGGCTGTGCGTCGGTTGACAGATGGTGCTGCTGCTGCTGTGGTTGCTGGTTGCGCTGCTGGTGGAGTTTGGTTGGCTGGGGCGCGTGGTTGGGGGCAGGGCATGCAGAGAGGCCCTCGTGGCACTCAAAGAGCGCGGCGTGGTAGTCGAGGCAGTTGCGCAGGCGCGAGAGGAAGAAGGGGCCGTTGGCAGAGAGGTCAGTCTCCATGAATGCAAATATGTCCGGAGCGAGGGAGGCCACCCACTGGCGGGACGGAGGGACGAACACACAAGGGCAATCAAGAGGGGGTAGAGGGGAGGAGGGAGGGAAGAGAAATGAGGAGATGCAACTCACGTAAGGACATGCGCCTCCATGGCAGAGGTGATGTGATGCGAAACAACGAGACGACCGCGGAAAGGGAAGGAGGCTGGTTGGGCAGCAAGGATTGTTGTGCAGCACACAGCATTGCGAGCATCGTGCGGTGCCACGGCCCGCTGCCCCACACACGCAGTGATGCAACCACTGAAAGCAGGCAGCAGGCAGCGCACCTTGAGAACAGCATCTCTAGGGCTGCTACGCATGACAGAGCTGTCGTGGAAGTATTGCAGCTCCAAACAACAGCACACCGCCACCACCTCCTTCTCCTCTTCCTCCTCCTCCTCACACCCCTCCCCTTGCCACTCCTCAAGACCCCCCTCCTGCACCCCTCCACGCATCCTCCTTGTCCCACTGCCACCGCGGCCCTGCCATGTGCGCCGGCCCTCCACCTGGGAGAGGCTATCAGCGAGGTTGTCCTTGTTCATCGTCACCACGCGGTGCTCAAACCTCTCTATGCCCAGCGCTGCTGCCTCTGCTGTGAGCTGAGCTGTGAGCATCCTCCCCAGCTCCTCGTGCTTCTGCCGCTCACACTCTGCCACCCAGCACTGCTCCGCATTCCCCACCTCCTCCACCTGAACGTCTCCCACTCCCCTGCCTCCTACACCATCTGCTCCGCATCCCGCCGCTTCCCCCGCTCCCGCCCCTGCTTCTGCCGCTGCTCCTGCTGTGCACCGCTGTGTGCAGTGCTTGGCAGCTCGGCTGACACGGAGGCAGTTATCAACGGTTGTGATGCGCACGCAGCGAGGGGGGCCGCCAGGCAGGCAGGCAAGGCGGCGCAGCAGCAGCGACCACTGCCCGCCCAGGTACACTCCAAAGTCGACTATGTGCAGCGCCCCCCTCCGCATGCCTTCCCTTTGGCTCTTCGCTCCTGCTTCACACGCTGCTCGTCCCACTCCTGCTGCTGCTGCTGCTTCCCCAGAGCAAGAAAACTCTCCTGAGCCGTCGCTGCAGTGGCTGCTGCTGCTGCTGCTGCTGGTGCCCGGCGCAGAAGGATGTGTGGTAACGGGGGAGCACACGGGGGTGTCGTGAGGCGCGCACGGATCGAACGCAGGATAGCGAGCGGTGGTGGTGGTGCCAGTGGGAGGGGAGGGGCGAGAGGAGCGGGAGAAGGTTTGCAGGATGGCGGAATAGGCGGTGGCGTAGAGGAAGGGGATGAAGGGCGTGGTGGTGAAATACACTTGGCGCGACTGCAGCATGTCCTGAGATGCAAAGGGGGAAGAGAGAGAGGAGACCGGGGGGGAACGTGGTGGGACAAGGAACGAAAGGTTGGGGCGTGGTGGTGAAGTACACATGGCGCGACTGACTGGAGCATGTCCTGGCAGGGGGCAGCGCGCATGGCGACAGGGAGAGAGCAGGTAGATGGGAGGAGCACGTGGTGGTGGGAGAAGCAAAGGGACGAATATGAGATCGAGTAGGGAGTGAGTGGTGCGGTGACAACAGAGTGGTCTTCCCCTGTTGGGCTGGTGAGGGGTAGGAACTGATGATTCCTCAATCCCAACTTCACAGCCATAACACCCCCCCAGCCCCCTCAGCTTCCCCACATCTCACCTGCAAACGCCCCTCGCCTTCTGTACCTCCTGCACACCATTCACCTCCGCTGCCCCGCCTGGAAACGACAGGCACGGCACGCCCACCACATGTGCATGGGCGCCAAACCTACCATGCCCCATCACATCGCACGCGCGTCCCACACGCTAGCGCACCCCACAGCACCGCACCCCATCACATCACACCCCACCGCAACCAACCACATCCCACCAAGGCAACCACACCACACGTGCACTTGGCGCTTGGCCATGGGAGCTGGGCGGTTGTAACTTGCACAGTGCGTGCATGTGGGAGTACCTGGGAGAAGGCAGCGTTGTAGAGGCGGAGGGCGCCAGTGCCGTGCAGGCGGGTGGTGAGCGCGTCCAGGAAGCAGTGTGCCACTCGCTGCCCCGCCCGCCCCTCCGCACACGCCGCTGCTGCCATGCGCGTCCGCAGCCCTGCCACCCGGTCCTGCAGGGAGAGGGGCGCACGGCTGTGTGTGGGGTGGGGGAGAGGGGAGGGTTGGGGGGGGGGATGAGGGGAGTAAGGAGAATGCGAGCGTCGAGGTGTTGGGACCTTTAGGAAAGATGTGTTGTGGATGGGGAAGGGAGGAGATGAGGGTTGATGGGAGGGGAGGGGTCGAGGCGGTACAGGAAAGATGGGATGATACAATAGAAAGAATATAAATGGGTGCGCAAGAGGACGACACATATTGAAATGGATGGGGAAGGTGCGGGGCAGGGAGCGTGTGCGGTGGTGAGAGAACTGAGGGGAAGAGGGGATGAGGGAGGGAGGGAGGGAGGGAGGGAGGGAGGGAGGGAGGGAGGGAGGGAGGGAGGGAGGGAGGGAGGGAGGGAGGGAGGGGGCACTGACCATGTCAGCGGTGGCGATGGCTTCAGCGAGGGCGAGCACGAGCTGCCTCACCTCGTCCATGCCCACATCGCTCTTGCCCTTGTGCATGCGCGCACGCACAGGCCGGGGCACTGCCATGGGCATTGCCTCATGCGCAGGCACGTAAAACGGCATGTGCATGGGCATGGGCATGGGCATGGGCATGGGCATGGGCATGGGCATGGACGTGGGTACGGGTGTAGGCATAGGCATAGGCATAGGCATGGGCATGGGCATGGGCATGTTCACTGATGTGAAACCACCCAATAATTTGCTGCTGGCCGCAGCACCGGGCAGTGCAGTTGGCAGCAGAGAGTGGTACGCGAGGGGATGAGAGGCCGACACACCCTCTCTGCCCGAATGACATGGGAGCGCCTGGGAGGAAGCTCGTGTGTACGGAACTGCAGCGAGTGACGGCAGCTGCAGCTGCAGGGTGGCAAAGGGGTCGTGCGGGGCTCTGAGCATGGCAGGGGCGAGGGCGAGAGCAGGCGCGCAGCGGCTGATGTGCTCCGTGAGGAGAAACGGGTCCACCTCTCCTGACAGGCCGTCTGGACCCGAGCCTGGCAGTAACCACGCGTGGGGTAGGGACGGCGCCGCTGCAGCATTGCCTCCTGCAGCAGCAGCAGCAGCGCTAGTAGTGGGCTTAGGAGGGAAGGAAGGTGCTGCAGCGGCAGCAGCAAGGTGCTGAGAGCTGAGTGCTGCAGAGGGTGGGACCTGCGACACTTCTCGCGCCTGCACTGCCCGCCGCTTGCTGCCTGACTCCTCGCCATGCGCCTCCTGCACACCACCGCCCCCACCACGCCCACATGTGAGCCTTCCCCCATCACCACCGCCTGTGCCTCGCCCATGCAGGCCCGACGCGCTCTCTCGCCCTCCCTCCTCCAAGCCACGCTCCAGGCCATTTGCTAGACCCGCCTGCTCGTGCATCATCATCATTCCCCCTGCGCCAGCTGCTGCTGCTGCTGCTGCTGCTGCTGCTGCAGCGTCATGACCCGCCCTGCGCTTGGCCTTGGCCTTGGCCTTAGCCTTGGCATTGGCGTTGCTGGTGTGGCTTATTTGGCTGATGAGAGCTGCCAGTCGCCCTGACAGATTGGGCAACTGCCGCACACGCGGGGTGCTGCCACCCACTGCCTGCGGCTGCTGCGGCTGCTGCGGCTCCTGCTGCTGCTGCTGCGGATTTTTTTTGTTGTTGCTATTATGACTTCTATTACTATTACTGCTATTATGACTATGAAGCCACTGCTGTGCGCCCAACAGCTCGCCCACCTGCTGTCCTTCCCATGCACCAGCAGCAGCAGCAGCAGCAGCAGCACCACCACCACCACCAGCATCCCGAAACGCATCATCATCAGCAATCGCATTGCCATTGCCACTCGCACTATCCTCGCGCCGCTCCCTGCTTGTCGCCCCACTTCCCTCACCGCATCCCTCCACACGCGCTCCACCAAAGAGTCCCGCGGCAGAAATCTCCACAGGGGGCGCCAAATCGTGCACCTGCTGCACATCGCCTCCCCCACCGCCCATTCCGCCCGCCTTGCTTCCGCCCATGCCCACGTCCCCCACTGTATTGCCACTCCAGCCAGTCCCCGCACATGCCGGTTCGCCCTGGCCCCCTGGTCGCACATGCGCTGGTACGCAAGGCATCCATTCATGCAACGCCTCGTTCCCTTCTGGCGTCGTTATCACAAGCTGCTGCTGCTGCTGCTGCAGCAGTGGCGAGTGAGTCTCTTCCCTGTGCAACGGCAGCGAAGCCCACGAGGTAGACGCGGGAGGTGCTACCAACGAGTCTGGACGCCAGCACTCCCGCATTTCCGCCGCGCCTTGGCTAACTGTCGGCGCGCCGTGCAGCGGCGGGCTATGATCGCGAGCCGCAGCGGCGGACGGGCAAGGCAATGACACGAGCAAATCGCCTCTCCCGGACCCCGGATCCGCGAGCAGCAGGGTGCCGAGAAAAGCGTCGATGGGGTCGTCTAGACGAGCGCCAGTGAAGTTAAACCCCGCCGTACACTCCGCAGCCTCGTCGTGAATCGTCCCCGGCTCCAACGAGTTTAACGACTCCCCGTGCCGCGGAGACACAGGGTTTGCCAGTGCTGCTGCTGCCGTCATAGCACCATCGCCAAACGAACCTGGCGATGCGGCCAATAAGCTAGCAGCACCGCTGGCGGAAACGGAGATGGCCGTGGCGGGATCGGCGGCGGAGGCGGCAGGTGAAAATGGTGCGGACGACGACGGCTGGTGCTGCTGGTGCAATAAGTTTGTATCGCGATGCTGTTGTGAATCGTGTGAATCGGTGCTGCCGATGGGAGTCCCGTCCGACTGCGAGCCGTCCGTGATGGCGTCCAGAAGGTTCAAGAACTCCGCTGCCACGTCACTCTCCGCGAATAAATCAAGCGACGGATTCTCGTCCCATAACGTCGCAGAGTCGTGCTGCTGGCGAGAATGGTAATGAGCAAACGACGGGGACTGCGACTGATGCGACAATGGCGCAGCTAGGACCTGCGCGCCAAGCGGACATTGCTCCACCAGGAATTGGCTGCAGTGCGCGCCGAATATGGGCGCGTGCTGAGCCCACGACGACGCCATTACACCCTGCGAGTTTCCTGCGGCCTTTCGTGCGGCCTCCGTGCGACTGTGTGACAGCGTTGCGACCTCTGTGCGACCTCCGTGGGACCTCTGCGACGTCCGTGCGGTTACAAATGCAAATCTCGACGTTAGCGCTTCCCAAACCTTGCGCGCGCAATGCCCGTTTTCCACTTGGAGTCCCTAAAAACGGCCACTACGACATGCTACTGTCACGTTGGTCCTGCTGTGCCCTCGCACCACCTTCGCAGCAGCTCGTCTGAGCTTGTTTGGTGAAGATGATCACATCCTAGAAGAGGAAAAAGGGAAGGAGAGACATAAATGAAGGAGAAGGGAAGGGAGGTGGAGAAGGAAAGGGAGAAGGAAATTAAAACTGCCAAAAAATCCCAAACTCAACATCCATAAAAAGCCATACCCAATCAAAACACCCAGTCAGGACACCACACCCCATCAAGACACCCCATCCCGTACCCCATTTCACCCCCCCTCAGTCATATCTGTTGGGCTGAGAAAGCCCTTAGGATCGTTTCAAGGCTAAGACTCGACCTGATGTAATTGCTAAAGCGTTGTAACTGGTTGAACCACCTTGCACTAGTGTGTGAGGGCAAGATAGATTGATTATAGCGAAGTAATACAAGGCTTTATATGATTACAGGGAATATGAGAAGGCATAACTAACTGTTGCTGTTGCTGTTGCGATTCGATACAGCTGCGACTCGGGCAAAAGCTGACCTTTGAGCTTCGTTTAACCTCCTTGCTGTTACCTTTTGTTAACCTCTTCGATTGACTCGCTGTTGCTTCGCTGTAGTTTGCCTCACTTACGATTTAGTGCTTCGACACATCAGAAGCGCAAACTACATGTTTCCAACACTCCCCTTCGCTTCTGGAGTGTCGTTGCTGGTGACGTGGCCTTGTTCAGTCAGCAGCATACAGTACTCGAACTTCTGCTTTCCGAGTTTCTTGGTCAATAGTCTGCTCCCATCTCGGACGTGGGGCAGTAGGATAACTCGAGTCTGTCAGAAGACTTGCACTGGAGATCCCCGATTGATCCTTGGGGGGTTACAGACCTGTTAGCCTGGGGGGTCATGGGCGCACTGACCCGCTACTGAAACAAGCCCTTTTATCCCAATGGTCTAGTGGTTGGGATTTTGACATGGTATCAGAGCGATCTCGGGTTCGAATCCCGGTGCATGCACATGCAGGCCGTTGCCGCTGTGCCGAATCCTGGACCTCCCAGTGTGGGGGGGTGTCAGAAGACTTGCACTGGAGATCCTCGATTGATCCTTGGGGGGTTACATGCCTGTTAGCCTGGGGGGTTATGGGCGCACTAACCCGCTACTGAAACAAGCCCTTTTATCCCAATGGTCTAGTGGTTGGGATTCTGACAGAGTCTTCCTTTCTCGATCTCGTCTTTTACGAAGAAATATTGCAGGGCAATGTGCTTCGTTCGGTTTGCGAACCCGTTCTTGTTCGCTATGTGAATTGCAGATTGGTTGTCGTAGAAGACGGAGAAGTGTTAAGATTAGAAGCTAGAATGACTGCATTGAAAGGATTGTGGGCAGGGCCTCAGATGTCAGGAATTTTACATTGAATTCCTGAAGTTTGACCTCCGTTTTTTATCATGACCCTGATGCATCAGCCTTTTTTTTTCAACAACTCTGATGTTTCAGTGTTTTTTAATCTCGAACTCTGATTTTCCAGTGTTTTGTGTTTGAGGACACTGACGAGTCAGTGTTGTATCGGGGTCTACCCTGAAACCGAAAACTACTTGTTTTGGCGCCCCGTCACCGTGCACCTTGCACCAAGGGGATTTCTGCGAAACATGTGAAGAATGAGGAATGATTGAACTAGGAAAATGTTGGATTCAAATATGAAACCCTAGAAACCTGTACCCCTTAGTGTCTACCCCACTAGAGCCTACATAGACTAAATCATATATATCTGACACACCCCCATAGGCAAAGTGGGGGAGAACTAGGGGTCACAAGACCAGTCAAGCAAAGCAAGCTCAGGGTGGATCACAACGTCACCACACATTCCGAGCACCGGTTCAAAGGCCACAAGGCCAGTTCACATGCAGGATCATATATATAAAGGTAAACAAGCAAGAGCAGGTTTATATAGATCACAGTACAAGGAAGGTCAAGAAGTAAGCAAGTGAGGCCAAGTAGGCACAAGACCTAGCATCGTACAAAAGCGCTGATGATCACAAGGCTGAAGTGCCTTGGTAAAGATATCAGCAGTGTTGGCCTGAGAGGCCACGTAAGCAAGACGCAGTTGACCACGCTGCTGCAGCTCACGAGCAAGGAAGTAGCGAAGAGCAATGTGCTTCGTTCTGTGCTCCAGTCTGTGCTCCCGACACAAGGCCAGCATGGCCTTGTTGTCTACGTACAGAATTGGAGGAGAACGAGGCGGCTCTCCCAGGTCGGTCAGCAGGTAGGTGAGCCAGCGTAACTCCTGTGCAGCCATGGCCCCTGCGTAGATCTCGGCCTCACAGCTGGAGCCGAGAACAGAAGACGAGCGGGTAGACCGCCACGAAACAGAGCCGGAACCAAGGCTGAAGGTGTAACCCTGTGACGACCGCTGCGTAGCCAAGTCGTCAGCCCAAGAAGCGTCTGCGTGACCAGTGAGGACCACTGAACTCCGCCCTCCAAGCACGAGCCCCATGCCCGACGTGCTGCACAAGTAGCGCAACACCCTCTTCGCAGCAGCCATGTGCTCTGGTCGGTGTCTCCCAGGAGCAACATAGCGTGCCAAGATGCTAAGAGGGTATGCTAGGTCAGGACGAGTGCAGGTCATCAGGTACATGAGGCAGCCAACAAGCTCTGGGTACGGGCCACTCGGCTCTACGGACTCATCCGAAGGCAGAGCTGAGAGCGAGTGGCGAGTAGACAGAGGAGTGGCCTGAGGCGAGGAGTACGTGAAGTCGAAGCGCTGAAGGACCTGCTGCACCATGTGTGACTGAGTCAGGGTAATGGTGCGCCGTGCTCTGTCCTAGGTGATCTGCAAGCCAAGGTAGCTGCGCAGTTCACCCAGGTCTGTGCACGTGTGTCTCTTCTGCAGCTCGGACTTCACGTGGGCGAGTCCAGCAGTGTCAGCAGTAGCAAAGACCAAGTCGTCGACGTACACGAGGATGTAGAACGGCGGCAAAGAGGTGTCGGTGCGTAGAAACAGCGACGGGTCGGCAGTAGAAGGAGCAAACCCAAGAGCCGCAAGCGTAGTCCTCAGTGTGTCGTGCCACTCACGGGGCGCCTGTCGGAGACCGCAGACTGGCCGCCGGAGGCTCCACTGGATACCAGGAGGAAACGACCCAGTGAAGCCAGGTGGGCGGCGCAGCCAGATCTCCTCGTGCAGGCTGCCCTGTAGGAAAGCAGTGCTGAAGTCAAGAGAGTGAAGCTCGTAGTCGCACTGAGCGGCTATGTGCAGCAGCACCCGAAGAGTGGTCATCTTCGGGGTGGGGGAGAACGTCTGAAAGTAGTCAACTCCCTGCCGCTGACTGAAGCCTCGAGCCACGTAACGTGCCTTGAAGACAGGCGGAGAACCCGGCGGCCGCTTCACCCTGAAAATCCACATGCCACTGACGATGTTCGCCCCAGGTGGGGGAACCTCGTCAACTTAGGTGCCTGTGGACTTCCAGGAAGCCATCTCTGCGTCCATGGCTGACTACCACTGAGAGGAGTAGGGACCCTCTATCGCCTCTGCGTAAGAGCGCGGAGTTGGGATGTCTGGTGCATCCGGGTCTCCCTCAGGGGCAATCAGCATGGACACGAGATGAGGTAAAGCAGCAGCAAAATACTGGAACTCCTCCTGCCTGTCCTCAAGGACGTCCGTGCTAAGAGCACACTCACCCCCGACGGACGGAGGACAGACAGACTCAGACTCAGCAACAAGACTAGCAGTGTAGTCTAGACGACAGTGAGCAGCGAAGTCGACAAGCTCAGCAACTAAGGCAGACGCAGAAGTGGACTCAAAGGAAGGGTCAGTGACAAGAGTAGCCAGGAGACGCGTGACAGTAGGACTGGCAGCACGAAGAGAGTCAGACTCCGGGTCAGCGAGAGCAGGAAGAGACGACTCTAAAAGGAGACGGCAAAGGGACACGCAGTGGAGCAGTGGAAGGACGCAGTGCCATCTGGTGCGTGCCTGGGACCGCAGGAGGACGCTGACGTGGAACACGACGACCAGTGCGAGCAGCACGAACAGGCGACGCAGGACGAGACGCAGGCTCACGACGCTCAGCAAGACCTCCAGTAGGACCAGTGTAAGGAGAAGGAGCAGGCAGTGGGGTGGCGGGCTGTAACTGTGACTCGGACTGGACAGGCAGTGGACACTCTAAGGAAGGAGCAGGACCAGTAGAGGGCGGAAGACCAAGAACCTTCTCAAGGAGCGGAACGAAGTACGGCCGTGGCCGCGCAGCACCTCCAGAACCAGCAGGGACAGCACCAGCACCCCCAGGGTCGGCTCCTACTCCAGCAGCTCCACCAGCTCCAGGAGTAGCAACGCCAGCACCCACAGGAGCACTGGCGCCAGCAGCACCTCCAGCTCCAGCACCTCCAGCAGCTACACCTCCAGCAGGACCACCGGAAGACTCAGCAGCTCCAGCTCCAGCACCTCCAGTAGCACCCACTCCAGCAGCACCGCCAGCTCCAGTACCGCCAGCAGCTCCAACACCAGGAGCACCCCCAGGCCCAGCAGCTCCAGTACCTCCAGTACGAGCACCTCCGGGACCCGTGTCTCCAGCACCCCCAGCAGCAGTAGAACCTCCAGCTCCGGCAGCACGGCTCCAGCGCCGAGCAAACCACTCGCGCAGCTCCTGTGGAGAGGGTAGCTCCCGCCGGGACGAAGCACCCGAAGGACCTCCAGGCCCAGCACCGCCAGACTCCACACGAGCAGGCCCAGCACCCTCAGGCTCAGCACCCCCAGACTCAGCAACCCCAGGCTCCGCACCCCCAGGCTCAGCACCCCCAGACCCCGCACCCGCAGGCTCAGCACTCCTAGCAGCACCAGAGTCAACAGCTACCTTGACAGGCTCGACTGCGTCTACCTGGGACACACCTGAGGGGGCAGGACCCTGAGGGGGAAGGGGGTCTACCGGGGGGGGGGACTGGCGCGAGGAAGAGCGGCGGGGGGGGGAGGGGTGCAGTGCGGTAGGGGAAGAGACGGTAGTAAGGAACCGTCTCGTCAAACGTGATGTCCTGGAGGACATAACACGGCACGAGGTGGGGTGGTAAAACTGCCACCCAGGCGCATCAGGGGGGAAGCCAAGGAAGACGCAGGGAACAGCACGGGGGGACAGCTTGTCCGCAGACAAGTCGCGGACAAAAGCTCGAGATCCCCAGACACGGAACGCAGACGCATCACCAACCTTCCCCGTCCACCGCAGAGTAGGGGAGGTCTCCGGCAAGGAGACCCGGGGCTGAAGGTTGATCTGATGCGCCGCGTACTGAACCGCGAACGGCCACAGAAAATGAGGAGCAGCCGCATGGATCATGGACGTACGAGCGACGTCCATGACCATGCCAATGCGGTGCTTAGCAATCCCATTTTGCTGTGGAGAGGCCGGAAGTGTGAACGTCTGGCGGATGCCTCGTGCACGGCAGAAGGCTCGCAGAAGGTCGGAGGAAAACTCTCCACCTCTGTCGGAGTGCAGACGCAGAATAGGAAAGTCCGAGCCGAAACTGTCTCTGAGATGGAGACGGGCAGCGCGGATCCAGTCGATCAACACCTCAGTGACCTCATCCTTGCTATGCAAGGGGAAGACTTTGGTGTAACGCGAGTAGTCGTCAACCACCAGCAGGAAGTAACGCTCGTGACCCTGTCCACGGACGCGGGCTGGGCCCCACACGTCCATGTGAAGCGTCTGCAGCGGAGCCTCTGTCGGAGGAAACTCGGAGGAGTGAGGAGCAGCGCGCTGCCGCCCCTCGACGCAGGGAACGCAGGTAGGGGCAGGCCCCGGGGGAAGGGGAGGGAGGGACCGGGGGAGACCAAAGACAAGGACACGGGAGGCCATGCCTTGGAGACGAGGCAGGGAGGGGTGACCAAGGCGGTGGTGCCAGAGGAGAGTCTGGTGGGACAGGAGACGGCACGAGCAGGGGGGAGACTCAGGACCGGACCTGGACGCTGCAGCACACACCTAACCTGACGCAGCTACCTGACTAGATGTAGGAACCAGAGGAGACTCGGTAGTCAGTGTGTACAGGCTCGACCCCGGCTGACGGGTAAACGTGGCCAAGTGTCGGCCCGTCCGAGCACACGTACAGTGGGTCACTCGCTGACTCGCAGGAGTGAACTGGTCAACCCCCCCATCCTGTAGGTCAGCACCACTCACCAAGTTCGTAGAGAACGAGGGGAGGTAAAGACCCGACAGGGTGCCAGAAGGGGCCGCCGGACACGGTAGGACAGTGGAGAAGTGGGCAAGGACAGGACCCCCAGAGGGGTCTGCCAGGGAGACTGCAACCGGCCGACTAAGCGGCGTGAGTGTGGTGCGGTCTCGAAAGAAGGAGCGGGAAGCACCCGAGTCAAGAGCGATGGTGTGCAAAACCTGAGCCGACGTGGTACCTGAGAGAGCAGACTCACCAGCACCTGGAGCAGCAGACTCACCAGCACCTGGAGCAGCAGACTCACTAGCACCTAGAGCAGCAGCCTCAATGCCCGGGTCAGGCGGTACACACAAGTAACAGTCACCCTCGTCACTAGTAGACACAACATACATGGCAGCAAGAATTGCATCATAATCAAGATCAAAGATAGCAACCCCCGACCTAAGCAGCTCGCCCCAGCGAGGGATCTCATTGGCGTCAGGGAACTGGAGATGCCAGGCGTCCGTCAGGCGGCCGAAGCAGCGCTGGGTGGCGTGCGGGCCGCCGCACGGCTCACCAGTGCGGTCGCCGGTACGCCGGACGTAGGCACAGGGACCAGCACCCCCACCCCGCTGACGCGCAGCGTACCACTCACGAAGCTGCTGGGGGGGCGGGGTCTCACGAGCGCGCTGCTGCTGCTGGCGCTGACCACCACCGAAGCCTCCCCGCTGCACAGAGCCACCCCGACCAGCTTCACCGCCGCTGCATCCACCGCCGCCACCGCCGCCTCCTCCGCTCCCACCGCCACCGCCGCCTCCGCCTCCGCCTCCACCGCCGCCACCTAAGCCCCCACCCCCGCCACCACTCCCACCGCCACCCCCACCCCCTCCGCCGCCTCCACCGCCACCACCACCACCCCCGCCAGCTCCTCCAGCGCCCTTGCCCCCCTTGCCCTTGCCGTTGCGGCGTCTCCAGCTAGGGGCAGACGCAGCGCCGACCGACTCGGTGCCAACGAGGTCGACAGCAGCAGCAGAGGCAACAGAGGGCAAAAGGGGAACGGGGGAGCACCCCTCAAAGAAGGGGGTACGAGGGTCACCACGAGAGGCTCCTACAGCGATTCTACTCTTCTCAGCTTCAAGGAGGCGCTCCTCGAGGAGGTCAACGGTGAGTGTGGTGTGGCAAACAGAGAGGATGTGGTCCCTGACCGAGCGAAGGGAGTCAGGGAGCCGAGTGACTAGGTAGTAGAGGGTGATGTACATGGGGGGGGGGGGTTCTTGGCGCAGAACTCAGCAGGAAGCGCAGCGCAGTAGCGGGTGTCACTAGTGCGGAGGTGCGTAATGAGGTCAGCGACTGTGGGAAAGGCGGCGAGGTCAGGGAACAGGTACGGCAGCATGAGGCGGCTAAGGGCAGCAGTGGCAGGGGAAGAGTAGCGTGCAACTACAGCGTCGTAGAAGGTCTTAGCACTCTTGTACTGACTAAAGTGCGCGCGCTCAGTGGACGGCAGGTGACTACACACAGCAAGACGGGCAGCAGAATCGCGTGTGGCCCACTGTGAGCGAACAGTGTTGTCAGCATCGGCAGTAGGGGCAGCAGAGGCGTCAGACGTGAGATCGAACAGTGAGAGATCGTCTTTTCTATCGCACTGCAGGAAAAGCTGCAGATCATTGACCCAGACCTCAAAATTGACAGCCCGACCCTCAGCATCAAAGGTGAGCACATTGGGGGTAGCCATGACAGCAGCAGCAGTAGGCTAGCAGCAGCAGCGGCAGCGCGACTCGGCTAAAGGGGCGCGGCTCGGCAGGGCGCTTACCAGTGGCGAGTGTGTAGGGTGGCCGCGACCGGAGTGGCAGCCCCGAGGTGCGCCGGCAGGGTCGGGGCCGCAACTAGGCAGCAGGGTAGGGCCGCGGCTCGGCTGCAGTTCAGGGCCGGGGCAGCAGGGACCGCAGCAGCGGCGGCGGCTCGCGACACCAGCAAGGCCGGCAGCTGCTGTGGCGGCAGGGACGGCGACGGCAGCTGCTGCAGGGACGGCCGCTGCTGCAGGAACAGGGACGACGGGGTGGGAGGGCCGCTACAGCGGCAGCAGGGGTGACGGCAGCTGCTGGTGAGGCGGCGACGACGGGGCGGTAGGGCGGCTACGGCGGGCCGCGAAGGGGGAGGGGGGGGGGGGGGGGGGGGCGCGAAAGCACTGCCAAGGGGCCCGAAGGGGCCGCGAAGGGCCGCAGAGGGGCCGAGAAGGGGCCGCGAAGGGCCGAGAGGGGGCCGCGAAGGGCCGCGAAGGGGCCGAGAAGGGGCCGCGAAGGGCCAAGAGGGGGCCGCGAAGGGGCCGCGAAGGGCCTTAAGAGGGGCCGCGAGGGGCCGTGAAGGGGCCGCGACGGGGCCGTGAAGGAGGGCCTCGAGGGGGCCGCTAAAGGGGCCGCGAAGGGGCCGCTAAGGGGCCGTGAAGGGGCAGGCCACTAAGGGGCCGCGAAATTTTAGGGCAGGACGCAAAGCGCGCTTCGGGCAGGCTAATTTTTTTTTTTCCAAGGTGGGCCCTTAGGAAGAAACGGTCCCACTAGGGAACCCGCTCTATGCCATGTGAAGAATGAGGAATGATTGAACTAGGAAAATGTTGGATACAAATATGAAACCCTAGAAACCTGTACACCTTAGTGTCTACCCCACTAGAGCCTAAATAGACTAAGTCATATATATCTGACAAAACATGCTCTGATAGGGCGAATCTCTTGTGTGAGGGGCGAATCTGCTGCTGTGTCAGGGCAAATCTGCTGTGATTGGGCGAATTTGCTGTGCTGCGACAGCGCGTAACGACTGTGCAAGGTCGAATTTGCTGTCAGGGCGAATCTGCTTTGACGAACCAAGTCCGAATCATTAGTCAAGTACACAACCAGAGATCAGAAACAATTGTTAACAATTGTCCTATTCGATTGGTCAGAGAAGATTTCTGACCAATCAGACACGGAAATAGCAAAATTCTGGCCGAATTTGGGAATTGTAAAGTAAGGGCAGTCTGATTCGTTGTGTTATGACAGCATACCAGTATAAGCAACTGTGCTGATCAGCGTTTTATTTCTAACAACCCTGTAAAATCAGTGTTTCACACTAGACGACACTGAAAATTAGTGTTACCCTCCTAGGGACACTGAGTGTTCAGGGTACCCAAAAACCAATCTGAGGCCCTGATTGTGGGTACAAGTAATAACCCTAACATTGGGTCGTACCCCATACAGGTTACCCCACTACAGCCTACACAGAACTAGCACATATACAATTTGACACACCCCCATAAGCAAAGTGGGGGAGAACAAGCGGTCACAAGACCAGTCAAGAAGAGCAAAGCAAGCTCAGGGTGGATCACAACGTCACCACACACTCCGAGCACAAGCAAATGGCCACAAGGCCAGTTCACATGCAGAAGTATATATGCAACAACAACAGTACAGTGATTACTACCTAGCAGGAGTAGGCATGCATGTATACAATATATATCACAGTACAAGCAAAGTCAAGAGGTGAGTAAGTGAGGCCAAGTAGGCACAAGTCCTAGCACAAGGCCGAAGGTGTAACCCTGTGACGACCGCTGCGTAGCCAAGTCGTCAACCCAAGAAGCGTCTGCGTGACCAGTGAGGACAATTCGAGCCCGTCCTCCAAGCACGA
The DNA here is from genome assembly GCA_947471745.1 of Closterium sp. Naga37s-1. NCBI lineage: Eukaryota > Viridiplantae > Streptophyta > Zygnematophyceae > Desmidiales > Closteriaceae > Closterium > Closterium sp. Naga37s-1. The sequence continues at coordinate 41,838 of CANJKZ010000055.1, read as the reverse complement.
GCCCCATGCCCGACGTACTGCACAAGTAGCGCATCACCCTCTTAGCGGCCTCCCAGTGTTCTCGTCGGTGTCTCCCGGGCGCAACGTAGTGTGCCAGGATGCTAAGAGGGTAAGCAAGGTCAGGACAAGTGCAAGTCATCAGGTACATGAGGCGGCCCACAAGCTCTGGATATGGGCCACTCGGCTCTACGGACTCATCCGAAGGCAGAGCTGAGAGCGAGTGACCGGTAGGCAGAGGAGTGGACCGTGGCGAGGAGTACATGAAGCGGAAGCGCTAAAGGACCTGCTGCACCATGTGTGACTGAGTCAGGGTAATGGTGCGCCGTGCTCTGTCCCGGGTGACCTGCAAGCCAAGATAGCTACGCAGCTCTCCCAGGTCTGTACTGTATGTCTCTTCTGCAGCTCCGAATTCATGTGGGCGAGTCCCTCAGTGTCAGCAGTGGCAAAGACCAAGTCGTCGACGTACAAGAGGATGTAGAACAGCGGTAGCGAAGTGTCGGTGTGCAGAAACAGCGACGGGTCAGCAGTCAAAGGAGCAAACCCAAGGGCCGCAAGCGTCGTCCTCAGTGTGTCGTGCCACTTGCGAGGCGCCTGACGGAGACCGTAGACTGGCCGCCGGAGGCTCCACTGGGTACCTGCAGGAAACGACCGAGTGAAGCCAGGTGGGCGGCGCAGCCAGATCTCCTCGTGCAGGCTGCCCTGCAAGAATGCTATGCTGAAGTCAAGAGAGTGAAGCTCGTAGTCACGCTGAGCGGCGACGTGCAGCAGAACCCGAAGAGTGGTCATCTTCGGGGTGGGGGAGAAGGTCTGAAAGTAGTCAACTCCCTGCCGCTGACTGAAGCCTCGAGCCACGTAACGTGCCTTGAAGACAGGCGGAGAACCCGGCGGCCACTTCACCCTGAAAATCCACATGCCACTGACGATGTTCGCCCCAGGTGGGGGAACCTGAAAATCCACCACCGAAGCCTCCCCGCTGCACAGAGCCACCCCGACCAGCTTCACCGCCGCTGCCGCCACCGCCGCCACCGCCGCTTCCTCCGCTCCCACCGCCACCGCCGCCTCCGCCTCCGCCTCCACCGCCGCCACCTAAGCCCCCACCCCCGCCACCACTCCCACCGCCACCCCCACCCCCTCCGCCGCCTCCACCGCCACCACCACCACCCCCGCCAGCTCCTCCAGCGCCCTTGCCCCCCTTGCCCTTGCCGTTGCGGCGTCTCCAGCTAGGGGCAGACGCAGCGCCGACCGACTCGGTGCCAACGAGGTCGACAGCAGCAGCAGAGGCAACAGAGGGCAAAAGGGGAACGGGGGAGCACCCCTCAAAGAAGGGGGTACGAGGGTCACCACGAGAGGCTCCTACAGCGATTATACTCTTCTCAGCTTCAAGGAGGCGCTCCTCGAGGAGGTCAACGGTGAGTGTGGTGTGGCAAACAGAGAGGATGTGGTCCCTGACCGAGCGAAGGGAGTCAGGGAGCCGAGTGACTAGGTAGTAGAGGGTGATGTACATGGGGGGGGGGGGTTCTTGGCGCAGAACTCAGCAGGAAGCGCAGCGCAGTAGCGGGTGTCACTAGTGCGGAGGTGCGTAATGAGGTCAGCGACTGTGGGAAAGGCGGCGAGGTCAGGGAACAGGTACGGCAGCATGAGGCGGCTAAGGGCAGCAGTGGCAGGGGAAGAGTAGCGTGCAACTACAGCGTCGTAGAAGGTCTTAGCACTCTTTTACTGACTAAAGTGCGCGCGCTCAGTGGACGGCAGGTGACTACACACAGCAAGACGGGCAGCAGAATCGCGTGTGGCCCACTGTGAGCGAACAGTGTTGTCAGCATCGGCAGTAGGGGCAGCAGAGGCGTCAGACGTGAGATCGAACAGTGAGAGATCGTCTTTTCTATCGCACTGCAGGAAAAGCTGCAGATCATTGACCCAGACCTCAAAATTGACAGCCCGACCCTCAGCATCAAAGGTGAGCACATTGGGGGTAGCCATGACAGCAGCAGCAGTAGGCTAGCAGCAGCAGCGGCAGCGCGACTCGGCTAAAGGGGCGCGGCTCGGCAGGGCGCTTACCAGTGGCGAGTGTGTAGGGTGGCCGCGACCGGAGTGGCAGCCCCGAGGTGCGCCGGCAGGGTCGGGGCCGCAACTAGGCAGCAGGGTAGGGCCGCGGCTCGGCTGCAGTTCAGGGCCGGGGCAGCAGGGACCGCAGCAGCGGCGGCGGCTCGCGACACCAGCAAGGCCGGCAGCTGCTGTGGCGGCAGGGACGGCGACGGCAGCTGCTGCAGGGACGGCCGCTGCTGCAGGAACAGGGACGACGGGGTGGGAGGGCCGCTACAGCGGCAGCAGGGGTGACGGCAGCTGCTGGTGAGGCGGCGACGACGGGGCGGTAGGGCGGCTACGGCGGGCCGCGAAGGGGGAGGGGGGGGGGGGGGGGCGCGAAAGCACTGCCAAGGGGCCCGAAGGGGCCGCGAAGGGCCGCAGAGGGGCCGAGAAGGGGCCGCGAAGGGCCGAGAGGGGGCCGCGAAGGGCCGCGAAGGGGCCGAGAAGGGGCCGCGAAGGGCCAAGAGGGGGCCGCGAAGGGGCCGCGAAGGGCCTTAAGAGGGGCCGCGAGGGGCCGTGAAGGGGCCGCGACGGGGCCGTGAAGGAGGGCCTCGAGGGGGCCGCTAAAGGGGCCGCGAAGGGGCCGCTAAGGGGCCGTGAAGGGGCAGGCCACTAAGGGGCCGCGAAATTTTAGGGCAGGACGCAAAGCGCGCTTCGGGCAGGCTAATTTTTTTTTTTCCAAGGTGGGCCCTTAGGAAGAAACGGTCCCACTAGGGAACCCGCTCTATGCCATGTGAAGAATGAGGAATGATTGAACTAGGAAAATGTTGGATACAAATATGAAACCCTAGAAACCTGTACACCTTAGTGTCTACCCCACTAGAGCCTAAATAGACTAAGTCATATATATCTGACAAAACATGCTCTGATAGGGCGAATCTCTTGTGTGAGGGGCGAATCTGCTGCTGTGTCAGGGCAAATCTGCTGTGATTGGGCGAATTTGCTGTGCTGCGACAGCGCGTAACGACTGTGCAAGGTCGAATTTGCTGTCAGGGCGAATCTGCTTTGACGAACCAAGTCCGAATCATTAGTCAAGTACACAACCAGAGATCAGAAACAATTGTTAACAATTGTCCTATTCGATTGGTCAGAGAAGATTTCTGACCAATCAGACACGGAAATAGCAAAATTCTGGCCGAATTTGGGAATTGTAAAGTAAGGGCAGTCTGATTCGTTGTGTTATGACAGCATACCAGTATAAGCAACTGTGCTGATCAGCGTTTTATTTCTAACAACCCTGTAAAATCAGTGTTTCACACTAGACGACACTGAAAATTAGTGTTACCCTCCTAGGGACACTGAGTGTTCAGGGTACCCAAAAACCAATCTGAGGCCCTGATTGTGGGTACAAGTAATAACCCTAACATTGGGTCGTACCCCATACAGGTTACCCCACTACAGCCTACACAGAACTAGCACATATACAATTTGACACACCCCCATAAGCAAAGTGGGGGAGAACAAGCGGTCACAAGACCAGTCAAGAAGAGCAAAGCAAGCTCAGGGTGGATCACAACGTCACCACACACTCCGAGCACAAGCAAATGGCCACAAGGCCAGTTCACATGCAGAAGTATATATGCAACAACAACAGTACAGTGATTACTACCTAGCAGGAGTAGGCATGCATGTATACAATATATATCACAGTACAAGCAAAGTCAAGAGGTGAGTAAGTGAGGCCAAGTAGGCACAAGTCCTAGCACAAGGCCGAAGGTGTAACCCTGTGACGACCGCTGCGTAGCCAAGTCGTCAACCCAAGAAGCGTCTGCGTGACCAGTGAGGACAATTCGAGCCCGTCCTCCAAGCACGAGCCCCATGCCCGACGTACTGCACAAGTAGCGCATCACCCTCTTAGCGGCCTCCCAGTGTTCTCGTCGGTGTCTCCCGGGCGCAACGTAGTGTGCCAGGATGCTAAGAGGGTAAGCAAGGTCAGGACAAGTGCAAGTCATCAGGTACATGAGGCGGCCCACAAGCTCTGGATATGGGCCACTCGGCTCTACGGACTCATCCGAAGGCAGAGCTGAGAGCGAGTGACCGGTAGGCAGAGGAGTGGACCGTGGCGAGGAGTACATGAAGCGGAAGCGCTAAAGGACCTGCTGCACCATGTGTGACTGAGTCAGGGTAATGGTGCGCCGTGCTCTGTCCCGGGTGACCTGCAAGCCAAGATAGCTACGCAGCTCTCCCAGGTCTGTACTGTATGTCTCTTCTGCAGCTCCGAATTCATGTGGGCGAGTCCCTCAGTGTCAGCAGTGGCAAAGACCAAGTCGTCGACGTACAAGAGGATGTAGAACAGCGGTAGCGAAGTGTCGGTGTGCAGAAACAGCGACGGGTCAGCAGTCAAAGGAGCAAACCCAAGGGCCGCAAGCGTCGTCCTCAGTGTGTCGTGCCACTTGCGAGGCGCCTGACGGAGACCGTAGACTGGCCGCCGGAGGCTCCACTGGGTACCTGCAGGAAACGACCGAGTGAAGCCAGGTGGGCGGCGCAGCCAGATCTCCTCGTGCAGGCTGCCCTGCAAGAATGCTATGCTGAAGTCAAGAGAGTGAAGCTCGTAGTCACGCTGAGCGGCGACGTGCAGCAGAACCCGAAGAGTGGTCATCTTCGGGGTGGGGGAGAAGGTCTGAAAGTAGTCAACTCCCTGCCGCTGACTGAAGCCTCGAGCCACGTAACGTGCCTTGAAGACAGGCGGAGAACCCGGCGGCCACTTTACCCTGAAAATCCACATGCCACTGACGATGTTCGCCCCAGGTGGGGGAACCTCGTCAACTTAGGTGCCTGTGGACTTCCAGGAAGCCATCTCTGCGTCCATGGCTGACTACCACTGAGAGGAGTAGGGACCCTCAATCGCCTCTGCGTAAGAGCGCGGGGTCGGGATGTCTGGTGCATCCGAGTCTCCCTCAGGTGCAATCAGCATGGACACGAGATGAGGTACAGCAGCTGCAAAGCACTTAAAGTCCTCCTGCCTGTCCTCAAGGACGTCTGTGCCAAGAGCACACTCACCCCCGACGGACGGAGGACAGACAGACTCAGACTCAGCAACAAGACTAGTGGCGTAGTCTAGACGAAATGGAGCAGCAAAGCCAACCAGCTCAGCAACTAGGGCAGACGCAGCAGCAGACTCAAACGAAGGGTCAGTGAGAGCAGTGGCCAGGAGACGGGTGACAGTAGGGCTGGTAGCACGAGCTAAGTCAGACTCAGGGTCCGGAACGTGCGGAAGAGAGGACGCAGGAGGAGATGGCAGGGGAACAGAACAGAGGAAGGACGAAGTGCCGAAGTGTGCGTGCCAGGGACAGGAGGAGGACGCTCACGAGGAACACGACGACCAGTGCGACCAGCGCGAACAGGCAAGGCAGGACGAGACGCAGGCTCACGACGATCTGTAAGCGAGTCCGTCTGCTCAGTGTAAGGAGAAGGAGCAGGGAGCGGAGAGCCTGGCTGTAAGGGGAGTCCAGTAGAAGGCGGGAGGCTAAGAACCTGGCGAAGTGCGGACTCAGGTGGTGGCAGAGACGAAGGTGACGGCGAAGCGAAAAAACAGTCGCTACTGTGCAGTACCACCAGCACCTCTAGCACCAGCAGCACCACCATCTCCGGCATCAGCAGTACCTCCAGTACTAGCACCTCCCGGACCAGCAGCTCCAGAACCTCCAGCGCCAATGCCTCCAGCTCCAGCACCTCCAGCGCCAGCGCCTCCAGCTCCCGCAGTGCCTCCAGCTCGGGCAGCTCCAGCACCTCCAGAACCAGCACCTCCAGGACCAGCAACTCCAGCTCCAGGGCCACTAGCCCCGACGCCTCCAGTGCCAGAGCCTCCAGCTCCAGCGCCTCCAGCACCAGCGCCTCCAGCTCCAGCACCTCCAGCTCCAGGGTCTCCAGCTCCAGTGTCTCCAGCACCAGCACCTCCAGCTCCAGGGTCGACAGTACCAGCTTCAGTGCCTCCAGTAGTAGCACCCCCAGAACCGGCACCTCCAGCTCCAGCAGCACCACCAGTCCTGGCAGCTCCAGTACCTCCAGTACGAGCACCTCCATAACCAGAAACACCATCACCCTCAGTGCCTCCACGACGAGTAGCTCCAGTAGCTCCAACTACAGTACCTCGAGCAGCAGTACCTACAGCAGCAGGACCTCCAGCTCCAGCAGCACGACTCCTCAAGCGCGCACGCCACGCAAGCCACTCTCGTAGCTGCTGTGGTGTGAGAGGCCCCCATCGTGAAATGCGACCCGGAGAAACACCAGCAGACTCAGCACCCCCAGACCCGGCACCCTCCGGCTCAGCACCCCCAGGCTCCGCGCTCGTAGGCTGAGCACCCCTAGGCTCAGCACCCCCAGGCTCAGTACCCCCAGGCTCAGCACCCCCCAGCACCACACGCATAGGCTCAGCACCTCCAAACGCAGCACCCCTCAGCACCTCACGGACAGGCTCAGCACCCCCAGACGCAGCACCCCGAGCAGCACCACCCGCAGCAGCACCTGAGTCGCTAGTGACCTCCATAGGCTCAGCCGAGGGGAGTGGGTCTACCTGAGACACACCTGAAGGAGCAGGACCCTGAGGAGGGAGGGGGTCTACCGGAGGGGGACCTGGAGCGAGGAAAAGCGACGGGGGAGGGAGAGGGGCAGTGCGGTAGGGGAAGAGACGGTAGAAAGGAACCGACTCGTCAAAGGTGACGTCCTGAGAGGACAGAACACAGTGCGAGGTGGGGTGATAAAACTGCCAGCCAGGCGCGTCAGTGGGGAAGCCGAGGAAGACACAGGGCAGGGTGCGGGAGGAGAGCTTGTCTGCGGATGTATCGCGGACAAAGGCACGAGCACCCCAGACCCGGAACACTGATGCATCGCCAACCTCCCCCGTCCAACGTAGTGTCGGCGAGGTCTCCGGCAAGGAGACACGGGGCCAGAGGTTGAGCTGATGCGCAGCGTAGCGGACTGCAAACGGCCACAGAAAATGGGGAGCTGCCGCATGGATCAAGGAGGTACGAGCGATCTCCATGACCAAGCCAATGCGGCGCTCACCAACCCCATTGGCTTGGTGAGGCCGGAAGCGTGAACGACTGGAGGATGCCCTCCCTCTGACAGAAGGCCTGTAAGTGGTCGGAGGAGAACTCACCACCTCTGCCACAGTGCAGACGCAGGATAGGGAGGTCCTGGCGGAACCGCTCGCGGAGCTAGAGACGAACTGCTCGGATCCAATGGATCAGGACATCAGGGACCTCACCCTTGGTGCGCAAGGGGAAGACCGTGGTGTAACGCGAGTAGTCGTCGACAACCAGCAGAAAGTACCCGCGCGCCGCCCTGTCCACGAACGCGGGCTGGGCCCCACACGTCCATGTGGAGGGTCTACAGGGGAGCCTCTGTCGGGGGAAACGAGGAGTGAGGAGCGGCGCGCTGCCACCCCTCGACACAAGGAAGGCAGGGCGGCGCAGGCGAGGCAGGGAGGGGAGGGAGAGATTTGAGAAGACCAGACACAAGGAGGCGACGGTGCATGCCACGTAGATGTGGCAAGGAGGGGTGACCCAGACGGTGGTGCCAGAGAAGAGTCTGGTGCGGCAGGGAGCGACACGAACAAGGGGAGGCTACCTGACCTGACGCAGACACCTGACCAGTAGCAGCTACCAGAGGAGGCGCAGTCGTCAATGTGTAAAGACTCGACCCTGGCCGACGGGTAAACGTGGCCAGGTGGCGGCCGGTTCGGGAGCACGTACAGATCGCCACACACTGTCCTCCAGGGGTAAAGGTGTCAACCCTTTGGTCCTGGAGAACTGCGTTGCTCACCAAGTTCGTAGAGAACGAGGGGAGGTGGAGGTCTGACAGTGAGCCAAACAGAACCGCCGGGCACGGGAGCACAGTGGTGGACCGTGCAAGAACTGGGCCCCCTGAGGGGTCAGCTAGAGAGACTGCAACAGGTGCAGTGAGTGGTGTGAGTGCAGTACTGTCACGAAAGAAACAGCGGGAAGCACCTGAGTCAAGCGTGAAGGTGTGCAAGGCCTCAGCAGGCGCAGTACCTGAGAGAGCAGACTCGCTCGCACCAGCAGCCTCTATACCTGGGTCAGGCGGCACACACAAGTAACAATCTTCCTCAGCACTAACACTCAATGCATACATGGCAGCAAGGATAGCATCATAGTCAAGAGCAAAGATGTCTACACCAGCCCTAAGCAGCTCATGCCAGCGAGGGCGCTCGACCTCCTCGCCCATCTCCTCACGCCAGGCGTCGTCAAGGCGGGAGAAGCAGCGGTGCTGAGTGTGGAACTTCCCGCATGTCTTACTAGCGCGGTCACCTGTGCAAATGACATACAGGCAGCGACCACTACCCCCAGACGTCCCACGCTGAGCAAGCCACTCATGAAGCTGCTGCGGCGTAAGCGCCTCACGGGGACGCTGCTGCTGCTTCTGGCCAGCGCCAGCGCCTCCGCTTCGACCGCCACCGCCGCCCCGGCCGCCACCGCCACCACCGCCGCCGCCACTGCCGCCGCCACCCCCTCCGCCACCACCGCCTCCACCGCCACTCCCACCGCCGCCACTGACGCCACCACTCCCGCCAGCACTCCCACCACCACTCCCTCCGCCACCTCCTCCTCCTCCACCTCCTCCACCACCACCCCCTCCGGTGCCACCTCCGCTACCCTTGGCTCCCTTGCCCTTGCCGCTGCGGCGCCTCCCACTAGGAGCAGAAGCAGCAGCAACAGACTCAGCACCAAGACAGTCAACCGCAGCGGCAGTAGCGTAGGAGGGGGCGAGGGGAGAGGGAGAGCACCCCTCAAAGATGGGGGTGCGAGGAGCACCACGAGCAGCACCTACAGTGACTATGCTAGTCTCAGCGGCTAGAAGCTGCTCCTCTAGGAGGTCGACAGTGAGATCGGTGGGAGAGCGAGCGAGAAAGTGGTCCCTGACCGAGCGAAGAGAGTCAGGGAGACGGGTCACTATGAAGTGGAGGGTCCAGTACATCGGATGCGTGTTCTTAGCTAAGAACTCTTTGGGGAGGGCGGCGCGAAGGCGAGTGTCACTAGTGCGAAGGTGGATGATAAGATCGGCAACTTTCGCAAAGGTGGACAGCTCAGGAAACAGGTAGGGCAGCATGAGGCGGCTAAGTGCAGGAGTGGCAGGGGAGGAGTATCGAGTAACTACAGCATCGTACAGGGCCTTAGCGGTTTTGTGCTCGCCAAAATGCGTGAGTTCGGCTAACGACAAGTGGTTGCGAACGGCTAGGCGAGCTGCAGCGTCACAAGTCTGCCACTGGGAACGAGCATTAAGCCCAGCTGTGGCAGCAGGAGCGACGGAGGCACCAGACCTGTGGTCAAAGAGAGAGACATTATCCTTGCTATCGCTCATTAGGAACAGCTGCAGGTCATCGAGCCAGGTCTCAAACTGAATCGGGCAGCCCTCAGTATCAAACGACAGAACGCGGAGGGTGGCCATAGCTGCTGGCTCGGGACTGACAGGGCAGAGCGGTTGCAGGCAAGCAGCAGTAGCAGCAGTAGGAGCTGTAGAAGCAACAGTGCAGCAGTAGAAACTGGTCTGCTAGGCAACTAGGCAGCATGGCGCGGCTCAGTAGGGCGGCGCGGCTCGGGCAGCGCGGCGGCTCGGGCGGTGCAGCGCGGCTCGGGCGCGGCGGGGCAGTGCGGCGCTGGCAGCTGCAGCAGCGTAGCAGTGGCTGCAGCACTGGCAGGGCGGGTAGAGCGCAGGGCAGCGCGGGCAGGCGGCGCGCGAGGCAGCAGGCGGCCTGCGGGGCAGCAGGGCGGGCGGGGCGCTGGGCGTAGCGGGCGGCCGTGGCTGTGGCAGGCGGCGCTCGGGGCTGCAGGCGGCTGGCAGGGCAGCAGGGCGGGCTGCGCGCAGGGCGTAGCGGGCGGCCGCGGAAGCAGGGCGGGCGGCGTACGGGGCTGTGGGGCAGCGCGACAGGTGGCGCGCGGCGCGTAGCAGGCAGCCGCAGCAGGGGCAGGCGGTGCGCGGGGCTACATGCGGCACGCGGGGCTGCAGGAGGCGCGCGGGGCGCAGATCGGGCAGCGCGCTTAAAGAAAAAAACGTGCGCTGCAGCAGTGGCGCGCGGCCAGCAGGGGCAGCGCGCAGGTGGTGTGCGCGAGGCAGCGCGACGCGAGGTAGGGCAGTAGGGTAACGCAGTAACCGCAGTCGGAATGGTGGGCCCGAAAAAAAAAAACGGTCCTACGGACCTACTGCTCTGATACCATGTCAAGATTAGAAGCCAGAATGACTGCATTGAAAGGATTGTGGGTACAAGTACTAACCCTAACATTGGGTCGTACCCCATACAGGCTACCCCACTATAGGGCCAGCTTTGCTTCTTCTAGTAGTTCGCGATTATACAGTCCTTCATTGGTGGCTGAGCAGAGTGCTATGTATTCAGCTTCAGCAGAGGAGAGAGCAATTAGTTCTTGCTTGCTCGATGGCCACGAGATAGGACTGATGGCTCGAGTCGATAGTTGTAGCCTATGCGTGATCGTCTGTAATCTGAGGGAGATTTGGGTCCTCGGGATAGACTGCTTCGTCTCCCGCTTCTAAATCAGGTGAGAAGTTGAGGCCTATGCGTTCTGAATCGTTTGTGTTGACTGGCTGAGGTGTAACATAACCATTGTTGGCGAAGTGGTAGTAGACTTCGGCGTTGACGCTTTCGCGAGGGTTGTCACCGTCCATCGGAACAGGTACCGAACAGTAAGGAAGAGGTCCGACTTCCTCGGATGCTCCTCCACGTTTTTGTTCATCCCAGTCAGCCTCATCTGCTGCCGAAGCGAAGGCTCGGTCACCACGAAATCCTCTTGTGGGGTCTCGTACGGCTGCCAGGCTGTCCAGGTACATTTGAAGGGTGAGTCGCTCGTAGAAAATGACGTCAAGTGCTACTGTTTCCTTTGAGTGGACGTCGAAGATTTTCCATGCGTTGTAATGCTTTTCGATGCCAAGGTGTAGTCCCCACTGTGCTCGTTGTGAGAATCTTCCGGCTCGTGCAGTGTGTGGTCGGTACTGTACCATGCAGCCAAAAACGTGTAACATTTTTGTGTTGCCCAATTAACCTGTCCACAGCAGATGCGGTGATGCGTTGTTCGGGAGCGATGATGACGAGAGCAAATTGTGCAGCAGCACAGCATGGTCCATTGCCTCGGGCCACTGGTGGTTGGGTAGCCGCATGCCACGTAGCAGCTTGCGCATGGTGTTCTGGAGGATCCTGTTCATTCTTTCTGCCACGCCTTGCTGCTGATGAGCGTAGGGAAGAGAGATGAGTCGCTTGATGCCTCTCTCTGCCAAGTACTGCTAGAACCTGTGTGACTGATATTCCCCTCCTCCGTCTGACTAGAAGCTTTTCAGCTTCACTCCTGATTCCCTTTCTGCTACTGAAAGCCATGCGACAAAGGCTTCGAAGGCCATATCGCGACTCGGAAGGTTAAGATGCCAGACGTATCTGGTGGTCGCGTTGATGAAGGTGATGACGTAGTTGTACGCTCCGTGTCCACTTTCACGAGTGTACAGTATATCACTGTAGACTTTCTCCAGTGGTGTGTATACGGGTGCGCTTCGGTTGTGGTGAGAGACGAACGGCTGGTAGGGTAAGTTGGCTTCAGGGCAGGTAAAGCATGTTCCACGAACTCGTTCAAGTTCTCTGCCGTTGGGAAGAAGGAGTGAGTCTTTGTCGAGCACTCCTGCTCTTATCGTGTTGTCCAGTGTTGTGTTGCTAGGATGCCCTACTCTTTGATGCCATAACGATTCGTCAGCCCAATGTCCAGGTGACCTTCTGTACAGATCGGAATTGGAGTAAAAACTCGCGGTGAGGTTGGTGCTTCTGTGGACTTCGCGTGGATTGGGGTTAGCTGCTGGGCTGGAGTCGGTGGAAAATCGTCGGTGGGAACTGGTGTTGTTGAGGGACCAGCGATTGGTGTTGTCTCTGCTTCTGCCGGTGTTGTCTCTGCTTCTGCCGGTGTTGACTCCGCTTCTGCCGGTGTTGTCTCTGCTTTTGCCATTGTTGTCTCTGCTTCTGCCGATGTTGTCTGTCGAATTGTTGCTAACGCTCTCGTCCGTTCTGCTTTAGGTATGGTGTGTGAGTACCAAAATCCTCCGGGGCTGAAATCGGGGTCAAGATCTGGTGGGTGCGACTAGGTGGTGAAGTTAACAATCGCGCCGCTGTCAGCGGTGCCTTGATCTGGAACGAAGTCGAGGACGAAGACGTTGTTCTTCAGGACTGCCTTCCCAATGTAGAGTCCGCCCTTGCCGTTGTAAAGCTTAAACTTCTGAGTGGTGCTATTGGCTTCAAGGTGAATTCCCTTCTCCATGAGTTGAGTAACGCTGAATAAGTTGTAGCCAAGTCCTTCTGCGATCAAAACCTTCGACATCTGTAGGATAACATGGGCCTCTTTTGATTGAAGTTGAACTACCCCTTGTCGTCGTGTGCGCATGTTCTGGTTCTTGGTGACGGTGATGACAACTTCGCGGTTGAGACGTTGTTCCCGTTAAACGAAGCAACCTGAATAGCACATGTGTTGTCCGCAGAAGCTGTCCAAGAACCAAGAACAACGAGGTGAACAGCTTCTTGGATGGTTGAAGGTCTATCTTTCCCGGATGGTTCGCTTCGAGCGATGGCTGCGTACGTCAGATTTGGCTCCACTGATTCGCGACAAGGCGTGCTCTCGTCGAGCTGTTCTTCGGGTGAGTAGTTCGGTGGTGAACCGGTGATGCAGGAGTCCATTGTTCTTGTCATGCAGCTTATGATATTTCTTGTTCCTCTTGCAGGTTGTGATGTTGTCGTTGAGGACGACGCCTGGTTGGAAGGGTGCTGTTGTGTGGAGGCTACTTGTCTGCTTGAAGGTCGGAGCTGGCGTGGTGGTGTCAATTGCTGTTGATTCGGGCAGTAAACACGGAGTGTCCTGGCGTTTTGCACAGGTGACAGAACGGTGGTACGTATCTCCATGCCTGGCGCTCGTGTTGTCGGTTGTTGTTTTTGCGCCGTTGAGTGTGAAATGAAAACTCCAGTACTGATGCCTTCTCCTTGTGACCTTCTTCGTGCATGTCCATGTCTTGATGCTCAGCGTGGATTTCGGCGCAGCGAGCTGCTTCAGAGATTCTTCCATGAGCTCGGAGGATGGCTCGGGTTGAGCTCCACTGAGGACCGCGACCAGTGATGACGACAGTGACAAACGCTTCTTCGGAAATTGACCCACCGCATCGAAGGAGTCTATCGCGCAGACCGCAGCAGCGACTGATATATGCCATTCCTTTTTCGCCTGGTTGCATTTGCACTGTTGTCAGTTGTGCCATGAGACGACTCTGATTGACGCTGACAGTTGCCTGATACAGAATCTTCTAGTGGTTGTACGTGAGCTTGGCGGAGTTGCCGTATCCACGATAAGACCGGATGTTCTGTTGCTCGTTTGCCATTATGTTGCGCAGGAGTATGGTGTACGCCATCAGTGACTGATACGTGTACTGATGCTTGTCGTACTGTGTTCCGTGCGTTGGGTATGGCAGGGAACCATCAAAGAGGCCAAGAATCTGAGCGCCTTCCATCATCAGCTCCAACTCGAACGACCAGGCATTAAAGTTCTTGCCTTCAAACGGTGTTGACGTTTCTAGTTTTAGAACGTGTGCAAACTGCGATTGTATCTGAAGTGCATCCAGTGTCTTCTCTTGTCCAAGTGGAAGCTGGTTTGGCATGAAGCTGATGGAGGCGCGTTGAGGCTCATACGGAGCAAAGGTAGGCTGCTGCCGATTTCCGCGCGCAAAGGATGAGCCGTCAAGACTCATTGGGGTGACACCGCTGTTGTTGTCGCTGTTGTTTGATTGCGCAGGTGCTGCTTGCTGGTGTTGTTCGTAAAACGACATGAAGGAGAAGAATTTCTCCATCATGCTTTGGTCAAAGCCAGTTGTTTGGTTCACAGGAGTTTCAGTAGATTCAGCAGCTGGTCTTGTTGCCGTACCTCCCTCTGTCTGCAGTCCAGAGGCTGGAGGTGGAGTAGGAGTAGTGCCGGGTGATCCGTTAGAGGAACTTCTCTCCTTCTGTGTTGCCATGTCTTGAGTTGTTGTAGAAAGTTGAACAGAGTTGAGTCTTGCCCTGTTTGCTCTCATACCATGTTGGGTTGAGAAAGCCCTTAGGATCGTTTAAAGGCTAAGACTTGATGTAATGATGTAATTGCGGAAGCTTTGTAGTGAACTGGTTGAACCACCTTGCACTAGTGCGTGAGAGCAAGATAGATTGATTATAGCAAAGTAATACAAGGCTTTATATGATTACAAGGAAATATGAGAAGACATAACTAACTGTTGCTGTTGCTGTTGTGATTCGATACAGCTGCGACTCGGGCAACTGCTCAGTAACGAGTCAGTTGTTTGTCCTTGCTGTTGCGCTGCCTTTCGGTGAGTCAAAGGTCACTGACCTTTGACCTTCGCTTAACCTCCTTGCTGTTATCTTTTGTTAACCTCTTCGGTTGACTCGCTGTTGCTTCGCTGTAGTTTGCCTCGCTTACGATTTAGTGCTTCGACACATCAGAAGCGCAAACTACATCTTTCCAACAACATCTGCACATCCACCATGTATGAGGCCTCCACCCAAAGAGCCCCGCCCTACACCTCGATGTCGTCCCTCTCCCGGTCCACAAATCCACATTCATCCCCCCCATAGAAGACGCCGTTCGAAGTAGGATGACACGAGCTTGCGCCCGTTGTAACGCTACCCCGATGAGCGCCTTCAGAGACCACGAAAGTTAAGCAAAAAACGAAGTGTCATCCTCCCGAAAAGCTCCCCGTGACACAGCTAGCCCCACATGCGCGTCCCCCTGCTGTCTAAGCCACCCCCACGTCTCTACTATCTAAGGGGTGAACTATCAAAGGGGTGAGACACCCCCGCGTCTCTACTATCAAAGGGGTGAACTGCACGCCCCGGTTGCATGCAAGCAGAGGCGTGTAATCATCCGTTTTGCGATGCTCCCACTCCTTTGCTGCCACACCTATAGAACGCCCGCACTGCCCTAGTAGAGATGGAGACAGCGATAGCGGGTCCGCGACGCTGATCTCTAGAGTGTGAGCCTCCCCAGCCATTGGTCGTAGCATCACTACGTCAACCCGCTTCCCCGACAACACCTCACTAACCTCCATCATCACCACCCCCTTGACGCCTTAGAGATCCTCGCCACCGCAAACTTTCCCTCATCATGCACCCGAGATGGACCGTGCTGGTGCTTGCACCTTAGGGCATGATGCGGGTCTGCTGGGTCAACATACGCTGTGCCACAAACACACCTCCCTGCCACCTGCAGCTGCTAAATTGGGAGCCGGAGCTGTATAGCAGTAGCAATACCCCACCCGGCCGCAGTGAATGTGAGATCTGAGTGAGCCGGGACCACCGAAACCCATGCACCAGCCCCCGGGCCCTGAAGGGATGTGAAACGGGCCAGGGTGGCATCGTCACGAGCCGAGCGGCATAGTGCCTGGAGCTCCTCAACAGCCAACTGCCGCTGCCGTGCCTGGAAAAGCCGAAGAGGAGGGGCTGCTACACGCAGAGGTAAGCCCGGCATTGCGGGAGTACGACGGCTTTGCTGGGCTTGCTTGATTCTGCTTTATTACGCCTTATCTAGCTTAGTTTTATTTTATCTTGCATGCTTTAGCTTGATTTCCTAGGTTCGTTGCTTTTACTATAGTTACTATACTTAGGTTGAGTGCACCGAATTCTAGGCTTTTCGGTTGCCACCGAATTGCCTTCTACTGGATACGGGAACGACCCGAGGAACCTTCTAGTAACACACCGGTTACTGCCTTTGTGTCGAGCCTATATACAGCCTCGCCTTGTACCCAGGTGAATCATTCAATAAATTTATCTTTCCTGAACCAGATCCTCACACTGGGTGTCAGAGCGGGTTTACACGCGAGGTCTTCAACCGCTTAAAACCAGCCTTTAAAAACCGCCGGGGCGACAACGAAAGCGCCGATACGGGTATGTAAAACCAGTTCCTCGCATTTTTTCTAAATTCCCCTCGATCCGGTTTCCAAACTACCCTCAAAATTATTGGCAGAAAAGTTGGAATTTCGACTAGCAGATTGATTCGAATCTCAACAGCCCAGAGAATTTCGCCCAAAACCATTGGAATTTGGAGCGTCGAATCGAGTTTCAGGAGTGCCCTGCCTGCAGGAGTGCCTCCAGCACATACACACGAGCACGAGATCGTGGAGGAACCAGGTGCGAAACCCGTCTCACGTGCACCATACCGCCTTAGTTCGACCGAACTGACAGACATGAAGAAGCCGATAAAGTATCTACTGGACAGACAACTGATCTGCCCACCCCCCTCTCCTTACGGCACACCGGTTCTCTTTACTCCAAGGCCAGACGGTAGTTTACAGACGTGCATCGACTACCGGGCACTGAACAAATAGACAGTAAAAAACAAATATCCCATACAGCGCATAGTCGATATTCTAGACCATCTGCGTGGTGCAATAGTATTTTCGAAGCTGGACCTACGGTAGGGTTACTGGCAGATCAAGATGGCAGACAATTCAATCCACAAGACGGCATTCCATACCAGATACGGCTCCCACGAATAGAACGACGGCATTCGGACTCTTCAACAAACCGACGTGTGAAAAATAGAACGAGGAATGATTGCATTGAGCAGCATGAGGAGTACAAGTAGGAAACCCTAAAGTGTTGTACCCCATATGAAGTACCCCACTACAGCCTACACAGACTATAGCATATAAGTTTGACACACCCCCATAGGCAAAGTGGGGGAGAACAAGAGGTCACAAGACCAGTCAAGAGAAGCAAAGCAAGCTCACGGTGGATCACGAAGTCACCATGCATTCTGAGCACAAGCAAATGGCCACAAGGCCAGTTCACAAGCAGAGTTATATAAAGGTGAACAAACAATACAGTGATCACAACCTAGCAAGTGTAAGCATGCAGGTATATGTATAAAGATCACAGTACAAGCAAATTCAAGAAGTAAGCAAGTGTGGCCCAGTGGGCACAAGGCCTAGAACAGTACAGAAACGCTGATGATCACAAGGCTGAAGTGCCTTGGTGAAAACATCAGCAGTGTTGGTCCGAGTGGCCACGTAGGCAAGACGAAGCTGACCACGCTGCTGCAACTCTCGAGCAAGGAAGTAGCGCAGAGCGATGTGCTTCGTTCTGTGCTCCAGTCTGTGCTCCTGACACAAGGCAATCATGGCCTTGTTGTCGACGTACAGCACTGGAGGAGAACGAGGCGGCTCTCCCAGGTCGGTCAGCGGGTAGGTGAGCCAGCGTAACTCCTGTGCAGCCATCGCCCCTGCGTAGATCTCAGCCTCACAGCTGGAGCTGAGAACAGAAGACGAGCAGGTAGACCGCCACGAAACAGAGCCGGAGCCAAGGCTGAAAGTGTAACCCTGTGACGACTGCTGCAAAGCCAAGTTATCAGCCCAGGAAGCGTCTGCGTGACCAGTGAGGACAACTCGAGCCCGTCCTCCAAGCACGAGCCCCATGCCCGTCGTACTCCACAAGTAGCGCAACACCCTCTAAGCGGCATCCATGTGCTCCTTTCGGTGTCTCCTAGGAGCAACATAGCGTGCCAGGATGCTAAGAGGGTATGCCAGGTCAGGTCGAGTGCAGGTCATCAGGTACATGAGGCAGCCCACAAGCTCTGGATACGGGCCACTCGGCTCTACGGACTCATCCGAAGGCAGAGGTGAGAGCGAGTGGCGAGTAGGCAGAGGAGTGGGCTGTGGCGAGGAGTACGTGAAGCTGAAGCGCTGAAGGACCTGCTGCACCATGTGTGACTGATTCAAAGTAATGGTGCACTGTGCTCTGTCCCGGTGATCGCTGCGCAGCTCACCCAGGTCTGTGCACGTGTGTCTCTTCTGCAGCTCCAACTTCACGTGGGCGAGTCCCTTGGTGTCAGAAGTAGCAAAAACCAAGTCATCGACGTACACGAGGACGTAGAACGGCGGCAGAGAGGTGTCGGTGCATAGAAACAGCGACGGGTCAGCAGTGGAAGGAGCAAAGCCAAGAGCCGCAAGGGTCGTCCTCAGAGTGTCGTGCCACTCACGGAGCGCCTGGCGGAGACCGTAGACTGGCCGCCGGAGGCTCCACTGGGTACCAGGAGGAAACGACCCAGTGAAGCCACGTGGGCGGCGCAGCCAGATCTCCATGTGCAGGCTGCGCTGTAGGAAAGCAGTGCTGAAGTCAAGAGAGTGCAGCTCGTAGTCATGCTGAGCTGCTACGTGCAGGAAAACCCGAAGAGTGGTCATCTTCGGGGTGGAGGAGAAGGTCTGGAAGAAGTCAACTCACTGTCGCTGACTGAAGCCTCGTGCAACGTAACGCGCCTTGAAGACAGGCGGAGAGCCCGGCGGCCGCTTCACCCTGAAGATCCACATGCCACTGACAATGTTCGCCCCAGGCGGGGGAACCTCGTCGACGTAGGTGCATGTGGACTTCTAGGAATCCATCTCTGCGTCCATGGCTGTCTGCCACTGAGAGGAGTAGGGACCCTGTATCGCCTCTGCGTAAGAGCGCGGGGTCGGGATATCTGGTGCATCTGGGTCTCCCTCAAGGGCAATCAGCATGGACACGAGATGAGGTAAAGCAGCGGCAAAGCACTCAAACTCCCCCTGCCTATCCTCAAGGACGTCTGTGCCAAGAGCACACTCACCCCCGACGGACGGAGGACAGGCAGACTCAGACTCAGCAACAAGACTAGCGGCGTAGTCTAGACGACAGGCGGCAGCAAAGTCAACAAGCTCAGCAACTAGGGCAGACGCAGCAGTGGACTCAAACGACGGGTCAGTGACAACAATGGCCAGGAGACGCGTGACAGTAGGACTAGCAGCACGAAGGGAGTCAGACTCCGGGTCAGGACTGTCAGCAAGGGAGGACGCAGGAGGAGACGGCAGAGGGACACGCAGTGGAGCAGTGGAAGGACGAAGCGCCATCCGGTGCGTGCCAGGGACAGCAGGAGGACGCGGACGCGGAACACGACTACCAGTGAGAACAGCGCGAACAGGCGATGCAAGACTAGACTCAGGCGACGCAGGACGAGACTCAGGCTCACGACGCTCCGTAAGTCATCTAGTTGGCCCAGAGTAAGGAGAAGGACAAGGCAATGGAGAGGCCGGCTAAAGCTGCGACTGCGACGGGGCAGGCTGTGGACACAGTAAGGGAAGAGTGGGACTAGTAGAAGGTGGGAGGTCAAGAACCTGCTGAAGAAGTGGAACGAAGTACGGCCGCGGCCCGCGCATCGCCTCCAGAACCAGCAGAGACAGTACCATTACTCCCAGCTCCAAGGTCTGCAGCTCTAACTCCCGCAGCACCACCAACTCCAGCACCTCTAGCAGCTCCAGCTCCAGGAGCATCTCCAGCAATAACAACACTAGCGCCTCCAGCTCCAACTCCGGGAGCACCACCAGCCCCAGCAGCTCCAGTACCTCCAGTACGAGCACCTCCGGGACCAGCGGCTCCAGCACCTCCAGCAGCACCAGCACCAGCAGTACCTCCAGCAGCTCCAGCTCCGGCAGCACCTCCAGCTCCAACAGCTCCAGCTCCTCCAGTAGCTCCAGCACCAGCAGTACCTCCAGCACCTCCAGCACTAGCAGGATCTCCAGCAGCTCCAGCTCCAGCAGCACCTCGCTGGAGTCTCCAGCGGCGAGCAAACCACTCGCGCAACTGCGGTGGAGAGAGAGGCTCCCGACGAGACGAGGCACCCGCAAGAACTCCAGCAGACTCAGCACCCCCAATCTCAGCAACCGCAGGCTCAGCACCTTCAGGCTCAGCACCTCCAAGCTCAGCACCCCCAAGCTCAGCACCCCCAGACTCCACACGCTCAGGCTCAGCACCCCCAAGCTCCGCACGCTCAGGCTCAGCACCCCCAGACTCAGCAACCCCAGGCTCAGCACCCCCAGGCTCCGCACGCTCAGGCTCAGCACCCCCAGCAGCACCACCCCCAGTAGCAGCGCTAGAGTCAACAGCTACCTCGACAGGCTCGACAGCGTCTACCTGGGACACACCTGAGGGAGCAGGACCCTGAGGGGGGAGGGGGTCTACCGGAGGAGGACCTGGTGCAAGGAAGAGCGGCGGGGGTGGGAGAGAGGCAGTGCGGTAGGGGAAGAGACGGTAAAAGGGAACCGACTCGTCGAACGTGACGTCCTGAGAGGGCAGGACACGGCGCGAGGTGGGGTGGTAAAATTGCCAGCCAGGCGCGTCTGGGACAAAGCCAAGGAAGATGCAGGGAAAAGCACGGGCGGAGAGCTTGTCCGTGGGTAGTATCGCGGACAAAGGCACGAGAACCCCAGACCCGAAACACTGACGCATCGCCAACCTTCCCCGTCCAACGCAGTGTGGGCGAGGTCTTCGGCAAGGAGACACGGGGCCAAAGGTTGAGCTGATGCGCAGCGTAGCGGACCGCAAACAGCCACAAAAAATGGGGGGGCAGCCGCATGGACCATGGAGGTACGAGCGACCTCCATGACTAAGCCAATGCGGCGCTCAGCAATCCCATTCTGCTGCAGTGAGGCCGGGAGCGTGGACGTCTGGCGACTAAAGTCCCGCAGAAAGTCAGAGGCAAACTCACCACCTCTGTCAGAGTGCAGACGCAAGACGGGAAATTCCGTCCCAAACCGCTCGCGGAGTTGGAGACAGGCAGCGCGGATCCAAGGGATCAAAACATCAGGGACCTCACCCTTGGTGCGCAAGGGGAAGACCGTGGTGTAACGCGTGTAGTTGTCAACAACCAGCAAAAAGTACCGCTCGCGGTCCTGTCCACGGACGCGGGCTGGGCCCCATACGTCCATGTGGAGAGTCTGCAGGGGAGCAGTCGTCGGGGGAAACGAGGAGGAGTGAGGAGCGGCGCGCTGCCGCCCCTCGACACAGGGAAGACAGGGAGGAGCAGGCGAGGATGGGAGGGGAGGTAGAACCCTGGGAAGACCAGGAACAAGGACACGTCGGTGCATGCCACGAAGGCGCTGCACCGAGGGGTGACCAAGACGGTGGTGCGAGAGGACGGTCTGGTGCGACAAAGCGCGACACGAGCAGGGGGCCGCTAGCTGACCGGACGCAGACGCAGACGCAGCTACCTGAGGGGACATAGTAGTCAGTGTGTACAGACTCGAGCCAGGAGCTCGGGTGAACGTGGCCAGGTGCCGACTAGTCCGGGAGCACGTATCAGTGGGTCACACGCTGACCTCCAAGAGTGAACTGGTCAACCAACGCATCCTGGAGGTCGGCTCCACTCACCGAGCTCGTAGAGAACGAGGGAGGTGAAGACCCGACAGTGAGCCAGACGGAAACCCGCCGGACATGGCAGGACCATGGAGGAGTGCGCAAGGATTGGGCCTTTAGAGGGGTCTGCCAGGGAGACTGCAACCGGCCGACTGAGCGGCGTGAGTGTGGTTGCTGTCGCAAAAGAAGGAGCAGAAAGCACCTGAGTCAAGAGTGAAGGTGTGCAAGGCCTCACCAGGCGCAAGTACCAGAGAGAGCAAAACTCACCAGTACCTGGAGTAGTAGACTCACTAGCACCTAGAGCAACAGCCTCAACCAGCACCTAGAGCAGGAGACGCACCAGCACCTAGAGCAGCAGCCTCACCAGCACCTAGAGCAGCAGACTCTATACCTGGGTCTGGCGGTACACATAGGTAACAGGCACCCTCAGCACTAGTAGGCAATGCATACATGGCAGTGAGGATAACACAGGCACCCTCAGCACTAGTAGGGCAATGCATACATGGCAGTGAGGATAGCATCATAGTCAAGAGCAAAGATATCGACCCTCTGCCTAAGCAGCTTCCAGCCAGGTGGGGAGCTCAGCCTCGTCGCCAAACTTGGTACGCCAGGCGTCGCTCAGACTGGCGAAGCAGCGGGACGGTGTGTGACCAACCGTCCCGCAAGTCTGACCAGCCCGATCACCTGTGCGAATGACGTACGGGCAGCGAACGATACTCCGAGACCCTCTACTCTGGGCGTACCACTCACGAAGCTGCTGGGGCGTAAGGGTCTCGCGCGGACGCCGCTGCAGCTGCATCTGGCCACCGCCAGAAGCTCCCGACTAACTAGCTCAGGGCGACGGCCACTAACGGCCGCCGCCACAACACCAACTAGCGTACCACTCACGAAGCTGCTGGGGCATTGAGGGACTCACGCAAACGTCGCTGGAGCTGCAATCTGGCCACCGCCAGTAGGCAGCAGTAGCAGGCAGTAGTTAGCAGTAGCAGCTGTAGCAGCAGTAGTAGCAGTAGCAAGTCAGTAGAGCAGGGCGGCGCAGCTCGGCAGAGCGGCGCGGCTCGGCTGGGCGGCGCGGCTCGGCTGGGTGGCGCGGTCCGGCTGGGCGGCGCGGCCCGGCTGGGCGGCGTGGCTCGGCTGGCAGGCAGGCGCGGCAGGCAGGCAGGGCAGGCAGGCAGGCGTGGCAGTGCGCTTGTAAGGCAGGCGTGCGGGTAGGGCAGGTGCTCACCAGAGGCAGGTAGGGCAGGTGCCACCGGTGGCGGAAGGCGAGGCGCAGCGACTGGCGCGGGTAGGGCAGGTGCTCACGAGGCGCGGCGTCGGCAGGGAAGGAGCGGGGCAGGCGGCTGCAGGCGCTTCGACGGGCGGGGTAGGGCCGGCGCTCGACGGGCGGCTACAGCGGGGCCACGGCGGCGGCTTCGATGGGGCCGCAACGGTGGCTGCAGGCGCGACGCGGGCTACGGTGGGACCAGCGACGGCTGCTGCAGGTGCGACGATGGCAGGGCAGGGGCGACGGCGGCTGCAGGCGCTCGACGGCGGCTACGGCGGTGGCCGCGACTGCTGCTGCAGGCGCAACACAGCGGCAGGGCAGGGCAGGGCCGCGACGACGGCTTGCAGGCGCTCGACGGCGGCAGGGCAGGGCCGCGACGGCGGTTGCAGGCGCGACGGCGGCTACAGGGCATTGCCACGACGGCGGCTGCAAGGCAGGGCCGCGACGATAGGGCCGCGACGGCAGGGCCGCGATGGCAGGGCAGGCGCTCGATGGCGGGTAGGGCAGGCACGCAAAGGCGCACAGCAGGGAAGCAACGGCGTAGGTGAGGCAGGCACAGCAGCGCGCGACGGGGCAGGCAAGCACGACAGGGCAGGGCCAGGAAAAAAAAAGTTCGTGGTGGGCCCTAAAAAAACGTTCCCACTAGGGAACCTGCTCTGAAACCATGTGAAAAATAGAACAAGGAATGATTGCATTGAGCAGCATGAGGAGTACAAGTAGGAAACCCTAAAGTGTTTCTACCCCATATGAACTACCCCACCACAGACTATAGCATATAAGTTTGACACGTCGACGTTCCAGGTAGAGATTAACCACATCATACGACCCCTGCTGGATGAGTGCGTAGTGGTGTACCTGGACGACATTCTCATCTACTCTAAGAACATGGAAGAACACGTGGAGCATCTGCGGAAGGTGTTCGAGATCCTGCGAAAAGAACAAGTTCTATGTGAAGCTGTCGAAGCAGCAACTTCACCCTTAAGAGGTGCAGTTTCTTGGGCACATGGTGAGTG
This sequence comes from Closterium sp. Naga37s-1, assembly GCA_947471745.1. Lineage (NCBI taxonomy): Eukaryota > Viridiplantae > Streptophyta > Zygnematophyceae > Desmidiales > Closteriaceae > Closterium > Closterium sp. Naga37s-1. The sequence continues at coordinate 18,311 of CANJKZ010000055.1, read as the reverse complement.
CCGAGGGCGTAACACGTGGACCCGCGGAAGATCGAAGCCGTCAAGAAGTGGAAAAGTTTCCGGAGAACGTGAAGGAGGTTGCAACAAGTCCTAGGCTTCGCCAACTACTAGCATCGTCACTAACCAACCTACTGAAAAAGGATACGCCCTACAAATGAGATACTCCTCGACAGCAAGCCATGGAGCAGCCACACACAGCACTGACTACGGCGCCAGTAATCATCCTACCGGATCCAGATTGGGACTACGTGGTGGAAGCAGACGCTAGTGACCAAGCAGTCAGAGTAGTACTAATGCAGGATCACGGACGCAGTTTGCAGCCCATCACAGTAAGAAGCTACTCAGTAAGAAGCTACCCCATCCATGACAAGGAAGCCTTAGCGATAGTCCTAACCTTCAAGGCGTGGAGGTGTTATTTAGAGGGAGCCAAGACTACAGTTTATACTGACCACTGCAGCCTGAAATACCTGAAGCCGCATCGACAGCTCGACGACAGACAGGTGCGGTGGGTGGACTTCTTGGAGACCCCTTCCATTACGACATCGTCTACAAACCCGAGCTATGCAACAATGCAGACACGTTGAGCCGCCCCGATCACGTAGCAGGCATCCAGCTCGACGGGATGAACCCTCTACTCAAGGGTCTTCCAACATGGGTACTTGCAGACACAGAGATCGCTACAGCAAAAAAACAGAAGCTGTTACAGTGGGAGAAGGACTTAGCCGTAAGAAAGGGAACAGGAAAGATTTGGGTACCGAACTGTGCCCCGCTCCGACAGACCTTACTGGAGGAGTTTCACTACGTAGCATAGGCGGGACATTTCAGGAGCAACAAGACGTTAGCGAGAATAGCAAAGTATTACTACTAGCCCTGGATGGCAGGAGACATGTAGCAGCTCGTCACTCTCTTGCGACACCTACCAGCGGATGAAGAGTAGCAAGCAGAAAAAAGCAGGGTTACTTCAGCCTCTACCCGTACCGGAGCAGCCATGTCAAGTCGTCAACCTAGACTTCATCACTGGGCTAGCTTCGATCTCACAAGGGCATGACGCTATAATTGTGGTGATCGACAAGTTCTCTAAAAATGGACACTTCATTCCGACCAACGCCACGGCTACGGCTCGCCTCTTCTTCGACCGCATCATCACCATCCATAGTGTGAGGCTCCGTAACATCGGGGCGCAGCAGTGCTCCTAGAAGAAAAACTTTGGCGCGAAGACAGTTGTTGAACATCTGAAGTGAGGGGTGACCGAGTTGCTGATGCCAGAGATCATCCTCTACGCAAAATTCTGGGAGTGCGCAGGTAACGTTGTCAAAATAGATTTATATCTATTTAGTATTATCTGCCTGTAGTGTAGCTGTTGTGTAATGCCCTTGAATGGTGGTGCACCTCTTTCATCTTTGTTAGGTTGCTATATATATTCGTGTGCTATAGTGAACCCTCACACATTCTCACTTTCTCTTGGCCACGATTCTCTCGACACCCGCTTGGCCTAGGCTTCTGAGCCTAGGCCCTAAACCCGGTTCCTAGTTTACTTAGTATTGTAACAAACGTGCATGGTGTTCCGCCGCCTCTGGTTCTGTCTCGTGGGGGATTGGAAGCACCGGTCCTTCTTCTTCTCTTGGTTCTGCTTCGTTGTCTGGCTCCTCTGCTTCTGCTTCTGCTGTTGTCTCCCCTTTTGCAGGTGCCGTCATGAGGTAGAGCGCGAGAAAGTTGCTGTCTGGGATGATGTTGAGCGGAGTTCGGGTGCCTTCGATGAAGCAAGCGAATGGATCTGGGCAGGACATTGGTCCAAGCGAGTCGCGTGGCGGAGTTGTAGGTACGTTCCCCTCCTCAATCTCTGACTAGGGATCGTATCAGCGATGAGGCGAGTGGGGTGGTGAAGGAAGGTTGCGCGGGGGACGTCTGAGTGGGACGGCGACTCGTGGAGATGGTCTCTCAGCTGCCATCTCCCGTTCTACCGCCTCTAGTTCCTCTTGGGTAAGGTCGCCTTCGGCGAGTACTCGGCGTTCGGGTTCGCCCCATCCGCCAGTTCCCCATCCTTGAACAGTGCCAGACGCACTAGTTGCTGATCCCCATGTTGCACCTGAGGTGTCACCATTGCCATCGACTTCGCCTCCCCAGCCACCGCGCCGTGCTGACTCCTCGTCCCATCTCCAAGCCGCAATGCGCTCCTCATACAACTTTGCTTTCTTCTTTGCCCTTGCCTTGTCTTCCTTCTCTTTGACACTCTATTCTTCCTTCTGTCAGGATATTTCCATGCCTTGTCGATGAAGTTGTGGTAGACATCGCGGATGTAGGATCTGCGGACGGTTCTCCTCGTCGAAGGTTGTGGTGTTTGTTTCCAAGACGAAGCGGAGCGTTTCTGAGTCAGTGGTGTTGGGCGCTCCTGCGGTGAGTGGTGACAGCGAGGCTCCATTTCTGTCATGTCTGTGGGATCCCCCTCGGCGCGTTCCGCCTCTTGGATTTGCGGCGTAGTCTCTCTCAACTTCCGTGTGCGGCTTGCCGTGGGTGTGAAGCAGGTGGTGCAGAGTTCGATCGGGGACGGGTTGGTGCAGATTTATCTCACGATGGTGAGGACTGCTGCGGATCCACGGTCGCCCGTCAGGGGTGCTGCCATGGACTCCTGCCATGATCCAGGGGAACGAGGTCCATGAGCTCGTGCGGGTGACGCTTGACAATTGGGTATCTCGAATTCGAGCACGTAGACGCCGTCCATCGAGCGAGTCTCTTCTGAGGTATTTGTGTACCTCGGTGGGGGGGGGGGGGTGTCCGGAGGAGCGTAGGTGAGTATGAGGTCGCACGTGTATGGATCTGTGGTGAGCATGACTCCGAAGACTCTGAGTTGTCCTGCCGACATTAAGTTGAAGCGGAGATCCGACACGTAGAGCACGTCATTGAACGTGAAGCGCGTGTTGCTGTCTCTAGCTTGCAGCACGACGATGCCTTATGCATTTGCTCACAGTTTGCTCGTTGTTGGCGACGGTGACGTAGGTGGTGGGAGCACGGCTGATGTTTGAGATGTACTGGACGAATCCCACCATGTCTGCAGCAGCTGTCCAGGCACCAGGTGTTTTGGTTCATGTGATCATTGCGCAAAAAGTAGCGCGAGCGGCGGAGTCACCAAGGTTGCCTTGTATCTTTTGTGGAATGCTGGATCTTCGTCCTCCTTCCATCCCACAAGGACGAAGCACTGATGGTCGTCGGTGGGCTTTCCCGCAGTTGTGTTGGCTGATGCCAATCTTGCTCGTCTTTGTCGTACATGTAGAAATGACTTTTTTGTGAGGGCTTGTTCCAACCTTCTTCAGGTTGAATAAGCGCTCCGCGAGGTTCTTCCTCTTCGTCTGGTTCAGCAGCGCCGTGGGCGCACACCTTGTCGCCATGTCTGCGATTACATTTCTAGGAGCTCCTGCTTGAGGTCCTTGCGTCTCCTGTTGCTGTTGGTGTTGTGCAGGAGGGCGAGAAGCTTGGTGTTAAGGTTGAAAGTGACGAGCGTCTTGTCGGCCGACCCAATTGTTATGGTGAGTGGAATTCGGGTGGCAATAGTTGGACCGGGATTTGCATCGGTCCGATGAATGCCCGAAGACTTTGCAGATTTTGCAATAATGGCACCTTTGTTTTCGACGCTCTTCACAGTTGTCTGTGTAGAAGGCGAGGCGCTCTCGGCGTGGCACTGAGCATGTCCTGCACGAATTGTTATAGTCACAATAGGCTCCAATGTGCCTAAAACGAAAGATAGAGTGCACAGTCAGATTTCTGCTCAGCGGCTTTAAACGTTCATAGCGTTCTGGTCACAAATTCAAATGACCTGATTCAACTTGGATCTGGAGCGTCTTAATGTCGCCTACACTAGGCAATTTCAGATCGCACGATTTGACCAAGTATTGACGACACCAGCGTCGGTTTGAACGAACAGCACTATGGCAGCCACTATAGTCTTAGTACACAAGATAGGAAGAGTTAGGAAGAGTTACGAGTTGGGAATGACTCCAGCTCCTTACAAACCCCCAAGAGCCGAGGTACAGTGATGTGGAAACAGTGCCACACTGTCCCCAACCAAGAAGGGTCTCGAACCTACCCTTCACAAGGCTCTACACCAATAGAAATGTTACACTACACATTGTAATGTAACTATCTTCAATATCTTGAAGTGCACCCTTTTGGCGAGCTTCGAAATCACTTGAAGCTTGAAACCAAGGCTCGGGTTCTTCATCACAAACTCATCCTTGAGTTCTTGATGGGTCTGCTGCACACCTGCGACACGCCGAACGTTTCGACAAGCGACAAAATAAGAAACCGCGCACTGACAAAATAGAAACCCGCAGCGGGACACACAAAATGACCACGTTACACGCGACTAGCGATAATTCGCTATTGACTCGACACATACACACACACTCGACATCATGACCCATCATACACACACTATTATAAGCATGAAATATATATTATTTCATGCACGTCATGTCCATTTCCATGCACACACGCAATGCACGCACACGGCCAACAAGCCGAGTGCAAACCGTAGGGTTGCACCAACACGAATCATGTCCTGCTGTTCAGATCAGGAGGGCGGCGCATAGCCGGCTTCAGAGATAATTCCTCGTTGTTGGAGTAGCGCTTTGCAGGGCTTCCACTCAGGCCCGAGTCCTTGAGGTTGATATTGATAAAGATGCCGTCCGAAATCGCACTTCCATGTTTCGTGAATCTGGTCCACGGATATTTCGATAGGCGGTCAATATAACTGTTTGCTTTCTCCCCATGCCCATCTTGGTCTCCATCGAGTTGCTGCAGAAGCCTGCTGGAGGTGACAGATTCCTTTCGCTGATATACCTCGACGAGGGTGCTTCCAGGCTTCCAAGGCTGGAGCGGCGCTCTCTTTGTAGGAGCGAATGCTGAGTTGCTCCGCAGGCGTCATTTTAACGCAGGCAACACGATATACGCCATGAGGGACTCGCTGTAGTACTGAGCCCCGGGCGTCGTCGGTGTCTTCCACCGGTTTAGGGTAGGAGCCGTCAAAATAGTGGTAGATCTGCGCTGTCTTTAGGACGGGCTCAAGCTCAAAACTCCATGTATAAAAGTCTTTGCCGTCAAACGCGGCAGCAGTCTTGATTTTTGAAACGCTGAGAAAAGCGTGCTTGCGCAGAATTGATGGCTTTGTCACTTGGGAACGGGAGGCTGTTGATGCTGATTTAGTTTGTGTCGAGGGAGAAGGTTGTGCGGGGCGGTTTCGTGGCTTTTCGTAGCTAGTTGACCAGGTTGTGCTGGTTGGGAAGAGGTTCCGACGTAGCCATTCCGAAATGCTTGGAGGTCTTTCTCCATAGTTGAGAGTCGCGAAAATAACCGCTCGAGTTCGGCAGTGCTTATCGTAGTTGTTGCCTCATTTGTCGCAGCCGGGTGGTATGTCCTTCGGCTGTCAGATTCTCTTGGCCTCCGGATCCTCCGGCCATCTTGGCCTTGGAAGCGTGTGCAGCTTGCCAGATCTTGGTCTTGGTTCGGCAAATTTCACAGAAGTGAAATTGTGAAGAATCAGTGAGTAGCTCTCATACCATGTTACAACCCAAATGGGACTTAGCGAAGGATCGTTCAGGATTGATCGCAGGGTATTGTTGCAGCGGAAGTGTTGACCTCATGTCAGAGTGAATGTAAACGACTGAGATTGATTATAGCATGCATACATCGGGTGTATATAAGTACAAAGGAATACGAAACGACCTAGACTAGCCATGTACTCTAAGGGGGTACATTCCCTTATTAGCCCCTTAGACTCGTTTTGGGGCACGCTGATCGATCAGCGTGCACCCCTCTTGGAACTCTGGCGGTCAGCGTTGCCTCAAATTCTTAGGCTGAAAAATCAGACAACACAAAATTTCAACGCTGAAATTAGAGTGTTACATCCAAAATTTAAGCTGATCACTATGTTTTTAAAAGCACCAATATAGCACATTTCTCACATGTCTGCATCACAGTCTGACAGAGTTGTCTACGTAGCACGCTCTACTACAACTTGCTCATCTAGAGGCTCCTTCCCATCCCTTGGGGGCTCCCTGTATCTAGCAGCTGGTGTTGTGACTGGTCGGCGCCTCTTGTAGCTGCGCCAAATCTTTACTACTCCTGGCAAGTCTAGCTCATAGTCTAGCAATGACTGAGCCTACAGTCCTTAATGATGCCCCTCTGCCTCGTTTTGATGAGGTTCTCTCGAGAGAAACCTCTCTCACACTCGATAGTGCTGAGAGGCAGCACTGCAATCGCCACCCAAAGTCCGACGAGGTTGGGGTACGACTGTTGCCAGTCCGGATTATTGAGAATTGCTGTCAGGCCCGCGTGGAAGTTACGCTCGCTCTTAGGAGCTTTGGCCAGGACCGGGCACATAGTCCTCAGCTCCTTCACAGTGCGCTTCTTCTCAATGTCTATGAGGTAACAGCAAGGGACGGGATTAGTGCGGTCATTGGTTCAGTGGCAGCCTCGGGCAGAAGTTGTGAGTGCATGGAAACCGGAGCGTGACTCGAGCTGGGTTGCGACGGCGGCGCAGGCGGTGGAAGAGGCTTCTCTAAGACCGATCTAAGAAGTATAGGCCGGTCACCATGTCGCATACAGGGCAATGATTGGCATCTTCGTCATTGTCGGGGCCTTCGGCGGCAGCGTGTGTGGCTGCCATTGAGTCTGCCAAGTAGTGGTTTCAGGAGGTCGGGAAAAGGATGTCAGAATGTTATATATCTATCTAGCCTGTAGTGGGGGTGCTCTATAGCGAGTATAACCCAGTTAGAGGGTTGCTATATGTATCCCAACTACTGCTAGTGAACCCCTCTTTCGTCATTCGTCTTTTGCACTTCTTGTTTCTGACATGGTATCAGAGCAGGTCGACCCCTTTGGGTCGATCCTGTGGGTGGGCCCGCCACCTAACTGCTTCCGCTGCTGTTCTACTTCTCGCGCGCCTCGGGCGCGCGACATCTTCTTCCTACTGCGCGCTCCGCGCGCGGCGAAAATTTTTAGGGTTTCTTCATCCCGCCGTGCGCTCGGGGCGCGCGGCGGTTTTCTGCTGTGGGGACCCGCGCACAGCCTCCGCCCGTCTCGTCGCGTCGCCCTGCAGGCCGCGCGCGCCCCCCCTCCCGTCCGTCGCGGCGCCCTGGGGAGCAGCGTGCGCCCCCCTGCCCGTCCGTCGGGGCGCCCTGGGAGTAGCGCGCGGCCCCTCTCCCGTCCGTCGCGGCGCCCTGGGGAGCTGCGTGCGCCCCCCGCCCGTCCGTCGCGGCGCCCTGGGGCGTCGCGCGCGGCCCCCCGCCCGTCCGTCGCGGCGCCTTGGGGAGCCGCGCGCGGCCCCCGCCCGTCCGTCGCGGCGCCTTGGGGAACCGCGCGCGCCCCCCCGCCCGTCCGTTTCGGCGCCCTGAGGAGGAGCGCGGCCCCCCTTCTGTCTCGTCCCCCCCCCCCCCCCCCCCGTGCTGCCCGTTCCTCCCGTGCCGCCGTGCGTTCCACGGTGGTGGGGGTGTGGGGTGGCGAGCATGGGGGTGTGCGGTGTGGGTGCTCCCCTTCCCTCTCCCCTCCTCCTTGTTCGTCTCCCACTGCTGCAGCTGCTGCTGAGGGGGGTGGAGGTGTGGGAGCCTAGGGAAGTGGAACCAGGGGGGTGACGTGGGAGTGGAGTTAGGGTGCAGCAGGGGGTGTGTGGAAAGGAGGTGGGACTGTTTGGGGAGGCTGAGAGGAGGCCGCCGTCGTGTCGTGCGCAGCGCCTGTAGTCCGGAGCCGTCGCGCTCTCGGTAGCCCAGAGAGCCTTGCTGTGCCAGTCGCCTGTGGGTCCGTTGCTCCTGCCGCTCATCATAGCCGCGGAGCCAGATACTCCTGTAGTCCGGTGCCTTCGTGCGCTCGGTAGCCACTATGCCAGTCCTCCTGTTGCCCGTGTGTCTGCAACTTCAGCCGTCGTCTCCCATCTTCTCTCCCTTCACAATTCCTCCTCCTCACTTGCCCTCTGTAATCGCCTCTAGCTTTGCTTATAATTGTGAACTATTTCTATGCTTGCTCATTGTGCTGATTACACCCCACTTTGGCTATGGGGGTGTGTCAGAATGTTATTATCTAGCCTGTAGTGGGGTGCTCTATAGCGAGTATAACCCAGTTAGGGTTTGCTATATGTATCCCAACTACTGCTAGTAAAACCCCTCTTTCGTCATTCGTCTTTTGCACTTCTTGTTTCTGACAAAGGAGCCTGAAACAAGGGTTCAGGCTCTAGTTTCAGGCGAGGGCATTGAACTAAAGCGAGAGAGACACGCCACTGAGTGATTGGCAAGAACGGTGACGATGAGGAAGCTGAGAGGTCCTCGTATTAGGACCTCTCATCTCCCTGGTGGTCACTGCATGCACGACACCTGGTCGTGTATGCAGGGAAGGTGGGGTGGGTTGGGTGGATGGTTGTGGTGTTGTGCCATCCTCATTGTATCATCATTCAGTAATACATCATTCTCGTTATTGGTTATTTTGCGCACTCTGCAAGTTCATTCATAACAATGGTGCATATGTGTGTTACAAGACACTTTGTTTCAGCCTTTTAAGGGTAGGGCCGTGATTGGCCGAGGACCTGGAATTTGCCAAGAGTGTGACAACAGGAGCCAGTGAAATGAGTCGATTTCCGACATGCGCCAGAGTCGCTAGGTGATCGCACGCTGCGAGCTATGCATTGCCAAGGAGGAAGGTGGGGTGGGGTGGATGGTTGTGGTGTCGTCCGAGGTGCAGCGCACTGCAAGCTATGCGTTGGCAAAGAATCTTGCCAACGCTGCATGCTGCGCAGCCGCGATTGGTTGAAATTGAAGCCGATTATAGCATTCATGTACCAACGCGACTATGCGGTGCCGCGCTCGGGAAACTTTGGTTTTCCGTCCATGATTGACGGTGTTAGTGCTACACGCCGCCATGCTGGTGGAAATCTCTGTATTACCGGTTTCAGAGTGCACCCCCAATACAAGGCTAAGGGCTCAGCCTACACTCATAATATTTGGCTGAAATTTCAGCCAAGTCATTAAAAAAAACACTGAAAAATCAGACAAGGTACTTAAAAAAAAAAAAACTTTGATTTCAGCCTAGGTACTAGAAAAAAGCCTGAACGAACTTTGAATCAGAGTAAAAAGTCTGATATCTAGGGCCCTGGCCTTATTGCAGCGAGTTCAAACCGCGCGGCTCGGGTACCCGTTTCAAACCTGTTCCCGCTCTTTTCATTTCAAATGTTTCTGCCTACATGGGCGGTTGCCAGTGTCGCCTCGACTCTTCTGTTCTGACTCCTCGACTTCGTACTCGGTAGAGTCGGCTCCTGCAGCATACATGAATGCCTTGTCATAAAGTTTCATATCGTAAGATAGATGTAGTTCCTTGTGCACGTTGAAAAGGGTTAATGATGGTTGGGCGAAGGGTAGTTTCTAGAATTACACAATTTATTTACACAATTTTATAGGCCAATGCACTGATAACAAGTCAAAATTGAGTCAACACAGTGTGTTAAAACAGAAGTGTCATATGAAGACACCCATTTTTCCTGTAAAACCTTGCATAAGAGGTTAGGGTATCGTCAGGCCTCTGGATATGATTCTAGGCTATCTTTCGTGGAAGGCTAGTTACGTCGAACTACTTTTCCTGTCAGTGTGTATCTTGTGGCTCGGTTTTCTTCCACAGGGTCATCTATATTTTTTGTTTTTCATGAAAGGGTAATGTCCTAAACTGGTTTTTTTTTCTCGCCTTTTAAGTGAACAATTCTATACTAAATTTGAGAGACTATTCTACTCTACTCTACACTACGCATCATTGCATTGCACATAATCTTGTGATGGGCGTCGTTTTTAGACTCAGGAATAGGGTCTCCACGTTCATCCAGTTCACATCCTTCGTGGGGTCGTTGCCATGAGGTCGCTCAATCGCGCGTCTGCAATACAGCAACGTTTCCAGGTCTTGATGCGGTTCTGCCTGCTAAAACAGCGCTCGCACTCGACGGTGCTCAACGGGAGCACCGCCAATGCCTGCCATAGCCTCACTATGTTCGGATACGCCCCTGCATAGTCCAATGACTCCAGCATCACAATGAGTGACTTGTAGAAGTTGAGGGAGCCGTGATTGTTTTCCATCGTGTGTAGGAACAAGGTCAACTCCCACTCGCACGTCTTGAAATCGACACCTGGTATGTATAGGGAGACAAGGTACATGAGAATAAACACCAACCGAAATTGATGGCATGGTTTAGGCACCCACTACAGTATACCTGGTAGGCAGTGGTGGTAGAGCTTGTCCAGCTGCGCCAGCCACTCACGACACCTGCGCATGCGCAGAGTGGTGTCATCGGGATACATCCCAGGGCGGTATATCTTGGCGCCATTCAGGTTCTCCGAGTCCGCGAACTACTACTCCAGACGGTCTTTTGTCTCACGCGCATAGTCCTGACACAACTTCTTACATGCGTCGTAGTCTCCGCCGGTTTTAGCACCATTGAGTTTCCGCTCGTGCAGCACGAACTTGTGTTCTGCTTGTGCGCCCTCTTTGTCCACGCCATCGACCGTTACTTCACGTTGCTGCCGGTTGGCGTGCTTCTTGAGGAAATCCAGAGCAGGGGAGACTGGTCGTTGCCGAACAAATCCTCACAGTCGGTGTACCGCACTTCGATCGTGTGGCATGCTAACAAAACTTCACTTGCCACGACCGTTATGCCCACCTGCACAAGCAAACAGCACGCAAGTCACTGTTAGATGATGCAATGTTGTTGAAAATGTATACTACGCTCGTGCGAAAGTACCTGCTGCTTTTGAAACTTGATGTTGAGATCGTTGAGGATGGCCAGCAGGTCGGCGATAAAGAACACGAGGAAGTGGAACTTCGTACATTGCATGTGAATTCTCGTGCAGCAGGAAAATCGTAGCAGGGAGAACTTTCACAAACCGCTTCACTTCACCGCCTCTCCTCTTGATAACCAACGCACGGCATGAATGCTCTGCATCTCGGGGTTCGTCTCGCACATGTACTACAATCTGGTGAACTTGCTCACCAAGCATGTTTCGCACGTATGTTGCGGGGCGGTGCCGCTCAGCTTCAATCCATTTACCGCTTCCTCCTTGACCAGCTGCTGCAATACCGTCATGTTGACGTGTCCGAGGCGCCTGTGAGCAATCACCCAATCTGTTTCTCCGCTTCTTGCCGACACCCGTTCCTCTGACACACTTAGAGCGCTGTTCTCCCCCTGGCCTCTGGTCTCATCCTTTTCCCATGGTACCACCGGTAGTTGCCACATGGACCTGAAGACATCCTTGTCTTCGCGCAGATCCCATAGAACTCGGTTTCCTAACTCCCCCTTAAAGCTTTTTGATCCATTCGTGTTGGTGCTGATGCAGGGATAGCATTCCAGCCCGCTAACCGACTGGGATAAAATGGCATGTTTCCATAGTGGGTCAGCGCACCCATACCCCCCCAGGACGACACCTGTAGCCCTTAGGGAGACCACTTTGGGCCATTCCAGTGTCCACTTCCAACACTCCCCTCACTGGGAGGGCCCACCACTAGGGCACAGGAAGTCGCCAACAACAGGAATCGAACCCCGGTCCTCCACGCTCACCGCACCATGCAGGGATAGCATTCCAGCCCGCTAACCGACTGGGATAAAAGGGCATGTTTCCATAGTGGGTCAGCGCACCCATACCCCCCAGGACGACACTGTAGCCCTTAGGGAGACCACTTTGGGCCATTCCAGTGTCCACTTCCAACAGCTGACTCCGGCCTTGCCAAGCCTCCTGAGCGAGATCAGATTCGCCTTTAGATCCGGGACCAGTAGCACGTTCTCTAGTATAACAGGATTACCGTCTGCTCCCTTGAACAGTGCTCGGCCTGCTCCTTGCACTTGCAATGCGTGTCCTGATGCTGACCGAACTTCCGAAATTGGTGCTGCACCAACTTTGTCCAATAGATCAGATCTCGGAGTCATTGTCCACGATGCTCCCGTGTCTAAAATCCAGGCGCTTAATGGGTGAAGCTCGGCTCCCACTTTTGCTGAGGCCCCACTTTCATTTTCTTCCCCCTCCACTTGAAAAAACTGTCCTGCCGATCGCTCGTTGTACTCTTCTTCATCCGCATAGTCTTCGGAGTCGTTGTTCATGGCTCCTGCTCCCCTTCCTTCATTCGACTGATTCGTGGGGGTCCACCACTCCGGCTTAGTGTTGCACTTGAACCACGGATGCCCGATCTTCTTGCAGTACCAGCAACGTCCTTCCATTCTTGTATTGCCCCCATTGGCCCCATGTCCTCCTCGATTTACTCCTCCACCACGAGCATACGAGCTTCCTGATTGCTCCTGCCGATAGTCATCATTACGGGTTCCTCTTCCAGGCCAGGGCCTTCCTCGGCCCCTTCCCTTTCTGCTGCCTTGCATCACATAGTCGCAGCTCCCTTCATCCCCGCCCCTTAACTGACGACGCCGAAAGTCTTCTTCAAGAATCTTAGTTCGCACCCATTCCATGGTCCATAAGCTCTGGTTTTGTGGCAAGCTCAGGCCGTTGGTAAAAGGTAGCTAGGACTCGGGCAGCAGCGACAACATCTTGAGACACTTGGTTTGCTTTGGATATGACACCCCTGCAGCAGTTAGCTTGGCATAGATGTCCCGCATCTTGTCGATGACACCTTGGATCGGCTCCCCCTCACTGAGTCGCAAGGACGACAACTCTCGTTCCATCAGAGTAGCCACAACGGACATTGTGCAGGTCCTTGAGCACAGTCCAGGCTCGAGGTCCACAGTCTTCTTCCGGTAGCAGGTGCATTATGTGCTGCCGTTGATTCAGCTCCAGGCTCTGGGACAGGAGGTAGTATCCCGCAGATGGTCGTTCATCCCAGTCAGCTTGCAGGCTTGCATCCGATGGTCGCTTCTCCACTCCCATCATGAGTTTGAGAAGCCCGATTTGCCTGAAGTAGAGCTGCATCTTCCATGACCAGTCATCGTATCCGTCGCCATTGAACTTCTCAACGCTGAAGTTCCGCAACACTTCCTTCAGGAGCGACCCCTGGTTTGTTCGAGCTCCTTGCTGCACCACGATGCCGGTTTCCTGAGTTCCGCTGCCCGTGGGTGCGGAAGATCCTTCTCCATCCTGGGATCCCATTATGCTCTGACGCCGCAATCATGTCGATACCAGCTCTGATACCAGCTTGTTACTCACAAGTTCCTACTGCTGATAGTACCACGATAGCTGAAACAACTCTTCTCGGGGTCACCTCCGAGGGTCCTTGGGTGCCTGACCGAAGTCAGCCCCTATCCAAGGGTCCGAGTTTGTCGAAAGAGAATCTCAGTAGCGTAGAACTGCAGCAGCGGAAGTCCTATGTTGCGGCGTAGTTAGAGAATCCTTGATAAACTTGAGAGTCGCGTGGGAGAATGCTTGATAGACAGAGAGAGTTGTTTTTAATATCCAAGACATACATTTTTATATTCTCTAGGCTGATCCTACTGCTAGATATCTAACATCTCTAATCAATTCCTATCATTAGCGAGGCGCGAGCAATTTTCGCGTTTCCCTCGTTTTATTTTGTGACTCGGCTAGGTTGCGATTCGCCGGCGAATATTTCAACCGTTCGCGCGAAATTTATTAACGGTATTGATCCGTTCTTATTTTCGCGCTCTTCTGATAACGGCTCCGATCGGTCCGTTCTGTTTATTTGAGTTAGCTTCGCTGTCTTGAACATGCGTGCTGATTTGGGCCAATCTCCTCGCTTGAAATACTGGTGGCGTTAGCAGTTTCGCCACGTACTTTGATCGCTCGAGTCGTGAGCACTTTCTCGAGCTGACGAGTTCCAGATGGCGAGAGTGCAGCTCTCAGAATGTCGGTGCTGCCCTCTGCTTCAGCCGCGTCAGCTTGTTCGAAGCCTGTTACAAACTTGCGTGAACACTGTTCAGAACATGTTCGAAACCTGTTCTGAACATGTTCGGAACCTGTTCAGAATATGTTCGAAAACCTGTTCTGAACATGTTCGGAACCTGTTCAGAACGACGAACTCGCTGCGCGAACATTGACCAATCAGCGCAGTCGAAATTCGTCGCTTTGAGCACCAACGAGCTCGCAGCGCGAACGGGAACTCCGTGCTGCCTTTTGATCAATTGATCAGTCGAGTCAAGCCGAGTCTATGAACCGACACCTCCCATTGGTCAAAGCTAAATCCCACTTCGATAATAAACGATCCGCCTCAGCGCTTCTCGCCTCAAATGACTTGCGCACTCCCAGGAGATAAACCAGCTGATTGATATAAAAAAAATTGATTCTGTATTAACAGACTCCCCCTCAATCTGTCGGTTTTTTCTCCCCTCTCCCTTAGTTCATGCTCATGTCGCTCATTCGCGCACATCGCCAGTGTGGTTCGTCAGCCAGCCGCTTGGTCAAGACATCTGCCGGCTGCTTCTGTGTCTTAATGTAGATCGGGTTGACAGTTCCTCGGTTAACTTCCTTGCGCAACCAGTGCCACTTCAGGCGCATGTGTTTGTTGAGGCTGTGAAGGACAGCGTTGCGAGCCATTGCGATTGCTGACATGTTGTCGCAGTAGAGTGGCGTGGGAATCGTCTGCTCTTGACCGATCTCTTCCAGTAGCCTTCTCAGCCATATGATTTCCTTGAGGCATGAAACATGGCCATGTATTCGGACTCGGCAGATGAAAGAGCCGATTCACTCTGTTTCTTGGACCTCCAGCTCACTGGTCCTCCCCCTATCATGCAGATATATCCACCCACAGAGGATGAGTCTTCCTGCTCCGATGCCCAGGTTGTGTCCGAGAAGCAAGTGAGAAAGAGTTTCTGTTCCGGTAGCCTCTCTCCCTTCTCCCTAAGCAGCTCGACCCCTTTCTGCTTCTGCTGTGCCGTTGCTGAGAATTGAACTCCTACAGATGGGAATGAGTTCAGGTACTTCACGACTCTTTCGGCTGCGTCAACTTGTTCCTCAGTTGGGTTGGACACCACCCTGGCGAGTTGTCCGACCGCAAAGGAGATGTCTGGCCTTGTGTGTACAGCGGCGTACAGAAGGCTCCCCACAAGTGATTGGTAGCGCGCTGCTCTCCCTCCTCAACTCCTTCTCCTTCCTCCGCTTTGACAAGTTTGAATTCGCATGGTAGTAAGGTGGCGACCTTCCGTCCGAGCTCCATGTCGTACTTCTCCAGCAGTTGCTTCACGTACTTTCTTAGTGAAGCTTCAGCCACATGTGATCAGGGTCGCGTTCGATGTGCATGCCGAGGTAGTAGGAAGCCTCTCCAAGGACCTTGCACTGGAAAGTCTCCATGAGCCCTTTCTGCACCTTTTGAATCTCCTTTATGCTGCTGCTGAATAGTAGTATGTCATCGACATACACCAAGAACAGCACCATCTCCTCCTTCTCGCCCTTCAGAAACAAGCTCTCATCACAGCTGCTTGCTCTGAATCCCAGCTCCCCCAAAACGGCTGTTAGTTTTTGATACCAACACCTTGGAGCCTGCTTGAGACTGTAGATAGCCTTGTTCAGCTTGCATACTCTCCCCGTTCCGTCCTCATATCCCGAAGGCTGCTCCATGTAGACTTCCTCTTCGATTACCCCGTAGAGAAAAGCCGTGGTTACATCCATCTGTTGGATGTACCATCTGCTCACTGCTGCGTCAGCAAGGATTACTTTCAAAGTTGGAGGTTTAGCAGTGGGCGCAAAAAGCTCTCGAAAATCCTCCCCTTCCTTCTGTTGAAAACCCTTTGCCACAATCTGCTCTTGTACACTGTCACCTCGCACTTCTCGTCAGTTTTGATCCGCACGACCCATTTGCACTGAAGCGCCCTTTTTCCTTCCGGCAAGGGAACGAGTTTCTAGGTGTTATTCTTTAGTAGGCTGTTGTATTCAGCATCCCTGGACACAAGCCATTTTTCCTTGTCTGCTCCGGCGAGGGCTTCCTCCATGCTCGCAGGTTGTTCAGGGATCACGAAGCAGTAAGCCGGCTCTTCCTTGCTTTCAGCCTTGGTTCCGTCCCCTGTCACTAATAAAGCATCTTCCCTTTCCTGAAGCGCCCCTTCTGGTTCCCGTAAGTTTAGGTTTCTCAGCTTCAGCACCGCCGTCCTCATCAGATCTGCTGCAGTTGCTGATGCTGCTCTGTTAGACATTGAGCGCGTTTGAGTTCTCCTCGCGGGCAGGGATGGAGGTTTCACTTGAGTGAGAGGATGCTGCTGCTCTTCCTTCCCTTTTGCTCGACTATACTCCTCGGTTGGCTCCTCGCTGCCTCCCCCACTTCGACCCCGTTTTCCTTGGTTTCCGCAGGTTCTGCCTGAGGGGCTTCCTCCTGAATCGGATCGAATGACAGAGAAATCTCCTGCAGCTGCTGTGCAGTTTTCTCCTCCGGCTGTTGTTTCCAGCTCCCGTACATCACGTTCTCAAGGAATTTTACATCTCGGCTGTCGAAGAAACGCCCTTTCTTTGGTTCCCACAGCAGCCACCCTTTGCTTTCCTGTGCCAGGCCAAGGTGCACGCACCAGATCGCGCTCGCTCCTAACTTGCTCCTGTGGGCTTTGGGAACGTGAGCCACCGCCATGCATCCGAATACGCGCAGCATGTCAACTGGCGGTTTCCACTTGAGCCACCATCTCATTGGAACCCAACTCTCATCTCCGACATTCGTAAGGACCCTGTTTCGTGCCACCGTTGCATGCCTTACAGCATGCGGCCACTTTGAGTTTCCGAGACCGGACTCGATCAGTAGTGCTCGGGCTGTCTCGAGAATCGTTCTGTTTGCTCGCTCAGCTACCCCGTTGGACTGTGGAGAATAAGCTGTGGTCTTTTCCTTTATGATTCCCCTCTTCTTCAGCCAATTCTCCAGCTTGTCTCCCGTGAATTCTCCACCACGATCAGTGCGAATCCGCTTCACCCGACATTCAGATTGTGTTTCTGCCGTAGGAATCCATTCATCCTGAATCACCGCTGCTGCATCGCTCTTTTGCCTCAAGGGGTAGGCCCACATGACTCTGCTCCAGTCGTCGATGATCGTAAGAAAATATCGCTCTCCCCCATCCCCTTGTACTGGCAGTGGTCCGACGAGGTCCATGTGCACTAGTTCCAGCGGCTTTTTACCGCGCTTGAAACCGATGAGAAAGGGAATCTGGTGAACTTGCTCACCAAGCATGTTTCGCACGTATGTTGCGGGGCGGTGCCGCTCAGCTTCAATCCATTTACCGCTTCCTCCTTGACCAGCTGCTGCAATACCGTCATGTTGCACTACGCACCTGCATCGCCGTCACCCGCCCCCGCTACTGCACAGCCGCATCAGCCTAGTGTGCCACCGGGGCGGGACGCGGCGTACTATCAGCCGGGCACATCCCGACCTGCCCCGCCGCTACGACCGGTCGCTCCACTCCCAGCTGTGCCTCGCCCGTCCGCTCCCATATACCAAGGCTACGCTGCTATGCCATCTTATGCTCCGCCGCCCGGTATGCCGTTTTACTGGCAGGCCGGTCCACCGCAGCACGCACCCCCCCCACAGCAGTCGTACCTTCTGCCAGCCAGCCCGAGTATGAGTGGCGCGGGTGAAGGCGGCGGGGAATGGATGCGCGACGCCAGAGGCGAGGCCGGTGCAGCTGGAGCTACTAGCGATGCCTTCACCGGTGGGCGTGCAAAGTCCAAGTACGCGGGTGTTACCGGGGGGGGAGATTCTTGGTTTGCCAAGCTCTTGATGCCGGCCCCTGATAACCCCATTCGCATGGGGCCTTTCCCGAGCGAGGAAGAGGCAGCCAAGGGATACAAGGCTGCCGCTGTGGTGGTTCGGCCGCAGGGTTATCGCATCCAGCGCAGTATTGAACTGACCGTGTCGGAGCAGCAGCTGCTGACCGGGTGCACCCAGCAGCATGTGGCTTGCCTAGCCGACCGTGGCCTCTGGCACAGGTGGCGCGAATGGCGGCAGCTCATGCCGGAGCTGGCACCGGCACCACTTCTACATGCTCCTCACGCACCCACCACCATGCTGCCTCCGCGCCCGCGAGCAGTGCCGAGCAGCAGCCAGGCAACACAACCTCCGGGCATGGGCCACTCTCGAACCCCATGTGATCAGCAGCAATATTTGGATGAGCAACAGCACTACAACTGAGGTACGAGATTAGCTTGCACTCCATCAACTTTCCCACGTCTGTAACTGACCATCTTATACTCTTTGTGTTTTGGTGAGAGGCGCCGTGCCGCATCATTGGTGCAAGATCTTGAACCATCTACGTCAAGGGGTTTAATCACAAGCACGTGCTGGCTTCCATGTGTGTGTCGTTATCTTGAATGCAGATTTATAGGGTTTTCATTTCGAAGTTTGTTTTAATAAACTTCCAGAGTTGCATCGCTCGTTGT